>BPTQ01000002.1:194532982-195273763 GCA_019973895.1 Chrysanthemum seticuspe | reverse complement strand
TGGAATCATGATTTTTGGTGGTTAGGTAATTGGAGAAGTTCAAATCGTAAGGAGGTTTTGACTACATACATCCTAGATTCTTACCATCCAAGTTGGCAATTCCGTATCACTTACCCTGACACTTGTTCCTTTAGTTAGTAAACTACTTTGGGAAGTCTAGCTCGTAGGAATCATTCATATCGTTGTTCTAATACACTTCACCTTATGCAGAGTCGGTAACACTAATTACTACATTTACTTTTTGACACTTTGGCAAAAGTATATATAACTTCCCAAAATCACGGATGGATCACTTTCTTTGATCTTATAACCACTTCCAATTGCCAATACTCTTAAACCCTAATCATTTTCTTTGGTTTATTCACAACACCCACTTCATTTACATCATTAATCACAATGGCTGAGACGTATTCCACTTCACATAATCTTGTTGCTATACTTACTAAGGATGCTCGATCTGAAGGGTTTCATCAAATGATTGATTTCCTTGTTCACAGTCCCATTCACTATGCCTTAACGGTTGAACCTACCATTCTTAGATCCTACATACATCAGTTTTGGAGGAATGCTAAACTTGAAGAGGTTAATGGATTGGTGGTTTTTAGTACTAAGGTGGATGAGAATGCTATTTCTGTTTCTGAGGAGATTATTAGAGAAGTTTTGAGGCTTGATGATGCTGATGGTGTTGATAATCTTACAGATGTTGAGATTGTTGCTGGTTTAGAGAGATTAGGTTACACACACAGAGGTGAAAAGGTACAATTTTTTAAGAGTTTGTTTTCCCAACAATGGAAGTTTTTAATTCACACTTTGTTGATGTGTATGAGCAATAAGACCACAGGCTTTAATGATTTTTCTTCAAAAATTGCTACTGCTATTATTTGTTTGTCTGATGGAAGGAAATTTAACTGGTCTAGGATGATATATGAGGGGTTAGTGCAGAATATTAGGAAGAAGGGTAAATATTATTTGTATCCTAGGTTTGTTCAACTGCTTGTGGAACATCAAATCAAGGAACCTATTGAACATGCTAGAGAGTATGAAGTACATCGTATGCTTCCTAGAGTTTTTGCACATATGAGGAATCAGCCACAGAATGTTGTCATTAGAGATGTTCCTTTATTTCCTCACATGCTTACTTTGCCTACTGATTCTGAGTTTAATGAAGGTCTTGCATCATGGACTATGCGAACACAGGGCACTAAGCTTCCTCAGGCTAGTGTTAGTGGTATGGTTAATGAGGCTGTCACATGGAGTGGAGGTGACATGATTGGAAGGGCTTCTACTACTGATACATCCTTTAGTGCTGGTCAGGATAGTGGAAACATCAATAAGACCCAACCTTTGGCAACTCCTAATGTGGAGAGTTCTTTGGAGCTTAACACAGGTGGAGGTATCCCTAGCCAACTGGATGCTACAGGGTACATAGATGATCAGGCTCGGTCTGGTGCTATGTCTTCTATATCCAAGGATTCACCTCTCGGAGCAGTTAACACAACTCGAAGTGATGAGGATAGATTGGAACCTGATAATGAATTGACGGTTAATGACTTTGTACATGATGACTTTTACAATGAACCACCTCTCGGACCAGTTCACACAGGTCGAAGTGGGGAGGATATTCTTGAACGTTTAAATGAATTGACGGTTAAGTGTGCTACACTGGAGGGTACCATTTCAGGTCTACAGGAGTTATCTGTGCTTCAGGGTAAGGATATTAGGCGGTTGAAGCATAGGGTATTGGTGTTGGAGAAAGTGAAAAGACCTGGCGTTGCTGTTTTGAAAGCTCTGCGGCGTAAGAAAAAGAAGGTGGACTCCTCTACTACTCTGAATATGAATGATGTATCCAAACAGGGGAGGAGTGATGGCATGAATTCAGGGGAGTCTGTGGATGTATCTGTTAGTGTACCTATGGAAGAAGATGTTGATAGTGGAGATCAAGATCAAGATTTTTTGGTTTCTGATAAAGATGGGAATGAGGTTGTTCTTGAAAAATTGAAGAATGTTGAAGTAGTGCAGAACATAACAACTGATAGTATACCTGAAACCATGGTTAGTACTCTTGTAACCACTGATGCAGTTTCAGAAACCATAACAATTGTTCCTACTACTGTCACACCCACTGCTATCATAACCACTTCCACTGTTGTCACAACTCTCTCTATAATACCACCTAAGTCTAAAGAAGTAGAGAAAGAAGCTGCAAGTACCTTGATTAATCTGAGAAAAACATCATCTATTCCTACACCTATCATTGCACCTGTTTTATCTGTTCAGTCTACTGCTACTAAACCAAGAGGTAAAAGTTTGGTTATTGGTGAACCTTTGAAGAAGAAAGTGATTAAATCTAATGTTGGAAAAGGTAAAGAGGTAGTACTGAAGTGTAAAAATAAAGCAGGACAAGAAGCTTATGATGAAGAGTATGCTAAAAGTCTTGAAGCTGAGGATAAAGCAGTTTTGGTGAAGAGAAAGCAAGATGAAGAGGAAGCTAGTCAGAAATTATTAGCTACATGGTATGAATCCCAAAACTATCTTGAAGCTTCTGAATTAATAAATGATGAGTATACAGTACAAGAATGGGCTTTGTTTGATGATGAAGAAAAAGCTAGACTTTTGGGTACATTGGCTAAGACGGTTAGTAAAGAAAAGAAGCAAATTGTAAGAAAGAAACCTCCTACTATTGCTCAGTTGAGGAATGTATTGATGAAGATTATCAAGAATTCAGGCATACATGTTTCTGATAATCTTAGTAGGTGTTCATTTAACAGAATCTTGGAAATCTATGAGAGATGTATGAAAATTAATCATGATGATTTCTGTCCAATGAATTCTCAAAAGGAGAAAGAGTGGATTAAAGAACATGATGAATGGATGCAAAGTAAACGAAAAAGAACATCTGAGGTTCAGGTGACATCTGATTCTAAGAGATTGAAAGTTGTTGAAGATGTAAATCAAATCATTTCTTATGAGTTTAAGCTTTTAGATGGAAGTGAAGGAGTTTGGAAAATTCAAAGACTCAATAATGAAGTTTCTGAGTATAATAAATTTTCACAAATGCTTCAGTATTTTGATAGAGATGATTTGATGAATCTTTGGATACTTTACAAGAATAAATTTGGTGAAGTACATCCAGATGATTATCATGAGAGGCTGATGTATCATAATTTGAAGACTTTCTTTGAGCCTACTCATGCTGAACCTGAATGGCAAGGAATCTACAATGGTCAAGTTACTAGATGGTTTTTATATCAAACTTGTGGAGTTCATGTTCTAACTATTTCTAGAAAGGTTATTTATATGCTTGTAGAAGGTGATTATCCTCAACTGAATAAGCATCCAGGAATAATTGCTCAGATGTTGAAGCCTGGTTGTATCAAGATGTTATTATCTTATGATGGTCAAGCTTATGATTTGTTGAAGAAGTATGAGAAGATACTTAAAGCTAGTAAGTGTTTGGCTACATCCTCCAATTCAGATGTTTTGAGCTTAAAGAAAACTTGAAGAATTCTGTTGGAATTTATCAAGTTTAGGGGAGGATTGTTGGGATTTAGGTTCCTTGAATAACGAATTACTCTAAGTACTGGAACCACGGACAGGCTTGATGTAACCACGGACTGAAGAGTGTAACCACGGATGATGACAACCGCGGCTAGTAGTATTATGTAACCGCTGATAGTATATAGTAAGCACTGCTAGTCTTGTATAGTCGGTTAGTTTATTGTATTAGATAAATATGGAAAAGATATTTATCTTGTAGGTTACGTATTGTATATTGTATAGGACTCCTTAGCCTATAAAAGGAGGTCCTAGGTTAGGTTAGATGTACGTATGTTGTTATATCTAAGGTCGATTCACTTCAAGGTTGCAAAACCCTAATACTGTAAGAGTATTCATATTAATAAATAATATTGAGGTGTTGAATGTTAATTGTTCTTCTTCTTATGATTAAGTATTAAATTCCGCGTAATACTTGATAAGCTTTTGTTACAAGTCAGTTTCTATATTAGATCGTTTGCTCAACTGGGATCAACACGAGTCAACTCAATTGGGTGTGTGTATTAGTCGTGAGAGAATAATATAGTTGAGTGTAGCTTGGCCTAGATCGACCTTAGCTATTTTAAGGAAATGACTAAGTATTTATATGGGACCCCTTAGTGTTGTGAGTAACCCGTAAGGCAATCTGATGACCCGGTATGACCCAAGAGACGGTCCAAGGGGAAAGGATCAGGAGGACACGTGGTGCTTCATCTTTGGATGAGCCGGGTGCATGGAGGGATTCATGCATGGCTGTAGCACTACCTTTCCAATAATGAGGTAGCGACGTATAATGTTTGTTGTAACGGTCCTGGCTTAGCTACCAGGCATGCCCATTGCCTAGAAATAATCGTCAGACACGGTTTATTCCAAGCGTAACCTTGGGAAGTGTTTTCTAGGCCTTTCGTTGAATTATGGCCTCTGTGGGCTCATGTTAGGCTGATATAGAGTGTATGGGCCTTAGCCTGTTGGGTTGAAGCTCTCATACGCTATCCAATCCCCCTAGTCCATTAGTGTATTTGACTGCTTTCAGAGAAATGCGATGATGCACTTATGCTAAGGAAATAAGGCATCTCGGGGTTCCCCTGATGTGCCTTCCTAGGTTCAACGAGTCTTACTTGTTTTTCTCTACCTAGGTACGCGTGAAATCAGGTTTATTTATTGTGACTTTTGATTGTTTAGAGAATATTTTCATTTCCAATACTACTACATGTTGAATGCGCGTGCTGCCTTTTAGTGTGAATATTTGTGAAGAGTTATTGTTACGATTGTGTAGTTGTGAGGCTTTCCTATCATAGGCATGCACCGTTTTAAATGTTTATGTGGCCTGGGATTTTGTTTCACTCGAAAACAGTCTCTCACTTAGTCATTTCAAGGTCTTCCTGACTGAATAATTTGAGATTTTCCTTGATTTGTGTTGTCCGCTATCAGTTAGCCGTTTTAGTGTCTAATGTCTGACACTCTGAAGTACGTAACTTTTTTATGAGGTTCACGTGTTCAAAACGGTTCGACTTCGCAAAGTTTTTGGATGCGTGTCCATTGGGCCCCCATTTATGTTTTCTATAAAAAGGGAGTACCCAAAGTCTTTTGAGGATCACTCCAAACTTTACCTTTTTCAAAGAAATTTTAAAAGTATTTTTTCCTTTGAAATCCTTTTGCTTTCTCCTATTTTGTGAGGAGTGTAAGCAACAAGAGCGTGTGTTTGTGTAGGTTTTGTTGTTCTAAAGTTTTTTGCTCTCTTTTGTTTGCAAGAGTTTACAAAATCTTTCTATCATTTACTAGCGTAGTTTTTCGAGGCTCAGGTCAAGCGTATGAGTTTATTTAAGGTTGTTCCACCCACTTTAGGTTGGATTCCTTCGAATGTTCCCTCGGGGGAGGTTTTTGGTAGCTTCATGTTCAAAACTTCAAGTGCCCATTTGGGGGAATGTGCGTCTTGTCAAATGTTTCCTTGGGGTTAATGGGTGTTTCGAGGACATTTTTTCCTTTGGTGATTTTTTCCAAGTTCATCTTTAGGGAGGCTGATCATCAGGATGTGACCGAACATCTAGGAGTAGTTTGCTTAGCTACCCTCGATGAAGTTTTTCTCGGTGCCACGAAAGGGAGGTGTGTTACCATTGTGAATGATAACGCACACGAGGATGATGTTGTCTTAACTACGAGCTCGTCATCGCTCCTTGGTAAGTTTACTTTTTCTTTTCTTGACATTTTCTGGCTTTATTCAAAGTATATTTACTTGTGTTTTGCCCTAATTGCCAGGTAGCGTATTTGGTGGTGGCGTGACAGGAGCTGAGTTAGCTATGTCCTGCCACCCTAATCTAGAACCTGATGACCTAATCTTTAGGTTCTCATCTTAACGAGCCTATTTTAGGATCACTGTTCTTGCTTATACCAGGGTATCTAGGATTTATGTTAGTCTTATGCCCTTGTATTTGATCTGAGAGTCTCTAGATTGGACCCTGGTGGTTTTTTCCTGTGATTATTATTAACTTAGCGGTTCTTGCCGCGATTACGTCAACCAAGAAAATGTTGTCAAGCTGTGTCGTGTTGGGGTAATTAAACCAAAAGATTGGCATGGGTCGGCCTGACGGGCTCTCTCAGAATTTTTGTGAGAGGGGATCCTGTTTCCCAATTTCACGTTGCCCTTGGTCAAAAGAGCCTATGGGCTGGACTCGTAAGGACCTTGGAGGAGAATTATATCGACCTATTCAGAAAATGGTAGGGCTGAGTACAGATGATCAACTTTCAGGGTGTTTTTGGATGAGGCTGAGAGTTAAAGATTTTGTTGAATCCTGTTTTCTCAGTCTTCTTAATCATACTAATAATAACATTATAGGTGAAAATACTTAAGCTATAGTTTGCTAGGACCTACTACATATGCACATGCACCATATATGTAGCCCATCCTAATAGTACATGCAAACCACGAGTTTCACCTGTATCGTTTCACTCCAATGCAACTTGTCATTCCTGGAATGACAGTTCTTACCTTGTTGCTATGTATTGCCAGTTTAGGAAACTTAATCTTTTGAAATTAGGGTTTCAAAGCCTTAAAATTTTAAAAGTGCATGACTTAGGTAACAAGAAATCCTAAGTTACCATGTTTATGTTTTAGAAAAATTTATTATGTATTTTTAGTAAAAAAATATTTTTCCTAAAACCCAATCATGCACTTAACTCAAAACTCTAGTTTACATATTCAAGAATCCCATATTCTAATTTGGGTAAACTCAAGTCACAGCAGTTTATGAAAACCCTTTGCTTCTTCACCACGATTTTGTATTTGTCAAATATTATATTCCCATACGGCTAGGACATATAAATTTGACCTACATAGGGTTTTCATAAACTTACAAAAATTATTTCTTGTTTCTTAAGCAATATGTTATCCATGTGATTATTTTTGGTAACCTCAGGTTTCCAAAAATAGTTTTAGCGTATTTTAGTAAAGTTTGCACTTTAAAAAAAATATCTAAAATCCTAAATCACAAAAAAATTAGCTTTTACCCAAAAGAAGAAAACTAAGTAAACCCTAGTTTTATTATCATAAATTAGGTTTTTTTCATGTTTAATCCCGGATACCCTCGTATCCTCATAAAGTCGACAACTTTAGGATTTAGAAAACCCTATTGGCTCGACTTTATGTGATCTCAACACACGAAATCCTAATTTGATTACAAGAATCAAGTTATGTAATCTTTATGACAACACGAATTAGGGTTTTCCAGGTTTGATCCTAGATACTCGATATCTATGCAGAATCGACATCATTATGGTTTAGAAAACCCTAATGGGTCGATCCTAAGTGATCAACACCAACAAACCCTATTTTAATTCCAAGGGTGATAAAACCCTAGTTGTTAGATAAAGCAAAAACCCCCTAATAACACAAAATCGGCCAAACCGTGCATAACCAAAATTAAAGTTTTCTTTTTAATGACAATACTAGCAACTACTAAGAACCCTATGAATATGGTGGCTCTGATACCGACTGATAAACATATAGCAGCGGAAGTAAACAGATAATGGTCATGCAGCCAAAACCCTAATAGTCAGATCTTCCTAAACATTGATATAACCTAATCACGTATAAAGGGTGTTTATAAAAGACTTACTTGTTTCTTGCAGTCGTGTAAGATTCTTGTATAATCACGCGCGCGGGTTCACCTTCTTTCTGCTTGGATCGACCAATTTAGGGTTTTCGGGAAGAAAACCCACCAGTACTGCACGGGGAAGGACTAGGGCTTTGAACCTACGCAATTTAGGTGAGCACAAACCGGGTAAAGCTAATCGACTATGTGGAAAACTAGAAGGGGGGTTGAATAGTTTTACCGATTAAAACTTCGTTTTAAAATATTTAGATCAACTTATGTCAATCTATTTGGTATGTGTGTTGGATATTGATTATTAAGCATATAAGTAAGCAATGCAAAGGTAAAGAGTAAAGGAACACAAAACCACGAAACGAGTATTTATAGTGGTTCGGCTACAAGGACGCCTTCCTTGCCCTACTCCACTCCCCGAGTACCCCACTCGAGAGTTTGTAAGCACTACACAACACAAGCTCCTTAATGTGGCGGAGAATCCTTCACAACGTGCCTACTCTTTATCCGGTACAAGGCTAGACACCGAGCTCTTCCACGAGGTAGAACCAAACCTATCACAACGTCACCTACACTTTATCTAATACAAGGCTAGATATCGAGTTCCATTACAAAGGAGGAACTACTACCCAACACTACACCACAACACAACTACCCCAAAGGAGACACAATCCTTGTTACAACACTAGAAGGATATCAACATCCTTTAACCCAAACTACCTAACTTGTACATCGATGTACTATATCGAATGCACACCTTTGGTACCATTCACTAATGCCTTCAACACGACCCTTCGACACCTTTCACTAATGCCTTCAACACAACACTTCTATGGAGGGAGGAAAGAACTATCAACAAGATGCACTACAGTGGTCTTGATGATGACGAAGCTTAGCAACTCATGACTTGAGCTTGCACGTCTTTAAAAGGTGGTGATCTCGCCTTTAAGATGAACCTAGAGAATCACACAAACATAAACTACAAAGAATGATCATTTGGATATGTGGTTAGTGAGGTTAGAATACTGAGAGAAAGTATATCTAAGAGTGGTAGTGAGCAAGAGAGAAATGGCTCACTATTTATAGACAAAAACATGTCTATTGTCCCACAATTCCTACGCATCCCTCACCAGAGGGATCCGGCTAGTGCAAAACCTGGGATCCGGCTACTAGGTCAGTTTAGTCAGGATTTTGGGTTGCAAACTGGGTTATGGGTTATGAACCATGGGTTATGGGTATTGGATTATGGATACTCAACAAGATGAAATGTACCTATTCATTAGGTTATGGATCTTGGGTCATGGGTCATGTACTTTGGGTCATGGATCATGGATAATATCTAACTTGACTTCATGCATGATATCATGCAATGGGTCATGGGTTATGGATCATGTTCCATGGGTATTGGTTATGGACTTTGGTTTTTACCCAAAAATATTCATTGTACCTAGTCAATGGATCATGGATCATGGGTCATGGGTCATAGGTTATGGACTTTGGTTTTTACCCATTACTTACCCATTACAACATATACAAAGTACATATATATTTCTATAAAATGTAAACACTAGTTGTTATACATATGCATTTCTATAAGATATAAACAATATTACTTGTTAGTGTTTTATAAAATATCTTTGGTTTTATATAACTTATTTACTAAACATGGTCTGATATAGGTTTAATATGTTTAGTAAAAGTGTGTTAGTAAACTATTGGCTCAAACCTTTTACTTATTTTATTTGTTTCGTTAAAATGATTTTACGTTTGTTATCGACAAAACATTAGAAGATCGTAAATATAAATAAACGTTTTTATGGTTTATTTGTATTAATAGACTAGAATTCGATTAGCACAAGTCGACTTGGTCATCAGTCGAAGGGTTTAAACTCCTTTGATCGATTAATCGCGGAGAGGAAATGAAATGGAGAAGGTTTTTAGGGTTTGAATTGATTGCAAGTTATGAGGATCCCTTGAATCCCCTTTGTATTTATATGATACAATGGAAGATTCTAGAGGCTTTAACTTGTTCACCAAGTTGCCAGGTTTAACAAGAAGTCAAACTTCTCCCCTCATGGGAGTTTCGGCTGAACTCACCACCACAAACCTTTTGGTTTGTGTTTCTTCCTTTTATTACCCTTAATACTTATCTCAGTTAAATATTATACTTTGGTTAATTAATAATTAACCCCTAAATGAAAATATTATCATATTTTCATTTCCTCACTACTCTCATTTTATTTCGTGACTCGTTTCTTATTTCCACTTGCATGTTTTGTTTGTGTGTGCACTGGTGTGACCTTTTGGCATGTGTAGACCAGAGATGAAACACTCATTGTGTCTTTGCACGTAAACCTTTTAGTTAGAGCACAAAAAGTGTATATCATTCTTTATGGTCTTATATGTAAAAATGGAAATAGATTAAGGTTTGGATGTAGGTTTATGATTGTATTGTTCACGTTAGGTTCTAGATCTTTTGACTATTATATAGTCACGAGATACTCATATAACCTCATAAGCTCACGAGATCTATATGTAAGGTGGGTATAAATATCTCCAAGACCTCACCTGTTGAGGTGTGTCTCAAGGTCCTCTCAAGATAACAAAAGTCATTTTCTCTCCACTTTCTATGCTTAAAGGTGTATCTCTCTAGTTTATCATGTCCTTAGCTTGATTTATTAGGACAATACGGTCTTTTTATACGAAATCAAGTCTGGAGGCCGCCTCTCTTTACTAGGCCATCGGGTGTAATCCAAACGGCGTCTAAGCTCGCATCCACAAATGTAAAATCTTTTTTCTTCCGTTTTTAGCCGATTTTGAGCATGTCTTCACTTTTAAGTCTAGAATCATCAACAACCCAATTATCAACATTTGGGCAAGTGAACTAGGAAAACTAATTGAATTTCATATAAAAACAGTGCTGAAATGCCCCAAAAATTAGTGCATTTTTTGGCTCGTCAAGTATCATTGTCAGTTTGCAAGTGTGCTATTGGCTCTCGTTGGGTCTACAAGATTAAAACTAAATTTGTTTGGTTAGTCTCGTTTTGTTGCTAATGGTTATGTTCAAGAGTATGGTATGGATTATTAGGAGACATTTGCTCATGTAGGAAAAATGACAAACGTTAGAACTTTGATTGAAGTTGTTTCTAGTTTTAAATGAAAAATATGTTAGTTTGATGTCAAAAATGCCTTCTTGAATGGTGACCTAAATGAAGAAGTTTATATGACACCACTACTGGTGTCTCTCACGAACAAGGTTAAGTTTGCAAGCTTCAAAAAGATTTTTATGGTCTCAAACAAGCACAACGTGCTTGGTATGAGAAATTGCAACTGTTGTTACTTCTTGGGTTTGTTTCTAGCCATCGTGATTATGCATTGTTTGTAAAACATTCAAGTGTTGGGCGTATACTTTTTTCATAGTATGTTGATGATGTGATTATTGAGGATGATTGTGTTGCAACTAAATCGTCAAAATATGAGTTATCTCATAATTTGGCTATGAAGGATTTGGTTTACTGAGTTATTTTCTATGTATTGAGATTGCTTTTTCCCCAAAAGGTTATCTTTTGTCGTAGTCTAATATTACAATTGATTTACTTGATCGTGCAAGAATTACAGATAAAATGGTTGAAGGAAATTTTATCGATGGTAGAGTAAAATACAATTTAATAGACGGTAATCATTTGGCAAACCCAAGTTTGTATCATAATATTGTGGGAAGTTTGGGTTATCTTACAGTTACTCGTCCAGATGTTGCTTATGCAATTCATATTTTTGATCAGTTTGTTTATGCTCCCATGACAGTTCATTGGGCTGATGTCTTACACATTATGAGGTATCTTCGGGGCACTCAGTTTCAGACACTCTTACTTCCTTCTACATTCGCCTTAGACTTAGGTGCTTATTATGACTTTGATTGGGCTGGTGATTCCGTCTCTCATACGTCAGCTACTATGTTTTGTATCTTTTTGGTGATTCTCTCATTTTGTGAAAAGGTAAGAAACAATATGTTTTTTTTCTAAATCTTCTACTAAAAGTTGACTATCGTGCTAAGGTTGTAACTACTAGTCAGGTTGTGTGGTTACACTGGTTACTTGCATATATAGATGTTCGTATTAATAGCCCCACTCGATTACATTGTGATAATCGTAGTGCTATTCAGATTATGCGCAACTCGGTATTTCATAACGCACCCAAGCATATTGAGATAGATTGTCATTTCACTCGCCATCATCTCCAGGCTGGCACTATCTCTCTACCATGTGTTTCGTCTGTTAAACAGATTGCAAATGTATTTACAAAGTACACACTTTGGACAACGCTTTCATTTTTTGACTGACATACTCTTAATGTTTGTTGCTGCAGCATTGTGAGTTTAAGTGAGATGTTAGCATAATAGTATTAGCATGTATTAGCCCATAAACGGCCTGTTAGCCCAGAGTTAACTAAAAAGGTTTTACCTTTTTGTGTATTGTATAAAAAGGGCTAATTCTAAGAATGCATCTTTCGCTCAAGGTGTCATCACTTTTTAGGAAAAAAGTTTGGGTATTTCCAAAATAAACTTTGAGACTTGCGACTTTTTCCTTCCAATGTAAGAGTGACACGTGTCCTGACACTTTTCAGATTCCAATCATTTTCGTACCTATGATTTTTAGTCGACTAATATCCAGCGACTTTTTAAGATTCGCGCGATTTTTTTTTTATATTTTCGATAAAAAAGTCAAACTTTAAAAAGTAATATTTTATTCCTTTTGCTCCTTCCCAATGTCGAGCGACTTAAGCGAATTAATTTGAGCGCCTTTTTTAACTTTGTACTTTTGTACTTTTATATTTTTTTTACATAACTTTTAAATACTTTTTAAATTACAATGACTATTGTACCCTTAACTATTTTTACATGTTGAGCATCTTTACTTCTTTCCACCAATTCACTTTTTAAACTTTAACATAAACTTCTACCCACTGCTACCTAGATGCATCACAGATCCAAACCATTTTAATCATGTATTAAAAAAAAATTATGTTGGGCTTTTCTTAGCGAGATCCGGTATAATATCTGTCCAGCTTATACCCACACCGCCTCTCATTCTTATCATCTCATCATCTCCAGAACATTAACAAATTTTTTTGGTTTCCTGAAATTGATAGGCCTGACAAGAGCTAATCCCTTATGTGGGGCGATTGAATCCGTTTTTTAATGCTTATTGGTTAAATTGTTTTCACATGTCGAAAATCATATGGGTATCATCGACGTCGGTACCGGCAACGCACGTGCAGGTATACTTATTCTCTATCAGTTGAATAAATTACTGTAATTGTATATAGTATGAGTAGTATATAGTGCTAGGTGAATAACTCAATTTATCAGTTTGCGTGTTGAATTGGTGGAGTCAACTGTATTCGAGTTATCGCAATTTTAAGGCGTAGTTTTGATATATCAGTTTGTATTTATGTAGCACTGTTTTTATAGCGAGTACTATTTGGAGCGGGTAGCGCTTAGAATGTAATAAAGATTTTGAATGAACAAAGGCTTTGGTTCCCATTGTTTTTAATGATAGGGTGCAGGTGTGTGTTCTGTTTTTATGCTTATTATTTACGGTCACTCAATTTTGTATAGTGTTACTAAACCACTGCTAGTATATTTTGGTAACCACTGCTAGTGTTACTAAACCACTGCTAGTATGTTTCATTCCACTGCTAGTGTTACTAAACCACTGCTAGTATATTTTGCTAACCACTGCTACGTGTTACTAAATCACTGTTAATAAATATGATAATTTTATTTACGTTGAGCATTTATTTTGTATCAATACCAGCTTTGCACAATTGATATATTGCTTTTCGTTACAAAGTTTTAGCAGACTCTTATTGTTTGTTTTTTCTTTATCTTTTGCAGGCTGTTTATCAGAAACGTCTGTGTGTTTCATTCCCTCTCAGTCTTGTTGGTAAGAAATGGCATTTTCTGTGCATAACTCATAGTGTTGGCAGAGCTTTCTCAGGAGGCAGTCATTTAAAATGTTATTTGGATGTAGTTCTTGTTTCCTCAGAAAAGCCGTAGATGTGAGCAAGGAAGATCTCAAACTTGGTAAGTTGACCAGGAACTTGTGGTGGGGTGACCATGTATATGTTTTATCTTTAACGCGCCAACCATGTAAAACATAATGGCTTAAAAGTTAACAAGAAACGTGTCAAATGGTTTGAAAGTCTGCAAAGTGTATTTTTTTTAAGCATTAAACATTCTATAGGTTTTATTATAAAAAATAGACTACTTTGAAAATATACTAGTAATCATCTGCCTTATTTTTTTCCGGAAGTTTGGATAAATATGAAAAATTACCCATTTTTACCTTGTCCAGTCTGAACTAATATGAAAAATTACCCATTTTACAGGGGCCTGTTTCTTTTGAATTGTTACCTAACGTTTATATTGTTTAAAGGTTCGAGTAAGGCAAATAACTTTTTACATTGCAGGTGACACGGATGAGGCTAAAGAGAGGGAAAATCAGCAAGAGTATGTCCTTCTTTGTGACTGGATGAAGCAACAACTTGGTGACAAAGTTGCTAAAGTACAAATCTCAAACCTTTTGAGCTCTTCCCCATGTGTTCTTGTGTCTGGCAAGTTTGGATGGTCTGCTAATATGGAACGGTAACTAGCACTTCGAAACATTTTATGGATGTTTTATCTTCACCTCAAGTGTTATGCAGTGGTTGGAATTAAGGATCCAGTAAGGCCAGGGGTCAAGGAGGCTGTTAAGACTTGTTTAGATGCAGGCATTATGGTTAGGATGGTGACTGGTGATAACATTAATACGGCTAAAGCTATTGCCAGAGAATGTGGGATATTGACACCGGATGGGTTGGCTATTGAAGGGCCGGAGTTTAGAGAAAAAACTGTTGAACAATTGAGGGAAATAATACCGAGACTTCAATTTATGGCAAGATCATTGCCTCTGGATAAACATAAACTAGTTACTCTTTTAAGGAATGAATACAGGGAAGTTGTTGCTGTAACGGGTGATGGAACTAATGATGCTCCTGCATTGCATGAAGCAGATATAGATCAGCAAGAAAAGATGTAAAACACTACCAAGGTATGATCAATAAAAACGATTTTTTTTTTTTTTTATTACTACTGTTAATTAGTACCATTTGAGGTGTGAATGTTGGGTTTTTTTCTTCAGAATTTTGGAAACAAGTTCCTCCCACTGAACCGTATCGAGTTGTTCTTGGTGTTGTGAGAGACAAGCTATATAATACACGTGAACGTGCCCGTCATCTATTAGCCCACGGATTTTCAGAAACACCAGAAGAGTCTTCTTATACCCATGTTGAACAGGTAAAGTAGATAACTGGGAAAATGTGTATGAAGGCCACCCAAAAATTAACTTTTTTTCACAAGCAAGCAATTTTTCCAAATTTTGCATTCCTTGGATCAAATTCTAAAATTTTGAAATCTTTGTAGTTCTTGGAACCTCTTGAGCTATGCTACCAATCACTACGTATGTGTGGGGACCACGTGATTGCTGACGGAACACTTCTTGATTTCCTGAGACAAGTATCCACATTCGGGTTGTCACTTGTGAGACTTGACATACGTCAAGAATCTGAGCGACACACAGATGTCCTCAATGCCATAACACAACATCTAGAAATTGGTTCATATCGTGAATGGTCAGAAGACAAATGTCAAAAATGGCTTCTAGAAGAACTAAGAGGGAAACGTCCACTTTTTGGTCCCGATCTCCCACAAACTGAGGAAATCGCAGATGTTTTAGATACGTTTCACGTATTAGCAGAACTTCCATCTGATTGTTTTGGCGCTTACATAATCTCTATGGCTACATCGCCTTCTGATGTGCTGGCAGTTGAGCTTCTTCAGAGGGAATGTCGTGTAACAAAACCGTTAAGAGTGGTCCCACTTTTTGAAAAACTTGCTGATCTTGAAGCAGCCCCAGCAGCCATGACTCGTCTTTTCTCAATCGATTGGTACAAAAATAGGATCGCTGGTAAGCAAGAAGTCATGATTGGATATTCTGATTCAGGAAAAGACGCGGGGAGACTCTCGGCTGCATGGCAGCTTTACAAGGCACAAGAAGACCTTGTAAACGTTTCTAAAAGTTTTGGGGTTAAACTTACTATGTTTCATGGACGTGGTGGGACGGTAGGAAGAGGAGGTGGGCCTACCCATCTTGCGATACTGTCCCAACCACCTGAAACTGTTCATGGGTCACTGAGAGTTACGATTCAAGGTGAGGTTATCGAACAGTCTTTTGGTGAGGAACATTTGTGTTTCAGAACACTTCAAAGGTTTTGCGCAGCTACACTTGAACATGGGATGCATCCTCCTATTTCGCCTAAACCTGAGTGGCATCGACTTATGGATGACCTTGCGACTTCTTCAACTGAAGAGTACCGTTCAATTGTTTTCCAGGAACCTCGGTTTGTTGAGTATTTCCGATGTGTAAGTATCATCATCTTAAAATAAGTCTTACCTTGCTTATTTTTTACTGTTTAATCCTTCTATAGTTTGGTATAAAAATGCTTCTTGGTTCTTCTATTGTGTATCTTTACAGGCAACACCTGAAACGGAGTATGGGAGGATGAACATTGGGAGCCGCCCATCCAAAAGGAAACCAAGCGGAGGCATAGAATCGCTTAGAGCCATTCCGTGGATCTTTGCTTGGACTCAAACAAGGTTTCATCTCCCCGTCTGGCTTGGTTTCGGAGGTGCATTTAAGAAAGTCATAGAAAAAGATGCCACAAGTCTTTTAATGTTACAAGACATGTACAAAACAGGGTCACTATCGACTTGGTCGAAATGGTGTTTGCCAAAGGAGACCCTGGCATCGCTGCTTTGAACGACAAGCTACTCGTTTCTAATGATTTGTTAAAATTTGGTGAATCCTTACGTGCAAACTATGTTGACACCAGAAATCTTCTTCTTCGGGTATGAATAACTCTTTAGGCAAGTGGGTTCAAATTGTTACATTGACTTCACCCCATTAAAAGCTTCACGATTTATTTCTCGTGTGTTTGGCTTCATAGATTGCTGGACATAAGGACCTTCTTGAAGGTGATCCCTACTTGAAACAAAGGCTCAGACTGCGTGATTCATACATCACGACCTTAAATGTATGCCAAGCTTACACCCTGAAACGAATTCGTGATCCAAACTATAATGTGACATTAAGGCCTCATATCTCCAAAAATGGCCCTGAGCCAAGTAAACCGGCTGATGAATTTATTAAGCTGAACCCAACAAGTGAATATGCACCTGGTTTGGAGGACACACTTATCTTGACCATGAAGGGCATTGCTGCTGGAATGCAGAACACCGGTTGATTATCTGCCTTTTATTGCCACATCTTACATAAATTTTCATATTTAGTAATCCTTTACAATGTCTAAATGGCATTGTCCCCGGCTACAGATAGGTTGTGATCGATACTCTTAGAGTTATTGCGCTGTGATATGTGTATGATAGTGAATCACATTAACCATTGATGGTTCCTTACTATATGAAACTCTTGCATTATTGCTGTGAGCAAATATATGGTATCATCAAAAGTTCTTGTTAAGCTTTTAACATGGAATACCGGCGCTCATGAAAATATCTCTCACTTCAGTATTATGTATAATCTTCAAAAGGTTCTAGGATTATTTTATGGCATGCCACATCTTCTCTTGTTGTAAACTTGTAATTTATAGTATTTAGTTTAGAATCAATGATATTCTGTTTGTAAAATTGACAACTTTTGTATATAACTGATGTTAATTGATAATGATAATATATTATTTGTTGTTATTTACCCTCCATAGTTTTGAGAATCAGAGATCGGAGGGAAAGTTAGGAAATGTTTCCAAATCTTATTATGAAATGAAAGTGATACAGGACTATTTATACAAGAACACACTTGACTAAACTTTGACTACACTACTCTACACTATCACAAACTGCTACAAACTAAAGCTTATTACAAAGACATTACATGTTATTACACTTTAGTAAACTCTTGTAGTGATGAAGATAATTTGTAGACAATACAATGTTGATAACTTTTGCCTTGCCAATGTGCTATGTATCTCCATTACACCTTACAATGTTGATAGCGCGTTTTTGTTAGGCAAAGCATTGAATTGTCATTATTATAGAGGTGAGAATTATTTGGAGATTGATGTTGATATTGGTTGTTCGAAAATAGCTACTGCGATTTTGCATTTGGCGTTAGGGTGTGTGAATAGTGTAACGATTGAAGATATAGCTAAGCATGCAGGAAGTGAATCAGATTTAGGTATATATCCTTTATTCCTTTTGTTTTGATCATACAAATACCATGTGCTACTTTATTTCATTCCACTGCTAGTGTTACTAAACCACTGCTAGTATATTTTGGTAACCACTGCTACGTGTTTCTAAACCACTGCTAGTATATTTTGGTAACCACTACTAGTGTTACTAAACCACTGCTAGTATATTTCATTCCACTGCTAGTGTTACTAAACCACTGCTAGTATATTTTGGTAACCACTGCTATAATCCTTTCACTCCCAATAGTAGAGTTAGTGGATACATCAAAATGGACCAGTTTTTAATCACCCTAGAAACGCAGGAATGTTTGGTTTGATGTTCATCCCTGATAGCTACTTTTGTCATAAATTGTAATATATTGTGCCGTGTGACATAACCATAAAAAAAATTCAATTTTGTATGTTTCTTATTGATGTTCTCAAACAAAACCTCATGGGGAAAACGTCATTGAATCTTATATCCAGGACTGCAAGTCAGCAATCGAGATCATCTGTGCACAATTTGCTAGTAAGTGATCACGACTATCAAACTTACACGTGTGTGAATATTGCATCAAGCATGGTGAAGAAAAATACAATAAATGCTCAATACATTATTGAAGAGTAAATTTCACACGAACAATTGCCATTATAAAATATAAACGTATGATATTATATATGAGGCTTGGAAAAGCTTATATACAAATCCATGACACCAACATTTACTTCCAAGGATTTAACTCCTAATCGTAACAAGTAAGAACTCACACCCCCAAACCCATTCCCTCCCCTCAAAAACCTGGAAAAAAAAAGTAGCAATACACAAATTAACACTTATACTTTGAGCCGAAAATAAACTCAATAAGCATTATAAGAATGATTTTCTCTAGTCAAAATGTATATAACCAAGATCATGAACCACCTCATCTTGTTAATAGCTTCAAGGGGTATGCAGATCGCGTAAATGGTCAACCACATCATGTGAACCAGTCAACCACTTGATATCAGAACGGTGAAGAACATTCGCTTGGACACGCGTAGAGTTATCATGTTTCTGTTCCATAGGCATAGACCTATCTGACAGACTGTGGGTGTGACGTACACGAACTTTATGACATTTTCTCTCAGATTGCCCCTCACTTCTACCACCAACATAACTTCCTTATCACGTACGTCTTCACACCAGCAGTTTTGAGGAGCACCATCTACATATTCCTCCTTGGTTTCATATCCTTGGTGATGCACTGATATCTCCACGATATGATTTGGTTCTATTATACCAACTGTTGGCGTCACCTGGTTTATTAAGTGCAGTACACAATAAATCAGAATTGTACAGTCCTAAAAATAAAATAAAGGTGAAATATAAAGAGGCATATGAGAAAATTACCGCAAGCCATCGTGGAAAGCCATAACAACCTCTTGGGCGGTGACTGGATGCTTGTTTTCCATCTTTAATGGTACACTATCCTTCACATATTACTCTAAATAGAGCTTTGTCTTCCCCACATTTGTTGGTAATTCGCAAGATTGATTTATCATTATCATGAAGAATTATATTGTTTGTACTGAGAATAGCATCTGGAACATTACATTGTTCTTCAAGAATACGCCTGATTTTCTCATTAGATTTGATAATTTCTCCAAACAGTTTTCTTCTTTTTGCCTCGTCTACTCGAGCTAGTTCCACACTTAAGATGCAACGCATAGGCTTATGATCACTGTCTGTCACATCCATGCACACTTCATACCTGATGAAAAGTGAGCCTTTCAGCAACCAAATAATCAAGATGGTGATGAGTAAGTACAACACTAAATGGATGGAGCAAACTTACTGCAATACCGAACAGACTACAGGACATTTTAAGTTGCATTTGTCTGATGAATCTTGACGATTATCATGATATAAGACTCGATCACACCATGCAGGAATGCGCTTTTTTTCACCGGAATCATATCCTACAGCATGAATAGTCAGACCCACATTAAGCAACTTTATAACTTATACAGTACGTAACTTCATTTTGGTCATTAAATAGTAGCAGGATTGACATATTTATGGTATTATATACCTGCTAAACCAGACGGATGGTATTAAATAGTAGCAGGATTGACATATTTATGGTACGTAACTTCATTCACAATATTTGGTGGCCGACTGAAGGTCATTGTCTTGTATACATGATCGAAATCAGCATTACATATGATCCGTCCATAGATTCTCATCCTCAAACCAACTGCTCCCTGTACACACCAGTGAATTAGTAATATTACATAAAAAAAATAAGTAAAAGGAAATATATAGATAGCATGTGCATCATTAGGATCTCCAGTAATTTAAGCAAATTAGCATGACCAAAATGCAGCAGTTACCTTATTACCGATAGCATTACCAAATCCACATGGAACTGCTGCAACATCAATATCTCCAACGTTATCTCTAATACTATTTCTGACCCTGAAATGACATTCCGTTGTAAAAAATATAGCATGGCACGTATAATGCAATTGAATAGAAAATAACGATCGTCACATAATACTCATCACACTCCAATAAGCATGCCCGCCAGCTGTCTAGAACCAACACGGTGAAAACTGGAACCTTCATCCAAGGTTCTCCCAATCATGTCTAGCCACCACTGCCCAGCATTATTCCCGTGAAGACCAACCTGCATCTGCAGAGAAAAAGAGATTTGTTCATGTAACAAAATGAACCAGCAAAAGCATTTTCATAAACATACAAGAGAGTGAAGAGACACAAAATAAAGTTGTACTGTGACAAGCAAGGAGGATAGATATTGCAAGTCGATAACTAAATATAAAATTCAAAAATTTCTCAAGATATCACTGAAGAAACAAGATGATAAGTCACAAAACTATTCGTTTACCCAATATCCCTAGTTCATTCTCCTGATGAGCTCATTGATGTAGTCTTCACGGTTTCCAGCATCTCCGCCTTCAAGATAGTGGTTCCTCTTCTTCTTCATGCCACCCAATGGTGCCTTCAACTTAAATGGCCACAAGAAGTTGTTGGCCTCCTTGAAATGAGGTCCAGCGGTCAAGATCTCGTGGATAAGATCTTCAACACAGATCAACCCAAATTTAACAAGAGCCTGTGATTAAAAAAAAGCTACTCATCATTACATCATTCAGTAAATAATATCAAGGTTAAGAAGCATAGTTTCAAAAACCAAGCACATTCCTGTAAATAGAACTTGCCATATCCCCTCTTGCAGATCAACTCTTTGACGCTCTTCAAGTTAGGGTACCTGTGGAGTAAAATGTATTCAGCAAAACTATGGAGAATAGTAGCGGCTAGATGTACAAACCATTTGTGAAGACACGTACCCGTATGTAACATATGGTTCGACCCTGTGTAGCATGTTCAATGTTGCTTTGTTGACTTTCAAGAAGACACGTACCCGTATAACCACACAAAAATGTATAGGTTTAACAAACTTTTGACAATACCCACTATATGTCTCATATACACACTAGATTGCTTAAAAGATCAGTATAGTATTCATTTTTTAGAATATGTGAGATACGTTGATGTTTAACTTGACTTACAATTGCAAAATAAAGGTTTTCGACTGCATCATTGCAAATATTGACCTTCAAAAGATATATAATATAACGAACTTGACCAAACTTAACCTCTACTAAAACACATGAGAGCTACATGAATCGACAATCAAATTGATCAACATGGTTCACTCCAGTTACGATGGCAAAGTCAGACAAAACCAATTGTCTAAAACTTTGGAAAAACTATGTTTTGCAATTTTAAGAAGAATAAGAGGATACGTATATCTAGAATTCAATGGTCAACATTTCTCAGTACAAAATAAAACACTGTCAAACTAGACTACAAAAAGCATATGTGTTTGAAGTATGAAAAATCACCTGTCTCAAACGTAAAAGCTGCAAGATCTTTTTTGACTTTGGGTCCACTGCTAGTACTTGGTAACCACTGATGTAGGATATGTTCATAGCCCTTGAGTGTTGTGAACTTATCTTCAACAACTTTTTTTGTATGTTCAATCATCTGCCGACCTTCACAAATTGGTCAGGTTATAAAATCGGGTTACATTTCAACGAAGATTTGTTGACCCCATAAATAATCCTTCCAACTATAAGCTCATACACATACAAACATAAAACTTCAAGGCTGATGACATATTACCATAGCTCGTAACACTTGAGGATATCTCTAAGCATGGTAACTGGCCAATGGTAGCTCCCGTAAACCCACAAACTGAATTTGCACTTATCTGAAAGATATCCCATAATGAAGCATAATTAGTTTCTTAAAAGGATAGAGCTCAGGGAAAGAAATACAATGCACTCCTTGTGATTCCTAAAGTTCATTAAGCATACTTAAGAAAGTAACCACGTGTCCAAGTATGTATGTATGTAGGTATATGCAAGACACAAGTGACAGACCTACCATTCGATACCAAGTCTCCTAAGCTAAACTTAAATGCGCCAATTATCAGGGCAGTCCAAATCGTATACAAAATTCGTACCTAGTTCCTTACATATTGAAATTCCATATTAACCTACCTAGTTTCAGGGATCGAACATTTCTATCACAAAAACTTCCATTAACCAAAAAGTTATCGGTTTTTCATCTATAAACGATATGTTTCTCGTCAAAAAACAGGACTCTAACATCGACACACGACTTATAATCATAACATACAAACTACTCACCAACTAAATTCATAGAGATCCACATTACTAAACTGTTCAATTAGTACCAATCAATAAAATAACAATTCATCAATTATAACAGTAAGTATTTCAATAAAACATCAATTGCAAAATTAGGTTAAACTCAATTTTACAATTATAATCAATTATAACAATAAGTAATTCAAAAAATAGAACCAGAGATTAACCAAATGGATGTATCGAAATCGACGGCGATGACGGAGAGAGGACGGCGATGACAGAGAGAAGATGGCGATGACGGAGAGATGACGGCGATGGTGACGGTGACGGTGAGAAGACGGCGATGGTGACGGTGACGGTGAGAAAACGGCGATGGTGACGGTGTGACGATTGTCTGACGCCATTAACATCGCCGGAGATCGTCTGTTAGGTTTTCAACTTTTTTATTTGAGATGAAAATGAGAAGTTTGGGGGAGTAGTGGAGTGGTGTGAATGTGTGAGGCTGTGAGGAATGTCATAAATTTTGTAGAGAGGTGGAAACTGAAGAAACAAGGGCATAATAGACAATTTAGGTAAAATTATAATTTTGAAAAATGTAAAAAAGGTATTAAAAGGTACAAAAATATAAAGTAAAAAAAGTCGTTAATGTTATTTTGCTTAAGTCGCTCAGCATTGGGAATGAGCGAAAAGTATAAAAAAATATTTTAGTAACTTTGACTTTTTTTACTAAAAGACAAAAAAAAAATTCGCAAGATTCTAAAAAAAATCGCTTAGATTCGGTCGCTGTAAAATCGTAGCTGTAAAAGTCAGAAAAAATGATTGGGTACACAAACTTCGAAGGACACTTGTCAAGCTTATATGAAAAGTAGAAAAGTCGCAAGTCTCAAAGTCTATTTTGGAAATACCCAAACTTTTTTCCTAAAAAGTGATGACACCTTGAGCGAAAGATGCATTCTTAGAATTAGCCCTTGTATAAATACTCTATGTGTGATTTTTTTTTTTATTTTTTTTTTATTTTATCAATTCAATAAAGTGTGTTGAGCTTCTCCAATATGCTCACTATGGAATAGTTGGTATGGGTTTGTACTAGGGAGTAAATTTAGATAATCATTCCTATATAATCATGCCTCTAACGTCTCATGAGGAAATTCATAATCCAAATGTGTTTGCTTGGCCCTCTAAATCTAATCATAACATAGTGACACTTGATAAATTGAAAGAATCATATGAGAATTGAGATTGATGGAAGAATATAACCGATTTGATTATTTTGTAACGATGGGCTTACAACTATAAATTAGTCAAGCAAAAATTCGAATACTATCGTAACCAAAAAAATAACGTAACTTGTAGTACTATTGATAGATTGTTAAAACACATAAATGAGAAATGTGGATCCACTTGGAAATAGGAAGAGATGTAAATAAAGGATAAGGAATTTTTTATTGTCATTTGAACATGAAAAGTAATATTACTGCTTGTTATGATTGTATATTGTTATTATTGCAAATTATTTATTTTATTTTATTCAAATATACAATCACATCAAGCACAACAGTACCTCTCACGATCAAATGAACATGAGAAAATCCTTATCCAAAAATAATTACAACACCTGAAGACAAGACAAATCTTCCTTTATCACTTTAAATAATCATCATCTTATGCCTATTTTGCCCTGTTGTATGGAGTAATTGATATTTGTTTTTCTTGGCAAATGTTGTTTTTAATTTCAGTTGGCTAAACTGTAAAAAACTAAAAAGAAAGAGTAGTTAAGAAAGTGTTAAATCTGGATCTACATGAAAGATCCAATTCAAAAATCTCGAAACACTTACTTGGATTAACGGAAAGATAGAAAGAACGAGAAGCCTATGTTTCTAGCGAAATATGCAAATTGTTTAACAGTCTATAAGTTACAGGTAAATCGCGTAACACATGATCTTCACTCTGTGTTGTATGTGTTCGCTATCAGGGTAGTCGTTTAATTTTTAAAGGCCCTGAATGAAATTACATAATGAGGCATTTCGACAAGAAATATATAAATTGTCGCCGTTTATAAGATATAATGGAATTAGTTATCTAAACGTTCAACATATTACTCATTTAAGATATTTCTCATCTAAATACTTTTTTTTCGTCAAAAATATGTGTACACATGCATTTAATTGTTAACGGGACAAATTTTGAAGCCTTTAAATATTGTGAGACTCTAAACGATCGCCCACCTTACATACTCTTAAAAATGACACTGTTCGCTATTACACTATCACGGCGGAAACAAGTGGCAGAAAATAACGAGTTTTAGATTTGTATTTACTATTTAGCGAGCATTATACATTATATGGAAAAAGATTGGGAGACCTAAAAGGTATGACTAATTTTGTGACTAACTTATGTGTCATTATTTAATTGGATTGTGAAAGAGTGGGTCCGGTTAATACAACCAATAAATTGTTGACACACATATTTAGTCACAAAATTAGACATAACTTTTAGGTCTCCCAATCATTTCTCTATCAAATATTGGCATAGGTTGATATGAAATTTTAGTTCCAAAAAAAACGAAATAAAATATTTGAGGAAAAAATAAGACACGGAATCCCTCTTTCAGAAGCAAGCCTTCAAATACCTCCAAAATTGCATCATTTGTTTTACATATATCTTGTCAGCTAAGATAAATATATTCAAATGTTCTGAATAATATATTTTGCACTTTGCAGTGTAGAAGTCTACTATTTGCAATTGACTACAACAATATTCCAAGTTTCATTGTTGTTTTCTGTATTTTTATATTATTTGAGGTAAAAAAAAAGGTTTTCCATGTTGTTACTATATTGAACAAGATTACTCTGTCAATGAGAGTATTGAAGTTTTACTGAGGTCAATTCAAATGGCTGTATGGAGAGGCTGACACAATATACAATATCAAATCTTTAACCATCAATTTCATTGACATTTTACTTTTGAATACATAATTGACAGTTTGAATGTTATATATTACTGTACTAAACTTTCTATATCTCATGTATGTATTTTACAAATGACTCATTTCTTACTCACTTTTAAATGATTAACACGTGACAGTAGGAAAATAAATAAAAACAAAAGGATAACAAAAGTATATACTTCCTCTTAATAAAATTTTGGTACTTTACTGATTAACTTGGATTATTAAGAAAATCAAAAAGAACCAAATACAATAATTTACTGAAGGATAATCTATGTATCGTTAATTGAAAGCTCTACTGCTTAAATTGTTCCTTGTAGAGTTGTAGTAATCTCATAGCGTAGGCTTTGGTGCAGCTGATTACAGTTTTGTTGTATCATTTCTTATCATCGTGACATTGTGTTACAGTTGATAGTTGTTGCATTTCCTTGCAAGCTTCACAGTTCTTTAATCTTCTACAAGTCTTGCTACTTGACTAGCCTAAAGTGCGCGGCATCACTAAAGTTCAATATTGCAGTCTAAGCTTAGGTAGTTTCCTTTAGCTGTGTCCTCCATAAGTTACAGCTATTTTGATGGCCAAAAATGGTCACTTCTACCGATTTGCCATATTTTAGTAAAATACCAAAATCACAATTAGGCGAAAGAGTCAATGGGTTTGTTTATGGGCCTCAAATATTTTATGGGCCGATATAACTTTAGGCAATATACTCGTGACAAGTGACAACGAAATTATCACAGATACAGATACATAAGATCCATAGATCCTCTGATTACTTCCAACAGATGAATGAGAACACAAATACAATTGTTATCGATGTAGTTAACGCAAAAAACATCTGTCTGTATATTAAAAAAAAAAAAAAAAGTTGATTGATGACTAAATGTATAACAAGGCAACAAGTGACATTTAAAGCCAATTTTGATCTCAAATTTAACACACCAAAAAGAGGCCCAAATCTCCAATCTACACATAACAGTACCAAAATTATTGTGATCAACACTTTTTCCGTCGCATTTACTCTTGATGATCTACACGAATTCATAATAACGGAGCTTTTTAAGCAAACATGTTATTATCTTTCAAACATAAGATCAAATGGGCCGCGTGTCATGGACGGCTTATAAGCTTATTAATAAAAAAAGCCATAAGCTCAAGCTCATAGACTCATAACATGCCTATTGGTATTTCTAAATAAGCTAAATCAAACACGCCCATAATCAACCCAAGTGACTAATACCAAACTGATTGCGAAGCGTCATTATCCTCATCTAAAATAAGATTGACTCCATTATTCTTAAGCGAATTAATAACAGCCCAGACTTTAGTACGGTTTTTGAAATCCTTTTTCTCGAGCTCTTTGTTTACGTCAACATGAATACCTCTTTCTTGACCCGACTCAAGACCTTCAACCTTAAGCCGCATAGCCAACACCTCACCCACAACCGTCGCAGCCTTAGCATTACACGTCCTACCACACTCGAGCGAATTTTTTATAGAATGTTCAACCGTAGACGCGGTTGCGACAATTCGGCCATTGTTCCTGTCTACTACATTCGCCGTAACGTATTTTAATGACATGAACAACCTCAACACATATCTCTTCAACACTGTCATCCTTATTAACTAGATTTCCTTGCAGGCTTTATATACTCCTAGGTAGAATAAAAATATGATATTAACAAGAATTAAACGCTGGAAACAATTAGACAGTTCACCTATTTGTTTAAACTCTAAAAAGCAATATAAAATATTATACCTACTCTTGACCAATTTGAACAAAACCCAAATTAAATAAATTGAACCTTTTAAAAGTTATTGAATTAGAGTATAAACTTACAAATGAAAGAAGAGGCTAAAGAGATGCGATGACCAGAAAAAGAGGAAGATGCTGCGTTGAGGGAGATAAGGCGTCAGGGGTTTCAATCGGGATACTGAGCTGGGCAGGTGTGCTGCCAGGGGCAAGGGCTTGATTTGATTAGGGGGTGTTTGGAAATGTATTTTTTAGACAGCAATTTCTATTGTGGGTGCGTTTGGTTTCAAATGGGTTTGGATTTGGTTTATATTTGAAGTAATCTTAGGGGTGTTTGGGAGTGCGTTATGATATAGATTATCTAATTATTTTTCGAAAACGCAATAAATTTTTTTATAGTGTTTGGCAAATACAATCCGAAAATCACTCTTTTGGATTTCATCACCTTCAAAAAGTGATTTTAGATAAATAAGTTGGTAAATGCTTTTGTAAAATGCATGTTTACAATTTTATTTTGTTGAATGTGAAATTACCATATTAATCTCATACAAACCTCATATTCTTATGTTACCTTCCATCATTCTTTATTGATCTTGTTCTTATAAACATCCAAATTAAAAATTAAGTAAAATAAGTAATAAGCCGGTAAGATATCTTTACTGGAGTGATGTTGATCACAAATAATTAAGTGGTTGAATTGTTGATGATCAATAATAAATTTGTATAATTTGTGTAGTAAAGGTTTAGATTCAATGAAATGTTTATGTGATCTGTTTTATTTGTTTCACTAATGACTTTTGAGGATAAGTTGAAGAAGTCAAAGGATAAAGTGATACTTCAGTTGTGTAAATCTCTTTTATGGGTCTTCGGAGTAATTTATCAATTATTTACTTTATAGAATAAGAGTATTTTTATTAGAAAAAAGAGTATTCTTAATGAAAAATGATTGTTGGACCTACTAATTATGTTTATAAGTGAACCTAATGATTTGATTGGTTGATTTAAAAAATTGATTGGTGAGAATTTAGAGAGAGAAATTACTTAATGCAATTATACAAATGATTTATACATTAGTTATATATTTAAGTTTGTTTTGTAGGTCTAAAGCATAACTCATTCTCAATTGACAAATAAATATGATCACTATAAAATTGTTATATGCTACTCCTTTTTAAACAATCGTTTTAAATTATGCTTATAAAATTCGAACATATATGTAAATGTCTTTTATAATAATTTTACTTGTTAACTTAATAAATAATTTGATTTGTCAAATGCTAAAAAAATTGATTATTTGATTATCGCGATATCAAACAGCATAATCTAATCCAAACACTATATTATACAATCACGTTTTATAGCAGTTGATTATCTGATTATCCATTGCATAATCTATTTTCAATAAGTAATCAAACATCCCCTTAGAAGCAAGGAAAGTCGTGATGATGTTATAAATTGTTTGTTTAACAGTTTTTGTTAGGCATTGAACTGAAGCTTTATTGATATATTATACACATAGCTAGTGGTGAGTGAATTTATCTTATTAAATAAACACAAAGTAAATGAAAAATAAAATAACAAAATATGTTTTTGTAGACTTGATGACATAAGTTTTAAGGAAAGTTAGCTTAAATTTGACATATAAGAGAGGATTTAAAAAATCCTTGATTTTTGGTATCATAACTTATTCTCAAACATATCTGTATCAATTAAACTTGCTTTTTCACTCTGGTCTCATTCCTTCAACCAAAACCAGGATAACAAGCACACTTTTAATCATACCTCTGATGTTAAAAAAAAAAAAAAAAAAAAAAAAAAAAAAAAAAAAAAAAAAAACTCGCTATTTCAAAACTTTTAAACATAATAGACTTGATTCCGCGACCACTAGGCTATAAATCACTTGTAGAATTCAGGTACAAACTGATTAGTTTTAGTCATTGCAAGAGTAAATTGCAAGCGTCGTCTAGCGTTTTAAAAAATGCACGTGTAGCACCAAGGGAGAAATTTGAATTTGACTTTAATCTTTATCCAAAGTGGAATGACTAGAGGTCTGTTTGTTATTAGACCTTTTATTGAAATGAATATAATGAAATGCATAAAACTATTTGTTACGTGGGGTTGGGTTTCAAAGTTATATGTGACACCTCTAAAGAAAGGGTTTAACGAAACAGTTTTGCACAAAACTAATGATGTGTTCTCGAGTTGGAATCGAGAGGAATGGAAATAAAAGGTCGAGATAGAAAAACAAAAGAAAAATAATAATGGACGATAATTATTTCGATCTTGTTTTGAAGATGAAGAAAAATGTCTCAAGATCTTGATTAAAAAAGAAGATATAGAACTTAACAACTTTACATTTATATCCTTCTTGTTCTTATAGATGCTAGCAAATAGTTTAAATGGTAGTTTACACTATTTCCAAGTTTTTGAGATGAAAAGAAAGAAGAGAAAAGTTAAAAATAAGTAGAAAAGAAGAGAAGATAAATGAAATTTAATATTTTTATGTTATGTTCCTAAGTTAAAAGAGAAAAGAATAGATAACTGATGATTTTACAATTATACCCTTTATTATATTCAAAAGTTATGTTTTATATTAGGTTATTTAAGTAATTACATTTATTAAAAGCTCCAAATAATCCCACTTTTGGGAAGAAAGTTTTGGAGAGAAGTTTAGCCAAATTTCCTCTCCTCTTCTATTCTCTTCTCTCATAAAAAAGTTTAGGAATACGAATTTATTTTATTTTCTTCCCACTTCTTTTCTCTTCTTTCAAAAATAAAACTCAGGAACGCAGCGTTAGTATCCCGAAAAAGGTGCAACATTGTAAGCTGAACTTGCCTAAGTATATTTTTTGTTGCCTTATATTCACTTAACAATTAACTTGTTAAAAGCTTAACGAATGCTATCCTTAAATTAAAATATTCATAATATAACTTCTGTATAAGAGTAGATAAAAGTCGAGTCGAGATCAAGGTTGTCAAAACTTTTACGATCATAAGTCTTGAGCTTGAGCTCATTTCAAGCCTTATGCTTGTTTCTATTATTTGTTCCTTATTTGTTTGTTACACAATGAATATTGTAACTTTGAAGATAGCGTGTTAATACAAATAAGCTATAAAAACGTTTATTTATATTTTACGATCTTCTAATGTTTTGTCGATAACAAACGTAAAATCATTTTAACGAAACAAATAAAATACGTAAAAGGTTTAAGCTAATAGTTTACTAACACACTTTTTCTATACATATTAAAACTATATCAAAACATGTTTAGTAAATAATTTATATAAAATCAAAGACATTTTTATATAAACACTAACAAGTAATATTGTTTACATCTTATAGAAATATATATGTATAACAACTAGTGTTTACATAATATAGAAATATATATATACTTTGTATATATTGTAATGGGTAAAGTAATGGGTAAAAACCAAAGTCCATAACCCATGACCAAAAACCCATGATCCATTGACTAGGTACAATGAATGTTGTTGGGTAAAAACCAATGTCCATAACCCATACCCATGGAGCATGATCCATAACCCATGACCCATTGCATGAAGTCATGTTGGGTATTATCCATGATCCATGACCCAAAGTCCATAACCCATGACCGAAGATCCATAACCCAAACATTGCATCTTGTTGGGTATCCTTAATTCATTACCCATAACCCATGGATCATAACCCATAACCCATAACCCGGTTTGCAACCCGAAAATCCGGACTAAACTGGCCCAGTAGCCGGATACCTGGTTTTACACTAGCCGGATCCCTCTAGGGAGGGATCCGTGGGAACCGTGGGACAATAGACAAGTTTTGTCTATAAATAGTGAGTCATTTCTCTCTTGCTCACTACCACTTCACATATACTTTCTCTCAGTATTCTAACATCTCTAACCTCTGATCCAAAGGATCATTCCTCTTAAAGGCGAGATCACCACCTCTTGAAGACGTGCAAGCTCAAGTTCATGAGTTGCTAAGCTTCGTCATCATCAAGACCACTGAAGTGTATCTTGTTGATAGTTATTTCCTCCCTCCATAGAAGTGTTGTGTTGAAGGCATTAGTGAAAGGTTCCGAAGGGTCGTGTCGAAGGCATTAGTGAAAGATGCCAAGGGTGTACATTCGATATGATGCATCGATATGCAAGATAGATAGTTTGGGTTGAAGGATATTGATATCTGATGCAGGTTTTACTAACCAGGTCTTAATATTTATAGTGTCTCACTATACATATGGTCTACACTAGTGCACTAACGGGCAGTGTACCCGGTCGCGTGTAGTGTAGTAATCGGTAAAGCCGAGGTCGTCCCAAGAGCTATGTGTGTTAGATTATTACTAAGTCTAGTGTCACAGATTTAATAAAGGTTTCGATAGGGATTTAATTAATTAAACTACTAATGCAGAATAAAGTAAATAAAAGCAGATAAATAGTAAAGGGAAATCAATAGAGAGAAGTGGTGCTAACCTAGTTAATCATCCTAGCTAGTTATGTCTACGTCTACTTACTTTCAATTACTTCAGGTGGGGTCAAATTCGAGAGGACAGCATTTGGTCAATTCGCCCTAACCTATCAGCAAAGATGCCACCACAGGAGAAATCAGGCGCACCGTCATAAGTCCTGTTGTTCCTGGTCCCCTAAGCCAAGTCATTAAGTACCGCTACATGCTAGATTCATAATAGTGAGTGCCCGGCCGTTAGGAACTTAGACACTACACCCCCCAATTCTTAAGTTCATCCAAACGATAGGTGATCAGTTGGTCAAGGTCAGTTGGTCATATCTTACCCTTCCCGTCTCAGTCCGCTCACCTAGGGTCAGTTGGTCATATCTCCTAGGCAATTGGCCTCTACCGCCATTTAAAACTGTCGAACCAAGGGTGGCTACCAATGAACTATGCATGCATACACTTAGAAATAATTGTACAGAAGTAAAGGTAAACGCAAACAAAAAAATTAAGGAATCATAACTAGGCTAGCACCAAAAGGTGCTTAGCCGCTCATATTAATCATGAAAATCAATTCAATATTCAAAGGTATGAAATTCATGAATTGAAAGTAAAAGAAATATAAAACGCTAATGCTTATCGTAATGGAGTGACTTCTCCCTTGGAAACAGCTCCGTATGCTTCCCTAGACCTGCCTTGAGCCTTTTCCCACGTTCTCAGAGTGTTGTGTGTGGAATGGGATGATTAGAAATGTTGGAATTCGTGGGGTATTTATAGGCCAGATCTGGGTTACGGCGTAACCAATATAGGAGTTACGCCGTAACCTTCTATTCCTTCATAAAATGCACTAGATCTGCTGGTTACGGCGTAACCTTATTAGTGGTTACGCCGTAGTCTTCAATAAACTCGGTTACGTCACAAGTGATGCAGTAGTTACGGCGTAAGTATCAGTGGCGTGGAACCTCATTTGACCTAATGTGGTTACGTCGTAACCTTTGGAAAGAGTTACGCCGTAACCTTCTGATAAGTTGGCATACTGAGTCACGCAATAGTTACGGCGTAATGTGAGAGATGAGTTACGCCGTAACTTCTTCAAAATAGCATACTGTGATAAATCTTTAGATATATTTCCAGTTCCGCGTCTCTTCAGCTCCAATGCTCTTAATTTACCTGAAAGTGGAAAATAATGGAAAACAAGCGTAAATCCATATAAATAATATAAATAACGAGCATTATCGGGGGAAATTGACACTTAATATTCAGGACTATTTGATGTTATCAAATATCCCCCCACTTGAACTCTACTTGCCCTCAAGTAGACCTTATTAGATAGATTCCTAAAAAGATATCTCCCATAACCTGGAAAATATGAGTTTACAAATCCCTAATGCTAGAATAAAACAAAGCCGAACACCTCACGAAAGGGGAACAAACACTCAAATCTCTCAACTATTCTAAGTATCAATTTCGGGGTGATCACTCAATCGCACAGTCATAGCATGTATTCTATCATAAGCTTGGCGGTTACACAGATCTCCACCACTAGAGTTAAGGGCTAAACAATTTTTGAAGGCAATATGGGTAGACACGACAAAGGTTAAGGGGTGACTCGTCATTACTAACATGTCACGACGAAGTGGACAAAATCAATGATACATGACCAAATCCATGGCCAAGACACCAAAGATTGCTCGCTGCATCACCTAGACACGCTTCATGACTAAAAGGGTAGGATGAGACATGGGATATATAATTGGTGTAAAATAAAAAACAAGCATGTAGTCTAAATCTATAACCAAGTCATCACCACTTACCATTCGCCCAAAGTTCAAGCTTAGAAGTCAAGAAACTGGATCATGAAATGCAAGGTAGATGTGTCATTAGAGGACGTCGTGATATTACCTTTTCTTCAACTGTTGGCATAACTACCAACTCCAATCTTCAAATGTGACCGAGGTTGTAAAACCCGAAAAATCTAAAACATATATAAAGACGAAAATACCCTTGGAACCAAGAATTATAAAATACGTAAAACACATTTATAATCATTTAATGAAATTAAAAGCCTAACTTGCGAATAAATAAAAACTTGACGAATATAATTACGTGAACGACTTTGGTACGACGAAGGACTTAAACGTTTCGCTAATATGTTGGGCCGTTCATTTGTTGGATGGGCTCGTTTGTTTTGTTTGTTTTGCGCCAAGCCGAGGATCAAGAGAAGCCCACGAAGGGCGTTTGTTTGTGTTCGTGGGATCAAGGGCCGAAGCCCATTTGGGCGAGCCTTTGAGCTCGGTTGGACCCAAACCAAACCCAACCCCCTCCTAAACCTAAACTAAATACTACAACTATAAATACAACACATAACCTCAAAAGTGAAACCCTAGTTTTAATTGTTGCCTCTCTTTTCTCCTTGTTCCTATTCGGCCGAGACCCACAACCTCTTGGAGTCGAGTTTTTGCTTCAACCAAGTAAAGGTATAACATGTTCTCGTCTTCCTTTGATGTACCTTGCGTATATATGTTGTGTTACGTTTGTTTTAGTCGAGCTTTGTTGTTTTCTTTTTGTGCCGAGCCGTGTAAACCAAAACAAGGGCAAACCATAAAGATTAAACCTTATAACTACTAAAGAACATGTAACGTAATATGTAATATTGAATCGGGTCATGTATATGTTGAGTTAAACAAGGCCGAACCATGCATGAGTTAGGACCGAACCATATATGTATTCGGCTAATGAATAAAACATCATAACTTGAATATGTAGCGTGTTCAGACGAGCTAGGACTTGCGTATAACCTACTAGCCGAAAACCCTAGCTTGAACCGAACTATATATATATAAGTTTTGAACATGTATTAAACAAGTAAGGGTCATGTAAACATAAACCCTAGGTTAAATATGTGAACCGAATAAAGTATATCAAACCCTAAATGTTGTGAACGTGTCTCTTTTGTGTGCGTTATATTAATTCAAGTGAACTAGTAGTTATGTACACGTGTAATTATCCGAGTAATAAGTAACTTGTATGTCACATAAAATCATAAACGTACATGGTAAAACATAAAAGGAAAGATTGTTATCAATTACGTATTAGGTTAAGTAGCGAGTCATTAAGACGTAACATGTAAAGTAAATGCATATTAATGAGATATTAAAGAATAAGAAAACCCTAGAACATAAATGAGAGTCGATTAGGGTTTGAGCTAAATATAGTAATTCGTTATTTCATGTGTGAGTTATGAATTATAAACTATTTTCACATTTAAACCTAGACTTTAATAAATGATATAACGAACCCTAATCTACAACATTAATTATAAAATACTTTAGTCTCATTTAATAAAACCCTAAAGTATGAAGATCATTAATATACATTAAGTATAAACACCAAATATTAAAAGATCATTTCGACGATTATGGAATCATAAATAACATGGACGACCGTTAATGTCTATAGGTTTTGTGAAGAGGGAGTAATCCTTTGCCTTTCGTCTTTCTGCTTTTCGATCATTTGCTTTGGAATAAGGTACAGATATTCTGACCTTTTCAGTAAAGGTTTTCCTTTTAACGTTTTCTTTCGTATTAGGGTTTCCTAAGCCTTTGCTATGAATCCCAAAATCTGATTTGTTTGAGCTATTGCTTATCTGAACTCTGATTTCTGAATTATGAAACATCTGATTTTGAACTATCTGATACGAAAACTATGATTTTGGAAATATGAATGATTTTCTGATAAAATATGATCTGTGTCAGTTATGACATTCTGATTTGACCTAAGATAGTTTGACACCCGAGCCAAATATTTAACTAGTCATGGGGGTTCCATGTCCGTATCAGTGATGCACCTCTGGTATGACTCTAGGGCAGTAGAGTGATGTTCTGCCACGTCTCTGGATGGTGAAGCATATTTGTGAATATGTAGGAAGGGGCGTATGGATGCATCCTAGATCTGTTATATGTTATCTGTTATATGTTATCTGATGATTGATGCTGCGTGCATGCACGTCCTTCATAACTCTGGTAGGTCTCCCCTACAAATGTTGCCTTATGTGAATATGAATATGATCTGATATATGTCTCTGGGCTCGTGGTAGTTGACTATAAACTTTATTTTGAACATTATGATTTATGCTTTGAAAATGATTATGATTTTGCTATCGCTCATTCACTTTATTTCATATTCGATATCATTTGGTATTCGCTTTTGCTTTCATATCTGTTCACTGGGCTTTTGAAGCTCAGCCGCACTTTTCTTTTCTTCCGCGGCAGGTATCTAAGCGTTGGAAGCTGGGTTGCTTTGGGATGAGTGCTTGAGTGGACTTACCTTAGAGATTTTAGCTTTGATTTCTTATGATGCCATTTAAGACTTATTTATTTCGGATTTTATGTGAGGTTTATTATGTTTCCGATGGGACCTATGTATTGAAGTCATTTTGACTTGGATTATTTCCGCATTTATGTTAAGACTTCTTTTGTTTATTATGTTTTGCTTTGATATGACACCATTACTTGTGATTCCTTTACCCTTGGCGGGTCGGGGCGTTACAATTTATGGCAACAGAGCCCAGGTTTACGACTTGTAGTCAGGACCTGTGAACATAAGAACCTTAGGTTATCCCTTGGAGTTTAGGATTTGACCTGTGAGGATTGGGTAGACTTAGGTTTCCTTCTGCAAACTTCCACTTCGTATCTTACCTTTGTTCATTTTGCTAATCGTTTGAATATCATTCAGATGGTTCGAACTCGTCAAAACCTGGATGGAGACGATGATACTCCTAACATGGATGCTGCGATTGCGAATGCTCTCAACTCTCTTTTCCCTGGTTTGACTACACCTGAGATGATGGAACAGGTGATCAACAACATTCGTAATCAGAATGGTGCTTCGGGTAGTGGTGGAGGAAATCAACCCACAGGCATTCACACTTGGCTCGAGCGTTTCGGTAAGCTCAAGCCTCTTTCTTTTAGCACTGCTGCTACTCCCACTGAAGCTGAGGATTGGATCACTCATGTTGAGAAGCTGTTTGAAGTACTGGGTTGTGGAGATGAATTTAAGACTCGTTTAGCTGCATTCAAACTGGAGGGTGATGCTTTAAATTGGTGGAAAGCATTGAAACAAGCACGAGGAGGAGATGCTTTCGCTGTTACTTGTACTTGGGCGGAGTTTCGGACTATCTTCTATAACCGTTACTTCCCTGATGCGGAACAGCAAAGGTATGAGAGGGATTATCAGGCAATCTACCAGTTTGATCATGAGAACTCCAATGAGTACATGAGTAGGTTTATGAGGTTGGTAAGCTTTGTTGGAGCGATTGCTGGAGATGGTAAGCGCCAAGCTAAGCATTTCAAATGGGGACTGAAGAAGTGGGTGTTGGACCGACTGCTTAACACTGAGTATGAGGATGTGTCGGCCTGCAATGATGCAACTCGTAACATTGAGATCTTTCATGAGGGTTCGGGTTACAACAAGCGTAATCGCGATGGTGATCGGATTCAAGGTAGGACTCAAAGTAATGAGTATAAGGGAAATACTGGCAGGAGTTATGATTCAAGGGGACAAGTGGATAAGGGTTATGATCAGCGGGGTCAGTCGGGAAGGAATGTGGACTCTAGGCGCCCTGAGGCGAGGGGTCAGGATAGCAGAGCTGCTGGTAAGAATGGAAATGATCGTCAGAATCAAGGTAACAATAACCAGCGTTACAACAAAGATCAGTCGGCTCGAGGATCAAATCAGGGTCGTGCTTCAGGATCTTCTAGTCAGCAAAGGACAGCCGAAGTTTTGCCTCCCCCACCTATCTGTACTACTTGTGGAAAGGCTCATCCGGGACCGTGTTTCAAGGCCACTGGTGGATGTTTCTCTTGTGGTTCCACTACTCACAAGATCAAGGATTGCCCTAAGAGGAACCCGGCGATTCCTGGAAACTACACCAAGCCGCCACCTACTACTGGACGTGTTTATGCTACTACTCGGAATCAGGCGGAGCATACTTCAGGTACCATTACGGGCACTCTTTTCATTGATGATTATTCTGTCTTTGTTTTATTTGACACCGGTGCCACACACTCCATTATATCTGTCACATGTGCTAAGAAACTTAATATGAAGCCACAACCACTAACGAATCACTTATCGATATCTACGCCTATGAAAAACCACATGATCATTGATCATAAATACGTTAAGTGTCCTCTTCGTTTTGATGATCGTATTCGCCCTGCACATCTGTATCCTCTCGATATGGTCGACTTTGATATCATTCTAGGCATGGATTGGTTGGCTTATCATAGAGCTTCCATCGACTGCTATGCTAGAACTGTGATCTTTGGAGACATAAAACCTCCTGAATTCGTTTATTATGGTTCTAAACCACTCAAATCTGTTAAGTTCATTTCTGCTATGAAGGCACGGACCATGATTGCTCATGGGTGTCAAGGTTTTCTAGCATCTGTTAAGGACACATCTTTGGAGAGTCCTAACATTGAAAACCTTTCTGTTGTTTGTGAATTCACCGACGTTTTTCCCCGATGAACTTCCTGGTCTTCCTCCAGCTAGAGAAGTTGAGTTTAGCATTGAGTTGATTCCTGGTGCTAAACCGATTTCGAAAGCTCCGTATCGTATGGCACCTGTAGAACTGAAGGAGTTGAAGGAACAGCTGCAAGAGATGATAGATAATGGATTCATTCGACCTAGTGTTTCTCCATGGGGTGCACCTGTTTTGTTTGTGAAGAAGAAGGATGGAAGTATGCGCTTATGTATCGACTACCGTGAACTCAACCGTATTACTATTCGAAACCGTTATCCTCTTCCGCGCATAGACGATTTGTTTGATCAACTGCAAGGAGCTAAGTTCTTTTCTAAGATTGATCTGAGGTCTGGTTATCATCAACTACGTGTGAAGGAGCAAGATGTTCCTAAGACCGCGTTTCGTACCAGATATGGTCATTATGAGTTTCTCGTTATGCCTTTTGGTTTGACGAATGCGCCTGCTGTGTTTATGGACCTGATGAATCGTGTTTTCCATGAATTCCTCGACAAGTTCGTTATTGTTTTCATCGACGACATTTTAGTTTACTCTAAGTCTGAAGAGGAGCATGAACAACATCTCCGGATAGTTTTGGAGATTCTGAGGAAGAAGAAGTTGTACGCCAAATTCTCGAAGTGTGAATTTTGGTTAGGACAAGTCGCTTTCCTTGGTCATATTGTATCTGCTGATGGTATCACCATGGATCCGTCTAAGGTTGAGGCTATCACTAAGTGGCCAAGACCTACGACAGTGACTGAGGTTAGGAGTTTTCTAGGACTTGCTGGATACTACCGACGTTTTGTTGAAGGTTTCTCTCGTTTAGCTTTGCCCTTAACCCAATTGATGAGGAAAGGTGAAAAGTTCGTGTGGACGGATGAAAGAGAAAAGATTTTTGAAGAGTTGAAACGGAGGTTGGTGTCCGCTCCTATTTTGACTCTTCCATCTGGTTCTGGAGGATATCAAATTTATAGCGATGCATCTAAGAAAGGATTGGGCTGTGTCTTGATGCAACATGGTAAGGTGATAGCTTACGCTTCAAGACAACTGAAACCTTATGAGGAGAATTACCCAACTCATGACCTTGAGTTAGCTGCTGTGGTGTTCGCGTTGAAGATCTGGAGACATTACTTGTATGGAGAGACGTGTGATATTTTCACCGACCATAAGAGTCTCAAGTATATTTTCACTCAAAAGGAACTCAACATGAGACAAAGAAGATGGTTAGAACTTCTTAAGGATTATGACACTAACATTCAGTACCATCCTGGTAAGGCTAATGTAGTTGCTGACGCACTTAGCCGGAAATCAGGTATGCTGGCAAGTATTGAGATTGAGCCTAGGATCATTCGTGACTTAGAGCGTTTGGATGTTGAGTTGTGCGTACGAGGTTTTGGTGGATACTGGGCTAGTATGAAGGTGGAGTCGAACCTTATACTGCAAATTAAGGAAGCTCAGAAAGATGACGGCGAGCTGTGGGCCGTGGCGTAAAATGTTGAAGAAGGTAGGCAGCCGGAGTTTAAGGTTGATAACGACGGTATTGTATGGTATGAAGATAGGCTTTGCGTTCCCAATGATCAGGTACTTCGTGAGAAAGTTATGACTGAAGCTCATAGTTCTCCTTTCACTATCCATCCTGGTTCTACCAAGATGTATAGGGATTTGAAACAGTATTTCTGGTGGAACGGCATGAAGCAAGATGTGGTGACGTTTGTGTCGAAGTGTATGATTTGTCAGCAAGTGAAGATCGAACATCAAAGAGCTAGTAGACTGTTACAACCATTGGATATTCCGACATGGAAGTGGGATAAGATATCTATGGACTTTGTGACTGGACTACCTCTTACTAAGAAGAAGCATGATGCGATTTGGGTGGTTGTTGATCGGCTAACCAAATCTGCTCATTTCTTACCAATTAGAAAGGATTATGGTATTGGTAGATTGGCAGAGATTTTTCAGCAAGAGATAGTTAGACTTCATGGTACTCCGACGTCTATTGTGTCAGATAGGGATCCGTGTTTTACTTCTCGTTTCTGGAAGGGTTTGCAAAAAGCTTGGGGTACTCGACTTAATTTTAGTACGGCATTTCATCCTCAAACAGATGGTCAGTCAGAGAGGACTATTCAGACCTTAGAGGACATGCTAAGGGCTTGTGCTTTGGAATGGACTGGCAGCTGGGATGAATATTTGTGTTTGGTAGAGTTTGCATACAACAACAGTTGGCATGCTAGCATTAAGGCAGCACCGTTTGAACTTCTTTATGGAAGAAAATGTAGATCACCTACTTGTTGGGATGAAGTAGGTGAACGTCTAATCGAAGGTCCGTAAATGATTGAGATCACTAATGAGAAGGTAGCTGTTGCTAGAGAAAAGTTGAAGGAGGCTAGGTCTCGTCAGAAAAGTTATGCCGACAAGCATCGTCGTGATTTAGAGTTTCGAGTTGGTGATCGTGTGTTTTTGAAAGTCTCGCCGTTTAGAGGTGTGAAACGTTTTGGAATCAAGGGCAAGCTCAGTCCTCGATTCATTGGTCCGTTTGAAATTTTGGAGCGTATAGGAGAAGTTTCGTATCGATTAGCACTTCCGCCTCAGCTATCGCATGTTCATGATGTTTTCCATGTATCTCTCCTAAGGGGATACAATTATCATCCATTACACGTTACTTCGTATCCGTTTGATCAAATTCGATCCGATATGTCTTTATCTGAAGAACCGGAAGCTATTTTAGAAAGACAAGAAAGAGTCATGAGAAATAAAGTCATTCCGTTCGTTAAGATTCTTTGGAAAAATCACCCGGAGCGTGAGGCTACTTGGGAAACCGAAGAGTCGATGCGAGCTAGTTACCCTCATTTCTTTGAATAGTTCGGTATGTTCTCATCTCGTTTTTGTTTCGTTTCATTTCAATTTTCGAGGACGAAAATTTTTTTTAGAGGGGAAGAGTTGTAAAACCCGAAAAATCTAAAACATATATAAAGACGAAAATACCCTTGGAACCAAGAATTATAAAATACGTGAAACACGTTTATAATCATTTAATGAAATTAAAAGCCTAACTTGCGAATAAATAAAAACTTGACGAATATAATTACGTGAATGACTTTGGTACGACGAAGGACTTAAACGTTTCGCTAATATGTTGGGCCGTTCATTTGTTGGATGGGCTCGTTTGTTTTGTTTGTTTTGCGCCAAGCCGAGGATCAAGAGAAGCCCACGAAGGGCGTTTGTTTGTGTTCGTGGGATCAAGGGCCGAAGCCCATTTGGGCGAGCCTTTGAGCTCGGTTGGACCCAAACCGAACCCAACCCCCTCCTAAACCTAAACTAAATACTACAACTATAAATACAACACATAACCTCAAAAGTGAAACCCTAGTTTTAATTGTTGCCTCTCTTTTCTCCTTGTTCCTATTCGGCCGAGACCCACAACCTCTTGGAGTCGAGTTTTTGCTTCAACCAAGTAAAGGTATAACATGTTCTCGTCTTCCTTTGATGTACCTTGCGTATATATGTTGTGTTACGTTTGTTTTAGTCGAGCTTTGTTGTTTTCTTTTTGTGCCGAGCCGTGTAAACCAAAACAAGGGCAAACCATAAAGATTAAACCTTATAACTACTAAAGAACATGTAACGTAATATGTAATATTGAATCGGGTCATGTATATGTTGAGTTAAACAAGGCCGAACCATGCATGAGTTAGGACCGAACCATATATGTATTCGGCTAATGAATAAAACATCATAACTTGAATATGTAACGTGTTCAGACGAGCTAGGACTTGCGTATAACCTACTAGCCGAAAACCCTAGCTTGAACCGAACTATATATATATAAGTTTTGAACATGTATTAAACAAGTAAGGGTCATGTAAACATAAACCCTAGGTTAAATATGTGAACCGAATAAAGTATATTAAACCCTAAATGTTGTGAACGTGTCTCTTTTGTGTGCGTTATATTAATTCAAGTGAACTAGTAGTTATGTACACGTGTAATTATCCGAGTAATAAGTAACTTGTATGTCACATAAAATCATAAACGTACATGGTAAAACATAAAAGGAAAGATTGTTATCAATTACGTATTAGGTTAAGTAGCGAGTCATTAAGACGTAACATGTAAAGTAAATGCATATTAATGAGATATTAAAGAATAAGAAAACCCTAGAACATAAATGAGAGTCGATTAGGGTTTGAGCTAAATATAGTAATTCGTTATTTCATGTGTGAGTTATGAATTATAAACTATTTTCACATTTAAACCTAGACTTTAATAAATGATATAACGAACCCTAATCTACAACATTAATTATAAAATACTTAAGTCTCATTTAATAAAACCCTAAAGTATGAAGATCATTAATATACATTAATTATAAACACCAAATATTAAAAGATCATTTCGACGATTATGGAATCATAAATAACATGGACGACCGTTAATGTCTATAGGTTCTGTGAAGAGGGAGTAATCCTTTGCCTTTCGTCTTTCTGCTTTTCGATCATTTGCTTTGGAATAAGGTACAGATATTCTGACCTTTTCAGTAAAGGTTTTCCTTTTAACGTTTTCTTTCGTATTAGGGTTTCCTAAGCCTTTGCTATGAATCCCAAAATCTGATTTGTTTGAGCTATTGCTTATCTGAACTCTGATTTCTGAATTATGAAACATCTGATTTTGAACTATCTGATATGAAAACTATAATTTTGGAAATATGAATGATTTTCTGATAAAATATGATATGTGTCAGTTATGACATTCTGATTTGACCTAAGATAGTTTGACACCCGAGCCAAATATTTAACTAGTCATGGGGGTTCCATGTCCGTATCAGTGATGCACCTCTGGTATGACTCTAGGGCAGTAGAGTGATGTTCTGCCACGTCTCTGGATGGTGAAGCATATTTGTGAATATGTAGGAAGGGGCGTATGGATGCATCCTAGATCTGTTATATGTTATCTGTTATATGTTATCTGATGATTGATGCTGCGTGCATGCACGTCCTTCATAACTCTGGTAGGTCTCCCCTACAAATGTTGCCTTATGTGAATATGAATATGATCTGATATATGTCTCTGGGCTCGTGGTAGTTGACTATAAACTTTATTTTGAACATTATGATTTATGCTTTGAAAATGATTATGATTTTGCTATCGCTCATTCACTTTATTTCATATTCGATATCGTTTGGTATTCGCTTTTGCTTTCATATCTGTTCACTGGGCTTTTGAAGCTCAGCCGCACTTTTCTTTTCTTCCGCGGCAGGTATCTAAGCGTTGGAAGCTGGGTTGTTTTGGGATGAGTGCTTGAGTGGACTTACCTTAGAGATTTTAGCTTTGATTTCTTATGATGCCATTTAAGACTTATTTATTTCGGATTTTATGTGAGGTTTATTATGTTTCCGCTGGGACCTATGTATTGAAGTCATTTTGACTTGGATTATTTCCGCATTTATGTTAAGACTTCTTTTGTTTATTATGTTTTGCTTTGATATGACACCATTACTTGTGATTCCTTTACCCTTGGCGGGTCGGGGCGTTACAGAGGTGGCCTCCTCGATACTAAATCAATAAAGCTCATACTACAGTGCTTATAACATCGCACTTTACATAATCATAACAACTTTTTTTTTTCGAATCACTTTTTTTTAATAACAATCAATACTAACATAATATCCCCCTACTTGAGATGAACAATGGGAATTGGGGGGGGGGTCTTCAATGATCTTCAGAAATGTTGTCGATGAAAGCGTGATTTCCGAACCTTTCCACTCGAACCTTGAACTTAGGCAAATGATGACTTCTCAATTACAAATAAAGACTACAGGGTAGGCTAAGGTGTATAGGTGTATCGAAACAATATATTGGGTGAACAAAATGAAAGGAATGGCTCAGAAGGGTGTATCTAGGGGTATCTTGCACTAAAGATGAGTGCAACAAAAGGGTTTCACATGGGGGTCGAAAAGTCGAGGTGACTAATCGATAGACTCACAATGGTAGTTTGTTTAGGTGATAATCCTATAATATTGCCTTCTAAAACTGAAAAGTCCAAATACATCGAGCTAACTCAACATACCTCGTCTATGGTCTCGAAATGATGCAAAGGCCAAGTTCTAAAGTTTACAAGCTACCGGCACACTCATAATTTGGTGGATTTGGGGTAAAATATTGGAAACGGATAAGGCTAATCTCACCATATAATATCAAGGGTTGTATGTGCTCGGCTAAGGTCTAATCTAGTTAGGTAAGGAAAAACATGTCAAAATTTAAAAATGGCATAATTTTTCAAAATAAACTAGAAAAATGAGGGCGAAATAAAGTTCAAGAGATAATTCTACTCCCGTCCCCCCACTTGAATTGTACAAAGTCCCTTTTGTACTAGGCATTAAATAAAGGTGAAGAGAAAGGTAGAATTAGAGCGATTACTTCCTTGAAATTTGCTTCATAAAGAAGGAAGGCCCACGAACAAGAGACATGCCTTCGTATAAGCATCATGAACAAACTTCAATCCCTGAAATCACAATACAGACAAGCATAATTCTAAAAAGAAAAAATGAAAAACAAAAAACAAACCTAACTCACTTTCGTAGGAATCACGGTTGCATTTAGCGAATGCAACAAGCCTTTTAAACCACTTGGTGTCCCAAGTGGACGAGTGAAGTCTCGTGAGGGTTTACAGGGAACATACCCACAAAGTTCATTTAAAAACTAATACAAGGTTACTGTGTTTTAAAATGAAAGAATTAAAGCGGAGGAAAGTTACGTCGTAACTCTTTTGAGGGAGTTACGCCGTAACTGGCAAAACCTGGAATGAGCTGCAAAGCGAGTAGTTACGGCGTAACCACTGAGATGGTATTACGCCGTAATTGGTGATGCGTCAAGAATTCTGCTGCTAAAATGTTGGTTACGGCGTAATCACCAAGATGAGTTACGCCGTAACTCTGTGCAGATCAGCAAACTGCAGCAGTAATTACTTCTTGTTTCCTTCAAAAATAGTTAGAAAACACAAAACCCAACAGAAAATGAAATAGAATAAAAGAAAGGGTTAATTCGGGTTGTCTCCCGAAAGAGCACTTTTCTTTATTTACGAGTATTTAAGTTAGACTCAGAGCCGCGGGGTTACCAGTGCTTGTTGGTCATTTCGTGGACATGGCAATCTCCACGCTGGATCCAACTTACCAAATTCTCATCCCTTTTGTAATCATTTCCCAATTCTAAACAGCCTAAGTAGAAACTTTTGATTTTCTGGTGGGGGTGATCAATGCCTTTTTCTTTGTCTTCCTCACTGATATCGAGTAAAGGTTGAGCTTGGCTCAACTGCCTCTTGGTCCAATTTCTAAAGTTCTTGATCGTTCTCGGCATTTTGAAAATAGTCTTGTCATTGTTAATCTTCAACCATACTAATCCTTCTTTCTCATTTTTATCTAAACCCGACATTTCCTAAAAGGGTTTCCCTAAAATTACTCCCGTAAGACCATCCTCCACAAATTCACTTACGTCGTCAAGAACCATAAAGTCTACCAAAAATGAATGAGTTCCAACGAAGAAATGGATGTTTGTTGCAAATCCAAGAAAATTATTCCCCTTATATTCTAACTCTTTCTTCATAACTTGGTTGTAGCATTCTTTTGACATGATGTTGACTGGGGAAGTAGTGTCAATAAATGGGTGGAAGTCGATGAACCCGATTTTGCATGAGATCTTAAGATAATATGGGTTTCTATGATGTATGCGTGTTCCTACCTCATGAAATTTAGGTTGGTCTGGTTGCGAAAAAGTCTGACCAGAGTTATCTTGCCAAAGGGCCATCTCGACGTCACTAGAGAGGTCTTCAGCACTCAATCCTAAGTTATCCTCTTCCTCAAAATTGACGAAAACATCAAAATCTCTTCCCGAGTCAACCTCTCCAGGATCCGGGGGGTCGCTAAGAAATTTTTCCAGGGCGTCACCAAAATTTCCTACTGGGTCAACTGCACATACCTTATCCGGGGTAGACAAATGTTCATTAGGTCCGAACGTTGCAATTTCTCCATTAGCCTCAAGAGTTAACTTTCCAGCAAAAACATCCACCTTAGTATGAGCAGTGGCAAGCATAGGTCTTCCTAATATAACGGGAATTCTGTTGTCCTCCGGAATGTCAAGAATCACAAAATCTACTGGGAAAAGGAATTTCTTAATCTTTACCAACACATTTTCAACGATTCCTACCGGCGATTGCATAGATCGATCTGCCATTTCAATTTTCATCTTTGCTGGCTTTAAATTACCAATCCCCATACGTAAAAACATCGAGCGGGGCATTATGCTAATACTAGCTCCAAGATCAGCTAGGGCATTACACATGTTTAGACTTCCTATAAAACAAGGGAGAGTGAAACATCCTGGATCTTTTTCCTTTTGTGGTAGCTCTTTCCTTAAAATCGCTGAACATCTTTCGTTGAGGTGAATTGTCTCATCAATACTTAACTCCTGCGCAATATCATCATGATTATCTTTAATAGAATTATTGATAGGTAAGTTTACCGGTAAAGTTTGGTCCACAAGTGACAGTCTCTCCATGCTGATTCGTCGCTTAACTTTTTCTAAAAAGGTCAAACGTTCTTCAAGGATAGTTTCTACAGTGTGGACAAATTCATCCTCTCGAGCTGCTAGATAATCAGAGATGGCTTCTGAACATGAACTAACACTCTTCTCCAATCTCTTAATCCTTTCATCGTGAATTTTGAGAGAAGAGACTGTATTATCCACGAATGTCTTCATCAATTTTTCAATCCTATCATCTCGTTCTCTTGATTCCCGGATGTGGTCAAGAATTTTTCTTTCAAGATCGCTCTCGGGTTTGGTTCCAAACACGCTTTTAACCCTCTCAACCCTGCATGCTTCAGCTTCTCTCTCCATCCTTCGTTTCTCTAAAATTTCCCCATAATTGTAGTCTTGCTTTGTTATCATCTTCATTACCTTATGATCGAATTTGTCCCTCAGTCCGTACCCTGTATCCATGTGCCACTTGTAGCAATGTTCAGAAATTCGTTGAATACAATCCAGGGCCTGGTCAGGAGTCATGCTAGGAATAGGTCTTGGTGAATCGAGAAGTTCTCGTGTTCTCGCATTAATCCTACGATAGAAGACGTAGATGATCTGATGTTTGTTTAAATCATGGGTAGGGCATCGATAGAGTAGCTCGTTAAATCTTTCCCACGCTTGGTAAAGCATTTCTTCTCCAATCTGAATGAATTGATAGATTTTTCCAAGAAGCTTGGTCATTTTTTAAAGAGGGCAAAATTGCAGGACGAATTCTTTTCTAAGTTTACCCCATGCTCCTTTACAATCGTTAGGGAGTTTGTTATACCATCTTTTCGCTGTCCCAGAAAGAGTCATAGGAAAAATCCTTGCAGTGACTGAATAGCTCGGAGTACCTCTCACGTTGAAAAGAGAAGATAAGTGGAGAACTTCTTCTATGTGATCCTGAGCGTACTCATCTTCGTTTCCAGAAAACTCAAGTTTATGTAACTCTCGAATAATATGATCTGGAATAGAGTATTTTTCAGTGTGAGAATCCTGTGTGAAACTTCGTTGGCAGTTCTCATTTGGTCGCTCTAAATATTCCTCCATAGTTAGGTCATCGATATCATTTTCATTGATGACCTCTGGTTCTGCGTCAGACTAATCTGATTCGTAAAATGAGAAGATGTTGTGAATAGGAACCGGAGAGTAGACTTTCCTCCTCCGAAATTGCTTCTCCGGGTCATCTAATGGGGTGGCCAGAAAAGGCCTCGAGCTGCGACTCTTGTATCCTGACATTATTAGAAAGAAAATTAAAAACAGACTTAATATGAAATCCTAAAATAGCTCCCCGGCAGCGGCGCCAAAAACTTGATGCAGGTTTTACTGACCAGGTCTTAATATTTATAGTGTCTCGCTATACCTATGGTCTACCCTAGTGCACTAACGGGCAGTGTACCCGGTTGCGTATAGTGTAGTAATCGGTAAAGCCGAGGTCGTCCCAAGAGCTATGTGTGTTAAATTATTACTAAGTCTAGTGTCACAGATTTAATAAAGGGTTCGATAGGGATTTAATTAATTAAACTACTAATGCATAATAAAGTAAATAAAAGCAGATAAATAGTAAAGGGAAATCAATAGAGGAGAGTGGTGTTAACGTAGTTAATCCTCCTAGCTAGTTATGTCTACGTCTACTTACTTCCAATTACTTCAGGTGGGGTCAAAGTCGAGAGGACATCATTTGGTCAATTCGCCATAACCTATCAGCAAAGATGCCACCACAGGAGAAGTCAGGTGTCCCCTCATAAGTCCTGTTGTTCCTGGTCCCCTAAGCCAAGTCATTAAGTACCGCTACATGCTAGATTTATAATACTGAATGCCCGGCCGTTAGGAACTTAGACACTACACCCCCCAATTATTAAGTTCATCCAAACGATAGATGATCAGTTGGTCAAATCGCACAAGTAGAAAAGGTCGTCAGTTGGTCATATCTTACCCTTCCCGTCTCAGTCTGCTCACCTAGGGTCAGTTGGTCATATCTCCTAGGCAATTGGCCTCTACCGCCATTCAAAACTACTGAACCAAGGGTGGCTACCAATGAACTATGCATGCATACACTTAGAAATAATTGTACGGAAGTAAAGGTAAACGCAAAAAAAACAATTAAGGAATCATAACTAGGCTAGCACCAAAAGGTGCTTAGCCGCTCATATTAATCATGAAAATCAATTCAATATTCAAAGGTACGAAATTCATGAATTGAAAGTAAAAGAAATATAAAACGCTAATGCTTATCGTAATGGAGTGACTTCTCCCTTGGAAACAGCTCCGTATGCTCCCCTAGATCTGCCTTGAGCTTTTTCCCACGTTCTCAGAGTGTTGTATGTGGAATGGGATGATTAGAAATGCTGGAATTCGTGGGGTATTTATAGGCCAGATCTGGGTTACGGCGTAACCAATATAGGAGTTACGCCGTAACCTTCTATTCCTTCGTAAAATGCACTAGATCTGCTGGTTACGGCGTAACCTTATTAGTGGTTATGTCGTAGTCTTCAATAAACTCGGTTACGTCGTAAGTGATGCAGTAGTTACGGCGTAAGTATCAGCGGCGTGGAACCTCATTTGACCTAATGTGGTTACGTCGTAACCTTTGGGAAGAGTTACGCTGTAACCTTCTGATAAGTCGGCATACTGAGTCATGCAATAGTTACGGCGTAATGTGAGAGATGTGTGACGCCGTAACTTCTTCAAAATAGCATACTGTGATAAATCTTTAGATATATTTCTAGTTCCGCGTCTCTTCAGCTTCAATGCTCGTAATTTACCTTAAAGTGGAAAACAATGGAAAACAAGCGTAAATCCATATAAATGATATAAATAACGAGCATTATCGGAGGAAATTGACACTTAATATTCAGGACTATTGGATGTTATCAATATCCTTCTAGTGTTGTAACAAGGAGTGTATCTCCTTTGGGGTAGTTGTGTTGTGGTGTAGTGTTGGGTAGTAGTTCCTCCTTTGTAATGGAACTCGGTATCTAGCCTTGTACTGGATAAAGTGTAGGCGAGGTTGTGATACGTTTGGTTCTACCTCGTGGAAGAACTCGGTGTCTAGCCTTGTACCAGATAAAGAGTAAGCGACGTTGTGATAGGGCAAGGAAGGTATCCTTGTAGCCGAACCACTATAAATACTCGTGTTGTGGTTTTGTGTTCCTTTACTCTTTATCTTTACTTTACTTACTTATATGCTTATCTATCATTATCCAACACACACATTAAATATATTGACATAAGTCGATCTAAATACTTTAAAACAAAGTTTTAATAGGTAAAACTATTCAACCCCCCCCCCCCTTCTAGTTTTCCACAATTTGCATCAGAGCTTCGTTACCAAGTTTCTTAGGGGATGTTTGGTATGGTGGAATGAAAAGAAGAGAAAGGAGTTTGAGGGCGTTTCTCATGTTTGTTAGGATCAAGAATGTAAACGAGGAATTAAAAAGTCATTCTCTTTCCATTCATTTGATTCTTTTAAAAAAACAGAGAATAAGTGAGAAACAAAAAATGGTCATGTTTTATTCCTCTTTCACATTCACGGGGAATGAATATTTGAATAAAAAACATAGGGGTTTAAATACCCTCAACCATGTGCAAGGCACATTCATCCAAAATAAATATCAGATCCCATTCTCTCAATCAACTACAAAGCTTCTTTACCAAAATCAAAAGGATTCGTTCAGGAAAGTAATCGATATTATGTTCTTCTTCGTTGTTGTTATCACTGAGAATAAAATCTGGTCATCTTTGTTACTCACGTTTCAAATTCATGTATTTGTTATGTATTTTACTTGCTTAATGACTTGTTTGTTTTATATTTTGCTTATGAAAAGTTGACTATTGAGGTTAATTTACATCCATGATTTCACAATAACATTGAATCATTGTTGCCTTACAAATTATGGTTTGATTAAGATCAAAGAACAATTATGGTGTAAATTCATGTCTTTTGGTGCATGTCACATGTTTGATAAAACACCAAGCGTAATTTTTTTTCTTTTATAATCTTAATTTGATCAGCAATATCAATGCTTATGCTAACTTGTTTATTGTTAATGGTTTAGTTCCTAGTTTTCTAATATACATGAGCATAACGTGATTGACTACTTTGTCATATTTCTTTTACTTTCTATGTTATAATGTCGAGTAGCATTTTGTATCAAGATGGAAATCGAGTCTTTATGCTACTAGTTCTGAATTTTCTATGGCAGTGTAGCATCATATTTTAATATGTACTAGGATACCAGGTGCTAAGCACACATCTAAAAATAGAGACAAACTTGTTCATTGTGGAGGCTCTTCATGTTCGAAACCTGTTAGGTCACCATAAATGCACACAAGTATGTAGATGATAGAAATAAGATGAGAAGAGAAGGTTGAACAGAAAACACACGTATGATATATGAAAGGTTATGCGTAATGTATTGAAAGTGAAAAACACCTCTCCAAGGAGAGGTTACAATGTATTTATAGGGGAAGGGAGCTAGGGCAACACATCTAGTCCCTTCCTTGGCCTTATTGGCCTTTGCAAAAGGCTCATGGGATTTCTACATAAGCCTAGCACTTAATTACAAACATAAAAGCCATAATAAAGCAACCTATCACATATAAATGACTAACACTTAACAATATTGTTTAGGAGTGATTCCAACAATCTACCCCTAAGTGTTAGTTGTGATGTAGTAGTAGTTGCTTGACGTCTTCTAGCATTCTTCTTTCTTGTGAGTAGAGATGTTTTAGGTTCCAACAATCTACCCTTGTTCAGGATCTTGTTTCTTTTGAAATTTTCAGCTTTGACGTCGTCGTATTCTTTGTTCTTTGTTCTTTTGTGGATGTGATGAAAGTATGTTGTTGACTGCCATTTGTTAGCTTCGTCGTTCAGGTGTCTCCACGTCTTTCTCCACCATGCTCACACGTCTTTTGACTTTGGATTTCAGATGTGATGTAGTTCTAAAGTCTTTAAACTTTGTATATTCTTTGACTTTGAAGAAGAATCATTTTGACTTTTGAGTTGCCTTTGATTTTGTGAGAACTTCATATGTGTTGTTGTTGGTATGAGCATGTGGAGAATGGCACGATCTCACCTGAAACTTTGGATCTCTAATCCTGCATGTAGACAGTTAGCAATAAAGTTCTCGACGTAAGAGTTTGGATATTTTGTACAGGCATATCCCAATTCGCTGGCGCGGTTTTAGACGAATCTTAAACCGGATGGTCATTGGCATGTCCTTGTACTAAATATCGTTACTCTGTCGTTGTGAGTCGTTGGAGTATACCGAAGTATCACTCCACGACTGTAGACCGTTTGAGACCACCGCAAACACTAAGCATAACCCACAAGGAGTTACCGAAGTGACTTGCTGTCAGGGCTGTTTGATGTTCACCCTGGCAGGAGTTTCTATTCAATCACTGAAGACCACAAGTGTGAATCCCCTCATAAATGTTCTCGGCAGATTGCTAGGATATGCGATGGACTCTAGAATGTTTCACTTGCGTTCTTATTGTTGAATGACAAGTGATGAAAAATCAAGTGTTCCTAATTGATACGCTTACACAGCGCGTTCGGGGTCAAAGGAACTTCCTTTTCGTCGAGCAAGTTTTTCAACACCCTAGGCAGTGAACCTAATCGTTGTAGTGTAGTATTAGGGTAAGCCACGGGAATTGATATCGTTCTCTAGGGGAATAGGAATGCTAGTGAGAAGTTACTATGCTAAGGTTGGGGTTGAGGAAGATTATTTTTTATCTTTTTATGTTTTTTAGGAAATGGAAAGGTACGAATCTTGGGATTTGGATTTGGGGGTTGGTATTTCTACCGATTACTTCTACTTATCTAATTATCTAATCTAAGGTAGTGTAGTCTATGTCTATTGTTATATGCTCGTATGATGACTAAAAATGTATTTGCTTAGGCTTTATTACTCCCTAGTTATCTCCTATTGGTGGTTGAATTGTCACGTCCTTATTCTTAATCGCGTTATGTCTCTAAGGTCGTAGGGTATGCGTTTATCCCTAACTCTCTGAAGCTACCAAAGGTTAATGACTACAAAATCTCTAGGATTTATAAACTTAACACTAAGGTATTCTTTGGATGTATAGCTTACAATTACTCTAGGTTATTATAAACTAAGGTTCAACAAATATTAATCAAGCATTAACAACACAACGAATGACCTATCGCAATACTAGGTCAATCACAACTAAGATAAGAGACAACCAATCAATATTCAATAACTAAGTTTCATATTACCTAAGCAAACACACAAATAAATTAGCCGGACATGGGGAACATGCAAGCATACACACAATCAATTGAAGACATAATTGAATTAATGAAGTAAAACACTTATCTTGATGTAAGATAGGGTATGGAACCCTAAAATACTGTACAAGACACCCTTGGTTCGGTTTAGGTTTTTACTCCACAAAACTACACACTGAAAACTAAAAAATTCGGTTTCTATATATAAGGTTACAACTGCGACGGCGTCACCCTATAGTTTGTGACGCCGTCGGGGTCGCCATCATTAGGGTTTCGTCTTGGCCACGTTATCATTGTGACGGCATCACCTTATGTCCGTGACGCCGTCGCCTTGAGTCTCTGACGCCATCTGGATCAAATCAAAGCCGTCTGAGCTGCGACGCCCTACTCTTTTAAAACCTGATGCCGTCACTTGTAAATAAGAAATTTGGCTACTGAGTCGTCACAAAACTTGTTCTGACGGCGTCACAAATATAACCTAACGCCGTCCCCTTCAGTTTCAGCAGCTTGAGTGTCTCGATTCTTGACTTTGGCCATTTTCTTCGTATATTCACGCCTTTTCTTCCGAATAAGTGTCATTCCAGCAATTTGCCTTCAAGATACCTAAAAAGTAAAAAGGAACGATATTAAATAATAATGGATACAAAACTGATCAAATACGGGCTTAAACGACCTCTCAAAAAGGTACATTTTAAAACCTTATCACTAATAGATCTTTTGATGAATCTCGTGGCTCTAGACTCAATAGTGCACTTTGGTTTTCCTAAGCGGAGACTAGGGAAGGGTCTCCTTCTTCAATACCAACAATCTCTAAGAGAAAGTCGATAGATTACGTAGGGTTCCCAGTGAGAATGAAACAAGCTCTTTTGAGAGAACTTGAGTGGTTAAGAAGGTTTAGTGCATTGCGTCATTGGGTCCATGACGACTTTGTCTTCAATACCGGTGTCATCTTGTGACAACCAGTAGCATATGAATTAAACCCGGTGTCTGCCCTAAGTTGAATAATTTGGAGGGCTATTTCTTTTCACCCCTTTTCTTTAACTTTTCTTTTTAATTCTTCAACTCATTCTTTCTCCGATTCTCATTTTCTCCTTTTTTCAATCATACCTAAGGACTTCTAAATACTAACTATTGGTGGTGTCCTTGGGTAGATCCCTCCGGCTCTGGCGGATCATAGGACGTTTATTCCTAAACTTAGTCACCTTATAACTTCATGACTATCCTATGTTGCCATAAAACCATTTTCATGAAAATCTCTCAAAGTGTTTATGAATGAAAACATGTTTGTAACAATTCGAGAGTTTTGCATATTCAAAAATACTCCCCCTCCATATGTGCTTATGATTTTTGACTTAAATCTGCACAGTGAGGGTAGAGCGCGCACTTTTGAATTGATTGACTCCAGATAGACAATTCCCCGCGAGACACGGTTACATCACTGACTAGGTCAGCTTGAAGTTGTAAACACTCCTTGGTGAGGAGGTTAGACCCGTCAAGGTTCATGTCTACCAAGAGTTTCTCGGATGGTACATTCTACTAAGACTAAACCTTTGCGAGACACGTTTACACTTTTCACCCAAAAATTGTGCTCCTCCTGATGTACTTTTTGCTGTAACTGGATCACCTGCGTGGTCACTTCTTACCTTATTTCTAAACTATTGATGCTTGTGTTACAATATGGTGACCTAACAGTGGTATCATTCACCATCTAGTTGGGTGAAACATACTTGTTTTTGAAGTTTATTATTCATACGCGTGGGTTTTCATAAGCATAATCTTTCATACGCATAAAGCTTTAAATTTTTCACTTAAAAACTCAAGATTCTTGTACTTTAAGGTTTATTTAGTGTTAAAGTTTAAGTTTTTAGCATCAAGTTTGAAACTTTACGTGTGTAGATTCATTTTAGAGCTTGGTTTTGTTCGAGTAGTATTTTCTACGCATATGGGTAAAAATCATTTTGGATCATCAAGTTTTTAACTTTCTTGTTATTTTGATGATTTTGAAGCTACTTCATCCATAAAATCAGGTTTCTAAACACTTTTGAGCTTTGGTAAAGTGTGGTACTTTCTACGCATAAGGAAACCCTAATCTTACTCGTAAGCACAAAGTCTACGCCTAAGCAGTTCTTACGCATAAGCTTTTCAACATTTGATCTTCAGTGCTATTGGTTTACTCAGTATTTTCTTGCTTGGATAAGCCTGAAAACACTTCGACTTTGTATATCTTTTACACTGGTATAAGTGTAAAGGATTTTTGGGCAAAACCCTTGTTTTACGCATAAGCTAAAACCTGACGCTTAGAATTCTCTTTGCCTAAGCATTTTCTTACGCCTAAGCATGTCTTACGCATAAGCAAATGTTACGCATAAGGATTCTACTCCTAAGACTTTGGTTTACGCCTAAGCTAAGTTTTTCCTCAAGTCTACGCGTAAGTTTTTCCTACGCATAAGATCTCTTGTTACGCGTAAGTTGGTTTTTTACGCATAAGTAGGGGTGGAAACGAGCCGAGCCGAGCTCGAGCTCGTTAAGGCTCGAGCTCGGCTCGTTTATATATATAAAGCTCGAGCTCGGGCTCGAGCTCGTTTCGAGCCTTATACTTTGAGCTCGAGCTAGGCTCGTGAAAATTTTCACAAGCTCGAGCTCGGCTCGGGCTCGACTAATTTTATGATGTTTTGAGCTCGGCTCGTTAATTACATAAAGCTCGAGCTCGTTTACTACTTTTAAGCTCGTTTATACGTATAGACGATATATACACGTATATAATTCTAGGGCTCGTTTAGGCTCGCGAGCCTACTCGAGCTTTTTGTACAGAGCTCGGGCTCGAACTCGATTATTAAATGAGCCCAAAATTAGGCTCGAGCTCGGGCTCGAGCTCGTTTAAGCTCGGCTCGTTCGAGCTTTTTACCGATCCGATCCCGAGCTTTTCACGAGCGGCTCGGCTCGTTTACACCCCTACGCATAAGGTATTTTCTACGCCTAAGACTGGTTTCTACGCATAAGGTTACTTCATCAACATTGTTTCATTCGACTAAAAAGATCCATCATCAACACAAGTTTCAAGATGTCTCAACCACCATACTCTAGCTACTTTCCTCATATGTATCCTCAACAACAACAACAACAACAACAACAATTCTATCAACAATATCCTCCACAATCTCCACAACAAGTGCAACAATTTCAACAACAATTTCCTCAAGGAGCAATTCCTCTTCCACCACAAATGGTTTCACCAAACCATAGTCAACAAGTACAACACTACACGTACTTTCAAAATCAGTATCCCGCCAAGTATGCTATGAATGGTACTACACCAAAGGAACCGTCTTAGTTTGCAAATATGTGTGAAGCTTTAAGTATCCAACAATCCATTCATGAAGCTGGATCCCTTGACAGACCTCCAATGCTCACTCCCGGAAACTACGATCAATGGGTGATAAGGTTCTTTAGGTTTTGTGATATAAAGAAGCCACATGAAAAGTTCTTGAAGAAGGTCATCCTTGAAGGTCCATTTCAGATGCCTACTATTAGGGTTGTAAACGAACTGAACGTTCATTGAACATTTCATGAACCGTTCGGTAAAAAGTTCATTTATGTTCGTTTATTTATTAAATGAACGAACATGAACAATATTTTACGATCGTTTAGTTAAATAAATGAACATGAACAAAAGTCACGTCCATTTATTTATGTCTGTGAACGTCCGATTATGCGTTCGTTAACGTTCGTTTATGTTCATTTATTTATTTATGTTTGTATATCATATTTTTTAATTGTATAATTTTAAAATTAGTTTGTCTAAACAAAAAAACACTTATAAACAATATTAGATGCATAATTTAATAAAGTTTATGTTTGTTTGTATGTGTTTTTTATGTTCGATCGTTTATGTCCGTTTAGCGTTCGTTTAGTGTCTTAATGAACGAATATAAACGAACATGAACAACTCATTTTCTTAATAAACGAACATGAACAAGAAATTTCGTCCGTTTAAGCGTTCATGTTCGTTTATTTGTCCGGTTAAAGTTAAATGAACGAACATGAACAAGGCTCCGTTCGTGTTCGTCTGGTTCGTTTACAGCCCTACCTACTATAACTGTACCCGAAGATTCGAATGCTGTTCCACGAAGAGATGATATTACCAACGTTGTCGGTCTTGATCAACTTACTTCTGACCAACTTCTACACTTAGAAGCCAATGAACTTGCAATGCATTATATCCTTTTGGGATTACCCAATCCGATACTTCGTAGTGTTGATGCTCAGAAGACTGCTAAAGCAATGTGGGAGCATATTCATCTTTTAATGGAAGGCACAGAACTCAATCAAGAAGACATGGAATCCAAAATCTACTTAGCATATGAACACTTCATGATTGAACCAGGGGAGACATTAGAGTCATATCATCATCGGTTCTCAGACATCATCAATGACTTGGATAAACATAATATCATTATGCCAAGAATTGCAGTCAACACAAAGTTCCTTAGCAGTCTTGGTCCTGATTAGGAAAAGTATGTTATTTTCATCCGTTAAGCGAAAAATCTTCATCAAGCTACATACGGATTGTTGTATGACTATTTGAAACCCCACCAAAAGGAAGTTGATAGAGAAAGGATCATCCGTGGAGTCCCTGCTTCGCCTTCACTCCCGGATAATCAAACTCTAGCTTTGTGGGCTCAAGCATGTTATCCTCAATTTCCAACCTTACAAACTGTCTCACAAATCCTCCACAACCAACTGCTCAGATTACACCATATGATCCATCACAGCAACAATCTCAAGAAACTCAATTGGTTCCATACAACAACAACAATGATCAAGCACTTTACAGTGAATCTAATGAGGATGTAGAAGCTTTCGATGCGTTGCAACAAGGCTTTGTCATGATTGCTAGAGCCTTCGGTCGATACTCTAACAAATCCAACAATCGCATTCGTACCTCATCAAACACAAGGAATCAAGCTGTTGTTAACAATGGATGTGTTGAAGTTTAGAATCGTGGTCATGTTCATCAGATGGGTAGTGGTCAAGGGTTTAATAACATGGGTGCTCCACAACAACGGGCTCAAGTGGTTGATCAGGGAAATGCTCAGACTAGGATTAATGGTCTTCGTTGTTATAACTGTAATGAGAAGGGTCATCTGGCTAATGCATGCCCTAAGCCGAGGACAAGAGGCAGCGCTTATCACAAAGAGGCTTTACTCTTGGCTCTCAAGGATGAAGCTGGTGGAACTCTTACAAACAAGGAACAAAGCTTCATGGCAAATGCAGATTCTGATGATGACATAGAGGACTTGCATGCTAATTCAGCTGTGATATTAATGGCAAACTTGCAAGAACTTCATATGAGTGACACAAGCCCAGTGTATGACACTGACGGCTTGTCTCAGGTACCGGATCAAACTATTCTCATTAATGATCTGATATCTCTACCGGCATCTGCATCTGACGAGATTCACAGTGTTCAACATGAACCTTCCACATCTCATCATGAAGAAAATCAAATGGATCCCGTTGTCATATTTAACAATCAAGATGACCTCACGGTTACCTCTGACAATCAAATTGACCCCGTGGTTTCATTTGAGGACCTAAATGATAACTGTGTGGAAACTCCGGTTGAACAAAATGAATTTTTGTCTAATCCAGATCCCGAGCTCGTCACCTTCTTTGAGACTCAATTAGAAAAATGCACAGAGATTAATGCTAAACTAAAAGATAAAATTACACTGTTGACTAAGGATAATGAATGCTTAAAGTTCCAACTCAACATTTTTCAAATAAAAGAGAAAGGTGAAAACGGTTTTGAAGTCGCTTTTGCTAAATCATACCAAAATGAAAAATCTTTGGAAAAACAGATATGTGATCTAGTTGCATCCAAGAATGCTTTGTTGTCTCAAATAGAACAACTAAAATATGATCATAAACAACAACTTAACGCTCTCGCTTCGGAAACTCAAAAAGCCAAGTCTGAGTTGTTAACTTGTCAAAAACAGTTTTGTGAATACAAAAAGCATTCAAGGAAACAAATAGATGACTATCTTGAAGAAATTGTCGACTTACAAAACAAAATCAAAGAGTTTCGAAATGTTGTTTACAAACATGGTGAGTCAATCACAACCATTCAAAAGTTTACTTTTAAACCAAATCCAAATGGATATGGACCGAATCTTGATGATTACAAACCACGTTTTTCACATAGAGCATTCAAACCAAATCCTCAAGTTTATAGTGCAGAACATAGAATTGATGATTCCATTATGAGTGTTGTTGAATATAATCGCATGGAGGAATTAGATGCAGATGACGAGATTCGGTCAAAAATGGAAAATGTTGTTTATAACAGGATAATTCTAACACACCTTGGGTTATCACACCTACTTCTGAGTCTTCTACTGCTGGTCCTCAACCCAATACTGCATAAATTAATGGACCTTTACCTTCACTCAGTGAAGTAAAAACATTACCCGAACGTTGTCAAATTCTTAAATATTTTGAAACATTCATATCGGACATCAAACTTTTGGAACGTGAAATTGAAATCAATTCTGAAATAAAAGTTGAACATTTTCAATCGCCTCATGCGCGAAATCAAAGAGATATTTTTCAGAAAAGAATTTTACCTCATGTCCGAAATTTGAAAATGTGTGCAATATATTGGGAAATGGATTTTCACAAGGAGCTTGGACTTATGAAAACCGTTTTTGAGAAAAGAGAAACATCAATTTCAAATACTAAACGTAAAAAGAAAATGTTAAGAAATGATGTTGATCGACTCTTGGAAGATGTTATCTATGCTGATACCATAAATGTTGTGTTACTACATACTGTTGCATATGCATTTGATTATATCGCTGTTGATTCTGTTGAAATTATTGAGAATACCGATTATGTGTCACAAATCAAGTCTTTAAAAGTTGAAAATGAGCGATTGTTACACGAGCTTTCAAATGCAAAACGTCGTCTTCAATGGTGTCAAAAAGATTGTCAAAATCGAGAACTCGCTTTGCAAAACAAAATCAACCAGTTGCATACCAAAACTCTTAATCCAAAACTTGAGCAACTGGATGATGAAAACGTGTCTTTAAAGTGTCAAATTTCAAAATATGAACAAGAAATTTCAAAAGTTAAAACGAAATATGATGTCATATTTGATTTACTCAAAAAGACTCGTGCTCAAGCATCAAAAGATGTTGATGATCATCTTGCATACACCAAAGATGTTTTACGAAAAAATGGAAACACTCGTTCTAAAAATCAAGATTTGTTACACACTATCCATGATCTAAAAGCAGAGTTGGTGACACTTAAGCAAGATAGGAACAGTAACACAAATGTAATTGCACCAGGAATTCTTAGACTGCCTAATAACACATCACAAGAAACTAATGTGCTTCCCTCTACTGAAACAGGAATAGTTGCCTCTTTTCCCAACGCTGGCACTTCACAGCTTAAGAGAACCACAAGGAAGAATAGGAAGTTGCGACGTAAGAAAAGAACAATAAAGACCTCTGAAGTAGAAGAACACCTTAGGACTTTGAATAAAACTCATGTTACTCCCACTTTAGATATTGCGTCTGACAAATTTAATGGAAAAAGTGATGTAACGAATGCTGAACCTTTAAGTACTTTAAATGTTATGTTTGAAGCTTCTTGTGTTGGTTGTCGTAAAATCATGTTCTCTGGTTGTCATGATAAATGTGTTGCTAATGTTATCTTATCTCGTAAACGGAATAATAGAAAACGGAATACCTCTAGGCCCACTAATGCTTCTAAGTCTGTGTTAGGTAAACCACCCTCTAGGGTCCTTAGAGGGTTCCTGCTACGATCATTGATGTACCCATAGAAACCCCCTCACCTCCTAGGAAGAACTTATCACCTAGTGCATTCACTTAGACCAAAGCTAAGACTAGTTGGAGATGGCAGAAATGGTTACATAATTCACTTGGCTTTAAATGGATACCTAAAATCATAAACATGTGTGTTTCAACTATAACTGCATTGGAACCCTCTAACTCTTCGGGTTCCACATCTACTTTTATTCCATCTGTGTCATCTGTGTGTAATGCAGGTGATACAGATCATCCTCTGGGTTGTTGATAGCGGATGTTCCCGACACATGACAGGCAATCTTAAATTGTTATCAAACTTTGTCTCAAAGTTCATTGGCACTGTCAGATTCGGGAATGATCACTTCGCGGCTATCATGGGCTTCGGAGATTACATCAATGGAAACATCGAAATTATCAGAGTTTATTATGTGGAAGGTCTCGGACACAATCTTTTTTCAGTCGGTTAATTTTGTGATGGAGATTTGGAAGTTGTTTCATTCGTGATCTACAAGGAAACGATCTTATGTCTGGCCAACGTACATCAAGTCTGTACACAATCTCAATGCAAGACATGATTGCTTCATCTCCCATCTGTCTACTTTCAAAGGCAACATCTACAAAATCATGGTTATGGCACCATCGTCTCTCACATCTAAACATTCAAACCATAACCAACCTAGCACGTTTCAAACTTGTTGAAGGTCTCCCAAGATTTCGGTATTCTAAAGATCATCTATGCGCAGCTTGTGAACAAGGAAAAAGCACTCGTGCTCACTTTCCTTCAAAGGTGGAACATAACTCTCAGCATGTGCTTTATCTTCTTCACATGGATTTGTGTGGTCCGATGCGTATGCAAACGATTAATGGCAAACGCTACATTTTGGAAATTGTCGATGACTACTCAAGATGGACTTGGGTTTATTTTCTTCGAAGTAAAGATCAAGCTCCACAGATGATCATCACCTTTCTCATGAAAGTTCAAGTTCAGCTCCGGAACACAGTCAGACTGTAAGATATAACTTTTCACATACACATCAAACCATAACACAAAGTAGCATATAGATGGAATTCTTAGAGAGAGAAAGTTAGAGGTTTAGGGAACTTAGTGAGAGAAAGTGAAAGATATTATTATGAGCTCCAACTCTCTACCTTGGAAGGTAGAGAGTATTTATAGTCTTACATAAATCGCCACACATCGGGCTGTGGATCAGGCATACAGTGGGTAAAGACCCGTCCGTCCTCCACGGTGTTACTTAACTAAATACTACTTAACTTAAAATAACTACGACTACGAGCTTTCAAATGATTACATATACTTGAGGTGACCGACTCTTTAATACCAGGAATTTCTAATTCCTAACAATCTCACCCTAAGGGAGGTCACCTCAATCATGTACCAAAAATACATTGAATACAACCAGATAATACATTAACAATTGATCTTGCATTCTTGATGTAGTCCTTTGCTCCTAAGCTCGTAGTCATTGATTCTTCACATTGCATGTTTGGTTACTTCAAGTGGAGGTCTTTTACTGATCCACGTGATAATAATTTTGAGCCATCTTTTGAGATCATCAGCTATCAACAATCTCTGACACATCCTTTGTGGTGTTGGTATTATGTGATGTAGTGACTTTAGGACCGACATGCTCACATTCTGGATCATGATATCTTCTCATCAGAGTAGTGGAAGCATTTGTTGAATCATGATATTGGCAGCAGCGTAGCAGAAGCATGGAGTGAAAATATCAGAGTCATTGATGCACTTATCATGATTTCTTTTGAGATGAATGTGTAGTGTGAGCATGCGGCTATGGATTGACCGCTTCATTCTGATCAGCTGCAAACATCGGGAGTACCTGCATACAACAGTTAGCAATAAATCGTGCGAAAGTGTCTTTGATCACTTTCGTTGAATTGAGGTACACGGCCCATGGTTCCCCGTTGATCAGTACAAGTACTGCCTGTGATCAGGTAGGATTCCTAAGAATCTCCTTGACAGGGTTTCGCAGCTGTTCTAGCTGTTCTCAAACCGGAACATCTCAAAGAAGACAACACGGAGTGAGTGAACCAGCGAATTTTAAGTCCACTGATTGATGAAAAGAGATTTGAAAAAACAATCGTGTATTGCTCAATAGAAATTGTTTTTGCAATACAACGAAGGTTTTATTGAAAATCAATTATCAATCATAAAAACACCTTTTGGTTTGAAAAATTAGTACACGGTCGATGTGCTAAAGAAAAGAGTTTTTAAGCACAATGACCGGTTTTTCAAAGGTATCCGTCAATCCATAACCTGAACCAGGATTGATTCAAGAGATTTAATCACCCCATTGTTTCTGTTCAGTTGTCACATGGTTAATCTATAAAATAGATCTCACATGCCACCTACCAGGAGCTTGTTTGATGTTGGCTCCAGAAGGCTTTCCATCTTCATTGTGAATATGTATACACATCACTCAGATGTTCTGGCAATACCACAAGGATAATGCGTAGGACTCAAGATATAATCTCTCTTTCCACATTGTGTGAAACAGAGAGTCTTCATTGAAAGTGTCCTAACGAGATTTATTGATGATCTCGTGGCTCTAGACTCAATTTGTGCATATTTGGATCCTGTGCCGGAGACTAGGGAGAGGGTCTCCTTCTTCAATATCAACCATCTCTAAGAGAAAGTCGATAGATAATTTCGGTTCCCCGTGAGAATGAAACAAGTCCTTTTAAAAGGAACTTGAGTGGTTTGGAAAGTTGAAGTGCAGTGCGTCACTGGGTCCATGACGTCTTGTCTTCAATACCGATGTTACCATCAGTAGCATATGATTTGAACCCGGTTTCTGCCCTAAGGTTGAATAAATGGAGGGCTATTTGTTTTCACCCTTTTCTCATTCAATTCTTTTTAATTCTTCAACCCCTTCAGTGCTTACCGAGACTTCATAGCTAGAACCTTGTTGAGTTTATTCCAGTACTAGCTCAGTCTTAGTCCGCACTCTTCCCATATCTCATTTTCTTTTCTCCTTTTATCATCATACCTAAGGACTTCTACACTAACTAGTGGATTGTCCCTGGGTAGATCCCTCCGGTTCTGGCGGATCATGGGAACACATAACTAACCTTATCATCCTTATATCACCGTACATAAAGTAAAGTTGGTCGGTCTATTTGGTATTGTTCATCTGCCATTGGATCCAATTGAAAACCATTTGAAAATCAATTCAGATACTTGTGATATATTATCAAAGCATTTTGTACCTGAATTGTTTTTGATATTTTTAGAACGAGAACTCCCCCTCAACATGTGCATTAAGTATGAAAATGTTTTGCACACGGAGGCAAGAGAAAGAATTAACTTCTTTGATTACCATTTTCTAAAAGATATCAACATCACTTCCCACATCAAATCATGTAGATATAGTATTTCCGGGAAGGATGAGGTTTCCATAAATTTGCTCCCCCTCAATATGTGCCTCGAGGTTTGAAAAGAGTTTTGCACATACTAGAGGGAACCTGCACATTGGGATGAATGATCACGTTTCAAATCAAAGGATTAAGATAGATGCTCCCCCTCAACATGTGCATTGAAAATTTGAAATCGTTTGTCACATGTGGGAAGGACAGCATGTACATTCTTATGAGACCATTTACCGAATTATCAGTTTAAATCCATTTTAAATCACACATTCTCCCCCGATCACAATTATCAAAACATTTGAGATTTGTGATCTCGTATAGATTTAAATTGATTTTGAAAGCTTTTAAGGAGAATTGTGACTTGATTGTGAAAGCGTTTGAACTGATAAGGATCGGATTTTAAGACTTTAAACTCCATTGATAAAACATGCATGTAAATCTTTTGAAAACAATTTAATGCCAAATAACTTTTTAATTTAATTGAAATCATTCTCCCCCTCAATCAATGACATAGGTTGTTGATTGAGAGATAAAGATTTTGACATATAAGTCCTGATGATTATCAAAAATAGAGATCGAGTTATTTTTCAAAGCATTTAGTTTTCAGTAGATAAATGTTTATAGAATCAGAGCATGGAATTTTGAAAACATGATAAAACATGGCTCTGTTCTTTCTTTTAAAACCGGGTTATTGCCTGAAAATGACAATAAACCATTGTTTCTCTTTCTCCCAATTTTTTTTTTTTTTTTTTTTTTTTTTTAAAAAAAAAAATTGAACATCTAAAGTCCCGTGTCATTCTTTGAATGACATCACAAAAACCGTAGATATAATCGAACCGAGAAAAACATGACCAATTGACAATATTTTTTGAAGATTTTTCGAATTTTTTTTTTCAGATTTTTATGGATTTTGAAAGTTTTATATTTTTTTCTATTTGATTTTTGAAGGTTTCATAATTTTGTATTTTGTTTTTCCAATAGATATATATACAAGAGATAGATGAAGATAGACCTTTACTCCTCGTCTTCCTCCTGAAGACGTTTGAGAGTTTCTGGTTGAAGGCTTTTCAAACCAAGTCGTGGAAGAATAAACTCAAAACGTTTTCTTGGAAGAGCTTTGGTGAAGATGTCTGCTAACTGGTATTCAGACCTCACAAAATAGAGTTCCACCACACCTTTTTCCACTTGTTCCCTAATGAAATGATGTCGAATGTCGATATGCTTTGCTCTTGAGTGTTGAACGTTATTGCATGAGAGAGCAATAGCACTTTTATTATCACAGTACAGAGGGATTTTGTTGAATTCAAAGCCATAGTCAGATAATTGAGATCTCATCCATAAGATTTGAGCACAACAAGATGACATGGCTATGTATTCAGCCTCTGTAGAGGAAATAGAAGTACTCATTTGCTTCTTTGAAGACCAGCTCACAAGCTTATCACCCAAAAACTGAGCACCTCCAGACGTACTTCGACGTGTATCTTGACAACCTGCATGATCAGCATCTGCATAGGCCGTTAGTGACATACCGGTGTCCTTCGGGTACCATAGTCCCATATTGATGGTTCCTTGGAGATACCGAAATACCCGTTTAACTGCTTCAAGGTGCTTTTTAGTAGGCTTAGCCTGGTATCTAGCACACATGCAAACAGCGAACAAGATGTCTGGTCTACTAGCAGTGAGATACATCAGGGATCCAATCATACTCCGATATTTCGTTTGGTCAATCATGATCCCTGAGAGGTCCTCATCTAGTTTGGTTCGGTCAATCATGGGGGTGTCAACAGGGTCACATGAATCAAATCCAAATTTCTTTAAAATATCTGTTGCATATTTAGATTGATTTATGAAAATGCCTCCGGGACTTTGTGAAATTTGTAATCCCAAGAAAAATGACATTTGTCCCATCATTGACATTTGAAACTTTGAACTCATTTCATTTGAAAAACGATCACATTCCATTGGGTCTGTCGAGGCAAAAATAATATCATCAACATAAATTTGAACATGAATTAAATGTTTGCCTGACTTCCTGGTGAACAATGTAGGATCAACTGCTCCTTTGATGAATCCGGTTGATAGAAGAAACTTTGACAGTGTATCATACCATGCCCTTGGAGCTTGCTTTAAACCGTAAAGAGCCTTCTTCAAACGATAAACGTGAGTAGGATGCTCTTGATTCACAAATCCTTCAGGTTGGCTGATGTAGACGACTTCTTTAAGATCTCCGTTCAGAAATGCCGTCTTTACATCCATCTGATATACTATCATGTTCTTACTAGCAGCATTAGCCAGAAAGATTCTGATTGCCTCGATTCGAGCAACTGGAGCAAAAGATTCTTCAAAGTCTATACCCTCCTCTTGACGATATCCTTTAGCAACTAATCGAGCCTTGTTTTTCAACACATCACCATGCTCATCAAGTTTTACTTTGAAGATCCATTTGAGAGCTATAATCATAGCACAGTCTGGAGCAGGTACTAACTCCCATACATCAAGACGATCAAACTCATGAATTTCATCTTGCATGGCATTGAACCAGCTATCTTCATTCATGGCAGTTTTAACATCTTTTGGTTCGATCTTAGATAGTACGGAGTTGAAGAAGCACCATAAGGCATCGGTTGCGAGTTGTTTCCGGGTTGATACAGGACGAGAGGGATTTCCAATGATGTTGTCTAATGGATGATCGTGAGTCCATTTTCTGAGGTGTTCATGTGGCAGTTGTTGAGGAACTGAGGTAGCTGAGTCGATGTCTCCTGAAGAAGATGGTTCTGATGATGATTCAGGAGTAGCAAATATGTTTTCAAATGGAGCATCTTCAGGAGTAGCAAAGGGATTAACTTCATCATTGATGCCAGAAACATTTCCATGATGTACATTTGAAGAATGATGATTTGTTGATGAGACTGAAGGATCAGCAGCAGGTGCTTCTTGACTTAAAGATATTGAGACTGAAGGATTGACTTCATTCACTGGAATATGAGCATCCTCTGTTGTAGGGATCAGCACCTCATTAGTAATTGAATCATACAGTTCATCAAACATAGTATCAAACAATTTCTTTACATCATCTTCAGATGGAGGTACATATGGAGTTTCTTGAGAGGAGTTTGGAACAAGAGATGATCCAATGGGACTGTTTTGAAGTGCGGGTCCTGAGCTGGAGTGTCCAGGAGCCATTTGACCGGTCAGCACATCAAACGTAACGTGAATTGTTTCCATGATATTTCGGGTTCTTTTGTTGTAGATTCGGTATCCCTTTTTGTTTGATGCATATCCTACAAATACTCCAATGTCAGCTTTGGCCCTAAGTTTGCCTAAGTCTTGACCCTCATTAGTTGGATAGCACAATGCACCAAACACACGAAGGAAAGATAGATTAGGTTTTCTGTTGTGGACAAGTTCATATGGAGTTTTTCCATGAACAGTGTGAATCAGGGAACGATTTTGTGTGTAGCATGCAGTGGCAATTGCTTCAGCCCAGAGAAACATTGGAACCTTTGAGTATATCAGCATTGTTCTAGCGGCTTCAACAAGAGTACGATTTCGTCTTTCAACTACACCGTTCTGTTGAGGGGTTCGTGGAACACTTCTTTGATGGCTGATTCCAACGCTTTCATAGAATTCACTAAGTTGTTTGTTGACAAACTCAGTTCCATTGTCTGTTCTGATAATTCTGACAGTTTTGTTTAGTCGAACCTGCAGCTGTTTGATGAGTTTGATGATGATATCAGGAGTTTCATCCTTTGTCCTTAAGAACTTGACCCAGGTGAATCTAGAGTAATCATCAACCACAACTAACACATATTTCTTCCCAAAGATATTCTGCACCCTCATAGGTCCACATAAATCCATATGAATCATATGAAGAACTTCTGTGGCAGAGTTAGTAGGTTTGGGTTTATGGGCATACTTCTTGCTTTTTCCCAATTGACATGTTGAACAAAGATGGTCCTTTTCATACTTTAGTCTAGGTAAACCTACAACTAAGTCTTTTCTGGAAAGATCGTTGATGGTGCCGAAGTTCAAGTGATTGAGACGACGATGCCATAACCATGACTTTGTTTTAGAAGCCTTTGATAACAAGCAGATTGGAGAGGCCCTCATCATGTCATCGATAGAGATGGTGTACAGGTTTGAGCCACGAGTTCCTTTTAACAGTTCCTTACCATTAAGATCTCTAACAAAGCAGGTATGTTTTCTGAAGGCTACTTCTAGATCAGAATCACAGAATTGACCAACAGAGAACAGATTATGACCTAAACCTTCCACATAATACACTCTAGAAATGACACTATCACCAACAACATAATCTCCATAACCCATAATAGCACCGAAATGATCATTACCAAATCTAACAGTCCCGATGAATTTGCTCACGAAGTTCATGAGCCGCGACCGGTCTCCAGTCATATGCTTGGAACAGCCTGAGTCCAGGTACCACAGAACGATTTGAACGATCTGCAGTTGAACACAGACAAGAATGGATAACTGGATAATTGGGATCCCCATGCAAGAATGGGTTCCATTTGGTTAGTAACAATGTTTGGAACACCCACATCAGAAATAGAAGCATTCATATCAGAAAGTGAGGCAATGGAATCGTTGTGAATAGATGCAGTACTAGTGTCAGTATTAGCCCTGTTCAGAGTGTGATCACTTCTTAAGGGAATAGTTCTACCGGTAGGCATCCATTTTCTAGTGGGCATTATCTGATTAGTCTTAAGACCAACAGGTGTCCAATAAAAGCCTATTTTATTGAATGTTCTTCCTGTGGGTTTCCACTGTTTTCTAACTTTCTTTCGTTTTTGCCTTTTAGCCTTCTTAGCATGAATTTTAGCATTAACAATATTAACTGGACAATTAACATCATTAGGCAGAACATTAACACCACATTCATGATTAGGGACAGAGTTCAAGCAAACATCAGTACATGGTTTGCAAATAGTATCGAAATTCGAATTAATTACAGTACGCCTATGGCTAATACTAGAATCAACATGATTCGTTTTATTCAATTCAAGCTTAAAGTTCCTAGATTGTTCTTCTACTCTCTTCCAGTGCACATTCTTAGCTTGAGAGGTCCTATCATTCCTTGTATTGTCTTGAGACTTTGACCTACTCCCTTTAATGTCACTGATTACTCCTGTAGAGGGAATGGGAACATTAGTTTGTTTTACTACTCTTTGCACCACCTGTTTAGATGTGCTGGGATCTGAACTACATGCAGGTGCACTAAGGTTCACTTTCTTAAAACTAGAGGTACTGAGATTAGTACTCCTAGAAGGCATCTTTGAGTTCTCTCTCTTAGCATTGACAGATCTAGAATCTGAACTACTCAAGGGTACACTACGGTTCACATTCAAAACATTGGGAATCGAGTGCATATCATATTTGGCATTAGGCATCGAGCATGGAATCAAAGGGTTAACTCTCTCACCTAATGTCTTTGGGCATATTGTGATCAAGGATTCTAAGATTTCTTGAGATCGTTTGGCATATAAGCATGCATGTCCAATTGCATTATCATGAGGTTTCTCTAGCTTATCCTCTTCAACAATCTCACGCAGACATTCTAGGCAATCCTTAAGGGATGAGAAGTATGTTTGAATGGCAAGTTTGTTGTTCCTTAGATGAGGAGGGACATATGTCACAGATAAAGCATATTTATTACAAGAGTGAACCTTTGATACAACATTCTCCCCATTGGTCATTGGCATTTTCCCTTTTACCTAACCCTTCAGATTCTCAATTTCCTTTTGCAATGAAGCTATTTGTTCGTTGTTTTTGTTACGAGTGACTTTAATTGATTCAAATAACTCATTGAAATGACGTTTAACCTTTTCATTTTCTTCTAGAAAACTTTCGTTTTCCTTTTGTAAAGCATTTACTAGGTTTTGAAGATGAAACGTTTGAGAATTCTGAGAATCTAAAGGAGGAGGCATTTGGGAGCCTGTCATATTGTTCGTTTGACTCTTTAATTGAGAGATTTGGGCTTTCAACTTTCTGATCGTGTTACACTGAGCTTGAATCTGTTCATCTCGTTTGTTAATTTGAAAAACTGCATCAAACTCTGGAGCATCTGAAGATGTCTTGATATTTGAAGTTTTGACATTTTCTTTGAGATGTTGATATTTTAGTTGTAGATTAAAATACTCAACTTCTAGTTTAGAAAAATGTTTAACCAAATTGTCGTGATCATCCAGTTCAATTTTCTCATTTAGTTTAGAATTAGTTTTTTCAAGCTCAATGACACGATCATGGGAGACTTTCAGGGCCACAGATAGTTCATGAAATTTGGAAGCATTAATAGAGCAATTTGAAGCAGTGAAAAAGACATCTTGAGCAACACATTCAGTAATAAGATTCTCATTTAATGTATGCAGGTTCTTTCTCTCAATCTCATTATATTTCAGTGCACGCTCATAGTCACTAACTTCAACAACCATTGCATCAAATTCCTTTTCCATTCCCTTAATATCAGTTTCTATCCCCTTTTTAAGACTCTCAAAGTGATATTTTAGAAGTTTAAAGAAGGGCATGACCTCAGTTAAATAACATTCTTTCATTTGTTCAAAACCCCTTTCTCCTTCAGTTATACCTGTGGGTGTGATCCTTTTCTTGCAAGTTTTCTCAAAATCAACAAATAGTTGAAATATAACGTATTGGATAATTAATGTCTTGCTTTTAGTGGCAATTGTTCTAGGTACAAGATGCATTGGTGTATTAGGAGGATACACAGTCGCTCTAGGCATTTTCCTAATGGGAGGGTTTGTTTCAACAATATTTTCCGCTTTCTGCTTATCTAAATCTTTTTTCCAGAAGACTTGTTCGGGAGTCAACAAAGTCTGAGGCTTAAACTTGTTCAAGGAAATCCAGTTTTCCTTCTTGTAATCATGAGGAGTGATAATTATGTTTTTCTCTTTGCATTTGGGATCATTTTGTTTCTTATTCATCTTTTCCCTAGTGAGCACCAAGGAATCAACAGCTGTGATCAATTGAGGGTTCCAAGATTAAATTTGATGGTGGAGATTACTTGAAGGAAGCACAAAAATTGCTTTTGGGCTGGTTTACCCTCACAAAAGAAACACAGGAGCAGAAAACAAGAAAGAGGACAGAATTCAAGACACTTTTTATTTTCTTGTATAAAGGGACAAGTAGGATTAGTGAAATTCTTGTCTAGAAATTCTGATTCTAGTCCCCTTTTAGTTTTATTGTAATTTAAATTTCATGTAATTTTAAATTTTCAATGCAAGTTAATTTTAAGTCTTTAGTTCCAAAGCATAGTCACATAAATCGCTATATTACCCACGATCTGCGATCTGGATCGTGTGTTCCCAAACGGGTACGATTCGCGTTCCAAACGCTCAATGGATCGCGTTCCAATCGCTAATCGATTCACGTTTTCAATCAAAGTCAACGGCGTTCCATGTGGTTGGTCAACAAGTTCCAGTCAGCTTCAAAACGTTATAAGATACGCTTTTTATAGCGAATTGGCCCATAAAGGCCCATTTAAGAAACGATTGGTTTTTTGCCCTAAAAACAGATGGGCGGCAATAAAGAAAACATGAAACGTTTATGTTCAGAACGCCTCAATTCTACTGATTTTCAACTGTATTCACACTTTTCAAGCAATAATGATGATTAGTTTCACATCCCACATTCTATTAATATGTATTACATAGAAGGACCAAGTTCGAGATTGGAAGACATGGAATGGGAAAATCTGGATGAAGATGAACTATGAAGAGTTGTTGTTTTTCAGTTGTTGTTTTTGTTTACAATGATGTTTACTGTCTTTGTTTAGTGTCTTTGTTTAGTGTCTTTGTTTACAATCATGTTTACTGTCTTTGTTTAGTGTCATTGTTTCAAAGTTTCAATGTTTCAAAGATGAACTATCAATCAGTTGTTGTTTTCATTGTTTCAAAGCCATTAATATTAATATTGGAAACTAATACTATTACATATTGGGTACACCGTATCATGTTATATGGTACACCGTACCGAAGCGATCCGAAATGAGCCTACCCCCAAGCGTATCGAATTATAGAAAGCCGCGATCTGCGTTCCCGTTCCGCGTTTCCGTACCGGAGCGTATCGCGATCTATGTGACATTGTTCCAAAGCATTTTTCATTCTATCTAAGTTCCTAAATTCTGCTTGCCTTTATTGTTCTTAAGATTTTCTTAATTGTATAAACTCATTTTGAGTCTCAGTTAGTGGTACAATTTCAGTTTCAAGGTCTCAAGAAAAAAAAAAAAATTTTTGAAATCAGTTTTAAAGTCTTCTGCCATCGAAGGCAGTGTTTGGTTTAACAAAGTTTTCTGGGTCACATGCTAGTTTTGACCCAGTTTGGGTCTTCCATTAGTTTAGATAACTGTTTTATTCATGATTCTCAGTAGCTTTTGTTTGCAAAACAGTTTTTAGAGTAAAAGAAACAACAATCTGAAGGTGCACAATATTTGTCCCAACAGCAGCTTGCTCCTTTTTATTTGCTTATCGGTACTGTTTTCTCAGCTTATTTTGTCTTATTCTTGCTCATTAAGTGTAATTAGATTAGATTAGCATCTATCTAGTTTCTTAGTGTTTAATTGTAGACTTTTAGATTGCTTAATTCCATTTTTTTTAAGCTTTAAGTTCCCCCTAGTATAACTTGTTCCAGTTGCTTATTCCCCTTAGTGTAGTTCTTATCTCAACTGCTTATTTCCATTTAGAGTAGTTAAGATTGTTTACATTCAGTTTGCCCTTTCTTTTATTGCTTATTAGTTTTTTTTTCATTCTTGTTTCGTGCTTCTTTCTAATCCCTTTTATACCTTTTGTAGGTAGTTTATTAGTTTTAGTTTTTTTTTAAAGCTTCTTGTAGCTTTTATGTTCCCTTGGATCTGCCTTAGTAGCCATTTGAGGCTGTTGCAGCAACACAACACATCAGTAGTGCAGCAGCAATAAGCTTCCCTTTTTAGCTTATTTGGTGTTTTCTTTTGGCCCATTCAGATTCTTTAAATGCCCATTAGTATAAATGGCTTAGAATAGTTCATTTTCAGCTTACGTAGTGCTTGTTAGATGTAGAGTTTATTTGGGCTTTTGGATAGCTTTTTGTAGCCTTTAATTCCTTAGTTAGCCGCTGTCCCAAACAGCCCTTAAGCTTATTTGAGTGGGCTGCTCTGTTACAGCTTGTTTTTAAGTCTGCTTTTTGTCAAAAAAAATGCTTCTTTTGTTTTAACAGTTAGTTTGCAAAAGAGAAACAAAAAAAAAATGGGTTGAGAAAAAAAAGGCTGGTACAAGGACTCGAACCTGTGACCACCTGCTATTTCCTGCACACGAGCACAACACCACACACCTAAGTACCAACTGCTCTAGGGGCTTCTTGATGTTTTATCTTACTCAGCTCATTATTTGAACACATTTCTGTTTCACATTTAAAAGAAAAAATAAGTGGAAAAAAAGGGGAGGGAGCTAGAATCGAACACAGGACCTCCAGCCCAGCATAGCAACGCCCCACACACCAGCCTCTTAACCAAACGTGCCCTTGGGACTTTTATGTCTTAAGGCGCAAATGTTATTTATTTATCATACTTGGTTCCTTTTTTAGCTTATTCACTTATTAGCTTATTTATTGCTTATTCATTGTAGCTTTTTTGCACTTTTTATTTTTCCTACGTAGAGCATCACATTTAGTACTTTTCATGAAATTTTGAGATTTTTTCTTTTTCGTTTACTATTTTTAATGATTTAAATTAGTTAAATTAGATTTTAATTCATAACTAATAAAGTAAAAGTCAACAAAATTCCCGGCTTTTTTCTAAAATTATTTTTAGTCAATTAGAACGTAGGAAAATTGATATCACACCCGTAGCCCTTAAATTGCAAAAGTTTTACGTTTTTGGCTCGGGTGGTTGCCGGTTTTTAGCGTTTTTGCATTTTAGCACTCTAGGATGTAGTTTAGCGTCGTTTTATTGTTTCTTAGGATTAATAGTAGTTTATTTAGAGTTTACTTTGTTTTACGTATTTTATTTTCATTCCCGTTCTTTAATTTGTAAAATAACGATATAAAAATCCAAAATCCGTTAAACCAATTCAAGTCCTTATCTCGAACCTCAACGATCCCGTCAATTTCACACCTCGTTGGGACACGACCCGGGGAAATCACTTTCCCGGTATCACTTTTATCACATTCGTGAGATTTGGCACGTTAACCCTTTTCCTAAAAGGTTGATTTGTCGGATTTTACGATTAATTTGATATATTGATATTGTGTTTGTTTTTTTCACCACTCACTTTCGAACAAATCAGATGCTGAAGGTACGGTTATCAGAAATAAGTCACGTCTGGTGGCTAAGGGTTATAGACAAGAAGAAGGGATTGACTACGAGGAATCATTTGCACCAGTTGCTAGACTTGAGGCAGTACGGATTTTTCTGGCATTCGCGGCTCACATGAACATCACGGTCTTTCAGATAGATGTCAAAACCACATTTCTGAATGGTAAACTGAAGGAAACGGTCTATGTTAGTCAGCCAGAAGGATTTGTTGATCCAGAGTTCCCTAATCATGTCTACAAACTAAACAAGGCTCTCTACAGTCTCAAACAAGCCCCTCGAGCGTGGTATGTTAAGTTATCATCCTTTCTCATCTCTCATAATTTCGTCAAAGGATCATTTGACCCAACACTTTTCATATAATATCACGGGGAACACATTTTAATTATTCAAATTTATGTGGATGACATCATTTTTGGGTCAACACATCTAATGTACTCAAACGCTTTTTCAAAACTTATGAAAAAACATTTTGAAATATCCATGATGGGTGAACTTACGTTCTTTCTAGGACTGCAAGTTCATCAATCACCTCGTGGTATTTTCCTGAGTCTGTCCAAATATGCTCTTGAGATTTTAAACAAACATAGAATGCAAAACTGTGATACCTATGCCACACCAATGGCACATACCAAGAAACTGGACGCTGATTTGCATGGGAAATTTGTTGACCCTACCAAATACCGGGTATTATTGGGTCTCTCATGTATCTAACAGCCAGTAGACCTGACATCGTCTTTGCTGTATATCTTTGCTCCCGTTATCAGTCGAGACCAATTGAAACTCACCTCTCAGAGGCTAAAAGAATCCTCTGATACATCAAGGGAACCATTAACTTGGGAATATGGTATCCGAAGGATTCTGGTTTTGAACTAATAGCTTTTTCAGAGGCTGATCACATAGGTTGCTTAGATTCATGGAAAAGTACTTCAAGAGCTCTACAATTTCTTGGTGATAAACTGGTGTCATGGCAATCGAAGAAGCAGGATTGTACATCGCTGTCATCAACCGAAGTAGAATATGTAGACATGTCGATGTGTTGTGCTCAAGTCATTTGGATGCGAACACAACTCAAAGACTATGGTTACGTATTTGACATAATCTCGATGTACTGCGACAATCGAAGTGCTATTGCAATCTCGTGCAACTCTGTTCAACATTCAAAGTCCAAGCACATCGATCTTCGATATCATTTCATCAAGGAGCATGTGGAAAAAGGTACTGTTGAATTATATTTTGTGGGTACTTGTTGGGTCTATTATAGATTTGATGATACAAAACAAGAAGAATGAAACATGAAGGACTAAAAGTGACAAGAAGGGAAAAATCTCAAGAGTTACAACGATCTTAACATGTGGTATCAGAGCCTGGGGCTCGTGATATCTAGGATCTACAAGGTTTTTCGAAGAGAAAAGAAGAAAAAAATTCGAATATGGAATTTTCATAAAGTTTCTGCAGGGCTGTTTTCAAACAGCGATAACTTTTTCGTTAACCGTTGGATCGGGCTCAAATTCGAACTGGAGCTTCTTGGTATATCTATCTTTAATCTCACCAAAGGGATTGTTGATCTGACCTCTCAATCAGAAGTTATAAGCTGTCGAAGTCTGCTGCTGAAACTGAAATTTTTTTCGTAAGGTTACTACAGCACTGTTTTGAAACGATCATAACTTTTTCGTTAACCGTTGGATCGTAATGAAATTTTAGGTGGACGTTCTCTATATGATAATCTAACTTTCCACCAAAGGGATCTTCGATCTGAGCTATTATGTGAAAGTACTGCTTAAAGTACTGCTGTTATGTCGAAAGTACTCCTTGATTTTTAAAGTACTGTTGTTCAGTATATGAAAGTACTGCTTGGAATTCAAAGTACTGCAGATTATATACAAAAGTACTGCTTCTTGTCCAAGGTACTGCTCAAAGTACTGATTCTTTCTCAAAGTACTGCTCAAGGTTTTTGCATGGCGAAATTTATTTGGATTGGCAGTATAATGGTTTATTACGAGGAGATTTGGAATTAAGGGAAAGTCGAGCATAATAATTGTTATGGTTTTTGGACGACACACACACAGGTTATTGTTCACACACACAAGGAGTTTGGTGATTTGTTCTTAAAAAGATTCAAAAAGGCTCGTATTTGATTCTTATGGATTAATTGATTACAAAGAAGGTTGAATATCATTTATTTAATGTTGTAGTTGAGTTTCACATGTTTGTGTTCTTATCATATAGCTTGATGAATCTAGCAATGTGTGATTTTTCTTATGATGCTCTATGCACACATTGGCTATCACTTAAAGGAGTTACATTGTAGTGCTCAGTGTCTCATATTAGTTGAGGATTTTGTCAAGGGATTGCGGTCTACTTATATTTGGTGATTCGTATAAGTATGGAGTTCCGTGGATAGTACAAGATTTAAGACACAAGTTTGGGAAATTCTACTTCTTCATCAAATTCGTTATACTCGGTTTTCTTCACAAGTAATCATTACATAAAGCCTACAAATTTTGAAGAATCAGTTGATGTTCATGCATCACTCGAGGGGAAATTTCTACGGTTTATTCATTCTCTATTTGTTGATAACAAAAAGGGGAAGAGATGTTTGAGTGACATGTTCAAGTCAAGGGGAAGCATGGAAGACAAGATTGTTTCATTCATGGTGAGATTTATTTATCTCAATTTCTCTACTTTGTCTAGGGAAGTTCGTACAACATTCGTGGTTGTTTTGTTACCATCAAATAGGGGAAGATTGTTGGGTCTATTATAGATTTAATGATACAAAACAAGAAGAATGAAACATGAAGGACTAAAAGTGACAAGAAGGGAAACTACAAAAAGATGGAGGATTTGGAAGATTCTAGAAGATATGCTTAAAAGAATATTTAGTTTCCTAATTGTATTATGATTCCTCTTGTAAACCCTAGATGTCTCTAGTATATAAAGAGACGTAGGGTCATTAGTTTTATAGTACGTACAAGATGTAAACCAAAGGTGTGTGTGTGGGAACCTAGGAGTAGGGATTTGGGAAAACGCCTAGGGTTTAATTATTTAGTTATTTAGTTGATCAAAGAAGACTTTGATTATTGTATGTTAGAGATGATAGTGAAAAACCTTGTTCATAATAATGTTGATTCTATGTTTGAATATTCCGCCTTCATTATTATGTGTTCCTAGATATAATATTAGACCTAGTCTAAGAGTTACAACGATCTTAACAGTACTGAATATCAACTGGCAGACCTTCTCACCAAAGCCTTAGCTCCTGCTAAGTTTACTGAGTTGGTCCACCGGATTGGTATGAGGTGTTTGACTCCTGAAAAACTGGATGAATTTTTAACACAGTCTTAAAACCAGTCAAACACCAAAAACTTTTTTTGTAAATATTTTTCAAAAACAAAATACAAAAATATAAAATTTATAAAATACAAAAATGTTCTTCTATCTAAATTTCTTTCAACATGGTAAGTACAAATCTTCCGTCAACACTTTACTCTTTCAAACGTTTCAATATTTTCATTGTCAAGTGTTGAGGGGGAGAAAGTAAATATTTATTCTGTTTCATAAAACCTTGTACTTACATGTTACCTTGTATTGGTTATATCTTTGATATTGGTGGACATGTTTCTTACTTCTTAACACTCCTCGGACTCAAACTATGTAAAATTTCTCTATTTCTAAAGTCGAGGGGAAGTGTCGTTATGTTTCTTTCCAAACTTACACTATGTGCTTAACCAAAATGGAAGTTATGGGCTATGGATGAAGATAGTTGAGGTGGAGGGACTATTTTTGTCAAAATCTTAAACTTAATTTAACAAAACACCTCAACTAACTTTCTTATTTATTTATTACAAACATTTATTATCCAACCTACCAAATCCTATGCCTATAATCCAATCTTCTAATCCGTGTAATAATCTTCAATTATGTAAGTGGTTAATGCTTCTTTGTGTAATCCTAAACATTGGTTTTAAATCGTTTACAAATCCAACGGGTAGATTTTCATAAATGAATGATTTTAGCTGTTACGCTTAAGCGTATAAACTAGGAATCATCTTTTGTTGATTCTGATGAAATGGAGTGTGTTTTCAAAGTATATATCATGTTTTAAAACCACTTTCATCTAGAAATCTTACCCAGAAACGAGTTTGAATCACTTTCATGAGTTAGGGTTTATGCGTGAAAATTGGGTGTTTTCCATTGGGAGTTGTTTCAGGACAATTAAAGGCTTGTAATATGCTTGAAATGAGTTTAATTAACCAATAACAACTTTGAATCTTACCCAGAAAAACTAATTTTGCCAAATTGAAATTTAGGGTTCATGCACTCGTTAAGTTGGGTACTTTTGATTCAAGAAGTGTTTGATGTTAAAACTAGTTGAAAGCAACTCACAAGGCTCCTAAGACATCCCAGAAAACATTTGGTAGTGTTCCTATGGTCAGATTTTTTAGACGTAGGATTCGAATCATTAGGGTTTATCTTTACGCTTAAGCAAAGTTTACGCGTAACCCTTATAAGTTGTGATAACATGTGATTTTGAAAGAGGATTGGAAAATATGTTAATTTGAATGTTATGAATGATTTATTTCAGGATTCTACGCGTACAAACTCATATTCAAGGGTAAAATTGGATTCCACGCTTAAGGATTACCTTACGCGTAGAAGGTTACACGTCAAAGAAATCTTACGCGTAACTCTTACGCGTAAGGGTCTACATGGGGACTACGCGTATCCTGTGAAGGATATGCGTAAACTTGGAATCTTACACATAAGGTTCACTCTTACAAGTAAACCTTACGCATAAGCTCCCAACATACGCTTACGCGTAAGCCTTATGCCAAGAGGCTTTTCCTACGCGTAAGATTTCTTACGCATAAGAGGGCCTCCTACGCATAAGCTTAGGCCTAAGAGTATGGTTGCACAATGTTTACGCATAAGCTTGCATTCTTACGCATAAGCCACAATTCTAACTTTACCAATGAAATGTTACGCGTACTAACTTGTAAATAAGTTACTCATAACGTCACAAGACCAAAATGTCACTAATAAGCTATAATGGTTAAAATGTTGTGTGAATGAGTGAAAATTTGGACTTTAAAATTCAAAATTAATATACTCACGAAACTTATCATGACTACTTTGGACTGTTGGACAACAAGTGACATTGGACTCGTAACATTCATTAACATAACATATTCAATAAATTGGACAATAAAATCAAGGGCAAATCACCCAAAAATGTAGTTAACTTGCCACTTTTTCCCATTGTATGTAGCATTCTTTTTTTTTCTCATTCTGTCAATAAACGTCTATCGTTAGTCCTTTCTATGTACCCGTTACCAAAAAAACCTGCATCGTTAGTCCTTTATGCTAACGACCGTTAATAAATAACTTAAAATTTGGTTATCTTACGGTAAATTTGCATCGTTGGTCCTTTATACTAACGATCGTTAAAAAATAACTTAAAATTCGGTTTTCTTACGTTCCGTCCGTTTTTTCACGTTTTCGTCCGTTTTTATACGTTTTCGTTCGTTTTAACACGTTTTTGTCTGTTTTTTCACGTTTTCATACGTTTTTACACGCTTTCATCCGCTTTTTCATGTTTTCGTCCGTTTTTTCAAGTTTTCATATGGTTTTACACGTTTTCATCCGTTTTTACACATTTTCGTCAGTTTTTGCATGTTTTCATTCGTTTTTACATGTTTTGTCCGTTTTAACACGTTTCGTCCGTTTTTCACGTTTTCATCCGTTTTTACATATGTATTCGTTCGTTTTTACACGTCTTCTTCCGTTTTTTCACGTTTTCATCAGTTTTTACACGTTTTCATCCGTTTTAACACATTTTCGTTCGTTTTTGCACGTTTTCATCGTCCTTGCACGTTTTCGTCTGTTTTTTCAAGTTCTCATCAGTTTTTACATGTTTCGTCCTTTTTTACACGTTTTCGTCTGTCGTTACACGTTTTGGTCCGTTCTCACACGCTTTTGTCAGTTTTTTCACGTTTTCATCTGTTTTTACACGTTTACATCCGTTTTTGCATGTTTTCGACTGTTTTTGCACGATTTCGTTTGTTTTTACACACTTTTGTCTGTTTTAACACGTTTTCGTCCGTTTTTCTTGTTTTCCTCCGTCTCAACACGTTTTAGTCCGTTTTTTCACGATTTCATCTGTTTTTACATATTTTCATCCGTTTTTACAAAATGTGCAAACATTCGAAAACGTATTAATATGCGAAAAAATAGATAAAATATGCAAACACGAACGAAAATGTGAAACAACGAATGAAAACGTGTAAAAACGGATGAAAACGTGAAACAACGGATGAAAACGTGCAAAAACGGACGAAAATGTGTAAAAACGGATGAAAACGTGTAGAAACGGATGAAAAAGTGAAAAAAAAATAGATGAAAACATGTTAAAGTGGACGAAAACGTGTTAAAACAAACGAAAACATGTAAAAACAAACGAAAACCTGCAAACTGACGAAAACATGCAGAAAAGGATGAAAACGTGTAAAAACATATGAAAACATGAAAAAACAGATGAATCCGTGTTAAAACGGACGAAACCATGTTAAAACGGATGAAAACGTGTAAAAATGAACGAAAACGTGCAAAAATGTACGAAAATGTGTAAAAACAGATGAAAACGTGTAAAAACGGACGTAAAACGGGGAAAACAGACGAAAACGTGAAAAACGGATGAAAACGTGTAAAAACGAATGAAAACGGATAAAAACGTGAAAAAACGGACGAAAGCGTGTTAAAACGAATGAAAACGTGTAAAAACGTACGAAAACGTGAAAAAAACAGACGGAAACGTAAAAAAACCAAATTTTAGGTTATTTATTAAAGGTCGTTAGCATAAAGGACTAACGATGCAGGTTTTTTTGGTAACGGGTACATAGAAAGGACTAACGATAGAGATTTATTGACAGAATGAGAAAGAAAAAAGAATGCTACATACAATAAGAAAAGTGGCAAGTTAACTACATTTTTAAGTGATTTGCCCTAAAATCAACTTTTGACTAACGTAATGTTTTTCGATATGTTGGTTCTTTTGGCTCAATATCTTTCAGATCACGATATGGACATCACAATGGAAAAAGTTAACGCACCAAACGAGCTCACAATAGAAGACATTTTCCCTACTGGTTATAAAATGAAGATTGGAAAGAACAACCTTAAGGTGGACTTTGATAACTTCACCTGCTCTGAATCGTCATGCCGCATTGCTATGGACATTCTTAAGACTCATCCCTACCACAACATGCTCACCAATTCAGCAACTGTACCAGAGATCTATATCCATCAGTTCTGGCACACGATGAAGAAAGCTGATGGTCAAGATGTTGTCACGGTGACTCTCAACAACAAATCACCGTCACCGTTTCTGACTTACGAGCAATTCTTCTGCTCCCTGCCATCCATCCTGCTGAGTATGTTCCTGTAGGATCATTATATTTATTGTGTTGATGATTCGGGTGGTGTTGGATGATCAAAATACATGTTTGCCATAGTTAGAGAGTTAGTAGAGAGAGAGGGTGTTCTTGCTGGAGATTTACACAAAGGGAATATTAGATTGAATGAGAAGCACCACCCTTCCATGGATGGAAGGGGTATTTATACTTACAAATACACGACCTCCTATCGGCCTGTGGATCAGGGATACAGTGGGTAAAGACCCGTCCTTCCTCCACGGTGTTGCACTAAACTATTTTACGCTACTGACTAACTAATTAACTACATAATAACGTAAATAACGACAAGTCTACGAGCTAACATATGCTAGACCATTATTGGGGTGACCGACTCTTTAACATGGAATTTTCTAATTCCTAACAATCTCCCCCTAAGGGAGGTCACCCCATGAAATACATTTTTGCTTCCTAGCATTCTATCTTTGACTTCGTTCTGGAGCTCGTAGACTTGAATTCTTCAATTTCTGCAATCTTTGTGCTTTTGTAGTGATTCTTCAAATTCCGCATTGATTTGTACTTTCAGTGGAGGCCTTTAACTGATCCACATCTTTGATGATCTTCGAGCTTTCATTGAGATCATCAGCCACAGTAAATCTCTCTGGATCATCCATAGTTGTGTTGCCTTCATGTGATGTTGTGACTTTTGGACCGACATGCTCACACTTTTGAATCATGACATCTTTCCATCAGAGTAGCGGAAGCCTTACTGGTTCATGATATTTGCAGCAGCGAAGCAGAAGCATAGAATGAAATATCAGAGCCAGGTTATGTAGATATGCACCAGTCATGATTTCTTCAAATTAAGTGTGGATGCTGTGAGCATGCGGCTTTGGATTGACTCCTCAATTCTGATCAGCTGCAACCGTCCAAATGTACCTGCAAACAACAGTTAGCAATAAACACACGAAAGTGTCTTTGATCACTTTCATTGAATTGAGGTACACGACCCACGGTTCCCCGTTGATCAGTACAAGTACTGCCTGTGATCAGGTAGGATTCCTAAGAATCTCCTTGACAGGGTTTCGCAGCTGTTCTAGCTGTTCTCAAACCGGAACGTCTCAAAGAAGACAACACGGAGTGAGTGAACCAGCAAATTGAGATTCACTGATTGATGAAAAATGATTTGAAAAACAATCGTGTATTGCTTGAAGAAAGAGTTTTGCAATACGACGAAGGTTTTATGAGAAAGATCAATTTTCAATCAAAATACTTTTTGTATTAGAGAATGAGTACACATTCGACGTGCTAGCGAAAAGAAGAAATTCGCACATCGAACGGTTTTTCTAAAAGTATTTTTCAATCAGAGATACTTTTTGAATTTGAAAACATAAGTACACATTCGACGTGCTAGAGAAAAGAAGGTTTGCACATCGAATGGTTTTTCCAAAAGTATTCGTCAATTCCAATCCTGGACCAAGGTTGATTCAAGAATGAATCTCCCCATCGTTTCTATCCAGTTGTCACAAGTTTGATCTTACGAGAAGATCTCACATGTCACCCACCAAGAGCTTGTTTGATTTAGGCTCTAGAGGGATTTCCATCTTCATTGTGAATATTTTTACATATCACTCGGATGTTCTGGAAATACCACAAGGATAATGCGTAGTACTCTTAATATTTACTTACTTTCCACATTGTGTGAACAAGCAAGTCTTCAAGAATTTAGTGTCCTAACGAGATATTGTGGATGATCTCTTGGCTCTAGACTCAATAGTGCACATTTGGTTCCTGTGTCGGAGACTAGGGAGAGGGTCTCCTTCTTCAATATCAACAATCTCTAAGAGAAAGTCGATAGATAATGTCGGTTCCCCGTGAGAATGAAACAAGCCCTTTTAAGAGGAACTTGAGTGGCTTGGGAAGTTTAGTGCAGTGCGTCACTGGGTCCATGACGTCTTGTCTTCAATACCGATGTTACCTTGGTAACCACCAGTAGCAAATGTATTGAACCCGGTTACTGCCCTAAGGTTGAATTGTTGGAGGGCTATTTCTTTTCACCCTTTTTACATTCAATTCTTTTTCATTCTTCAACCCCTTCAGTGCTTACCGAGACTTCATTACTAGAACCTTGTTGGGTTAATTCCAGTACTAGCTCAGTCTCAGTCTGCACTCTTCCCATTTCTCATTTTTCTCCTTTTTTTCATCATACCTAAGGACTTCTACACTATCTAGTGGATTGTCCCTGGGTAGATCCCTCCGGTTCTGGCTGGATCATGGGAACGAATACCTAACCTAACCATCCTTATAACACCATGCAAAAAGTAAATTGGTAGGTCTTTTGGTATTGTTCATTCTTCCTTAAACCAATTGAAAAATCATTTGGAAAAACAATCAAGGTACTTGTGATACGAGATCAAAGCATTTTGTACCTTAATAGTTTTGATCATTTAGAAAACCTCCCCCTCAACATGTGCGTATGATTTAGAAATTGTTCAGCACAAGGAGGCAAGAGGACTTTGAAATATTTTCTTTGATCACATTTTCATACGAAAAAGTCATTTGATTTTCATGGTAAAATTCTCCCCCTCAATATGTGCATAGGATATTTGAAAACATTTTATCACATAGAGGCAAGAGTTAATTTGAAGCACATCCACAATCACAAGAGCCATTAAGAAACCATTTGAAAACTCAATCAAGGTACATTATGTTAAAACGTAAAAGCTTTTGTACCTCAATAGTTTATTTTCTTTTAAAATGCTCCCCCTCAATATATGCTTCGAGATTCGAAAGCGTTTAGCACATATGAGAGAGCAGCCTGCATAATTAAATCAAAAATGATCACCTTTTATCAAATTTCATTATTAAATCACAAATTCTCCCCCGATCAAAAATATCAAACCCTTTGAGATTTTGGATCCCAAGTGATTTAATTAGGTTTAGAAAACATTGGAGAAAATGTGGCCTTGTTTAAATACTCATCTGGTTTTTTTTGGATAAATCCTCCTCCTCAACATGTGCATTGTGTATTTGAAATCGTTTGGCACATGGAGGCAGGAGTGCCTTTGAAGGACTAAAACCAATTCCATTAAAACAGATTTGAGATTTAACACACGACCTCTCACCCGATCAAAGATTTCAAACCATTTGAGATTTGTGATCCCAACTAATTTAAATCATTTAGAAAAATTTGGGGAAAGACGTGGCAAGATTCAATTTTGAAAGATGACAGATAAGGACTATTTTAAGATATTAAAGATTGTTAGTGTCAGGTATGATAGTTTTTAAGAGATCTTTTAAGTAAAACAAAACAATTTCACAATCAAACAAGAACAGAAAAAATTTCATTTTGAAAGACCTTGATTCTAAAGAAAAAATCATACCATGACATAACATTAAATCTTTAGATCACCACTTATATTGTACAATCCGGACTTTTATGAAGCAATATTGATTGAAAATAATTTATTTTAAATCACTCTCCCCCTCAATCGATGACCGAAGTCGATAATTGAGTGACTTAAGTTTTGATAAAATGAAGTCCGGTGATTTTCAAAATTAAGACCAATTTATTTTCAAAACAATGTTTTTCCATATTCAAAACAATATTTTCAAAAATTGTTTAAAGATGGTATCATTTACTACTTTTCCTGCACAAGATACGTTAGGTGGTTGAGAAGCTTCTGTTGTTGTTGTTGTAGGGTTTGGAAGAAAGCCATCTGCAGATGCAGTGAGACTTCTTACGTTGCATTTTTTATGCCAACTGAGGTCCAATTAAGCTCCGTTTCTTCACTTGTTGAAGAAAACCATCTGCTGATGCAGTAAGACCTCTTACGTTGCATTTCATGCCAACTCTCCATTGAAGTCCAGTTAAGCTCCGTTTCTTCATTTGTCAACCCAAGATGTAGTTACCCTTTCCTTTCGGCATCCAATCATCTTCAATTGTGGGATCCGGATCGGGAACATTCTTATAACCAATATACCTGCATACGTTAGTGAACACACATACAAATATATGGTGGTCGACATCACCCAAACAACAATCGACTAATAAAAGTCAATGCAACATATCAATCAGATCACATAAATGTATAGGAATAATGTGTTCATCAAACTCTAATCATCTAATCCTAGCAATCATATCCTAGGCACCTAGTCCTTCAACATAGGTTAGCATCATTTTTAATTAAGCATATTAGGGTAATTAAGAAAGTCCGTTAGATGATGTAGATTTGAAAAAAACATTATCCCCCTCAATCCATGACTCATTTTATGAAAAGTTTAAAAGCGCTGAAGTCATTGATTGAGTTTTCAATTTAACAAAAACTCTGAATCTGATTGTTTTAAAAGCAACTCATTTACCACCATTTTAGAAAACACCAAATATTTTTCTGAAGAATTTTAGACGGAAAAACATTTGTGTAGGAACAGCAGTCCTTCGACATACTTTCTTGTTTTGTTTTTAGGATAAGTGCACGAAATATTTGAAAATTGGTTTAGCGCAACACTTTCCTTCTTTGAAAAACGGGTTGCTATCTGAAATAATAGCAAGCCATAGTTTTAAGCCCGGGTTACAGTCAGAAATAGCTGTAAGCCATCATTTGAAGCTCGGGTTACAGTCAGAAATAACTGTAAGCCATAGATTTGTGACATGTTTAGAAAGAAATATTTACACCTCCTGCTCGAACTTCATCTAAAGTCCCGTGCCATTATTGAATGATATTTCTAAGACCGTAGATGTTATCGATACCAGAAGACATGTCTGGAGAAAACATATTTTTGGTCTTTTTCAAATTTTCTGATTTTTTTTTTTTTTTTTTTTTTTTTTTTTTTTAATGGATTTTTGAAGATTTTAAATTTTTCTATTTTCTTTTTGTTGGTTTTATATTTTTGTATTTTGTTTTGCTGGTTTTATATTTTTGTATTTTCTTTTTGTTGGTTTTATATTTTTGTATTTATATTTTTGTATTTGGTTTTTAATAAATATATACAAAGATAGAATAGATGATATAGTTAAAGAGGATGATGATACGAGTACCGAGATAAGGATATCGAGCAGCACGTCGTAGAAGATAGAATTCGTCATCTCTTAAACATCCACCACCAAAGCTTCCAAGGGCTCTTGCATTGAGAGAAATTGAACCATCTGAAAGTGAGACTCTGGCAGCTTCCCCCCAAACCGAAAATCCTTTAGTTGAGCAGATTCAAAGCTTTCTTACAAGCTTCCCTTAGCCAGGTGCACAAAGAAGCACACCATTATCATCGAACTTGCTGCTCCTTTTAAGAATAATCATCGTGATTCATCGTTCGAGGTTATATCATCCAATAGAACAACAACAACGTATCATCCCACACATAAAACAATCTTCTCAAATTCCTTTTCTACTGACGTCCGAAGCGATCCATTCCAAAAGGTGTCAAGAGAACAATTCCCCCAAGTAGTTGAATTGATGCAGTCAGCTTCTTTGTATAATGCTCAAGAACTCTCCCGAATACACATCATGAGGGGAATGAAGAACACCTTCCCATGTTCACATTTTTATTCCCTGATGAACGTGTATGAAGCTCAAGAACCCGAAGTACACCAATATCCAAGAACTCTCCCGAATACACATCATGAGGGGAATGAAGAACACCTTCCCATGTTCACATTTTTCTTCCCTGATGATCGTGTATGAAACTCAAGTATCCGAAGTATACCAATACCCAAGGAAGGCATAACTGATAACATTGAAGAAGCAGGCCAAGTCACTGATTATCTCTGCGGATGACAATCTCTGCGGATGTCAACTCCGGAATAAGTGATTATATCTCTGAATCACTGATTAAGCCCTCAAGTGAAACAGCTGAGCATCCCCAATGTACCCAATCTCTCTCCCCTGATCATTGCGACACCATCGAAATCACCACATACTAGTGTACCTCTGTTATCTTCAGAAACTTTCTCTAACATCACTTCCCCCACGTAGTTGGAATAATAACACAAAAAGCCTTGATGAGTAAAACCTTGAGTTTCTCTGCGGTCATGACAACTGTTTTCCCGGGATATCTTCAATCACTTAGAAGTATTAAGCTCATCAAGTTTACTCACCATGAGTCAAACCTTGAGTTTCTCTGCGGTACTAACGTTTGTCTTCCCGGGATGTCTTCAGTTACTTAGAAGAATTAAGTTCATCAAGTTTACTCGCTTTGTGTTTATATGTGAGTCTCCTTTCTCCTTGCTGGTATTGACACTTCAGAATCAGCAACTCTTTGTAAGTCCGTATACTAGAAATATTTTGAGAAGAACATCATTAGCTCAGATGTATATGTGAGAGTCAACTTGCTGAAGAATAACGTGAGCAAGTCTAATTAGGGATTAAATTTGGCATTTCAAACTCCCCCAATTAGTGCTCTCCCCTAAACCGACAATCTGTTTGATAAATGCCCAGATTAAGAAGAAGTCTTTAGATCGTTAAATGCAACACGTCTTTAGTCTTCTAACATGTAGCAGAAAGTGTAGAACAGACTGTAGACTCGACCTTCTTCAAGATTGTGTAGTTGGGGAATAGATAGTTAACATCTTCAACTCACACCAAAAAGCATCCCAATTAACTTACATCTTGCAAATCCCCTTAACTAAAATCCCTCCCAATCAAACAAGAACAGAAAGATGTTCATCAAGGAAATCAGCAATCAGGCCGCAACGAACACACAAGATGGTAACACCAAACTACCAATCACATCAAACAAGAACAGAGAGATTGTTCGAAATCATCATGTTGATGTATACGTGAAGCATTAACCGGAAGCACTTTGTCGATAAACTCATCAATCCGAGTGAAGATGTCAACCAACGGCTCTTAGAAGAGAAAAACTCCATGTGAAGATGACCCGATAATAAGAAGATCGGTTCTTACATGAGTTTAGAGCCGTATGACCATTTAAATTCTCAAATATCAATCACACTTCTTCTCCCCCTCAAGAATTGCATACGGAGATGCCATTCTTGACTAAATAACTGAAAATCATCCGAATGTTCTTATTCACACTTCTCTCCCGCAGTATAAGCACATGATGTCGCCATCTTCATTATAATCGAGCAAGTGGAATGAGAAAACAATCAGTGGTAGCCCGGTTCACTTGATGACTGAAGCGCATGGAAAAAGTATGAAGCATGTTGATGAGAATGGTCATAATAAGAAGATTTCTCTTCTTCAGAAGATAAAGCGCACTGACACGTACACCTTTCTTTTCTTTGAAGTACGAGGCTTGAACTGAAGTATTCAAACGTCATAAGAAGATTTCTCTTCTTCGGAAGATAATGCGCACTGAAACGTACACATTTCTTTTCTTTGGAGTACGAGGCCTGAACTGATGTGAACAGACGTCATAAGAAGATTTATCTTCTTTCAAAGATAAAGCGCACTGAAACGTACACTTTTCTTTTCTTTGGAGTACGAGGCCTGAACTGATGTGAACATACGTCATTATCTCTCTCTTTTCAACTCTCTTAGCAAAACATGTAATCAACCCCATTATCATTCAGTAGGCCCTTTGTCGTGACAGCTGATGGAGAAAACCCAATATGATGAATTTGACCCTGAAGTAAACTAACCCAAACTCGTGACTTAAACTTGCACATATGTAACAAAGAGCGGTGTCGAGACTTCATGCCCATTTGAATCTCTAAGTACTCTATACTCTTCAACCAACCAACCATCAAGTATAAGACGTACATCACCTCTTGAAAATCCATAATTAAATGTGACACTGAGCACTACAACGTAACTCCTTAAAGTGATAGTTATTTTTGTGGTAAACAGAGCCCAATTCCCCCACGTGGTAAAAGGAAAAAACTCACAAAAATAACTAGATTTCCAAGTCTTCATTTTTGGAAAAAGCTCGAACAAGGATCTCGAAGAATCTTCATCCAACCATCCCCGATACCTTCAGATACTAAGTACACTTGCCCGTGATAATTCACTTCAACCTCAAATAAATCATAGTGAATTAACTTCGTTGTCACATCTTCTGATTAAAAGCTCAAATCTAGCCTTCTTTGACATTTAAACGAACTTTGATAATGGTTTCATCCCGACCATGGTTAAACACACATAAACCCGTAAAACCTTGTAATAGCCAAACTGCCATGAGGACAATCCAAACACACACCCAATTTATGAAGTACAACCTTTTATCCCTTCTTCGAAGTAGAAATCGTAGCACCAGCATCAAAAGATCCAGAAATACATTTTCCCTTTCTCTAGGATGAATCTATGATCACGGGATTTTACAATTCTATGGATTAAACCAAGAAATAGTTTCTTTCGCGGGATTTTACAAATCCAAGAATAAACTGTAAGATAGATCCGGAAATGCCCTTTACTATTACCAGGATGTTTTCATTGTCACGGGATTTTACAAGTCTATGATTTAAACCGAGAAATAGTTTCTTTCGCGGGATTTTACAAAATCAAGACAAAACCGTAAACAATGTCAGCTTGAATGTGTTATGACAATATTGGTTTCGGTGAATATCTGTTTTAGGGGAATATGTTGCGGTTCATCAACGGTCATTATCCAACATCAACAAAATCAACAACCATCCAATTAAACACTTGGGTAAATACATCAATCACGCATTCCGTCGGCTATTGTAGTGACCACATGGAGAAGTAAACCCGATATGCCAAACTTGAGCATGAAGTAAAATTCCCCAGTTTTGTTACTTAAACTTGTACTCATCCTTGTGAAGAAGAAACGGTGTACCCAATGTACAAAACCTCTTGACATTCTCAACTGATTGAGACACCGAAGTGATAGTTACGTTGTGGGTTAAGCGAGAAAGATTCACAAACGTAACTAAATAGCCAAGTCTTTATCACCCTCTATAAACGCCCAAACAAGTCATCTTCGCGGAAGGGTAGAAAGAAAGAAGACGAAATAAGTAAACGAGCCCGAAAAACTGCACTTCAAAGTCAAATAAGAAATACCGTCCAAACAACCCCGCAATCAACTTTGTTCAAATAAACAATTTCAAGCCGTGACGAAATATTATCCATGAAAATGTATATACCAAAGTATCAATCTGCACAACCCATCAAATCTCATCATCAAATCGCTTCAACACATCTCATCAATCCAAATCTCATAAATCAGATCTCATAATGAGAAGCCCATCTGACCGTCATCCGAATCCAAGCTTCATGGCCCAATGTTCAAACGAACTTGTAAATCAATCACATATACTCCCGTTATGATAAATTTGAAATAGTGTATCAATCTCCAAGTTGTATATCAACTTCCAAATGAAAAGTATGATAATTCCATTCAAACTCCAAATTCCAAGTGAGGTCACCAACTTCAATAATCCTTATCACAAATAAAAAGCTCAAGCCGTGAATTTGTGTCCACCGTGAAATTTGACCACACCAAAAATACCACTAAATATACCAATTATAAGAAATAAGTATCCAAAATAAATTTTGGATAGCATGATTATAATGCACATAATCGGATATTCAGCCAAGCTCATAATTCACATTACGTAGGTAGCAGCCCAATCCATATCTCACATACCATATCATATACTAGTCCATTTATGATTCATTCAAGGCCCATGAAAACTAATCACAATATCCAAGCCAACTTTTAATATATCAATACCAAGATATCTACGAGATTTATAACTCTCTTTTTATACCAAGATCGAACATGATTTGGAAAAGATAGCTATATGATTAGAAAATGATAGCCAATATGAAAGCAACTCAATATATTCTTGAAATTATGATACATAACGAGGCCCACCTTCATGATCTCTTAAATACTCAACAAAGCCCACCCGTTGAAACTAACACACGGCCCAAATAGTCAATAGATGGGTTCATGAGATCACACAGTCCAGTGTCTAGCAATTGTGCACCCTAAATTCACGGGTATAAAAACACCTTAACACACCCTTTTACCCTAATTTCAGTCAAGAACCCCAAACACAATACACTCCGCCTCTTTTACTTCTCAAACAACTCGCCACACATACACAGTTAGCAAACCCTAATCACACTCAACAAATTAATCCGCCTCGTATCAGTCACTTATCACACCAAAAAAGTATCGAATACCTTCTAGATCAAAATCTTGTCATAAACATCATGAATATCCGAGTGATAACCATCACATACTCGCCACAGGGATGGCTTGAGTTGAAAACGGCCACAGAGATGGTTATGTAAACGAGACAGCCATTCACATACAAGGTACCAGGTAGGTTTGTTCAATCTTGTTACAAATAAGAATAGACGAACGAATGAAAATGAGTTAACGTTAATTGTTAAACTCACTTCATGGTTTCGAATATCTTTGATGAAAGACATAACGAATCAAGATGTTCAATTAACAGATTTGTTAGTTGAAAAATCTTAAACATTCGGATAAAATAGCAAACGTATTAAGATCGATGAAGTACTCGTTCATTAGTGAGTAGATCTTTTGAGATCTATGAGTTATTTTAGAACCATTCACAAAAATGAACATGACTGAGATCACGAATCATTTAAACGTTTTGAGTTATGGTAATAGAGTCATAGATCAATGATGGGATGGATATCTTTCATAAGGCTTGACCTCCAAAAGTTTGAAAGAAACTTTTAATGGAATGAGAGATATGATTCTGAGATCTATTTTAATTGCTTTTCGTTCAATGAGTCTTGATGAGTGATGAGGTCTTATTTTGAGGACTCGGAAGAGGTTTAGATATCATTGATGATGTAGACTGATGATGTTGTTTAGAACTGAGGTCGTGTTGAAGTTTTGGTATATGGTTTAAGTTATATTGTGGTCGTAGTCATGGTTCAGTCACTCTTCTTCTTCATTTCTTTCACCAAGTCGCTAACGAGTCATGAACCAAGTCGCTAGCAATATTGTTCACACAACTCGCTAAACATTTTCAAAACAAGTCGCTAAATAGTGACAAGTCGCTACCTTCTTGCAAAGCAATTCGCTACCCGTTTTTTTCAAAAGCAAGTCGCTACCCGTTTTAAAACACACAAGTCGCTAACTTATAAGTATAAGTCGCTAGGTCATTTTCAGTATCAAGTCGCTACTTAGCTTTTTATACATAACTCGCTATTGACTTTCAAGAAAGTCAACGAATATCCAAGTTGCTACCTTTACATTCATTGAATCTGGACATGAAACTTAGACAAGTCGCTAGCAAGAAACATATGACCAACTCGCTATGAAGACTAACCCAGAAAAAACTGAAGACAGCATCTGTTTTGACCACTTGAAACTGACCAGAAAAAACCCATTTTGACCCATGTTTATTCTTAAATAGAAATGACTAAATGACCATCTTGAAGCTTAACCGATATGGAACAACAAAGGACACAAAGTAGTAATATTGACTGTTAAAAAACATGAGGCAAACAGCAATAAAAACATGACCATGTAGCCATTTATTGACCGAAAGATACAACAAAAATAAAACCATTTAAAAAACGGTTTACCCACATAACACGGAAAACAAAATCCGATCAACATAACTAGTACCAAAACAGTTTAAACCAAGAAAAGAAACCACCATAAATCGACACAACACAATAACCTTGGCTCTTGATACCAATTGTAGGATCATTATATTTATTGTATTGATGATTCGGGTGGTCTTGGATGATCAAAATACATGTTTGCCATAGTTAGAGAGTTAGTAGAGAGAGAGGGTGTTCTTGCTAGAGGTTTACACAAAGGGAATATTAGATTGAATGAGAAGCACCACCCCTTCCATGGATGGAAGGGGTATTTATACTTACAAATACACGACCTCCTATCGGCCTGTGGATCAGGGATACAGTGGGTAAAGACCCGTCCTTCCTCCACGGTGTTGCACTAAACTATTTTACGCTACTGACTAACTAATTAACTACATAATAATGTAAATAACGACAAGTCTACGAGCTAACATATGCTAGACCATTATTGGGGTGACCGACTCTTTAACATGCAATTTTCTAATTCCTAACAGTTCCTACTCCAACTGAAGAGGCTACACTTAGATTCATGGTCGATATTGGCTATGATGAAGCTGTGGGGATCATTACTAAACATTCTTCGGTCGATTTAAAGAACATCCATCAGCCGTGGAGAACTTTATACATCATGATCGCCAAGTCTGTTTCTGGACGAGACAGCGGTTATGAGCATCCTAAGCTCATGGAACTACAAATCTTCTGGGGCATGGTCAACATGATGCATATTGACTACGCAAATCTGATATGGGAAGACATGATGTCTTACCTCAAGAAGCCTGGCACAAAGGTCCCTTACATCAGATACACAAAGTTGTTGATCCAGAGGATACTCAGGAATAATCAAGACATTCCTTTGAGGCTTGATGACTCAAACCATCATTCTGCGTTGTTTGAGCCTACCTTAAATGTTGTCAGATTCAAAGACTCATCAACAAAGAAGCAAGGTGTGGTTTTGACTGACTGCCTACTCACCGATGATGTTAAAAGCCTTCAATCGTATTCACGATATCAAGAAGCTGTGACCGTAGGAAAAGTCGGCTTCATGAATGAAAAGTCTTCCTCCATCCTAGTCAAGAAGACTAGGAGATCAGGCAGTGCTGGAAGTGCAGCAAGCACTGGGAGTGCCCGCAAGTATCCAAAGAGGAATCCTTCCTGAAAAAGAATAGTTCCAACAAAGGGTGCCACCCCTAATCCTCAATCGGCACCTAAACTAAAGGACGAAGACTCCGAGGATACTGAGATAGATGAGGAGGTTCACTATTTGGAGTCTGTTACGGATGATACAACAACAGTTGAAAAACCACAAAGTCCCAAAGCAGATAAGGGCAAGACTCTAGTTACTGAAGAAGAAGAAGAAAGTTCGGATGATGAACCGAAGGATGAGGAAAGAGAGTATCACAAGACTCTCAAAGAGCTAAGGTTGAAGCATGCTGCTTCAGAATTTCATCGCGAACAAACAAGAGGCCTTGGAGGTTCCAGTGGTGGTACACTTACCATACCAATTCGTGATGTGGTTAATAAACCCGATAAGCGAATTGGTTCCACCGCTAAGGAATCCATTGAGCAGCAGCAGCAATCTTATGAGGTTCCATTCACCTTTGAGGAAGAATAAAAACAGGAACAGGATGAGAGGATCACAGATAAAGATATTAAGGAAGCTGCTAAAGAAAAAGCTGAAGAGGAAGCTCGAGCTAAAGTAGAAGAAGAGGCCAGGGTAAAGGTAGAAGCCAAGGCTAAAGCAGATGAAGATGAAAGGATTCGAAAAGAAACTGACAGTTACATTCTAGATAATCCTGAACACAGCCCTGAAGGGACTTCTGAGCCACCAAAAGACCCAGAGCCTTCTCATGACTCATCATCTTCAGACTCATCATCTCATTCATCTCCACCACCATCCAAAGATGCTTCCACCAGATCTGCATCCAGATCTGTCAAGAACCCGACCAACACTTACGCATCACGGGCTAAGACTAAAATTGTGAAAGCTGTTAGGCAAGTAAGGAAAAGAAACGTGGTCAACAAGAAGTTCAATCAGCTGGCCAACAGACTTAATTTACTCCAAGATGTCATGACCGAGTTTTCAGAGGAAAGAGAGCAGATTCAGCAGTTTCTCAATAGAGATATCCAAGGGGAAATGGACAATACGATCAGAGAATATACTCACAAGTTTCTTCTCGACACCGTCCCTGGAGTGACAAGAGAGATGTTCGCCAGAAAACTCTATTATAATCTCATGGCATTGGTCAAGCATAAAATGTAAACTAACCATGTTGCTATGCAAATCAATCCAGTCTCGTCTCCGGTTATCTCCGATGCTGAATTGATATCAAAGCTGGTAATGCAAATGTCTCCAAGATATGCAACATTCAATTCTGACGAAGCTAAACTTTTTGAGGCATTATTGTAATATCAACTCAAAACATCGTGTAAAGAGTCAGCTGAAAGGGCTAAACGACCAAGAGATGATGACGATGCTGACAAGGATTTCGAGCCTAAACGTCCAAAGAAAACTGGCGAATCCTCTTCTATGCCTCCACCACCCCAAAGGACCACCACCACAAGAATATCTTCACAACATCCTCCTGCTAGAGACAACCCTCAGGACTCCGAGTCTCCACTCACTTTTGACAGTTATACGATTCCAGAAGATGGAAAACTGGTGATCATTTTGAATACACTGGTGGTGATGACGAGGAGATTCCTAAGCCCCGACAACAACCCCCCTCTTCTACATCAACTAAGCAACCAGCATCATCCTTGAAGCCACAGAAGAAAAAGTCGTCATCTGTTATATCATGGCTAGATGAAGATGAAAATGACGAATATGAATGGTTCTCAAAGCTTGTTGATGCCACCCCTCAATTACCGGAAGGCCAAGAACCGGTAGATGGTCGAACTATGGAGCATGTCAAGATCATCCAAGAAAAGTTTAAAGTTAAGAATATGACAAAAGCAGAGTTAAAGCGAATCAAGAACGAGGCTTTTCAATTACTTAAGGACAACTCTGACAGTGCCATTGAAGTCGAATACCATCTCGACAACATAGCACGAGCCATGTCCAACAATATTGATTAGCTCAACCCTGAATCCAATGTCGACTTCACCAGACCTGACAAAGCTCCATACTACACCGACTGGACTAAGCCACTACCCACCATTGGTCGACCTGATCAACCAAGGATTCCCTACCGCTATTTCTTCAACAATGACCTGGAATTTCTTCAGCATGGTAGTGATGTTAGCATGAAATACGCTACCTCACTCACTTTCCCCATACCAGCAGCAATCTTCTCCAACAATGTGGCCATCGAGGAAGAAGCCACACATATGTTCGTTGATAATGTGGTTAATTATGACCTCGATGCACTGTATGGAATTCATCACTGGCCTGGACGAAGAAGAATCTACTACAGAAGCTGCCAGGTACTCAATTCCAAAAAGGAGGTGTACAGTGACCAACGGATCGTTGCCATAATGCATGTTAGCCTGTCTACTAAGTGGGACTACTCACTCCTGAAGAAAATCGTAGTCAAACGCCAAGACGAACAGGAATATGACTTTTCTAAAGCGGATTTTCCGAGATTGTCACTCAATGACATTGAAGATATGTATCTTGCTAAGGTACAAGGATGAATGCGATACTTCTCCACAAACATCCAGCTCCAGTACATCAAGTCATTGCTAATATTCATCAGAAGCATCGTTATCCAGGAACGTGTTGAAGACATTCAGCTTGCCGTGGAATCATACCAAAAATGTGTTAATCTCACAAAACCACAGCTAGACTTTCCCGATATCAACCAACTTGCTCAATACACCATCCTTAAAAAACCAAAGTTTGGGGTAGTTTACCGCAGTGAACTTCACCATAATTGCTTCATGGCGTGCAAGGAGCTTCACAAATTTTGTGATCACACTTTAAAGAAGGTTCGGGACGGGTTAGCATATCGGTTAAAGGAGATTCATGAAGGCATAGGGTCGAAAAAGAGGTGGAATTCTAGGGATAAGAGGGATGTGAAGATATCACAAGGATTAATGAAAGGTTGTTTTGTCACGATCAGATAAGGACATTGGAAAGCTTCGTGGGTGGACGACCGAGTATCTCTCTAACAGGCTATCAACGTCCTGAAAGAACTCCCGGCGTTATTGACGGACTGCCTGGTACTCCTTGATTTTTTCTTGATTAATATTTGGATGTATTGATCTCTACTATTAACAATGGCTTGTGCACACATAACAATGTACAACCCGTACTTGTAATGAAAGGACCCTGTAGTACGCATCAGTGCCACAATCCTATAAAAGGAGCGAAAGCTTCTTACTTTTGAGTAAAACTTATCAAAACTTTCCTTTTTCAAAGTTTTGCTCAAAAGAACAAGTACTTCCTCTTATGTTTTCAAAACCTCAAAAGTTAATATTACTTGTTGAGGGGGAGTACTTGCTAAACACTTTGTTCACAAATTGTTCTTCCTGGAAATCTTCCCACAAAACTTGAAATGGTCATATTCGATATCAAAATTTCGTCAAAAATAACATTTATATGCCATTTTTAAGGGGGAGAAAAATTTGGGTGATACAAAAATGTTGTGGATTGCAATTGAATCTGTGTGCTAAAGACTTAACCAATGAATTGACGAGCTCTTAAATGTTAGTAACTTGAAAAGACTTGTCCGGGACGGGTAATAATTTCAAGCTAGTTCGCTAGTGATGTAAACGTGTCTCGCAAAGGACTTGTCTTAGTAGAATGTACCATCAGAGAAAATCTTGGTAGACATGAACCTTGACGGGTCAAACCTCCTCACCAAGGAGTGTTTACAACTTCAAGCTGACCTAGTCAGTGATGTAACCATGTCTCGCAGGGAATTGTCTGTCTTGAGTTGATCAATTCAAAAGTGAGAGCTCTTCTCTCACCGTGAATATTTCTGTCTAAACACTTAAGCACGTGTTGAGGGGGAGCATTTCTGCTAAATATAAAAACTCTCACAGTGGTACAAAATGTTTTTTTTACTCACAAACACTTTGAGAGATTTTCAAGAAAAATGGTTTTATGGCAACATAGGTTAGTCATGGAGTTATAAGGTGACTAAGGCTAGGAATAACCGTCCTATGATCCGCCAAAGCCGGAGGGATCTACCCAAAGACACCACCAATAGTTAGAACTTAGAAGTCCTTAGGTATGATTATAATAAGGAGAAAATGAGAATCGGAGAAAGAAGGAGTTGAAGAATTAAAAAGAAAAGTAAAGAAAAGGGTGAAAAGAAATAGCCCTCCAATTATTCAACTTAGGGCAGACACCGGGTTCAATTCATATGCTACTGGTTGTCACTAGATGACGCCGGTATTGAAGATTAAAGTCATCATGGACCCAGTGACGCATGCACTAAACCTTCTTAGCCACTCAAGTTTCTCTCAACAGAAGCTTGTTTCATTCTCACAGGGAACCCTACGTAAACTATCGGCTTTCTCCTAAAGATTGCTGGTATTGAAGAAGGAGACCCTCTCCCTAATCTCCGCTCAGGAAAAACCAAAGCGCACTATTGAGTTTAGAGCCACGAGATTCATCAAAAGATCTCTTAGGAACACTCGACATTTCATCACTTGTCGTTCAACAATAAGAACGCAAGTGATACTATTCTAGAGCCCTACACAGATCTTAGCAATCTGTCGAGAACATTTATGAGGGGTTCACAACTGTGATCCTCGGTGATTGAATGGAAACTCCTGCCAGGTTCAACATCAAACAGCCCTGACAGCAGATCACTTTGGTAACTCCTTGTGGGTTACGCTTAGTATGTCTCAAACGGTCTACAGTCGTGGGGTGATGCTTCGGTGTACCTCAGCGACTCACCTGAACCGTAGATGTACTTCGGTACATCGTGTTAGCCTTCTTGAGGGCATCCGGTTTTAGGAACAGCCTTTGCTAGAATTAGAGATTTGTTTTCACATTATGCTGTTAACACTCTCGAAACTCGAACTTGTAAGTGCTGGAAATCCCGCTAAGGAGATTCCTTTTAAGAATTGAGTCATGAATATATGGGTCATTACTTAAACTTGTTCAATGTAATGCCAACTGTCTCTTACGGGATTCGGATGGTTGATTCCCCCGACCAAGGTGAATGGAATCAAGACATTCATCAGTAGAACAATTGTAGTAATCAATTCTTTAAGAAAATATTACAATAATCATTTGGTGTTCGTGACGGTACCTGAGATGCAGCTGCTGATGGATGCTCGCGGGAGGAAGAGATCGTGTTGATTCTCCACATGCTCATACCAACAACATCACAAAAGAAGTTCTCTCATAATCAAAGGCAACACAAAGTCAAAATGATTCTTCTTCAAATCAAAGAATCTACAGAGTTATAAAGACTCGAGAACTACTTCACATATGGAGTTCACTGTCAAAAGAGCATGTGAGTATGTTGGAGAAAGACATGGAGACACTGGTGATGACGCTACACGCGTCGTTCGGGGTCAAAGGAACTTCCTTTTCGTCGAGCAAGTTTTTCAACACCCTAGGCAGTGAACCTAATCGTTGTAGTGTAGTATTAGGGTAAGCCACGGGAATTGATATCGTTCTCTAGGGGAATAGGAATGCTAGTGAGGAGTTACTACGCTAAGGTTGGGGTTGAGGAAGATTATTTTTTATCTTTTTATGTTTTTTTAGGAAATGGAAAAGTACGAATCTCGAGGTTTGAATTTGGGGGGTTGGTATTTCTACCGATTACTCTACTATCTAATTATCTAATTAACTAAGGTGAGGGTAGTCTATGTCTAATTATTGTGTGCTCGTATGATGATTTAAAGATGTGTTTACTTAGGTTTTATTACTCCTTAATTATCTCCTATTGATGGTTGAATTGTCACGTCCTTATTCTTAATCGCGTTGTGTGTCTAAGGTCGTAGGGTATGCGTTTATCCCTAACTCTTTGAAATTACCAAAGGGTCTTGTCTACAAAATCTCTAGGATTTATAAACTCTAACTCTAAGGTACTCTTTGGATGGTTTAGCCTACAACTACTCTAGGTGTTATAGTCTAAGGTTCACAAAGATTAATCAAGCATTAACTACATAGCGAATGACCTATCGCATTACTAGATCATTAACAATTAAGATAAGAGACAACCAATCAATATTCAATAGTTAAGTTTCATAAACCCTAAGCAAACACACAAGTAAATTAGCCGGACATGGAGAACATGCAAGCATACACACAAATAATTGAAGACATAATTGAATTAATGAAGTAAAACACTTATCTTGGTGTAAGATAGGGTTTGGAACCCTAAAATACTATACAAGACAGCCTTGGTTCGGTTTAGGTTTTTACTCCAAAAGACTACTCTCTTAAAACTGAAAAATTCGGATTCTATATATAAGATTACATTCGCGACGGCGTCACCTTATGATTTGTAACGTCGTTGGGTCGCCGTCATTAGGGTTTCGTCTTGGCCACGTTAGTCTTGCAACGGCGTCACCTTATGCTTGTGACGCCGTCCTCTTCAGCCTCTGACGCCGTCTTGATCAAATCTAGGCCGTCTGAGTTGCGACGACCTACTCTTTTAAAGCCTGACACCGTCACTTGAAAATAAGCAATTTGGCTACTGTATCGTCACAACATGTGCTCCGACGGCGTCGTAGATAACACCTGACGCCGTCCCCTTGTGTTTCAGCAGCTTGAGTGTCTCGATTCTTGACTTTGGCCATTTTCTTCGTATATCCGCGCCTTTTCGTCCAAATAAGTGCCATTCCAGCAATTTGCCTTCAAGAGACCTAAAAAGTGAAAAGGAACGATATTAAGTAATAACGGATACAAAAGTGATCAAATAAGGGCTTAAACGACCCCTTAAAAAGGTACATTTTAAAACCTTATCAAATATCCCTACACTTGGTATTTGCTTGTCCTCAAGCAAATGTGCTTTTAGCCAATTAATTTATAAGTTAGGGGTCATGAAGCATTGGTTTAGAACAATCCACAACACATATAAGCCCCGCAAAAGTCATAACAAGCACGGAAATTACATACTAGCACCTCACATGGGGTGTTTGGGTACTCACATCTCTCGGGTGTATATGAAATATAACAAGTTGGAAATGGAAGATAAACACTCATTAACTGGTCCTAGTACATATATTACCATAGGCTTGAGAATAGATCAAACCTCCATCGCTTTGGCGTAAGCACCTAGGAAAGACTATCAAAGAGGTATTTTAAAGGGTTGTAATGTTAGGCTTATGGTAGGGAAACAAAGGGTTTGGTGGGATAGGCTATTTAGTGGTGGCAAGTCAAAAATCTTTATGTTACAAGCATACGAAAAATGGCGTTGCTAAGCCAAGACTCAACACTCTAAACTCTAGATAACTGAAACAAACAAACATAAATTTAAAGGATAGATGTAGGATGGTAGCCGTTTTTTTTTTTTTTTTTTTTTTTCAACACTCTATTTTTTTTTCTTTTTTCTCTTTTTCTATTTTTTTCATACACTTTTACTCTACCATCCTCTACGGTAACATCAAAATGATAGGGATTTATAGGCACATCCCTACACTTGATTTTTTATTACTCTAACACTAATTTGACCCGAATTGAAAAGATCAAAACACTTGGAGTACATTATTACGCAAATAAAGGGAATTTAAATTTAACATTCCCTTCCCGTCATTTCATAAACTTTAACTTTTCCCATGAGTCCCAATCGTCCCAAAATTGTATACAAAGGATATGACTCGACTTAGCAACTTATGCAAGCAACTAGATAATTGAACTAAGGGTTTTTAGGGTGATAACAATAATGCACTAAAAGTGAGTGCATACAAGGTAGGCTAAGGCGATTTGGTTGTACATTTGGGGGTGGGGTGTAAACAATGCTCTTCATTGATATTCCAGAAAGACCGAAACATCACGAGAACCGCGAAAAAGATAGGCTCTGAGGGGTTAACTAGGGGTATCGTGTACTAAAGATGAGTACAACGCAAGGGTGTGGGGGAATTATTCAACCGATGTGGAAGAAGTAATTATATTACGGGTATCAAACAAGTGTTATCCTAATGCCTCTTATCATTTAGTTATTCCTAACTACACAAGTGTAGTCTTACTAGCGATCTCGGGATGCATCACAAAACAAGTTCTAGAATTTATTATACTACCGGTTCACACACTAAGCATTAAAGATGAATGCTTTAATTCCTACTAATCTAAGGGTGATCCTCACATTTTGGGTGGAATTTAGGTGGTAAAGGGTTTTTTGTGCTAGTCATGTAACTTCCTATCCGTGAGACGCTTTTGTTAAGACTAATGGCCCACTCCTATATGTCATGAAAAATTTTAAATTTGGTGCCAAAATTATCCTAACCGACATTTTCTCATGGTTTATTACACAAATACAATTGGACAAAGCAAATAATCAAGGATAAGCATAGTTTCAAAGTTCCCGTTTTATTTTTCCTCCCTACACTTAAACTGAACATTGTCCCCAATGTTCCCCGAAAGTATCAAAGTTATGATAATAGAAGGTAATTAAAAATGAAAGAAACTAATACTCCCCTGATTAGCTCGGTGGGATCCGTGTGTGAAGTATTAAATCCTTTCCAAGAAGAATGTATGCGTGAAAAGCTCCTTCCAACCTTATGTATCTTCTTCTTGATAAATAAAACCTGCACACTTGAAGAAAATAAACGAAACCTTCGCGTAAAATCGGCGATAATAATATATATAAGACTCTACTAAACTATGATATAATGCTTGTGGAATGGATGTTTACAGAATTTCTGGAAAATTAAGACCTGGAAAATTCCAAAGTTTATAAGTAGCTCAGAAAACGAGGAAAAGTAATCAGTTGTTTTTGCTCCTTCCTGACGCCGTCAGGTTGCGATCCTGACGCCGTCAGGTTATCCTGACAAAAACTGGTCTGCGATTTTCTAGAAAAAATTCTGGAAAATTTACATCTTTAAAATCTGGAAAAATTTTTTGCAAAATATCCATTATGACTCGATACAAGCATTTGACTCGAACAAACACACATGTATATCTTTTAATTAATTTAAATTCTCATGTTTACGTTTCTTTTGAAAACGTGTGTAATCCTCCCTACACTTATCCTTTATGTAAAATACCTTTATATGTAATTAAGACGAGGTTAAAAACAAAATAAAGCATTTTTACACATTTAAACATGAAAATAGACAATCAATAAAAGATATATGATACAAACAAGCAAACAATTAAGCATGGGTTGCCTCCCACGAAGCGCTTTTCTTTATTTATGAGTCTTGTAGCTAGACTCGTAGTCGTGCTCCTACGTGACTTCATTACCGTCACCTCTTTCCTCATGACGGTCTCTAGTGGGTGGTTCCATGTTGTAGAAGTGCCCTATGATACACCTCTCTAAGAGTTCATCCTCTCCCCACTCATTTCTATATTCCGGTCCTAAGTTCAAGCAATCCTTATAGAAACCGAAAATCTTGGCCATAACATAATCTACTCCTTTCTCTTTATCCTCCTCATTCCTATAATAGACTGATAGTTTAAGTTCATTTTCATCATTAGAGAGTGATGAAAACTTCTCAATCTTAAACGGCATTTAGTAAGCTATATCATCGGTCTCATCCTTGAATCGCACTATTCCTAACGAGGGATCATAGGTCATCCCGGTGCTTTCTATGAAAGGTTTCCCTAGAATAACGTGGGACAAGCTAGGATCTATGGTCGTACTAATATCATCCACTATTATGAAATCCGTAGGAAACGTGAAACTACCTACATAAACGGGCAATCCCTTAACTCTACCAAGAAAATTGCAACTAACCCTAGGATTATCGGGATCTTGCCTAGTTGGGATAGGCTTCTTCATTACCCAATTGTAGTAGGTGCTAGTCATTATGTTGATTGGGGACTTGCGATCAATGTAGGCCTTTGCTATGAAAAGGTGTCCTATGCAACATGGTATATTAAGATTCCAAGGGTTCCCAAACTTGATCCTAGGGCTTTTCCTAACATACATGTGACGGAGGTCACGCATTAAGTGAGGGTGGCGAGATAGTTCTTCTTCCGTAGGAAACTTATTGAAATAGTCATTGTCTACTTCATTTATTTCCTCGGTTGTTTCATTCGTCGGTGTTTCCTTAACCTCAAGTATCACCTCATGGTTCGCTTTGTCATTTGTTCTATTAGGTTTCACTAAGGCGATGGTATTGACGAATTGAACGTGTGGAAAACTAGAAGGGGGGGGGGTTGAATAGTTTTGCCGATTTTACGTTAGTTTCAAAAACTTTAGATTCGTTAATATGTGAGATCTTATGGATGTAGAGAAAGTATAGATCTAATGATAAAGCAAGTAAATAAAGTAAAGTGAAGGGAAAGAAAAGACACAACTGATGTATAGTGGTTCGGCTACAAGAACACCTTCCTTGCCCTGCTCCACTCCCCGAGTCACCTACTCGAGAGTTCAAGCACTATGTCAACAAACTCCTTCACTTGGCGGAGAAGCCTTCACAACGTTGCTTACACTTTTTCCGGTACAAAGCTAGATACCGAGTCCGTAACACGGTGGACCAAACCAACATGACTATTACACAACAAATATGTGAAATATCAAATACAAGATCTTCGCTACAGAAATCTTGCGGAGTGACAAATCAATCAAGGACCCCTTGCTTGGATGACTTGTAGAATGCTTGTGATCTCGCCTTAGAGAAGGACCTATATGAGGATCACAATAGAAAGAAAGAAGAACAACTCTCTAGATCAAGTGATCTATATGTTAGAAGAGAATGAGAGTGTTTGAGAGATTTAGTAAGAAGAGGGGTGAGTTAGAATGAAGAAATGGCTCTCTATTTATAGGCAAAAATCTTCAATGTTCCCCGGATCCCACGGATCCCTTCCACTTAGGATCCGTTTAGTGTAATCCTAGGGATCCGTGGAACGCTCCTCTTTGCCCATGGGTTTTTTGGTTATGGGTCATGGGTTATGGGTTGGACCATGGGTTTTCTTTAGATTCAATGTATCTAAGTATACATTGTATCTAGCCAACTTAGGTATGGGTTAAGATCCATGGGTTATGGTTTTTACCCATCCTAATAAACTATTACAACAAATGCTTAATTACTACATTTTTGTATTTAAATGGCTATATGTAAATGCTTTACAAAAATAACATGTATCCTTATAATTATACTTAAGATAACATTATATTTGTTATCAACAAAACACAAAGAGATCGCAAAATATTAATAAACGTTTTTACGGTTTATTTGTAGTAACAATCTCCCCCTTTTTGTTGATGACAAAACATAATGTTATGATGAGTAAAACTTAAGAATAGATGTAATTTTTGAAAGCCCCTAAGTTTTACTTCTTCTCCCCCTTTTTGTCGTAACAAAAAGTTAACCCTTGGAAGAAATAAACGCTAACTCCCCATTGACTGTAGCTCCCCCTTGTTTGGGGCGTCAAGAGAAGAAAAATAAAAATCCTATAAAAAGAAAGGTTAGTAACATGCTTAAATAATCTTGTGATTGACGAGAATCAAGATTGGGAGCCATGGTATGTAAACAAGACCTTCTAATAAAACACCAAATTGTAGTGGTATTTATGCCACGTACAAGCATGTAACAATAAGAACAAGACTTGTTCTTGAAAAATGACTTCAAAAGAAAAAAAATACTAAAAAATAGAAAATAGTAGTAGTGATTCCTTCCATGCTTGCATAAGGTTATGGATGGAGGTTTTGATGAGTGATGGTATTGATGCGATCAAGGATGAGGTTGAGTATGAAACGCATTTCTTCCCTAACTTCTATTGCGATTTCCCTAGTGGATTGGCAATGTTCACAATGTAAATGATGTGGGTAATGAGTGCGGAAGTTTTCCGGGTTGTTTTGATTTGAGTTATGCGGAAGATGTGGTGGAAAAATAGGAAAATATGGATCAACATCCGGAATGTTTGTAAATGGTGGTGGAAAAGAACCTAGACGTTCTTGTAATGTGATGGGAGCTAATGGTGGTGATGTTTCAAGATCTTGAAAAATAGTATTTGGAGATGTGGGGGGTGTTGAAACGACTATTTCTTTTTGTTTAGGTTGTTTAGATCTTGTTGGAGTCTTAAGGAGTTCCAAAAGAGTGACTTTAGGTGGTGATGAAGTTGGTGTACTTGTTGGTGATGAGGGAGGTGCTATAAAGGAAGCATCTTGTGGTGAGTTGTTAGTTGAGGAAGAACCATTTGAGGTTGGTTTTGCTAAGCAACAAGATCGGATACTAATCCGTGCGGATATCCTAGAGTTTGATTGTGGTATTTTGGATGGTGGTAGTACAAAGGTTTGGGTATCATGAAGATGATTGTTTGTACTAGGTGATTCATCTAAAGGGTTTGTGGAGGACATGGTGTATTGTGTTTGTGAGGATGAGATGGATTATGCAAGCATTTTGGGAGTTCTATATATAGAAAAACAAGGCATTGTAATGAATGCTTGACTCAAAATGTGGATTAAAATCTAATGATTAGATATGAATTTAAGGCATGTGATCATGAGAACACAAGCATTAAAGAGCATACTCCAAAAAATAAAACAAATGTGGATTTTTCATCCAAAGTGAGAAAAATAGAAGGTAAAAACAGCTTCTGTCTCACGGATCCCACGGATCCTTCCCTTGAGGGATCCGTCCAGCATGAAGGCTGGGATCCATAGGTCTGGTGATTCAGGCAGCACAAAATTTTCCTTTTGGAAACATTTTTGCCTATTGTGTGCCTATATGCAAACTATTTGGAGTTGCGGTTATCTCGACCTCTAAACGGAAAAAGAAAAATAAACTAGAAGTAGAAAAAGCATCCTATTGAGATAATCCGAAAACACATATTTAGTACATAAGTACGTAATTGAGTGTTATCAATGCTCCTAATTCATTGTTGCTTAAATGAATGTACCCGAAAACACATATTAGTTATGCGTCCCCTTTAGCATTCAAAAGACATGAGATGCAATGAAAACGGGTTTTTTTACTTTGTATTAATAATGAAAAAGCGATTTGTCCTAGACGTGAGAAATTGCTTTTGTGAAATTGATACGGGAAGGTATCATTCTTTTAGAAAACATTTTGAAAAGAGTTTTTCTTTGAAAATGTGTATGTGTTTGAAAAAAAAATAAGAAAGCTATAAGTCGAAAACTTATCTTGGGCTTTGAAAATTCCCGTATTGTTTGTGAGTTGTGCGTGAAATTGAGATCCTAGACTCAGAAAGAAGAAGGCTAGTGTTTACATACCTTGTAGAGTCAAATAAGTTATGACGTTTGTTCCATTAGACCAAGACCAAGACGAAGTAGGTTGAATTGTTCCCACTTCAACGGTTTGGTGAGGACGTCGGCTATGTTGTCTTTGGATGCTACCTTCTCAATAGAGATGTTCCCCTTTTGAACATTGTCTCTTAAGAAGTGATGTCGAATCTCTATATGCTTTGTGCGAGAATGCAATACCGGATTCTTACTTAAGTCGATGGCACCTTTGTTGTCACATAGGATGGCTATGTCGCTTAGATGAATGTCGTAGTCGACTAACGCTTGTTTCATCCATAGTGCTTGTTGGCATGCTTTGCCGGCGGAGACGTACTCGGCTTCGGTTGTAGATATTGCTAATGCCGTTTGTTTCTTAGAAAACCAAGATGTTAAACAAGATCCCATGAAAGTACATACCCCACTTGTACTTTTTCTATCAACGTAATCACCTGCATGGTCAGAATCTGCATATACAATTGTTTCTACTCCTGTGCCCTTAGGATACCATAATCCTAATTGTGTTGTACCCTTAATGTATCTAAATATCCTTTTTACGGCTTCTAGGTGTGATATTTTAGGGTCTTCTTGAAACCTAGCACATAAGCAAACACTAAACATGATATCCGGCCTACTTGCCGTGAGGTAGAGAAGACTACCTATCATGCCACGATATTTAGTATTATCTACGGATTCGCCGTCTTCATCTTTTGTGAGTTTGGTGTCGGATGACATTGGTGTCCTAATTGGTTTCGACTCTTCTAGACCGAATTTCTTTAACATCTCCTTTATGTATTTAGATTGATTAAAGAAGATACCATCTTCTACTTGTTTAATTTGTAGACCAAGAAAGAAACTAAGTTCTCCCATCATACTCATCTCGAACTCGTCATGCATGATTTTAGAGAAATCATCACACATGTCTTGACAAGTGGATCCGAATATAATATCATCTACATATATTTGCACTATGATTATATGTGACTCTCTTTTCTTAGTAAAAAGTGTGTTGTCAACTAACCCCATGGTATAGTTGTGTTTAATTAAAAATGACTTGAGTCTATCATACCAAGCTTTTGGAGCTTGTTTAAGACTGTAAAGGGCTTTCTTTAATTTATATACATGTTTGGGTTTTTCAAAATCGATGAAGCCCGGAGGTTGAGCTACGTATACTTCTTCATTAATGAGACCATTTAGAAAAGCGCTTTTGACATCCATTTGATATAGCTTTAGATCATTAGCACAAGCATACGCAAGAAGTATTCTTATAGACTCTAATCTAGCCACGGGGGCATAGGTCTCATCAAAGTCTATTCCTTCTTGTTGGTTATACCCTTGGGCAACGAGTCTAGCCTTGTTCCTAGATACTACTCCGTTTGCATCTAATTTGTTTTTATATACCCATTTGGTTCCTGTTATGGTTTGATTACTAGGTGGAGGGACAAGCGTCCAAACATCATTAGACACGAATTGATTTAGTTCTTCTTGCATAGCCATTACCCAACTCTCATCTTTTATGGCTTCTTGTGTATTCCTAGGTTCTATGGTTGAAACGAAACAAAACAAGCTACTTTGATTTTGAACTTGAGACCTTAATGTTCGTTCGTTTAGCTTTCCTATGACTTTATCTACGGGGTGATCTTTGGACTCTTTAATGTTTATGATTTCATTATTTAAAGGTTCTTCTTCTTCATTTATCTTTTTCTTTATTACTATAGCATCACTTTCTATGATCTCGTCATCGACAAGAGGTGGAGAGGGTTTGGGTGGACTTTCATCAAATTTTATATTTAATGACTCTTCTACCTTCATTGTTTCTTTGTTTAATATGACGTAAGCTTTGCTATTTGGCGAATAACCTAGAAAGATACCTTCGGTTGATTTAGGATCAAATTTTGTAAGGTAATCTTTAGTGTTAAGAATAAAACATTTGCTTCCAAAGACTCTAAGGTGATTTAACGTAGGCTTTTTGCCTCGGAGTAACTCATATGGAGTTTTACCTAATATTGGTCTTATTAATACTCGATTGAGTAAGTACGTTGAAGAATCAACGGCATTACACCAAAACTTTTGAGGTATGGATTGTTCATTAAGCATTGTTCAACTCATTTCTTGTAGGGTTCTATTCTTTCTTTCTACTACCCCATTCGATTGTGGAGTGCGTGGAGCCGAGAAGTTGTGAGTAATACCATTAGCGTCACAAAAGGCTCCAAATTGCACTTCATTATCGAATTCCCTACCATGATCCATCCTAATGGACACTATAGGACTTCCTATTTGTCTTTGGATCTTTTTGCCTAATATTTCAAAATAATTAAAGGTTTCCATTTTGTTCTTTAAAAATTTTGTCCATGTATACCTAGAGTAGTCATCCACTATGACCAAAGTGTAGTAGTTGCCTCCATAACTTTGGATAGCGGATGGACCAAATAAATCCATATGTAGTAATTCTAGACACCTAGTTGTTGACACCATGTTTTTAGCTTTATGACTAGAATGAGCTTGTTTTCCTACATTACAAGCATCACAAAAGTGATGTTCATATTTTAACTTAGGTAGATCTCTTACTAGATCTTTGGATGATAGCGATTGAAGAAGTCGCATATTGGCATGACCCAATCTTCGATGCCATAAGGTCGAAGTATCATCCATAGAGGTAAGACAAAGTTTGTCTTTAGGTTCATTACCAATTTTAATGACATAGACTCCATGTTTCCTAATTCATCTTCCTATGGTTATGCCATTTTTTAGTATCTTACTACCGGTTTCGGTAAAAAGTACAATGCACTTTTTATCACATATTTGTCCTATACTTAAGAGATTAAAGTTTAGGTTTTCTACGTGACACACATCGTTAATGGTTAGAGATTTGTTAGAAATCGTACCTTTACCGATGATTCTACTTTTGCTATTTCCAAACACCACATTACCTCCATTTATGGATTCATATGTGGAGAATAGATCCCTATTGCCAGTCATGTGCCTCGTGCACCCGCTATCCTTGACCCATTCATCGGGGTCTAGATCGACCTTTAAGCACACCTAAAACAATAATAAACTCAAAAGTTTGGTCCCCATTTGTTCATGGGTCCATTAGTGTTAAACATTCCATTCATGTTAGACATGTATGGATAAGATGAATATGCATTCCATGGAGCAAAGTTTTGAAAAGGAAAATTGTTTTGCATATTTGGGTTCCATCCCATTTGATGGTTACTTCTTGGATAAACGTTATTAGGTCTCCTAAATGAATTAGGTTTTGTAAAAGATGGAGCTTTGTTTCTTGCAAAAGTAGGATTATATTTTGGAGGTGGTTGTCTAGTCGTGACGTGAGTTAGTTTCTTCCTATTAATGATAACAAAATCAGTTCTAGATGAAGACTCTACGTTATTACTACTGTTTGCTACAGCAGATCCACGGATCCCTGTCTGTACACTAGCCGGTTCCCTTTTTAGGGGATCCGTGGGATCCGCCACAACAGTGGCTGGTTTTTCTAGCGCCTTAACAAATTTTGTTTCTTTACTTTCACTAGTTGATGGATCAAGTTGTTGAATACCTAAGCCTTTTAGGTTGTTACCGGTTTTAACACCATCTATTATTGTATCTAAGGTGTTCGTACTCATTCTAGCAATTTTAGAATCTAGATGATCAACTAGTGTTTGAAGTTGAACGCAAAGTTCACATTCACCACTTGCTATTTTACCCTTTTCTAAACGTTTTAGTTTTGCTTTTAATTCTATGACTTCTCTATCTAAACGTTGGTTTTGACTCTTTAAAAGCTTATTTTTGTTAATTAGTTTTAAGCTAATGTTGCATAGTTTGTCATATTCATTATGCAAAGATTCGTCATCAAGTGATGAACTACTATAGTATTCGTGACATACCTCGTCATTTGCCATGAGACAAATTTCTTCGTCCTCCTCGTCGCTCATTCCCCACGTGCCGCTCACGAACGCTTTATGATCATCCCGTTTGGGACACTTACTAATAAAGTGGTTTGGGTCCCACATTTAAAGCAAGTATGATCATCCTTTGGCTTCTCGTCCTCTTTGCTTTTCCGAAAGCCTTTCTTATCGTCATATGGTTGTTTGACGTATCTTCCCTTTCTTCTAAAGAACTTTTTAAAGTCCCTTACCGCCATAGCGTACTCCTCGTCGTCACTACTCGAAGAGGAGTTCTCTTCATCGCTTGAAGCCTTTTTGGCTTTAAGGGCAAGAGATTTGTGTTTCTCTTTTACCTTTGAGGCTTCGGAGTCTTTGGCAAGGACAAGCTCGTAGACTTTTAGGTTGCCTATGAGTTCATCGAGGGTGAGGATTGTCAAATCTTTTGACTCTTCGATCGCCGTCACCTTGGATCTCCACTTCGATGGAAGTGCCCTTAGATATCTCCTAACATGGTTACGGCTAGAAAAAGATTCATCAAGTGCTTGTAACGATGTAATAATAGTATTAAAGTTAGCAAAAGAATGATCTATAGTTTCCTCATCCGATATTGAAAATTGTTCATATTGTTGAACAAATAAATCAATTTTATTATTCTTAACTTGTTGGTTGCCTTGATGAGTTACAACTAAAAAAGTCCAAATTTCTTTAGAGGTTTTAAGCATAGAAATTCTTTCGAATTCCTTTTTCGGTAAAGCATTATATAAAACCATTTTTGCTTCACTATTTTTAGAAAGATTTTTCTTCATTTCATCATTTAGTTTATCATGAGGTATGTTAACTAAATTCCTTTTATCATCTTTTGAGGTAGCCTCAAAGTCGCCTTCAACAATAATGTACCAAAGATCAATATCTTTAGATTTCACATATGTTTCGAATCTATTTTTCCAATATATAAAACCATTAGTTTCAAGTAGTGGTGGTCGTTGCATAGATTGCCCTTCCTTATAATTTTCAGAACCCATAGTGATCGAAAAGTTTTTAAAATATAATTTTACTTTAAAACTTTTATAAACTTAGCTCTTGATGCCAATTGTGGAAAACTAGAAGGGGGGGTTGAATAGTTTTGCCGATTTTACGTTAGTTTTAAAAACTTTAGATTCGTTAATATGTGAGATCTTATGGATGTAGAGAAAGTATAGATCTAATGATAAAGCAAGTAAATAAAGTAAAGCGAAAGGAAAGAAAAGACACAACCGATGTATAGTGGTTCAGCTACAAGGACACCTTCCTTGCCCTACTCCACTCCCCGAGTCACCTACTCGAGAGTTCAAGCACTATGTCAACAAACTCCTTCACTTGGCGGAGAAGCCTGATGAGTCTCTAAATACTCATCATTTTTGTACTATCTAGACTGCAAAATCATCTGAAAACACTCAGAAACACATCAAAATAATCAAAATATCACAAATCAGTGTTTTATGTGTTTTAAATACAAAAAGATCAAAATCAGATGAAAAACGTATCAAATTTGCAAAATTGGCAGTTTTAGTCCCCCAAGTTTCAAAAATTGTCAAAAACAGTCCCTGGTAAATCAAAACAATGAAAATAGTCATTTAAGGTCCATGGGATTCAAAAGTTGTCAAAACAAACCTTTGAAGTGTAAAATTGCAAAATTACAACTTTAGTCCCTAAAGTTTGAAAAATGTCATGATTAGTCCTTGGAATTTTCAAAAATGGCAAAAATGGTCCTTATATTATTTGAGATTGTCAAAACCAATCCTTGGATTACAATTTTCAGAATGAACCGATTTGGTCCCTGAAGTTGCAGTTTATACACTTTTGGTCCTTGTGCTAATCCTAAAACTAACCAAATGGACCCTTGTATTATCCTTGGCCCAATCCAAAGCCCAACACCCTCTAACCCACAACCCGATTTATTAATAAAACCAACCCAAGACCCGGTCAAAGGGTTAAACCCGCCCAGTCAAATATTACCCACTTGGCGCCCTTTTAGTCTTCTCCCCAACTGCTCCATGACTGCTTCCCCTGAATTCACTCCTCCACCATCACATACTCACATCCTTGTTCCCCCCTCCTCTACACAAAACAAAAACCATTAATTGCACCCTTTACCCATTCCACTCAACCCCAACAGTTAAAAAAGACTTTGGCGCCAAAAATGATCAAACGGCCAAAATTGGCTCAAAGCATCCAATGGACTAAAATGATGGTGGGATCTATTCTGAGTACAAGTGGAAGTTGTTTGGGTATAAAAGAAAAGAAGAAAGAAGCAAGTAGGGGAATCTAGTAGTTTTTAGTTTTATCTTAAAATGTCGTTTTTAATTTAAAGTCTTTAAATTAGTATAAAACTTGTTGTATTCTGTTTCTTTGTATCCAACTTAGTGTTTTGTAATCATTATAACCTATTTCCAGTTATCAATTCAAGTTATGTTAAGATTTCATGTTTAAAGTTACTGTTACAACTTTCCTTCTCAAAATCTCATTCAAAAGCTTTTTAATGCTCATCTCTCAGTTTCAATAAGCTTAAATGAGCTTATGATAGTTTTGTACAAGCTCACATTCAAGTTTTAATCATTTTTGAGTTTTGGTCAACCAAAGTCAAACTTAGCTCAAATTGGTCATGGAAGCTGTTTTGGGGTGATCCAGTGGTGAAATTGGGTGGATATAGAATAGGGTAGCTCAGGTTTGGTTTGGTTTTCGTTTGCTACAACAGTTGGACATGTGTAAGCTTCTTTCCAATTTACATTTTTCATCTCAGTTGCAGTTTGTGTTGGTTTTTGCAGTAGTGGTTAGAAATGGTTTAGGCTTGCCTATTTAGTGATCATTGTAGTATTTGAACTTAGTTTGATAAATATCTTAAGCTGGCTCAGTAGCCTAAGTAGTTTCAATTGCAAAGCAGTGGATAAAAGGTGTGTTTGGACCTGCCTATCAATCTGACTTAGAGGCTTATTCTGTTGCAAACTTTTGTTGCCTGTTGCTTGTTTAGTCTCTTTAGATTCATATCTGTCTTTAACTTGAACCTGCTTAGCTCAAAAGTCAATTTCACTTGCATTCAATCTTAACAGGTCACTGTTGGATTTTTGTAAAGTCAAATAGCTTATTTTGTGTGTAAAATACATTGAGATAGGTTGTAGTAGTTTCCTTTCATCATATAACATCATTTCTAATCCACAAATCAAGATTAAACTTCAAATAAGTCAAACTTTTAGTTTTGTTAAAAAGTCAAAAAGTGGCATAAATCTGTTTTTCAGCTAACTAGATGGATTTTTCATGAACTCAAATCTGAGTCAATTTCAGTAAAACTAGTTGTTTTTAAAAGTCATCCTGGTCTAATTTCTTATGGCTATTTTAGTATATTTTTGTAATTTTTTCTATAAGCTCAAACAAGCTCATCTTTTGGGTCTGATTTGCCCTGTTCTGAAACTCAGCATAAGCTGAGTTTTCTCAGCTTATGCAAGCCCTTGCACAGAGCTTTTCATAGCACCTCTAGGTTTGTCCTTTGGTTTACAAGATCCCACCCAGGTCCTCTTGAGGTTCCCATTTGTGGTTTTCCTGTTGAGCTTATTGTGAAGCTTGTGTATAAGCTTAAAGTGGTAGCTCAGAACCTGGTTTAGCTATTTAGTTCAAGTAATCAAATCTGGTATAACCTGCAAATCAGAGTGTTTAGCTTGTTGAACTTGTTCCATTTGTGTTATTTTAGCTTATCATAGCTTGTGTATCAGTTTGGTAGCTTTTGGTGAGCTTTTGGCTTATCAAGTGCTTATTTCAATAAGCACCTCCATAGCAGTTGCATATTTCTCCACATAAGCTCCTATATTTCCATTTTTCTTATATTCCTAATATTATTTTAGACTTTTCCTGAAATTTTCAGATTTTTCCAAGTTGTTTTGCTATTTTTATTAATTTAATTTAGTTTTTAAGCATTTTTAATTAGCTTTAAATACAAATAATTAAGAAAAGGTTCCAAAAAATAATTTTTCATTTTTCTTAAGTTAAGATAAATATAAAAAGGCAAAAAAGTATTTTTCCATATTTTTCTTAGTTAAATTTGTATTTTTAGATAATTTAAATAGTTTTAAATAGTATTTAATTCCTAGAAAATAGAAAAATAATCATAAAAATACAAAAATAGTTTTGAAAAGTATATTTTGATATTTTAGACTTTTCCATGTCTTAATTTTATTTTTCTAGTTTTGTTTCCTATTTTCTTGTATTTTAGGTCATTATTAAATAGTTAAAAATAGTTTTTAATTTATAATAATTAGATAATTAGTTGTAAAAATAATTTTCCTTTTCTAATAATTTTCTTTTATAATTAGGATTGTAGAAATGTATTTTTTATATTTTTAGGATTTATATTGTGTAAGTTTCACGTTTTATTTTGTACGTTAACGTAGTTTTTAATTTAAACGTAAGTCTTAGGTTTTAAACGTTCATCACTTTAAATATAGTGATAGCGTTTATTTAATATCTTTTATCTTTTTAATCTTCTTAATTTGTATTTTAGTCGCTTTTATTTATTAACTTTTTCTTTAGTATAATTATCCTATCCAAATCCTTTCTGATCGCTATCATTAGTGATCATTCTATCGTCTGATCAAGTGTTTAACACACCATTGAGTCTCCGTGGGACTTAACGACCCGGGAATCCTCTGTATTCTCTGATCTTCATTGCATTTGTGTTTAAGCTGTTTTAAGTCTGTTTAGACTTGACTGATTTGCGCAGATAAAAATTTTGGCGCCGCTGCCGGGGAGGCTTTAGCGTGTGTTTAGCCATTTTCAGACCCATTCTTGCACATAACCCATCTTTTGTAAAAAGTTTTTTGTAAAGTTATCAGAAAATCCAAAAATATTTTCATTCTTTGTTTTTGCAATATGTTTTTCAAAAATCCAAAAATATCCATCTTTACCCTCTCACATCCTTTGATTCTTCATTTCTTTTACCCTCTATCCATTTGATTCTTTCTATGTCTCATCCTCACCAATTTGGTTGTGAATGGTGTGGGGGACCTCAAAATGGTGGAAATTGCCCCGGTTGTGGCATTGTGAATCCGGGAAACGGGTTTGTCTATGACCAAAATCCCTACAATGAAACAACTAATTTCCTCAACCAACCCCCGCACTATGAGATGGAGACGTATTCTTGTGAATTTTGTGGGGGTCCTCATTATGATTACCAATGTCAATCATGGAATCAAAATTTCTATGAATCTGATCCTTGTTATAACACTCCTTGTTTTGACAATTTCCAACCCCCACAATTTTCCGTCATTGAACAATTTCCCGTCATTGATCAACATCCTCGTGAGAAAAGTATGCTAGAAGAACTTGCCGAAGACCAAACATCTCGCAACAAAAAATCTATGCTAGAATTACTTGAAAAAGAGGAACGAGCCGCTAAGATTCAAAGATGTCTTGAAGAAATACGAATCGAGGAACGAGCACTTGCAAGACGTGCCCGATGGCTCGCGACTTACATCGACGATGATGATGATAGTGACGATGATGATGAAAGTTTGTCAGCTGAAACCACACACGAAGAGCCCGTTAACTCTCTAAGTATGGGGGACGAGCATCTCAGCACTATTCCGGAAACGGAATCATCGAATGTTGAGAACCTTATCCCGATCCCAAGTGAGTCTGAGGGAATTCTTGGCCATGAGTGTGATGTGTCTTCTCCTCTTACAAATGATCTTGTTGAGACTTTCTCAGATTTTGACAATGATTATAGTGATGCCGATTCTTTATATTCTAAAGACATAGAATTTATTGATGCATCACTTCCACATTCCGAGATCGTCAACTTAGAAGAGGATGTTGACCATGTTGTTTCCACAACAATTAATACGACTATCACTAATCCCTTATTCGAATTCGATTCTGAATTTACTCTAAATTCAGTTAATCCAATCTTTGATAGTGATGAGTCTGACACGGAGACTATAATGGACGAGGTGCATATTTATAGCCCACGAAGTACCGCACATGTCCCACCTCCGTATACTCTTCATGAGGAGTTCTCTGGTGAACTCTCTCATATCATATCTCCGCTGGAGTATGATTGCTTGGATGGCAAAAATCATGATCGGGGGGAGAGAATCTCAATTTGCATAGTTATGACAAATCTTCCCACCTTCCCTCCCGAGATGCCTTCCAAACCAAAGAGCTCTACCAAGAAAATCCAGATAAGTGCAACTGCACTTAATCCCGAGGAAGAAGATCTAGCCATGATTGTTATCATGATTTTCCTTCTTTTCTTCACCTACTCGGTGACTTCCTCTCTTCTTCACTCCTTCGGGAATGAAGACACTATCTTTGACCCCGGCATTTTCACTTACCATTTTTGAGCCGGTTCTATGTATATCTCATCGGTGTGGAACTTTCACATGCTTCATATGTTTGTCCAAACATCTTAAATGAAAGTCCGATGGAGATTGTTTCTTCCACTTTGCTTCCCCATGAACCAATGAATTCGGGGTCGAGTCAAGCTAGCGACTCGGTAACCAAAAACAGTAGCACGCACCATATGGGTTTTCACCCATATTTCTGTCTTCTTCCCCCTTTCTACCATCTAAGTGTGGGGGTGATGCCCCACATGTTATATATATATATTATCTAAAAAAAAAAAAAAAAAAAAAAAAAAAAAAAAAAAAAAAATCTTTATAAATAATGGCCGTAGTATTTCCCTTTTACGTTCTTTGTTTCGGCATAACCGCCGGTACTTTGAATATTGAGGGCAATATTCATTTCTAAGTGTGGGGGGGAATTCTCACGAATTTCATATATTATCTACCCAATTCCCCCGTTTTTGGCCAAAATTTTTTTTTGGAGTAAGTGTTTTACACTTTCTCATTTGGTTATCAGTCCGCCTTGTCTAATAAACTAAAGGATTGGCTAATCCAGGAGCAAACGGCTCTTGGTAAAGATATATCAAATCCGTTTATATGGCTTGCAATTTGCCCAAAATTGTATGGTTCTCAACTCGCCATATCCTAAAAAGTGAAGAGTTGGCTAGCCCGCAAGGTTATGGCTTGTGGTAAAGGCAGTGGAAAATCCATAATTGGTAATCAGCTCACCAAAGATAATTCTGATAATTTATCTAAGAGTTGGCTAGTCCAGAAGGGTACGGCTTCTGGTAAAGACAAAATCAAATCCGTTGAAAGCTGGTGGTTTGCTCAAAATCACATGGTTATCGGTGTACCATGGTTCTTACTTGAACTGAAACATTTGGCTACTCCAGAAGTAATGGCTTTTGGTAAAGAGTTTCAAATCCATTATGTTTTCTCAAATCATTGCTAGGGACTAGCAATATCTCAGTGTGGGGGATTGATGAGTCTCTAAATACTCATCATTTTTGTACTATCTAGACTGCAAAATCATCTGAAAACACTCAGAAACACATCAAAATAATCAAAATATCACAAATCAGTGTTTTATGTGTTTTAAATACAAAAAGATCAAAATCAGATGAAAAACGTATCAAATTTGCAAAATTGGCAGTTTTAGTCCCCCAAGTTTCAAAAATTGTCAAAAACAGTCCCTGGTAAATCAAAACAATGAAAATAGTCATTTAAGGTCCATGGGATTCAAAAATTGTCAAAACAAACCTTTGAAGTGTAAAATTGCAAAATTACAACTTTAGTCCCTAAAGTTTGAAAAATGTCATGATTAGTCCTTGGAATTTTCAAAAATGGCAAAAATGGTCCTTATATTATTTGAGATTGTCAAAACCAATCCTTGGATTACAATTTTCAGAATGAACAGATTTGGTCCCTGAAGTTGCAGTTTATACACTTTTGGTCCTTGTGCTAATCCTAAAACTAACCAAATGGACCCTTGTATTATCCTTGGCCCAATCCAAAGCCCAACACCCTCTAACCCACAACCCGGTTTATTAATAAAACCAACCCAAGACCCGGTCAAAGGGTTAAACCCGCCCAGTCAAATATTACCCACTTGGCGCCCTTTTAGTCTTCTCCCCAACTGCTCCATTTCTGCTTCCCCTGAATTCACTCCTCCACCATCACATACTCACATCCTTGTTCCCCCCTCCTCTACACAAAACAAAAACCATTAATTGCACCCTTTACCCATTCCACTCAACCCCAACAGTTAAAAAAGACTTTGGCGCCAAAAATGATCAAACGGCCAAAATTGGCTCAAAGCATCCAATGGACTAAAATGATGGTGGGATCTATTCTGAGTACAAGTGGAAGCTGTTTGGGTATAAAAGAAAAGAAGAAAGAAGCAAGTAGGGGAGTCTAGTAGTTTTTAGTTTTATCTTAAAATGTCGTTTTTAATTTAAAGTCTTTAAATTAGTATAAAACTTGTTGTATTCTGTTTCTTTGTATCCAACTTAGTGTTTTGTAATCATTATAACCTATTTCCAGTTATCAATTCAAGTTATGTTAAGATTTCATGTTTAAAGTTACTGTTACAACTTTCCTTCTCAAAATCTCATTCAAAAGCTTTTTAATGCTCATCTCTCAGTTTCAATAAGCTTAAATGAGCTTATGATAGTTTTGTACAAGCTCACATTCAAGTTTTAATCATTTTTGAGTTTTGGTCAACCAAAGTCAAACTTAGCTCAAATTGGTCATGGAAGCTGTTTTGGGGTGATCCAGTGGTGAAATTGGGTGGATATAGAATAGGGTAGCTCAGGTTTGGTTTGGTTTTCGTTTGCTACAACATTTGGACATGTGTAAGCTTCTTTCCAATTTACATTTTTCATCTCAGTTGCAGTTTGTGTTGGTTTTTGCAGTAGTGGTTAGAAATGGTTTAGGCTTGCCTATTTAGTGATCATTGTAGTATTTGAACTTAGTTTGATAAATATCTTGAGCTGGCTCAGTAGCCTAAGTAGTTTTAATTGCAAAGCAGTGGATAAAAGGTGTGTTTGGATCTGCCTATCAATCTGACTTAGAGGCTTATTCTGTTGCAAACTTTTGTTGCCTGTTGCTTGTTTAGTCTCTTTAGATTCATATCTGTCTTTAACTTGAACCTGCTTAGCTCAAAAGTCAATTTCACTTGCATTCAATCTTAACAGGTCACTGTTGGATTTTTGTAAAGTCAAATAGCTTATTTTGTGTGTAAAATACATTGAGATAGGTTGTAGTAGTTTCCTTTCATCATATAACATCATTTCTAATCCACAAATCAAGATTAAACTTCAAATAAGTCAAACTTTTAGTTTTGTTAAAAAGTCAAAAAGTGGCATAAATCTGTTTTTCAGCTAACTAGATGGATTTTTCATGAACTCAAATCTGAGTCAATTTCAGTAAAACTAGTTGTTTTTAAAAGTCATCCTTGTCTAATTTCTTATGGCTATTTTAGTATATTTTTGTAATTTTTTCTATAAGCTCAAACAAGCTCATCTTTTGGGTCTGATTTGCCCTGTTCTGAAACTCAGCATAAGCTGAGTTTTCTCAGCTTATGCAAGCCCTTGCACAGAGCTTTTCATAGCACCTCTAGGTTTGTCCTTTGGTTTACAAGATCCCACCCAGGTCCTCTTGAGGTTCCCATTTGTGGTTTTCCTGTTGAGCTTATTGTGAAGCTTGTGTATAAGCTTAAAGTGGTAGCTCAGAACCTGGTTTAGCTATTTAGTTCAAGTAATCAAATCTGGTATAACCTGCAAATCAGAGTGTTTAGCTTGTTGAACTTGTTCCATTTGTGTTATTTTAGCTTATCATAGCTTGTGTATCAGTTTGGTAGCTTTTGGTGAGCTTTTGGCTTATCAAGTGCTTATTTCAATAAGCACTTCCATAGCAGTTGCATATTTCTCCACATAAGCTCCTATATTTCCATTTTTCTTATATTCCTAATATTATTTTAGACTTTTCCTGAAATTTTCAGATTTTTCCAAGTTGTTTTGCTATTTTTATTAATTTAATTTAGTTTTTAAGCATTTTTAATTAGCTTTAAATACAAATAATTAAGAAAAGGTTCCAAAAAATAATTTTTCATTTTTCTTAAGTTAAGATAAATATAAAAAGGCAAAAAATTATTTTTCCATATTTTTCTTAGTTAAATTTGTATTTTTAGATAATTTAAATAGTTTTAAATAGTATTTAATTCCTAGAAAATAGAAAAATAATCATAAAAATACAAAAATAGTTTTGAAAAGTCTATTTTGATATTTTAGACTTTTCCAAGTCTTAATTTTATTTTTCTAGTTTTGTTTCCTATTTTCTTGTATTTTAGGTCATTATTAAATAGTTAAAAATAGTTTTTAATTTATAATAATTAGATAATTAGTTGTAAAAATAATTTTCCTTTTCTAATAATTTTCTTTTATAATTAGGATTGTAGAAATGTATTTTTTATATTGTTAGGATTTATATTGTGTAAGTTTCACGTTTTATTTTGTACGTTAACGTAGTTTTTAATTTAAACGTAAGTCTTAGGTTTTAAACGTTCATCACTTTAAATATAGTGATAGCGTTTATTTAATATCTTTTATCTTTTTAATCTTCTTAATTTGTATTTTAGTCGCTTTTATTTATTAACTTTTTCTTTAGTATAATTATCCTATCCAAATCCTTTCTTATCGCTATCATTAGTGATCATTCTATCGTCTGATCAAGTGTTTAACACACCATTGAGTCTCCGTGGGACTTAACGACCCGGGAATCCTCTGTATTCTCTGATCTTCATTGCATTTGTGTTTAAGCTGTTTTAAGTCTGTTTAGACTTGACTGTTTTGCGCAGATCACCTTCACAACGTTGCTTACACTTTTTCCGGTACAAAGCTAGATACTGAGTCCGTAACACGGTGGACCAAACCAACATGACTATTACACAACAAATATGTGAAATATCAAATACAAGATCTTCGCTACAGAAATCTTGCGGAGTGACAAATCAATCAAGGACCCCTTGCTTGGATGACTTGTAGAATGCTCGTGATCTCGCCTTAGAGAAGGACCTATATGAGGATCACAATAGAAAGAAAGAAGAACAACTCTCTAGATCAAGTGATCTATATGTTAGAAGAGAATGAGAGTGTTTGAGAGATTTAGTAAGAAGAGGGATGAGTTAGAATGAAGAAATGGCTCGCTATTTATAGGCAAAAATCTTCACTGTTCCCCGGATCCCACGGATCCAATCCACTTAGGATCCGTCTAGTGTAATCCTAGGGATCCGTGGAACGCTCCTCTTTGCCCATGGGTTTTTTGGTTATGGGTCATGGGTTATGGGTTGGTCCATGGGTTTTCTTTAGATTCAATGTATCGAAGTATACATTGTATCTAGCCAACTTGGGTATGGGTTAAGATCCATGGGTTATGGTCCATGGGTTATGGTTTTTACCCATCCTAATAAACTATTACAACAAATGCTTAATTACTACATTTTTGTATTTAAATGGCAATATGTAAATGCTTTACAAAAATAGCATGTATCCTTATAATTATACTTAAGATAACATTATATTTGTTATCAACAAAACACAAAGAGATCGCAAAATATTAATAAACGTTTTTACGGTTTATTTGTATTAACAGAACGTGCTTAGCTAACTTACTTGGGTCCTTAATCTCTACACCGGAAGTTTCGGGAGTTGAGATAGCATTAACCTTCCTATCACTATTGGTCATGGCTTTCAAAAGGTTATCTATCTTCCTATCCATTTCGGCTTGTTGTTGGTTAAAGCGGTTCGAGAGCTTAGCTAATTGGGCTTCTTAGGATGCGACTAGGTTTTGCAACATCCCTTCAATGTTTTGTTGGTTAGGGCCGTGAGATGGGGGCCATGAGAAATCATTGGAAGTGAATTCTTTGGTTTGCCCCCAATAGAAGTCGGGCTTGCCCTTCCATGCTTCTCGGGCGTCATTGAAAGTCCTAGGTTCGGGTGTTGTAGGGAATCTTCCTCCCGTTCCATAATACGTGAGGATGCGTATTCAACGGAAGCTTGTTCGGGGAATCGGGTGCAAGTGCGCGTGTTATGAGGATCACTATACGGCTCACACGAGGAAGAAACTTTGTTCACATGGCGTGAAGACTTAGGATTTTCGTAGGAGCTCATTAGGAATTTTACTTGATCTTCAAGCTCGAGCATCCTACGGTCGGAAGATTGTGAGTCAATTGGAGGCAAGGAGATTGCCTTAACGGTTTTGGGCAACTCACGGGGGTCATTCCAACTTTCGTTGTCATAGAGAGCAAGGTCCTCTATTATACCCCACGATTCTTCCGCGGTGAGATCACTAAGTTTTCCACCGGCCGCTTGGTCAATGGATCGCTTAGTGGGAAAGTTGACATGATCATAGAAGAGTTGGACTTGAAGCCAAAGATCAATGCCGTGATGAGGGACTTTATGGAGTAAGTCCTTGAATCGAGTCCATGCTTTGTAGAGAGATTCACCTTGACGTTGTTGGAACATCAAGATGTCATTCCTAAGCTTAGTGGTTCTCCCCGGTGGGAAAAATTGAGCAAGGAAGCGAGAGGTGAGATCATCCCAACTTGAGATGGAGCTGGCGGGAAGTCGCTCAAGCCAATTACTAGCTTGGTCCCGTAGAGAGAATTGGAAGAGACGCAGACGCGTGGTCTCCCGAGTAGTAGCATCAAGGTCGATGGAATCGACAATTTTAAGGAAATCCTTTAGATGCTGATTAGGATCTTCGGAACGAAGTCCATGGAATGCACATTCGTTTTGCACTAACCGGATGGTGTCGGATCGCAGGGCCGTAGTTTGGGCTTGGTCGGGAAGCTCAATGGTGTTCCTATAACCTTGGTGGCTAGGTCTGGAGTATTCACCAAGAGTACGGTCTCTTGGCGGGACAATGATTTGAGGGGGTTTATCACCTTCCATGATGAAAAGTGATGGGTTACGAACAAAGGTCACAAAGAAGGGGGATAAACTATGAGGAAGCTAAAAATGAGAAAAAAAAGTTTACTTGATAGGAATCAAGTAAAGAAACCTAAACGAGGTGGACTACTAACTAGCTATTCTATTCCCCGGCAGCGGCGCCAAAAACTTGATAACGCTACATGCGTCGTTCGGGGTCAAAGGAACTTCCTTTTCGTCGAGCAAGTTTTTCAACACCCTAGGCAGTGAACCTAATCGTTGTAGTGTAGTATTAGGGTAAGCCACGAGAATTGATATCGTTCTCTAGGGGAATAGGAATGCTAGTGAGGAGTTACTACGCTAAGATTGGGGTTGAGGAAGATTATTTTTTATCTTTTTATGTTTTTTTAGGAAATGGAAAAGTACGAATCTCGGGGTCTGGATTTGGGGGGTTGGTATTTCTACTGATTACTCTACTATCTAATTATCTAATTAACTAAGGTGAGGGTAGTCTATGTCTAATTATTGTGTGCTCGTATGATGATTTAAAGATGTGTTTACTTAGGTTTTATTACTCCTTAATTATCTCCTATTGATGGTTGAATTGTCACGTCCTTATTCTTAATCGCGTTGTGTGTCTAAGGTCGTAGGGTATGCGTTTATCCCTAACTCTTTGAAATTACCAAAGCGTCTCCTCTACAAAATCTCTAGGATTTATAAACTCTAACTCTAAGGTACTCTTTGGATGGTTTAGCCTACAACTACTCTAGGTGTTATAGTCTAAGGTTCACAAAGATTAATCAAGCATTAACTACACAACGAATGACCTATCGCATTACTAGATCATTAACAATTAAGATAAGAGACAACCAATCAATATTCAATAGTTAAGTTTCATATACCCTAAGCAAACACATAAGTAAATTAGCCGGACATGGAGAACATGCAAGCATACACACAAATAATTAAAGACATAATTGAATTAATGAAGTAAAACACTTATCTTGGTGTAAGATAGGGTTTGGAACCCTAAAATACTATACAAGACAGCCTTGGTTCGGTTTAGGTTTTTACTCCAAAAGACTACTCTCTTAAAACTAAAAAATTCGGATTCTATATATAAGATTACATTCGCGACGGCGTCACCTTATGATTTGTGATGTCGTCGGGTCGCCGTCATTAGGGTTTCGTCTTGGCCGCGTTAGTCTTGCGACGGCGTCACCTTATGCTTGTGACGCCGTCCTCTTCAGCCTTTGATGCCGTCTGGATCAAATCTAGGCCGTCTGAGTTGCGACGACCTACTCTTTTAAAGCCTGACACCGTCACTTGAAAATAAGCAATTTGGCTACTGTATCGTCACAACATGTGCTCCGACGGCGTCGCAGATAACACCTGATGCCGTCCCCTTGTGTTTCAGCAGCTTGAGTGTCTCGATTCTTGACTTTGGCCATTTTCTTCGTATATTCGCGCCTTTTCGTCCAAATAAGTGCCATTCCAGCAATTTGCCTTCAAGAGACCTAAAAAGTGAAAAGGAACAATATTAAGTAATAACGGATACAAAAGTGATCAAATAAGGGCTTAAACGACCCCTTAAAAAGGTACATTTTAAAACCTTATGAACTGGAGCAACGAAGCGGACCTGATACAGATTACCACAACATAACATCACCATATCCACTCCAGAACAAAGAACAAAGATTAATGAAGATGTCAAAGCTGAAAACTTCAAAGAAAACAAGATCCTCACACTGGGGAGATTGTTAGAATCAATGCACTTATTCTCACAAGAAAGAAGAATGTCAGAAGACGTTAAAGCAACTATTACATCAGCACCTACAACGTTTCAATATTACTTAAGTTATTAATTACCAACACTTAGGGGGAGATTGTTGGAATCACTCCTAAACTATATTTCAAGTGTTTGTAATTAACATGTAATAGGTTGCTTAATTAGGCTTTTATGTTAGTATTAATGGCAAGGCTTATGTAGAAAGCCCATAAGCCTTAACCCAAGCCCAATAAGGAAAGGAAGGGAGCTTGTGTGTTGCCCTAGCTCCTCTCCCTATATAAAGACATGTATACCTTCATTTGAAGGTTGGTTGTTCACTTTCACATATATCCTACGCATAAACTTTCTTTCATTTATATCGTGTGTGTGTGTGTGCAAGTGTTCATCCGATTACTTCTTACTTTATTTCTAACCTATTGATGCTTGTGTTACAATATGGTGACCTAACAATTTCCACAAAGAACATTGTTAGAACAAATTTTGTTTGCAAATACTCCCCCTCAACAAGTGATATTAACTTTTGAGGTTTTGAAAAATACGAGAGGGAATACTTGTTCTTTTGAGCAAAATTTTGAAAATATTGAAAGTTTGATAAATTTTACTCAAAAGTAAGAAGCTTTCGCTCCTTTTATGAGGATTGTGGCACTGAACCGTACCACAGGGTCCTTTCATTAGAAGAACGGGTTGTACACTGCTATTTATGTACAAACCATTATGAATAAATAAATCAAATATCATAATACAATCAAGAGTGTTTTAAAGAGTACCGAAATGATTACACACGACCTGGAACTTTCTCTTCAAGTTGGAATGTCAAGATGGAGAAGCTTTGTCGTCCACCCACATAGCTCTCCAAACGTCTCATCTGATCCCGGTGGAACAACCTTTCATCCAGCCTCTTGATAAACCTGCGAACTTCCTTGCGATCTTCTGAATTCCATCTCTTCTTTGGACCAATACCAGCTTCAATAACCTTTAACCGATAAGCTAACCCATCACGAACCATCTTCAACGTTGCGTCACAGAACTTATGGATCTCGTCAAATGCCATGAAACATGTATGATGATGCTCACTGCGGTAGACAATTCCAAACTTTGGTTTATGCATGATGGTGTACTGAGCTTGTTGATTAAGGTCGGGAAAGTGCAGCAGCGGTTTTGTAAGATTAATCTGCTTCTGGTATGATTCGACCCCAAGTTGTAGATCTTCAACACGTTCACGAATAATTTTCCTGCGAATGAAGACTAGAAGTGCAGTGATGAACTGGAGTTGGATTTCTGTCAAAAATTGTCGCATTCTTCCTTGTACCTTTGTAAGATACAAGTCTTCGATGTCGTTGAGATGCAATTCTGAAAAGTCAGCTTCAGTGAAATCATACTCTACTTCATCTTGTCTTTTGACTTTGATCTTGGACAAGAATGAATAGCCCCAATTTGTCTCCAATGTAACCCCCATCACATCAACGATTTTCTTGTCACTCTTCACATCCTTGTTTGACTTAAGAACTTGGCAGCTCCTGTAGTATAGTCTCCTCCTTTCTGGCCAATGATGAATACCATATTTGGCATCAATGTCGTATTCCACAACTTTGTCGACAAACAATTTCGTAGCGTCTTCTTCAATGGCAACGTTGTCGGTGAATACTGCAGCTGGGATGTTGAAGGTGAGTGAAGTAGCATATTTCTTGCTAACACTACTACCATGTTGAAGGAACTCTAGGTCGTTGTTGAAGAAGAAACGGTAAGGGATCTTCGGTTTTTCGGGTCGGCCAATTGTTGGTAGAGGCTTGGTCCAATCCGTGTAGTAGGGAGTGTTATCCTTCCTTGTAAAGTCGATGTTTGATTCAGGATTTAGCCAGTCGATGTTGTTGGACATTGCACGGGCAATGTTGTCCAAGTGGTATTCGACATCAACTGCACTGCAGGCTCTGTCTTTAAACAAGTTGAATGCATCGTTCTTTATCCTGCGCAGCTCCCGTTTCGTCATCTTTTTCACTTTCAACTCATCCTGGATAATCTTGACCTGCTCCATGGTTCGACCGTCTACCGGTTCTTGGCCTTCAGGGAGTATGGGTGTAGCATCAACCAATTTGATAAACCATTCGTATTCCTCAGTGTTGTCTTCGTCCAACCATGAGATGACAGAACCTTGCTTCTTCTTCTTAGTCCTTGAGGATGATTCTGGTTGAGGTGATGGTCGAGGTGATGGTTTTTGGTGGGGCTCAGGAATGTCATGACTCTCACCACTGATATACGTGAAGTGATCATCGGTTTTCTGCAGTGGTGGTGGAGAATCTGCATCCCGAGGTTTATCAGATGAGGGAGGTTGTTGAGAAGCTTGTCTTGCGGGTGTCATGGTGGTTCTAGCAGGTGGTGGTGGCATGGATGACGATGACCCACCGGTCTTCTTCTGACGTTTTTCATTCGGATCTTGATCCTTGTCATCATCATCTTTTGGTCTTTTATCCAGACCAGCAGCTTCCTTGCATGATGTCTTCAGTTGATGTGCAAGAAGTACCTTATACAGCTTATATTCATCTTGTGTGAAAGTAGGAGCTCAAGGAGATATCTGAAGTACCAACTGTGAGATCAGATCAGCTTTGGTGACAACTGGAGGCTGGATTGGTCTGGTTTGCATGACCACCAGTGTAGTAGTAATCATCTACTTAACCAGTGTTTTGAGTGTTGGGTAGAACTGATTCTTGAACATTTCTTTGGTGATGCCAAGAACCATGTTGAGAAGAAAGTGATGAGTGTAGTTTTGAATTTGTTCATTCATTTCTCCTTGGACATCCCTGGTGAGAAATGCCTTGATCTGTTCTCTTTCACCTTCGAACTGGTCCATCTGTTGGGAAAGCTCGATGAACTTGTCGGCGAACATGTTCAATCTTGTTTCCTGAAGACTTTGTTTGCATTTTATAGATTGAAGCAATGCTTTTTGGATCTTAGTTTTAGTGCGAGATGCCCAAGTATCGGCTTTCTTCTTGATTGATTTTGAGGATGATTTGGTTGTTTCTTTTGATGGTGATGGTGATGAGTGAGAAGATGATTCGGTTTTGGAGGTTTCAAGGGGTGGTTCTAAAGATTTCTCAGGGTTGTGTTCAGGGTTACTTAGAATATATGCATCGGTTTCCCTTCGAATGCGTTCCTATTCAGCCTTCTTAGCAGCTTCTTCTGCAGCCCTTTCCTTTTCCGCTTCCAAAACATCTTTCTCAGTGATTCACTCATCAGTATATTTGTAGTCATCTCCATGTTCGACCATTTCTTCATCCTCTTGCTGCTTTTGATCTTCAGGTTCCTTGGTGATGTCATATGTTCCTTTACCGGGTTGATTAACCGGATCAGGAACAGATGTAGAGAGAACACCACTACTGGAACCTCCAGGTCCTTTAGTCAGTTGTAGTGCGAACTCTGTAGCAGCTTTCTCCATCCTTTGTTGCTTCACAGTTTTCTGGATTTGTTTCTCTGCAGCCTTAGGATCATACTCCCAGTCAGAATCTTCTTCTTCTTCCTCGAGAGGTTTCTTCCCTTTGTCAGATGTGTGTTCTTCATCAGAGGGTATAAGTGACTCAACATTTTCATCAAATTTGTCATATGAAGAACTAGCAGGTTTGTCCTCTGTCTTCTTCTTGATAGATGAGTCATCTTTATGTACCTCGGAGTACACAGTAAGATCATCCGACTCGGTTTTAGAATCGTCATCTTGTTGTGTTGTTTGAACTGGTTCTGGTTCTGTTTTGGGATGGACGATTCTGGTTGGAATTTTCCTCCTGGTCTTTCTGCATGGATTCCTTTTCTTATACTTTGCAGAGCTAGCAGTGCTTCCAGCTTTCTTAGCCCTTGTTGTAACCGCTGGAGTAGTTTTCTCATCCAGAAAGCCAACTTTTCCCGCAAGAACTGCTTCCTTGTAACGTTTGTAGGACGGAAGATCCTTGATTGCATCGGTAATCAAGCAAGCAGGGAGTTTCGCTCCTTGTTTCCGGGTGTAGAGTCTTTGAACCTTACTGAGTTTAAGGTAGGCTCATTCAACATGGAGTGCATGTCAGGGTCATTCAGTCTCAGTGGGATATCCTGGTGCTTCCCGAGAAGGCTATGAATTAGTAAATTGGTGTATCTGATGAAGGGAATCTTGGAACCAGGCTTCCTGTAGTGTTGCATCATGTCTTCCCAGATTAAACTTGCATAATCAATGTGATTTATATGAACCATCCCCCAGAAGGTTTGAAGATGCATGAGCTTCGGGTGTTCATGACCACTATCTCTTCCTGAGACTGATTTGGAAATCATGAGATAGATGGTCCTCCAGGGTTGTAGGATATTCTTGACATCGAGTCTGGAATGCTTGGAGATGATGCCAGAAGCTTCGTCGTATCCAATGTTAACCAAGAAGTCCAATACCTCCATTTCATTTGGAATCTGGATGTATTCAGTTGAAGGTATAACCGGAAGAAGAAGAATGATGCGAAGATCCGCCACATTGATCGTGACCTCCTTAGTGCCAAGGGTCACTTTAACCGCATCTTGTCCATCAATTTTATCCACAGTATGCCAAAACTGATGAATGTAGATTTCTGGTACAATGGTTGTGTTGGTGAGCATGAGGTTGAACGGGTGATTCTTGAGAATGTCAACGGCAACTTTACATGAAGATTCAGAGCATGTGAATTTGTTGAAGTCGACACAGAGATTGTTCTTCCCGATGATTTTGTCGCAACCGGTTGGGAAGATGTCAGCCATTGTGAGCTCATTAGGGGCATTGAGGTTCTCTTGATTGACAACCATTTCGTGATCTGAAAGTTATTAGACAAAAGAACAAACATATGGAAACACATTGTGTTAGTCTTAGTTTGATTTATTGTCCAATTACTTGATTGACGTTATCATGATTATGAATGTTACAAGTCCCAAGTCACTTTTGTCCAATTGTATGAAGTAGATGTGATAAGTTACGTAAATATGTTAATTTTGAAGTTTTAATGTCCAAATTTCACTTAAACACACAACATTTTAACTTTCGTAAGCTTATGAGTAACATTGGTCTATGTGACTTAAATGTAACAATTTACAAGTTTCTTATGCGTAACAGTCAATACAAGAGAAATAATGGCTTATGCATAAGCAAGTGGTCTTATGCGTAAAGAAGGGGCTTAGGCTTAGGCATAAGCTAAAGCGTAAGATAGTGGCTTAGGCGTAAGAATTTCTTACGCGTAAAACCAGATCAAAAGTATAACAACCCGTACTTTTCCAGGTCCTTACTCAACCTCAAACTCAAATTTATTTATTTTGGAAGTTTACATAATTATTTTTACGTGTAGTTGTTAACTTAAATCGCGTAAACTGGAAAATGGCATTTAAAGTAAACCAACACTAAATAAAGTTAAGTCTACATGAAATATATGTCATATGACTATTTCAATAACATTTTCTAGGTTTACAATTTTTATTTTTCAAGTTTTATATAAACACTATTATTACGCGTTCTAATATTTACACGCATGCAATACTTACCCAATACCCTCACCATCTTTACCAATACCCTAAATACCTATACACTATCAAATTTACTCACTTTCCCTCTCATTTATGTATAAAATCATCCTCCTCATTTTATTACACAAAACATATCATAAATATCTCAACTAATATTTATTTTAACTCAAAAGTCTTACACAATATAGCTAGATATCAAATCTCCACATTTTTCTTTTTCTTTCTCCTTTACCTCACGCCACCATCAACTTCACCATTCCTCCCTTACTCCTCATTAAGGTTATGGTCCAAATGTTCCTTGACTTTTCACAAAGGACTACATTTTCTTTTTCTTTTTCTTTCTTTTGCGTGTAAGACCAACCCAACAAGGAGACAAGACTCCTTTTTAGCCACCCTACCTCAATATAATAATGCTCTAACCATGCCTTGACCACTTGACTTCAAGAACCAAGAGGTTTTATGTCTATTTGTTCCATGATTAAACGTGCCCCCCCCCCCATCTCAGCTGAAGATTCACGCATGCCCAAGGTCTCAAACAAACAACCATATTCTCTTTTTCTTGAAACTATAAAGATGCAAGTTAAATAATGACAAGCCCGTGCCAGTGTTTTCTTTAAAAACTTCACGACAAGCAACACACACCCTTCACTTAAACTCACACAACTCACAACCACTCTCACACATCTATCACCCATAAAAGTCGTCCACTGTGTTACCGAGGAGAAGCAAAAGAAGAAGACGGGAAAGAAGTTAGAAAACTTGGGTAAACACTTAGACGAGTAACATTATAAGGAGAACAAGGGATCTCGAGTTCAAACCATCTTCTCATCATTTCATCCCCACTCTTTACGAGTGTAGTAAGTCCAACTAAGCTCATTTTATTTTCACTCTTTTCGTTTAGCTCACACGTATAACTCAAACCCATTTCGAGACAAGGAAGCCAAGAGCTCTTTCGAGCTTATTTGTAATAAGCCGAACGTATAAGCTCATCACCTTGTGGATGAATGAGCAATAAAAACTAAGATGAAACCATGGCACATTAAGCTAACTTGAGAAGAAGTAGAAATAAAAAGAAATAAACCATGCATGTACCCACGACACAGATTCAGTAGAATGTTTTTACTTAAGAATATAACACAGAAACACTGCACCTTATGAAATATGTTACGTAGGAATAAAACACAAACCAAGCCTAGCTCAGTTGGTTAGGAGCGTGTGGGTTTAGGCAAGAGGTCCCTAGTTCGAAACCCACTGATGGCACTTTTTCCTCCCCTTTTTATTTTGCAACTATCACTGATTTACAAAACACACCCCTCCACTTCAAGAAACCTTATAATAGTTATAAAAGTATAAAAGTCCAACTTTTAAAGATACCTTGCAAAAACAGTTTTTATGAGGGACTAAAAGTGACATATCTAGAAACTTTAAAAATGAGATATTTATGGGTATAAAGTGTCATTTTTCTAAAAGTTTAGGGGTTAAACTTGTACTTTTCGTAACCTGAGGGTAAAAAGTGTAAACTTGATAAAAATGTTTAGAAAACTTGTAAACTAATAACAACTTTATAAAAACGAGTATTTTGACGACCTATTATTCATAACGAGAATTATCACATCGATATCTAATTAAACTTGTATATATTTATAAGAAAATAACTATATGAAAATGCTATAAAATATCAACATGTCTTAAAGTAAATAAATTAAACTATCGGTAACATCGTCATATTTATAAATTAACGCTAATAACGCTCTATTAAACTTTATATTCAATACTCTATCCTTTCGGTCGTAAACCAAACGTATATCATTATTCTGAGACATGCCATATTATATCTAGGTTTCGTGTTGAAGCCGTTGTCATGTCGTACTTGCAATTGTTGTGCATTTCCTACCGTGTCACTAAGGTGAGTTCATAGCCCCACTTTTACTCCTTTAACTGTTTTATAAACTCTTTGGGGGAGATACATGCTATAAACTAGAACACAAGTCTTTTCTTAAAATGTATGCTTGCATGCTTATTATTATTATAGCCTAAGTTGCCTGCCATAAGTCCCTTTTATCATGGACCATTAATCACTTGCAAGTGAACGCGAATATTGTGGATAGTACTATGGGAATTGACGACCCCGTCTCGGTTATCGGAAATAACTGGGGCGCACTATATTTGGTAACTATGGAATTGGCAATTCCATCTGAGGGCAACATTACTTACACCAGTAATTAAGGTGTATGCAGTTAGTTTGGTGTCATGAGCTTAGTGCATAATAATAATCTCTGTTTTCTATGGTGATTGTCTTCGAAGCAATTATCATCTCTTACTTGTGTTCAACTATTTACTAAACCTATGAATATCACTCAACCTTTGTGTTGATCTTTTTAAGCATGTTTATCTCAGGTATTAAAAAGGCGATAGCTAACTCTGGAGGCGCTTGGGCATTGGCATGGCATGGTCATAGATGACTCTGATATACATTTAGGACCACTTAAATTTCTTTATGGGCTTATATTCCCGCACAAAAACAACGTTGTAAACTCTGTTTTATATCAATAAATGAAATTTTTAAAGGAAATATGTTGTTCTATACTTTGTGTTGTGATATCAATCGAGTAGCACCCCAATAATATTTACTTCCGCTGCAAACCATTTTTGGGGGTGTTACAAAAAGCTTTGAGCTTACACGTAAGGTTAAGCAGATAGTTATGCGTAAAGCTTACTCGTAAGAGCAACGCTTACGCATAACAGACCTTGTTTACGCATATCTCTATGGATGCTCTCCTCTTTTCTATCAATAACATGGCGGACTGGCTGCCTGGGGTGTCACAATTCTCAATTTCCGGTCATTTCTACAACTCCATATTCATCATTTCATTTTATTTCATGCATGGTTTTGCATATTACATTAAACGCATAATTTCTTATTAAATAAACGCTATCGCGTAAATAATTATTTTGAACAATTGATCCGTTACTTCCAAAAATTTATCACAGTATATTTTTATACTCATATTAAGTCTATAAAAATATTATTATTAGTTTACCCGGTGTTTTAAATTTATTTCGTATATAAATTGTTATGTTTATATAAATTACGACGATTTTCTTAAATTCAACCCGATAAATATTTATTCACTCAAATCTTTCAAGAAATGTATTTTTATAATTTTTATGACCTCAATATATTTTATCTTGACCCTTGAAAATTTATTTTTAACTAACGCTACCCTATATACTCAAATGTTTATACAAGTTACTAAGTATTCTTAAATGACAACACTTTATTTCTACCTATATGTATTAAGCTAATTAAAATTCATCTACTCACCTTTTTGTTTATGTATGTCGACCACTCCAAAGGGGGGGGGATGACTCACTTAAATTGAAAAATATCTCATACACTTATATAGTATTATACTACTAAATATCTACACATACTACTCATAACTCAAGGTGTAAAGATCAAAACCAATTTCTCTTCTCTCTCAACACCATAACCGGCCATCCAAGGGGACCAAGAAGGAGGATCATCAAAATTTTCTAATCAAGTTTTTATTACTCTAGTATCACTCTTTATTTAGGTTTTGCAATAAAAACCTAGGGTGATTAGGAAATCCTTTGTTCTCATAAACCTCATCAAGTATTCTAGTAAGTATCTCATGTCCATTTTTTATCTATCATATTCATTTCATATTCATTTCATCATATTTGAGCAAAAACATGCAAGTCATATGATGTTGTACCACTTTTTCATTGATTTTTAAGAGTTATGAATATATAAGTCATCCTATAATTACTCCTTGTTATATATTATTTTTGGTGATGTCTAGGAACCCATGACACCCTAAGAAGGTGTATGGTAGGATTAGAATAGCTTCGGAGTTGTTTTGAATGGGTTAGAATAGGTTTGGCGCGAGAAAAACTCATTTCGACAAGTTTTAAAAAGGGTCTGTCCTTATTTTCGAAATCTGGAAAATCCGAAAGTAGGTAAATATTTTTGGGCTAGATATTTGGAAAATACACTTTAAAAAGAAAACGTGGCCGCTTGAACGGATTAAAACGGAGTTATAACGAAGAAGTTATGAATTTTTCAAGTTGACGACGGAAACTATAATTTTCTGGAAATTTCAGCAAGTATTGTTTATTTTGTACGAGTCAAAAATGAAACTTAGGTGTTATAAATTATGTCGACTTGTCAAAAATATGTTAGTATACTTTGATACAAAGCTAAGGACCTTTAAAATGTAGAAAACGGACTTGTAACGATTAAATTATACACGTTTTCACAAAGTTGCCGTAACTTCATATTATAAGAAAAACTATATCATTTCTAATAGGCAAATATTACGGCAAAACTAGAGACCATGTTGAAGGTCGTTTTTACAATGATGTAGGACTTTTTATAAAGTGATGTCTTCTAGTAAAAGTAAGTTCGCCAAGCATATTTTCCAAAATGTCCAACCGTTTGTCAAGCGGAGTTGTAACGAATAAAATATAGTCACTCAAACTTTGCCGGAAACCACCCTTAAACAATATTTTGGATACAATTACCATACTTAACCAATATTTTTATTGTGATCGAGACCTCTAGGAAGGAAACTTATGTACTAAAACTTTGAGATAATGATACAAGCTTTCCAAAACCGTTGAATTTGTTTTCTAACACTCGATGTGCACCATTTTGCGACTATCGTAGGAGGTTGTTTCGACGTAAATATTTGTAGAGTATTTTTAATATGACGGGATGTCATAAACATATATTTTGACGATAAACATTATTTCCAAAACGTACAAGTGGTATGAATATCATGTGAGTTTGCATGCACGACATTGTTTCATGACTTATATTAGAGCACATCATTCATTTTAGGTCGCGGATAGTTTCCGAGCCTCATTTTCGTGCACTTCATTTTGTTTGCATATCAATCATACCAGGTGAGTTTTCATAGCCCCACTTTCTATTACTTATTTATATTATAAACTATTTGGGGGAGATACATGCTCAACTATTTTCTTTTACTTTCACAAGTACTCTAAACTTTTAAGGATTACCGTGAGTTCATACCCCGCTTTTACTTGTTTAAATTCTTACAAACTCTTTGGGGGAGATACATGCTTAAATACTTGTTTTTACTCTTGCGAATACTCAAACCATTTATACAATTGTGTTACATTATACTTCTTATACTCTTTGGACATTATGTGTGGTTTATTACGATATGTGCCTTAATGTGCTAAACTTGTTTTCAATTATGCCTCAACATACATACTTTAGCAACTGGTTAACTCATGCGGGAGCCGGCGAAGAGGTATTGATAGTACTATCGGGCTGACGCCCCCACCCTTGGGTCCTTGATGACGTGACCTGGGGTGAATATAATCTGTTATTCAATGAAACATAACAAACAATTTAGACTTGTCAAGAGGTTCAGTTGGCTGTGATTCTTAGCATTAAGTACTTGTATATATCGTTGCACATATGTCCTACTTACAAACAAGATTGACAATACTATGTTTTGGCAGTGGGTTGTGAACACACAGGTTGCAAGTTTTGTATGGGCGGAACTTGGAACTGAGTGGATTTACAATGCCTTTGCTGCATGAATATTCTTTAAAGACTTTACATTTCAACACAAACTCTATGAACTCACTCAACCTTTGTGTTGACACTTTTTAGCATGTTTTATCTCAGGTATCTAAGGCATACACTTCATGGCATGCATTTGGACATATCATAGAGTCGCGGAGACGACGCGTCTCACTTGGGTTTTATAAACTTTAAAACATCGTTTGGCTTGTAACAAACTTATTTCCGCACAAGTTGATTTTCATTTGGGACCTATATTTTGTAAACTCTGATTGTTTTAATAAATTAAACGATGTGTTTTCCAAACGACACTTTAGGTCGTTCAACATAACTATAACTTTGATGCTATGACAGTCCATCCCCAGGAATTCCATTCCGCTGCAAAACAAGTAATTTGGGGGTGTGACAGATTGGTATCAGAGCATCGGTTATAGAGAACTAGGTTGCATCATTGACCCTAGACTATAACTACATCATCATAGCATCTCATCATATCATTATAAGTGCACATTCTTTATACATGCGGACTTATGACTCAACACCAAACATCATATGAGTCGATTAGTCCAAGCATTGCATAGTTACTCCTAAATTATACATAGCCTGATCACCTATGTCTAATTCCGGAAGAATCATGCAATGAAGGGAGTAGTAGTCTCATATGTGTAAGCAATTCTGTAATCGAGCCAAATTTTCAAAAGATTTTCTTCAAACCACTTGTTTCCTGTTTGATCCGAGTGACAGTTCTTGTTTGATGAGTTGCAACGATCAAGCTAGAAACAAGTTGTTACCTAAACCGATTTAGCCTAATCTCATGACAGTTCTTGTTTGATGAGTTGTGAGATTAAGCAAAAATCGGTTACCTAAAAGTCTTTTGAAAATTTTGCTCGAGAATGGGAAAGCCTGCCTCATCGAGCCTAATCATAAGGGAGCATGTCTTTAGAATGGGATATAGTCACGATATATGCATGAGCATTGACATAATCATTTAGACCATACATGAGCATAAACTTTTAGAACCCTTGTCGCGGTTTGGGCCAAAGTATCATTAATCGAATCACGAGGACGTGATTCCTCTGACATGGGAAGAATGTCACAATTCTCAATTTCCGGTCATTTCTACAACTCCATATTCATCATTTCATATTATTTCATGCATGGTTTTGCATATTACATTAAACGCATAATTTCTTATTAAATAAACGCTATCGCGTAAATAATTATTTTGAACAATTGATCCGTTACTTCCAAAAATTTATCATAGTATATTTTTATACTCATATTAAGTCTATAAAAATATTATTATTAGTTTACCCGGTGTTTTAAATTTATTTCGTATATAAATTGTTATGTTTATATAAATTACGACGATTTTCTTAAATTCAACCCGATAAATATTTATTCACTCAAATCTTTCAAGAAATGTATTTTTATAATTTTTATGACCTCAATATATTTTATCTTGACCCTTGAAAATTTATTTTTAACTAACGCTACCCTATATACTCAAATGTTTATACAAGTTACTAAGTATTCTTAAATGACAACACTTTATTTCTACCTATATGTATTAAGCTAATTAAAATGCATCTACTCACCTTTTTGTTTATGTATGTCGACCACTCCAAAGGGGGGGGGGGATGACTCACTTAAATTGAAAAATATCTCATACACTTATATAGTATTATACTACTAAATATCTACAGATACTACTCATAACTCAAGGTGTAAAGATCAAAACCAATTTCTCTTCTCTCTCAACACCATAACCGGCCATCCAAGGGGACCAAGAAGGAGGATCATCAAAATTTTCTAATCAAGTTTTTATTACTCTAGTATCACTCTTTATTTAGGTTTTGCAATAAAAACCTAGGGTGATTAGGAAATCCTTTGTTCTCATAAACCTCATCAAGTATTCTAGTAAGTATCTCATGTCCATTTTTCATCTTTCATATTCATTTCATATTCATTTCATCATATTTGAGCAAAAACATGCAAGTCATATGATGTTGTACCACTTTTTCATTGATTTTTAAGAGTTATGAATATATAAGTCATCCTATAATTACTCCTTGTTATATATTATTTTTGGTAATGTCTAGGAACCCATGACACCCTAAGAAGGTGTATGGTAGGATTAGAATAGCTTCGGAGTTGTTTTGAATGGGTTAGAATAGGTTTGACGCGAGAAAAACTCATTTCGACAAGTTTTAAAAAGGGTCTGTCCTTATTTTCGAAATCTGGAAAATCCGACAGCAGGTAAATATTTTTGGGCTAGATATTTGGAAAATACACTTTAAAACGAAAACGTGGCCGCTTGAACGGATTAAAACGGAGTTATAACGAAGAAGTTATGAATTTTTCAAGTTGACGACGGAAACTATAATTTTCTGGAAATTTCAGCAAGTATTGTTTATTTTGTACGAGTCAAAAATGAAACTTAGGTGTTATAAATTATGTCGACTTGTCAAAAATATGTTAGTATACTTTGATACAAAGCTAAGGACCTTTAAAATGTAGAAAACGGACTTGTAACGATTAAATTATACACGTTTTCACAAAGTTGCCGTAACTTCATATTATAAGAAAAACTATATCATTTCTAATAGGCAAATATTACGGCAAAACTAGAGACCATGTTGAAGGTCGTTTTTAACAATGATGTAGGACTTTTTATAAAGTGATGTCTTCTAGTAAAAGTAAGTTCGCCAAGCATATTTTCCAAAATGTCCAACCGTTTGTCAAGCGGAGTTGTAACGAATAAAATATAGTCACTCAAACTTTGCCGGAAACCACCCTTAAACAATATTTTGGATACAATTACCATACTTAACCAATATTTTTCTTGTGATCGAGACCTCTAGGAAGGAAACTTATGTACTAAAACTTTGAGATAATGATACAAGCTTTCCAAAACCGTTGAATTTGTTTTCTAACACTAGATGTGCACCATTTTGCGACTATCGTAGGAGGTTGTTTCAACGTAAATATTTGTAGGACTTTCAACATATATTTTGACGATAAACATTATTTCCAAAACGTACAAGTGGTATGAATATCATGTGAGTTTGCATGCACGACATTGTTTCATGACTTATATTAGAGCACATCATTCATTTTAGGTCGCGGATAGTTTCCGAGCCTCATTTTCGTGCACTTCATTTTGTTAGCATATCAATCACACCAGGTGAGTTTTCATAGCCCGACTTTCTATTACTTATTTGTATTATAAACTATTTGGGGGAGATACATGCTCAACTATTTTCTTTTACTTTCACAAGTACTCTAAACTTTTAAGGATTACCGTGAGTTCATACCCCGCTTTTACTTGTTTAAATTCTTACAAACTCTTTGGGGGAGATACATGCTTAAATACTTGTTTTTACTCTTGCGAATACTCAAACCATTTATACAATTGTGTTACACTATACTTCTTATACTCTTTGGACATTATGTGTGGTTTATTGCGATATGTGCCTTAATGTGCTAAACTTGTTTTCAATTATGCCTCAACATACATACTTTAGCAACTGGTTAACTCCTGCGGGAGCCGGCGGAGAGGTATTGATAGTACTATCGGGCTGACGCCCCCACCCTTGGGTCCTTGATGACGTGACCTGGGGTGAATATAATTTGTTATTCAATGAAACATAACAAAAAATTTAGACTTGTCAAGAGGTTCAGTTGGCTGTGATTCTTAGCATTAAGTACTTGTATATATCGTTGCACATATGTCCTACTTACAAACAAGATTGACACTACTATGTTTTGGCAGTGGGTTGTGAACACACAGGTTGCAAGTTTTGTATGGGCGGAACTTGGAACTGAGTGGATTTACAATGCCTTTGCTGCATGAATATTCTTTAAAGACTTTACATTTCAACACAAACTCTATGAACTCACTCAACCTTTGCGTTGACACTTTTTAGCATGTTTTATCTCAGGTATCTAAGGCATACACTTCATGGCATGCATTTGGACATATCATAGAGTCGCGGAGACGATGCGTCTCACTTGGGTTTTATAAACTTTAAAACATCGTTTGGCTTGTAACAAACTTATTTCCGCACAAGTTGATTTTCATTTGGGACCTATATTTTGTAAACTCTGATTGTTTTAATAAATTAAACGATGTGTTTTCCAAACGACACTTTAGGTCGTTCAACATAACTATAACTTTGATGCTATGACAGTCCATCCCCAGGAATTCCATTCCGCTGCAAAACAGGTAATTTGGGGGTGTGACATGGGGTCTTTGGAGTACACGAAAATACTTTCTTCTTTGTCTCCCAGACGGTGGAACACGCTCTTGTGCAGCCTTTTGAACACCGTGTTCCGTCTGTCTTCTGTCCTTTTAGGGGACCTAGACCGGGTGCGTCTTCGGCCGCTACCACTTTGCGTGTTCTGCCGCTTCATTTACTCAAGTTGTTTCCGCAAGTCTCTCATTCCTATTGGTATTTGCGACTCATGATGATGTGGGGCTCACGGTAATCCATCCGGATTTTTACCACTTTGGCTCTTTCCTTCCGTTTATGAACTCTCTCCGTCACGAAAGGTAAGATCTGATCGAAGTACTTGTCACAATACTTCCGGAGGGCTACGTCAGACGCGGGTGTGGAAAAAAAGGCAGGAGTTGGCTCGGACCGAGTGCTCATGGTGAGTATTTTCTGGAATGCAGTTGTGTATCGGGTCTCACGGATGGTGCCAACATGTTAGTACAAAAAGTGTGACGGGTTGTGATGGGTGTTGGTGTAGCTTGGTGGACTGGGCTAACAAGCTACTAGTGGGCTGATCTTGTACTAATCCAAGTAACTTGATTGATATCCCTGCACAAGAAGAGTAAACTGTTAGTCTTACCGTTGGTACGGACCCCAAGATTAGACTCCGGCGTGAGATTAAGTACACATTATTGACAGAGAAGTAAAAGTATGCGTGTGTAATTATGAGATAGACAATTGTACCTTGTATGGGGATTAGAGCCCCTTTTATAGGCGAGGCTTACCGCTAGGGTTTTTCCTAGTTACTCGCATATAGTGGTTAAATGCCGGAGCCGGACCCTTGTCAGACAAGGTTCTATGTTAATCGCGGATGCGGGCACAGGATGCCTTCAGCGGCCGGAGGCTCGGCCTGCTAAGTATCCTGCGTGCGTCTTTTAGCCTGGACTATAGCCAATTTCGTTATTAGGCTTACTGTTGGTCCAATGTTCGTATTATTCTCGTTGTTGGCTTGGGCCAAGTATGTATATAGTATGTATTGGGCCTAGTGGTCCTGTTGTACATATTATATGTCATTAGCTACCTAACTCCAAATCACATTATCAACGTTAAAAAATGTCCAGGCTGCCCTTAACCAGGCCGCTTTAGGAAACCAGATAAAAACCACCGTCCTCAAGGGTTACCTAATAGTAACATGTAATTGTGGACAACCTATGCGCATGTTGTCCACAATATGTAATGACTTCAATTGACCAAAAGTTAGCCATGGTCAACAGCTGCTCACCTGGTAATTAATCATCATAATATCTTAAACACAAAACATGATGTACTTTATATTTCAATTTGCATGCCCATACTTTTTTTGCTTACAATTAATTATTGTTTGTGGGTTGTGTAGAGGGAGTAATTACAGGAGCTACAGATGTAGTCTTAGCTACCATTGCCACTGTTGTTCCAACTGTAACTCTGTAAGTACATATAATTACTTAATGCATCAAATTAGTCTTTTTAACATATGCCATTAAATAGCATCAAGCATACATATGCTGAAGTAAAATCAAATATAATGAATGCAGGTGGTAGCGAAAAAATGATTCCATGGGCAACGCTTCATTTTAACCTTACAACACAAGCTCTCATCATTTCTACAGGTCACACTGTCATATATTTCATTTGTGATTGTCTAAATTTAAATTTAAATTATTTTTTTACTTCTTTTAAATCACGATGCGGTACTGTAGTTTGTCCATAACCTGAACAATAAATAGACATATCACAAAATATTGAGATGCACTATACAATTTTATCGGGGTGGTCGTTTTCGTCTGACGGTAAGTTTCTTGCTACATGGTATGTGTATGTCCTTTTATCTTTTAATTTATGCTCATAAATTTAGTAAATGGTGAACATATTATCAAAGATTAAGTATTAGGCTATACATTTCAATTTGTTTGGTTTTGCTACATTGAAACATTTATTTTTTATTTTTAGTGACATTCGGTATTTTACTCAGGTAGCAAGTTGGTTTTGTTAAGATTTGTAAGGTATTTTTTTATTATACTTTTTATTTTTGTTTTGAAAGATGATTTTCAGTTATGGAGGTCAATTATATGCTACATTTTTGTTTCTTTACAGACCGACGTCGGAAAGATCGGGTTGGAAATTTGGGCTATATCTATTGTGTGGGTTAAGTTATGTTCTACTAAATGCGTTGAGCAAAATTTTAAAATAAGGGGTCAAGGCAGTACCATATGTCAATGTGGATTGTGCAGTTCAAAGGTTATTGTACAAGAAATAATTAGGTAACCAAATGTGCTATAATATTTTGTATTCATATGTTCTTTTATAATTGGTAGACTTGCATAGTGAAAAAGCTAATACAAGAAGTCAAGAAGTACTTGCAGTGCAAGACCAACTCTTGGGCTGACTTTCCTTTTCTTTTACAGTATAGATCAATATTGTATTGAATTTGCTTACTGTTAAAGCTGAAGGGTTCTAACCTTTGGATTTGCTCTTAAGTAGCAACTTTGTTTCAAAGTTAGATTATACATCTTCACCTGCAGGTCAAATAAATAGATTTGGATATAATAGTGACATGTTTATCTTATGAAGAAATCAATACTCATCATGTTTGGTGCAATATAGATGTAGGAACAACCTACAAAAAGAAATGCAAAGTCACTTCATTTCAATAGTATCGTGTAAAGCAAAATTGCACAAAAAGAGTCATATGATCACATCCTTGCAATCTTATTGTTCCTGTCATTTCTATTTTCCAGCAATTACTGCATCCATCTTTAACAAAACACACCGCGACAACACGTGGGTTCTCCACCTGGGTTTTATATAAACACTACAAGTAATATTGTTTACATCTTATAGAAATGCATATGTATAACAACTAGTGTTTACATAATATAGAAATGTATATATACTTTGTATATATTGTAATCGGTAAAGTAATGGGTAAAAACCAAAGTCCATGACCCATGACCCATAACCCATGATCCATTGAATAGGTACAATGAATGTTGTTGGGTAAAAATCAAAGTTCATAACCCATACCCATGGAGCATGATCCATAACCCATGACCCATTGCATGACATCATGCATGAAGTCATGTTGGGTATTATCCATGATCTATGACCCAAAGTCCATAACCAATGATCGAAGATCCATAACCCAATGACTAGGTACATTGCATCTTGTTGGGTATCCATAATCCATTACCCATAACCCATGGTTCATAACCCATAACCCGGTTTGCAACCCGAAATCTGGACTAAACTGACCCAGTAGCCGGATCCCTGGTTTTGCACTAGCCGGATCCCTCTGGGGAGGGATCCGTGGGACAGTAGACAAGTTTTGTCTATAAATAGTGAGCCATTTCTCTCTTGCTCACTACCACTTCACATACACTTTCTCTCAGTATTCTAACATCTCTAACCTCTGATCCAAAGGATCATTCTATGTAGTTTTATGTTTGTGTGATTCTCTAGGTTCCTCTTAAAGACGAGATCACCACCTCTTGAAGACGTGCATGCTCAAGGTCATGAGTTGCTAAGCTTCGTCATCATCAAGACCACTGAAGTGTATCTTGTTGATAGTTCTTTTCCCCCTCCATAGAAGTGTTGTGTTGAAGGCATTAGTGAAAGGTTTCGAAGGGGGTCGTGTCGAAGGCATTAGTGAAAGGTGCCAAGGGTGTACATTCGATATGATGCATCGATGTACAAGATAGATAGTTTGGGTTAAAGGATATTGATATCCTTCTAGTGTTGTAACAAGGAGTGTGTCTCCTTTGGGGTAGTTGTGTTGTGGTGTAGTGTTGGGTAGTAGTTCCTCTTTTGTAATGGAACTTGGTATCTAGCCTTGTATCGGATAAAGTGTAGGCGACGTTGTGATAGGTGTGGTTCTACCTCGTGGAAGAACTCGGTGTCTAGCCTAGTACCGGATAAAGAGTAGGCGACATTGTGAAGGCTTCTCCGCCACATTAAGGAGCTTGTGTTGTAGTGCTTACGAACTCTCGAGTGGGGTACTCGGGGAGTGGAGTAGAGCAAGGAAGGTGTCCTTGTAGCCGAACCACTATAAATACTCGTGTTGTGGTTTTGTGTTCCTTTACTCTTTATCTTTACTTTACTTACTTATATGCTTATCTATCATTATCCAACATACACATTAAATAGATTGACATAAGTCAATCTAAATACTTTAAAAAAAAGTTTTAATAGGTAAAACTATTCAACCCCCATTCTAGTTTTCCACATAGCGTTTATAAATTAATAGAAATTCTACTTATCTATATTCATGTTGAGTCTTTAAAAGTTTATAAAAATTCTGTTTACCTTTGATAAACAATAAGCGAGTATCCGCGCCTAGCGACAGTGGTTCTTAGCGGCATACAATTAACGATATGCGATATTGTGGTAAGTGTTTCGTATAACGTTCAAAATAGAACCTGAAAAGATCAAAATGTAATTGCAAACGGTTGTAACATGCGATAATTCAACCCTAGCAAAAAAATTTAACATGTATCGAACAACAAATAAAAATATTTAGTAAGACTCAACAAGAAAATATTACATCAATTATAAGATACTAACTAACAATGCACCTTAATCGTCGCGTAAAACTTATTGGTAGACGGCATTTGAAGTGTAGACACCTCCTTGACCGAACTCTTTGACTGGCTTCACTAATACCTTTGTAGTTTTACGTGATATCCCTTTAGACAAAGCAACATAAAGCTGGCCATGCGAGAAAATAGAGTCGGGCAAATAAACACCCACATTTGGAATTGTTTGGCCCTGAGCTTTATTGATAGCAATCGCAAAGCTAAAGCGCACAGAGAATTGTGTTCTCTTTAGTTTGAAAGGGAACATGTCTTCTTCAGATGGAGCAAGAGGAATTATTGGCAAGAGCACTTTAACTCCAGCGTGCTCTTTGACAACCATCTTAACATTGATGACATTAGGATCAAAATGTTTACATATCAACCTCTTTCCATTACATAATTCATTTGCCGGATCGAGATTCCTTAAAATAATAACCGGGCATTCAATTTTCAAACACAAGTAATGATGAGGCAATCCGCTCATGTTGAACGAGTTTAAGACCCTAATTTGTTTTGATATGAGATTATTAAATAGTATCAAAATTTGCATGATTAATAAATACTGTAATTAATTGTGCATAACTGATTTGGTATCAAAATAGATAGTCATATTTGGTAACATGGTATTATTCTTAGTTAGTGTTTAATATCAGTTTTGGTTGAATAGATGTGTGTGTATAGTTATGCATCAATTGGTTTCACATAATTCTAATGACCGGAAATAAAAACACTTTAATATATTGTGTAATTATTAATTAGTATGCATCAACTGGCGAGATTACATTGTATACAATAATCACGATTAAAGTTAAGTGAAAACACGTGAAGCAAACTTCGTATGTAAACATGATTGTTGCATACAATATGGAAATTGATTTATTAAATTATTCTTCTTTCGGATAATTAAAAACATGATAATGATTGCTCGATCATCGGATTGTTTAGAGGGGTCACCATGTTCATCTTTTGTTTGAACCTTTAGGTGCTCGTCAGCGGGAGCAATTGGTGGTGAAGACTGATCAAATACAATTTGGTTTTGGATTGCTCGATGCCATATTAGCGAATTAGTTTTTTTAGCTTAATAAATTTTGAGTGATTGTAATTTATGTTGTGAAATCTTTATATAGACCCATAATTCTCAGGAGGGTTAACGGAATTAGTCAAATTCTCTATAATTTATTTATGAAAAACGAATGAAAATGAATAATTTAACACAACTTGAGAAAAAATAAATAAATAAATAAATAAAAAATGAAAGATTTGGACTGTAGCAGTGAATGGGTTTTATGATTCTATCACTGGTTTTCCGGTGAGCAATGTTGAACACATAAAAAATGCCCAAATCTTAAGACAAAAAAAAATAATAATAAAAATAAATAAATAAAATAAAATCATTGGCCTAAAATAAAAAACATATCTTGGTAAAATTACAAAAACATACATTTCCATTTATGTGAACACTTTATGGCCTAAAAGAATTATTGACCTCATAGTGTTCTCACAAATTTCTTATTCAATATCATATATAACTCGAAAGATCTAAAATTAAAGGCTCAAAGACTAACAAATAAAATAACAACTACAAACTTTCAAATAACAGAGACAAAATTGGCAAAAAAATAAATTATTAGCCATTTTTTACCAAACAATATTCCAATAGAACTCACAAATACCAGAAAAATCAACAACACATATCCGATCGCTACAAAACGGATTATTCCGTTTTAAAAACGCAATAAGCAGGTAATCTGCCTCCAATCGCACTCCCAAACACCCTCTAAGATAGTTTAAGTTTTCAATTGTTTCTAAAAATAGATTTAAGTTTTAACTCACCTTTGAATTTCAACTTTCAACAATTAAACTTTGACTATTTTTCCTTTTTACCTTTGATAAACACTAAGCGAGTACCCCGCGCCTGGCGACAGCGGTCCCTAGCGGTTCTTTATGCATTAAACGCATTGTTTTCATTCCTCCATTAGCAATGTTGCCTCATTTAGTTTTCAATTAGTTTGCATTCCTCCATTAGCTTTTCAAACATTCATTCATTAGTTTTTCAAACATTCCTCCATTAGCTTAACAATAGTTATGTACATTAAACGAATGACATGTATGGATAGTTACTGTCAACTTTACACTTATATACATGATTTTCAACATTCAACAATCACCCAGACTTTCAACTTACAATTTACACTTTCACCTTTTAACTATTTTTATATTTTATGTAGTTAAGATAAAAAGACATTCTTAACCTCAACTTAACATAAATAATCTTTGCTGAAAGAGATTATAATCCATCAGAGTTACAGGCTGAATATGAGACTCTATATGCCGCGTTAACCACGGAACAGAGAAATGTATATGACACCATAATGGCGTCCGTTACAAACGGAAGAGGAGGAAATTATTTTGTATACGGATACGGAGGGACTGGTAAGACATATTTATGGAAAACCCTTGCTGTCGGGATTAGAAGAAATGGTGACATAGTCATAAACATTGCATCAAGTGGCATTGCTTCTTTATTGATGTCAGGTGGACGGACGACTCATTCGAGGTTCCATATTCCGATAAATATTGATGAGACTTCTACGTGCTCAATAACTCCGCAAAGTGACCTGGGCAAGTTGTTGAAGAAATGCAAGCTTATTATTTGGGATGAGGCTCCCATGACAAATAAGTTGTGCTTTGAGGCTTTAGATAGGTCCTTGAGAGATATCTTGCGTAAGAACAAGTACGACACTTTTGATGCGCCCTTTGGTAATATGATTGTAGTATTTGGCGGTGATTTTAGGCAAGTGCTGCCCGTTATTCCAAAAGGTTCCCGACAAGACATTGTAAGTGCATCTTTAAAACAATCGTACTTGTGGGATCATTGCAAAGTCTTAAAATTAACCGCTAATATGCGCCTTACTGTTGGATCACGTCCTGAGGATGTAGCTGAGATAAAGGAATTTGCCGAATGGATATTGAAAGTAGGAGATGGAGATATTGGAGGACAACACGACGGAGAGGTTTTGATAGATATACCTGAAGATATTCTAATACATGAAACTAATGATCCGGTACAATCTATTATAGATTTCACTTACCCAAACCTTTTGGATAACATAGGTGATCCGTCTTATTTCCAGGAAAAGGCCATTCTTGCTCCAACCAATGAAGTGGTTGATAGTATTAACGATCATTTGCTTAAAACCTTTCCTGGTGAAGAAATGGTTTATCTTAGTTGTGACAACATAGCTAAAAATGACCGTGATGGTGCTATAGATCAAGCCGTGTTTTCACCAGAATTTATCAACGGTTTAAAATTTTCGGGTGTCCCAAACCATAGGCTTGCATTAAAGGTCGGTGTCCCAATAATGTTGTTGAGAAACATTAATCAATCACAAGGTTTATGTAATGGGACAAGGCTTCAAGTTACTAAATTAACGCGTGCGTCTATTCAAGCCAAAATAATTAACGGAACACATTTTGGGAATACGGTTATACTTCCAAGGTTGAAAATTACTCCATCGGATAAACGTTTACCACTCAAGATCGTGCGCAAACAATTTCCTGTGTAGTATCTTTTGCCATGACGATAAACAAGAGCCAAGGACAATCACTTTCGAAAGTTGGTTTATACCTACCACGTCCTGTTTTCACACATGGACAATTATATGTGGCTCTTTCACGGGTAAAAAGCAAAAAGGGTTTGAAGGTTGTTATTTCTGATGCCGATAGTAATTTATTAAAGACTACTACAAATGTAGTCTATAAAGAGGTTCTTCACGGTCTTTGATCAGTTATCAACAGGTATGTACGGATATTCATATAATGCGATATGAATTTGTTTTTTTTACATGTTTTATCATTCAAACAAATGTTTTACTTACACATTCTTTTCATGCTTTATTAGGTTCTCGACGAATTTTTATTGCCTTACCAATTCATCTACTTCCCACTACATACGCTTTCTTTTTCAAGGCTGTTAAGATTGAAGACCACGTGAATGGCTGTTTATTACATTATTATTACTTACAATAATTGTACTCTATATTGTACTTAACTTATTACTTCATATTAATAAATAACACATTCACTATTTTTTTACTTTCATTATTTTTCTTATTTTGTTTACACACTAATTTTTCATCTTTTTGCAATATCTTCTCTAAAAACCCGTGGATTCCACGGGTCTTATAATACAAAAAAATGTTTAGTAGAGTATTTAACCAGGGTTAGTTGGTTAGGTCTGAGTTACACATCCCATCATCTTACTTAAATTCTTCCCCAAGCCATCTCTTCTCATAGTTCTCATTCCCCCAAATCAAATCAAACCAACCGTCTTCCTCTTTCATCATGAGTAACCAACCCGAGGCATCCTCATCTTCCGAACCGTACGATCCACTTTCTTAATCCCATCAGATTCACTTTTTTGTTTAGATTTGGTTGTGATTAATTATAATTGTTATTGTTAACAGGAAGGGAGCGAAGAAGGATTTTTCGACAGCGATACTAGAGCGAAAGAAGTCGCCAAACAGGCTGGTGGTTGATGAAGCTGTTAACGATGATAACTCTGTTGTTGCTATGCATCCCACCACTATGGAGAAGCTTCAGCTTTTCCGAGGCGATACCATTCTTATTAAGGTTGCCTTTTTGGTTTTAAAATCTTGTTTCATTGTTGTGTGTACGATCTGTTATTATTAATGTGTAGCTATTCAATTTAGGCTTATGATATTGAGTTAATAATTGTGTTAAGGCTTGTATTTTATCGTTTCGATACGAGTTATGATCGAATTGTTGCACTTTTTAAATAAAGGATCAGTCGTCTAGCTACCAGTGTAGACTTTTCGGCGACCCTTGAAAATTGTATTTTTCAGTCGGTATAGGAGTTTGGGGTTTGTTATGGTATTACATGCTTTGATAGTGTAAAGTACTAAACTTTTTGTTTTTAACATGGTGATTTAGTTAGCGTGAGTGATGGTTTATGATTGTGTTTGAGGATATGCTGGGGCTTGTCTTTTATTGTTTTTTTAGGATGAATAACGAGTGATCAAGTTTTGGTTTTTAAAACCTAGGGACATGTCTTCTAGCTACGAGTATTGTAACCTTGAAAGTTATTAGGGTTAATTTTTTTTTATCAAATTGGTTTGAAGCTAGATAAAGTATCAATCAGTATTCGTTGTGTGTTCTTCTACATGTTTATATGGACAGAGTTGATTCTAAGGTTGTCCGGGCGTGTGACTGTCTACATCTCACCTCCCCCATACCTTGCTCCGGCAGGATTGGGTATTGTTGTTGCTGTTGTTGTTGTTGATTCTAAGCTTGGGATTGTCTACTTTGAACAGTCCCTCGGCAGTGTAAAGATTTTATTTTTACAAGTTCATCACTTCATCTTGTGATATGGGTCTATTTGCTAAGAACAATTAAGTTTGAAACACGTATAGGATGCTGGAGAACTGCAAATTGAGATTTGTACTTGGATGTGATATTGTTTTTTGTTGATTCGCATCTGTTTCTAAGCTCTTAAATACACTTCATTTGATCCACACTAGCCCGCAAAAGAATTTTGCTTTATTTTTAAGAGGCTTTGAATATGTATGGCCTATTTTAGTGAGATGTTTCTTTCTTTTTAGCTACCTGCTTACTACAACATCAGGTTATGCTACTTGTGTTTTTTCTTATGCTGATCGGATCATGCTTCTCTATCCTTCTATGAAAATTGTGTCACTGTTATTTTACCTGTTTACTATGCATGATATTTATTGCTTACTATTGGGTGGTTTCTAGTGGGTTCAGTATGTTTGACGAAGTAGTTAAAAGGGAAATACATTACAGTATTTTTTAAACAGCAAATCGTTATGTGCTTATGTGTGTTATTTTTGCATGTTATTCAAGCATGTTGAGCAAAATTTGCCTATAAATGTATTGTCACAGACACCTTTTTTGTGAGAGCTAACTTGATTATATGGATTCTAATTTGACATATTGTAAACAGGGTAAGAAAAGGAGAGATACAGTCTGCATTGCCCTTGCTGATGAAACATGTGATGAGCCAAAGATCAGAATGAACAAGGTTGTTAGGACGAACTTGAGGGTTCGTCTTGGTGATGTTGTGTCTGTGCACCAGTGCCCAGATGTTAAGTATGGAAAGCGTATCCATGTTCTTCCACTGGATGACACTATTGAAGGTGTCACAGGAGACTTGTTTGATGCATATCTGAAACGTAAGCTCTGTTTATGATTTGTAGTTCGAGTATATGATTCATTGCTTATAGTTTGATTCCAGTTCTAGCTAGCCTCCAAGACTTGTATTATGTATGCAGGGAGTTACTTAACTTGTATAACATAGAAAGTTTGTTCCTTAGTTTTGCACTTCTACTGATATATCTTAATATGTGGGTAGCTAGTTGATTCTATTGAGTTTGTAACAGTAACTTTTCTACTTTCTATCATTTTTTTTCCTTCTTAATTTGATCTTTACTTGGGCCTCATGCGATTTTTGCAGCCTACTTTTTGGAGGCATACAGACCTGTGAGGAAAAATGACCATTTCCTTGTTAGAGGAGGGATGAGAAGTGTAGAGTTCAAGGTGATCGAGACTGATCCTGGGGAGTACTGTGTTGTTGCTCCAGACACTGAAATCTTTTGTGAGGGTGAGCCCATTAAGAGGGATGATGAGGATAGGTTGGATGAGGTCGGTTATGATGATGTAGGAGGTGTCAGGAAACAAATGGCCCAGATTCGTGAATTAGTCGAGTTGCCATTAAGGCACCCTCAACTTTTCAAGTCTATTGGGGTTAAGCCTCCAAAGGGAATTTTGCTATACGGACCTCCTGGTTCAGGAAAGACACTTATTGCCCGGGCTGTTGCTAATGAAACCGGAGCATTCTTTTTCTGCATCAATGGGCCAGAAATCATGTCCAAGTTGGCCGGAGAGAGTGAAAGTAATCTCAGGAAGGCATTTGAGGAGGCTGAGAAGAACGCCCCATCAATTATCTTCATTGACGAGATTGATTCAATTGCTCCTAAGAGGGAGAAGACTAATGGTGAAGTTGAGAGGAGGATTGTGTCACAGCTTTTGACACTTATGGATGGATTAAAATCCCGTGCACATGTTATTGTAATGGGGGCGACAAATCGCCCAAACAGCATTGATCCTGCTCTCAGAAGGTTTGGTAGGTTCGATAGGGAAATTGACATCGGTGTGCCAGACGAAATTGGCCGTCTTGAGGTTCTCCGTATCCACACAAAGAACATGAAGCTTTCTGAGGATGTAAGTATACTTTTTGGAAATGCGCATCTTCAAGCCACAAAACATTTGGTTGATCACTAACATTAAGTAATAATTTTTGCAGGTCGATTTGGAAAAAATATCTAAAGAGACACATGGTTATGTTGGTGCTGACCTTGCTGCTCTTTGCACTGAAGCTGCACTTCAGTGCATTAGAGAAAAAATGGATGTTATTGACTTGGAAGATGAATCAATTGATGCTGAGATTCTGAATTCCATGTCAGTCTCAAATGAACATTTCTCGACTGCTCTTGGAACAAGCAATCCATCTGCTCTTCGTGAGACGGTATGTTGATATACACTGTTTTTATTTACAGTTTACAACATTATTTTAATTAACGATCACTTTTGGTTTTGAGACAGGTTGTTGAAGTTCCCAACTGTAGCTGGGAAGATATTGGAGGCCTTGAGAATGTCAAGCGTGAGCTTCAAGAGGTATGGAAAATGAATATGACTTTTATAGGTTTGAAATGTATTGTGTTACTAAACCTTTGTTTTTATATACAACAGACGGTACAATATCCCGTGGAGCATCCAGAGAAATTTGAGAAGTTCGGTATGTCACCATCCAAAGGAGTTCTTTTCTATGGTCCTCCTGGATGTGGAAAGACACTTCTGGCCAAGGCTATTGCAAATGAATGCCAAGCAAATTTCATTAGTATCAAGGGACCTGAATTGCTAACTATGTGGTTTGGGGAGAGTGAAGCCAATGTTCGTGAAATCTTTGACAAAGCCAGAGGATCTGCACCATGTGTTCTTTTCTTTGATGAACTCGACTCCATTGCAACTCAGGTGTGCATAAGTACACTTTCATATAGACATTTATTCACATGACTTTCAAGATTGGGAATTTATATAAAGTGTTGTGTGTATTGCAGAGAGGAAGCAGTTCTGGTGATGCAGGTGGTGCAGCTGACAGAGTTTTGAATCAGCTTTTGACTGAGATGGATGGAATGTCTGCAAAAAAGACTGTTTTCATTATTGGAGCCACCAACAGACCTGACATCATTGACCCTGCACTACTACGTCCAGGTCGTCTTGATCAACTTATTTACATCCCCTTGCCAGATGAGGACTCCCGACACCAGATTTTCAAGGCTGCAATGAGGAAATCCCCTGTTGCTAAGGATGTTGATTTGAGAGCTCTTGCCAAGTACACTCAAGGCTTTAGTGGGGCTGATATTACTGAGATTTGCCAACGTGCCTGCAAGTACGCAATAAGAGAGAACATTGAGAAAGTAAGCTTAAGATCTTTGTGTTTGATTTTATATGTTTCGTTTCTTGTTGGACGACTAATGAGAACCATGTCTTTTATTGCAGGACATCGAGAGGGAAAGGAGGAGGAGCGAGAACCCCGACTCCATGGATGAGGACGAGGATGAGGTGGCAGAAATCAAGGCTGCTCACTTTGAGGAATCCATGAAGTATGCACGCAGAAGTGTGAGTGATGCTGACATTCGCAAGTATCAGGCGTTTGCTCAGACATTGCAACAGTCGAGGGGATTTGGGTCTGAATTCAGGTTCTCAGAAGCAACATCTGGTGGGACTGCTGCTGCTGACCCGTTTGCTGCTTCTGCTGGAGGAGCTGATGATGATGATTTATACAATTAAGTCTTATAAATTATTCCTTAAATGTCATGTTTATGAAAGAAATACACTTGCAGGATCTCCAATTTGTGCATTTTCGTCAAGGCATTCTGCTTCTCTCGATGGTAGAGATAACTTATTTACTTATGCATGATCTCTTTTGGAATCGTTATCTTTTGAGAACATATGTTTATGTATGGTTTACTTTACACTTTCTTTCGCTGGGAAATAGTACAATTCGTGTTTTCGGTTGGATTGTTGGTTTTTCTTTTGGTGGTGTTGTTTTTGAATCATCATGTATGTTTATGGTTACGGCATTACATGATCATTCCATAGTCCCTAGAAAATTGGTTTTTAAGGTCTGGAAATTTATGGTCTGTGGATCAGCAATCTTCATTTTTTGCTTGGTTAGTACCAACTGTTAGACATCTTCTTAAATGCCTCATGTTTTCCTAAATCTGTCTTCAAACATTTTATACATTCAAACGGTGTTAAAAAAAGCAATGCATCAGTTATTGGCTTAGGGTCTCGCTTTATGGTATGTGAATTAGGGGACGGCTCTATGATTCATACAGTGTTTGGTTATATGTTTGATCTTTGAACTTGGTTATGAAACCCAAGATAGATTAAACCCACAAAGGAGGTTTGGTTTTCTTTCTCTACAGTGATACCCATACTTGCAGCCAAACCGAACCCCTCGCGTTTGCAATACTCATGCTAAAATCGGTTGACATACGTGATTGCGCATCACTCTTATGTCCTTTAGACTCTTGATTTACTTCATGTTTTTAGTATTAACATGTCATTCATACGCTTTTGATTCTTATCTTAGAAGTATGAGACTCGAAAAAACAGTTAGCAAGTTGATATCAGCACATAAATCCCGTTATGATTTACATTTAGTATGACTAACCATTACCGTTAGCTTCACATTAGCGCCGCGTCACCATTCAGCGCATCATCAAACCCACAACCTTTTACTTTCTATGGTCACCAACTCACCACTTAACCCACTACCAAACCAAAAATATAAAAATACTTTATTTTATACAAACATAACTCACAATATATTCACAAACCAAATAAATAATAATAAAAACACTCATAGAGCTCACAATTTTTTGATTGGATAAAGGTGATCACCACCACCATAAAGGATACAAGAACGAGTGAGGCGGTGGTGGTGCACCATAGAAGGTAAAATTAATGCAAGGCATATGTTGTATGATTGTGCGGGTATGACTCATAAGAAAGAAGTAGAAGATAATTGATTTGCGGGTTCTACTATTGGTACCCTCTTGGCTTACAGAAAGTACAAATGTTTTGTATTTTCTACCCTCATTTGTCCCCCTGTTTATAGTACAACACACCTTTTTATTAGTTTTTATTCCGTACTTTTTGTCAGTTTAAACAAAATTATAAAAATAAAAAAAAGAGAGAAAACAGGGGTACAACTTGTAGATTTGAGGGTCTTTATAACTTATCACATGATTTGCACATTCATGTTTTTTTATTGGGACACTACTCTGTACATTACATAGTTATACAATGTTTACAGTTAGGGGCGGAAACGAGCCGAGCCGAGCCCGAGCCTGTCAGAGCTCGAGCTTGGCTCGTTTAAGTTTTAAAAAGCTCGAGCTTGAGCTTTAAATCTTAAACTCGAGCTCGGCTCGTGGTGTGTTATATAAGCTCGGGCTCGGCTCGAGCTCGGATCGTTTATACGATTTGAAAATGCAAAGTTAAGCTTGGCTCGAGCTCGAACTCGGCTCGTAATATATATTTTTTGAGCTCGTTTAAAAGCTCGAGCTCGGAGTTTAGGCTCGCGAGCTCAAACGAGCTTTGTACGTAAAGCTCGAGCTTGAGCTCGATTAATAAATGAGCTGCAACCTATGCTCGAGCTCGTTTAAGCTCGGCTTGTTCGAACTTTTTACCGATCCGATCCCGAGCTTTTCACGAGCGGCTTGGCTCATTTCCACCCCTATTTACAGTATGCTTATATAATTAAATGTCAAATCAAGATAAAAAGTGTGCATAAAGTGTGCAAATCACGAATCACCTCCCCGAAGTAAGAATCTTATGCAGAAGGATATAACAATGATCTTGTTTATACTTGAACTAGATTTCATGATCACTACTTCACTAGATAATAAGGTCCAGCCCACAAGCTCAGCCCAAAACACAAAAACCCCCAAGGCCCCAAACATAAGTACACAACTACTTAACAAAACAAAAAGTCAAAAACACTTTCAAACTAAAAATGTCAATCCAAAAAACAATCCTCCAAGACCTGAAAACACTAAAAAAACTAACCAAATTCCCAATCACCACCAAAAGAACCAAAAACAAAACACCTTACAGAAAACTAACCAACATCCTCACTTCCATCACTCCAACCACCACCACTTCCATCCTTCCATCACTCACTTCCACCACAGTCAAATCAATACTCACTAACCCAAATATCAAAACTAAAAAATGCTTATCTTTATTCTATACCATCTCACAAAACCAATCTTTAATACCCTTCAAGCTTGAAATTCACCATTTTGTGACACTTATTTTCAGGTCTATCAAATCAAGAAAATTTGAAGATGCTGAAAAGATTGCAGCTTTATTGCTTATTGATGGTAAATTTAGATACCCTTTTGAGGAAATTGTTTGTTTTTTAAGAAATGAGTGTTTTTATAAAAGATTTGTGCCAAAAATGATGAATATGATTATGAAAGTGTATGCTGATAATGGGATGTTTAGTGAAGGGTTTGAGGTTTTTGAGTATATGAGGAAAAATGGTGTTGAGATTGATGAGAAGAGCTGTACTGTGTTCTTGGTTGAGGTTGTTAGAGGTGAGGAGTTAGGTTTAGGGTTGGTTTTTTATGATAAGATGGTGGAATGTGGTATCGATGTTTCGGTTTATTCTTTGACTGTGGTGGTGGATGGTTTGTGTAAAAATGGGGAGGTTAGGAGGGGTAGGGAGTTGGTTGAGGAAGGTGTGGTTAAGGGTGTTCGGCCGAATGTGATTACTTTTAATACGCTGATTGACGCATGTTGTAAGAGATGGAAGTTTGATGAGTTGGAGGAGATTTTGGCGTTGATGGAGAAGGAAGGCGTGGAGCTTAATTTGAAAAGTTATAAGTTTTTGATTGACGGGTTTTTGAGTAGTGGGAAGGTTGGTGAGGCGGAGAAGTTGGTTATGGAGATGTGTGATAAGGAGGTGAATGTCGAGATATATATGTGGAATTTGATTATTGTTAAGTATTGTAAGTTGGGGAGGATGGAGAGCGCGTTTAAAGTTTTTGATAAGATGATCGAGAGAAAAGTTGTTCCTAATGCAGAAACGTTTCGGATATTGGTTAGTGGGATTTGTGGGATTGGGGAGATGGAAGCAGCGAAAGAGTTGGCGGATAAGTTGCAGAGGAAGGATATTGATTTGGGTCATGATGTTTTTGATGATTTGATTGACGGGTGTTGTAAAAAGGGTGATCTTGATGATGCTGTTGAACTACTTTCGACAATGGAGAAGAAAGGTTTGTTTGGTGATGTGCGTTTGTATAATATGGTTATCACTGGTTTATGTGAGTTGGACCGTGTTGAAGAAGCAACTAGACTGTTGAGCTTTGTCGTGAAATGTGGTGCTAACCCTGAAGATTTTATAAAGTTCATAAAAGATGCAAAATAAACATGTTAAGACATCTAAAGTACACCTTAAAGCCGAGACCTTCACAAAAGAAACTTTTTTACAACATTGGAAGTGATAGTTATTAGTTTAGCTATCCTTCATCTTCACACACAAAGTCACTAAAGTTCCAAGTTTACAAAGAAGACAAGCCAAAAAACCGAAGTTAAGGATGATCAGGAGATAATGCAGCAGCAACTCTCCTGTTGGTTGGGCTCAGTGGTCCATCCTTGCCAAAGCTTGAAATGCTGTGAGATCGTCTCTTGACTTTTAGACTTGCAGAGGACACGAGTCTTCTCTCCCTGATGATACTCCGGCTGGGATGCGTTGAATCTGGGCTTGGCTCACTTTTGGCCCTCAAGAAACGGTCTAGATTTTGACTGTACTTGTCCCCATGGTCATGTTTGCTGGGAGATGCAAGCCTATGGTTAGAGTCGAATTCATCATCAGTGAAGTAACCATTCTCTTGAATATCCTGCATAGCAAGATCGTCATACTCCTCGTCTGACTTGGTTGACTCCTCATCCACTGAACCTTCCATCTGCGTTATTAGAGGAATAGAAAACACCCAATCAACACGATGCTGTAAAGAATCTAAACCAGAATCAAAAGAATCATCATGTGAATGGATACACTGGTACCTCTTCATGCATATGTTCTTTCGCATCATCACTAAGATCCTCATCGCTATCCACCTCGAGATGATCATCTCCCTCTTCATCACTTCCATACACCGATTGCTCCTCCTTCAACTGAAAGTCATACAAAAGTTAGCGTCATTATAACTTGAAAAGAAAAGCAAAACTGAAAATAAAATGTACCTCTTTAGCAGGTCCATCAGAAGCCTTAGGTGAACTACAACAGGACGATTGGTATCTACTCCCATTGTCAGTAAGCTCGCCTCTCGATTCATCAACGCTACTAGCGCGGCTAGTGCAACCAAGATCAGTTGGCCAAGCACTAATCCCAAAGTTACCAAATTGCAGATTAACCGGTTCAGCTTTTCCAATCTGCAACGGTCCATAATCAGGATGTCCTATAATCGGCTTTCCATCAGCATCTACAGAATGTACAGGCCATGCTTTTGCAACAGAGCCATCATCATTTAGAAGCGCCATTAAACTCCTTGAAGAACCTTGTCTTTGAATCAATTGAAACATCCCCTTTGACGTTAAAGAGTTAGCTACACATTGATTTCTGTACTCTTCATCGATTACGATAACTGTATTAGTGGTTGGGTCACAAAGCTGTTCGCCTGCTTCCCGTCTTCTTAAGCTGCTGAAAACTGTGGCGTGTATCGCAGCAACACTCTTGTCAACATTTGTATTATTTACTTTTGGAACTAAATGTTTGTCTGCTCTTTTGCAAAGGTACTCTTGTATTGTTCTGATATTTCTTATATACTTTACATACTTGTTTTTAGCAGGATCTAAAGTCATGTACTTTGCACGAACTGCAAATCTTTCCATGTGTTTGTCCTCGTTTGTTATGTATATCATGAATGGTATGATTGAAGGATGTTTTTTCATTAACCCCATCTGCATATTACAAGATTTGCATTAGACCTTAAATTACAAAAAAAAAAAAAAAAAAAAAAAAAAAAAAAAAAAAAAAAACAGATGTCCAAAACGGAACTTTTTTAAAAATTTAAATTATTATACCACAAAGTTAAGGCTCAAGTGAACACCCTCCACGACCACTGATTCTTTACGCTCTTCCCATGCTGTGATGAGTCGATCAAGACTATCAATGACCATCTCGCTTTGTGCTTTAAACCCTTCGATTGCCATTTGTTTTGGGCTAATTAAGTCAACTGTAGCAGAAGTATCTTTAAGTGATGGTTGCGCTGAAGTTTCAAATGTTGCATTATTGAAATGTGATTGAGGTGAAACACTTCCGTGTTTCTTTGCTTTTCTTTTGGCTTTGGCTTCTGAAACAGCCACTGGATCAAGATGCTCTCCTGCATGGTAGGTTGAAGACCAGAGAAGTGGATTTTGCTTTTCTTCAACAAAGCTCCTCATCATGTGCCGAATGGAGTCTGTAGATATAACCGTTGTGATCCCTAACCTGCTTGCCTGCACATATAATATCAGAGTTTTAACATTCAAAAGAAGTCATTAACATATTCAAACTGCAATCACAAACTATAATTATCTAAGTTATACTTAGAGTTAAGTGTAAGAGCTTATTGGCGATAAACAAAAAAGCTAAAGGGCATCAGGCGAGATGGATTTACCAGCAAAGCAGACAAAGTAGATTTGCCACATCCACTGGTGCCACAAAGTAGAACCGTCACAGATTCCTTTCTTTCCCGGATTCTGTAGTAAAAGCAAGGCATGGGGTATTAAATTCGTGTACTCACCCTGACCTCAATATCCACACTCACAAATGCCAAAGACACCAACACGAAAAAGACATTGGAACAAGAAATCTTAAAAGATTGGACAACAAAAGTCATAGAGACCAGTTATAGTGCAGCATATCTCTTAAGAATAAAGCATTGATGTTATGTTTGATACTGAAATCATTTATTACTTGAATTATAAAAGGCGGTATCAATTTTGCTCTATCACTAATGGATACACAGTTACAACGTTGATGATTAAACAATGTACATTAATCAAACAAATGATAAATTACCTGCAAGCTAGAACCAAATCAGCCCTCTGATTAGGACCAACATACTTGTATTCAGCCAAAGCGTCACATACTACATCTATAAACCTCCTCCTTTTGACAATAACCGTTGTCCGCTTTTTGTATGATTCAAACGGCATGCTCCTTATGTTATCATCATTCTTTAACGCATTGCTGCTGCTACCACCTCCTTCCTTATCCGACCGACTATTCTCTTTCCCAGTATTAACTTTCAAGAAATCGTTTCCAGTTTTAATCACACCCATTGCAGCTAAAGTATCCCCTAAGCATTCTGTTCTCATAATCTCAAACACCCTTTGACTAATCTGGTAAAAAAAAAAGCATATTGTATTCAGCTCTTGTCATAGACATATTTTCTTGTACTAATTTAGGGGATGTCTGGGATTGCGCTTATCTCGTGTTGATACACATAATAAGCAGTTTTAAAGTTCTTTTGGATTGTTTGACCAAATTGTTCATCTAACTGTTTTAAATAAGCATAAGTTTCTTTTATATAATGACAAAGACTTGCATCCCTATTATACACCTTTTATCACATCTATTATCTCAATCGAAACCTGTTGGTTGATGGAACACCCACATACCGTCAGGCCAAAAGCCCGTTTGGTAAATCCAAACCTAATCTCAAACATCCCCTTCATTAGTCCAAAATGCATTACACCCAAGTATCATAAGTACTTACAATCAGTAACATGCATGATAACATATAAAGCATCATAATTCTTGATTTAATGACAAGAAAAGAAGGTGAGCAAATTAACCTTAAAAGAATGTCTAGCTTTACAACCCATCAACTGCAAAGTGCTTTGAAGAACATGTCGTGTATACCTAAACGTAGACAACCCCTCATCACCATCTTCCACAACTATATACAACAATTTTGCAACCTCCATCCTATAACCTGTTACACATATATATTTATATAAATGTAATACCATAAATATTTACAAAAACATAACAATGCAGTTTGATTCATAATAAAAAAAGAACATAGATTCCTTACGTGGAAGATGTTTTTTATAAAGAATCAAACATGGGCATTATGTGAATCTAGGAACATTGTGATTATCTTCACTTGTATATAGATATATTATAAGAAGAACATTGTGTGTGTGTGTGTTTTTGAAGGTGTGTCATGAGGCTCCACGCATCAGCGTATGCAGCACTCCACGAGTCGTCTCCTCCTCGTTCTCGTTCTTGTTTTTGTGTTTGTGTTTTTCTCTCTCTATGTTTTTATATAATGTCTGTCGGGAAATTTGTTGAATTTTGGGTGAAAATTCCAAACCCTACCCAAGAACAATTCTTCTTTCGGTCCAACTTGTATTTTTAATATTTTACTTTCTTATTGTTTTTATTGTATCGCCACTACTCCTTATATTATGTTTTTTATCCTTTAGTTACCAACTTTATTGTACTTCACCACGTTAAAAAAGGGTCTAGTTGAACAATACAGATATATGTCTAAATTTACAGAAAAATAAGTAAGAGTAAACTACACCATTGGTCCTCAAACCGGAACTAATTCATGCATTTGATCCTACATTCTCAAAGTTCGCGTATTTAGTCCCAAAAAATTTCATTAACTTCGCTGTTGGCAATTTTGGTAACGCTTGTTAAAGCTGTCGTTAGCTACAATGCTTTTTCGTCTTTTCAGCGTTTCTTGTCTAAACACCTCATTAACATCGTTGGTCCCTGAACTTTCCAATTCTAGAATTTTAGAATCCAACCGCCTCTCTTCTTCAACCTCTCACCCACCACTACCTTCTGTTTACCACCGCTCTTACCAAACCGTCACCACCACCACCGTCGCCGTCATTATTATTCAAACGATAATCATTTGTGTAATAACTAAAATGGATATTCGTGTATATTATTGAAACGATAGTTATGATGTTAAATAACAAGAGTATGTAATTTTCTCCTAAAATTAACATCATTACCTCATTACCACCACCAACACCATCATCACCTCAGTCACCTCTACCACTATCATCATTTTGTCACCACCACATTCACCATCATCTCATTACCACAATTCATCACCAAACACACCAAACTCATTCCACAATTCATCACCGAAATAGAAAACATCATCTAATAGTTTTATCACAAACACATAAAATCTACATTTCATTAAATCAAGTAACTACTGTTGCTTGATTTCCCCCGACATGAACAAGTACCCAAAATATGCACATCAAATGTTTTTCCAGTTTACAATAACAAACTGGGACATCATGGATGTTCCTCTGGTGTAGATCCTACACTAGTGAACACTTGACCAATATTTTGGTTCAGGATCCTTTTGCTTTTGCGTGTTGGTGAAGTAAACTGCTGAGTTCCTACATATGTTCTTGCTGTGACATTGGATGTCTAAGTTCCAGTATTTCCTTCAACATTACAAATTGCAACAAGTTTTGATTAAAACAATTTTTTTGACATAAATTCCAATATCATAAAAACCCTATTACTTTCATTTGAGTTTGGTGAAAGCATAGAGTGCTGTTGAACTACATTGTCTCATGTTGTGTTTGTATCACCACATGTTATTCCAAGTTTTTCACATCTCATTCCAACGACACCAACTCTTAGTCCAACTCCAAGTCTGCCACCTCTCTTTCCAGCTACACCAACTTTTAGTCCAAGTATGCAACATCTCCTTCCAAATGTCCTTGTTGTGACATTGGATGGCAATTGCTGCTAATACAAGTGAAACAAGTTTAGAATTCAAATGGGACCACCTTCAAAATTACAAGTTCCAAATGTACTTTTACCTTTATTACTATTGTTTGCAATTGCTCTTAATCAAATATGCAACCTCTCTGTCTAACTATCCTTTTAGCTTTTTTTACTATTTTTTTACAATTGCGGGTTTTTCAAGAACGTTTGAAGTTATTAATTGTTATTCAACATTATCTGCAATTGCACTTAGTCCTTGAACAATTTACTCCACTTCTTCCATAGGGCGATGATCAATCACAGCGAGATCATCATATAGTATAATAATCTCCTTAATATCTTCTTCAACCACAATATCATCCTCAAGTATGATAATCTCAACACTATCCTCCTCCACCAAAGTATCATCATCTATCTTAATATCCTCAACACTATCCTCCTCAAAAGGATGTTCATCCACTAACACATCTTCAACACTGTCATCCTCAACAACATGTTCAACAACTAACATGTCCTAAACACTATTGATGCAGGTTTTACTGACCAGGTTTTAATATTTGTAATTACTCGTTATACCTATGGTCTACCCTAATGCACTAACGGGCAGTGTACCCGGTCGTGTGTAGTGTAGTATTCGGTAAAACCGAGGTCGTCCCAAGAGCTACGTGGATTGGAAATTAAGTTAAGTGTATGTCACGATTTTAATTGCTTTTAAGATAGAAATAATAAAATTAACTAATAAAACAAGGAAGTAAAAGAAAGCAGATAAAGGCAAGAGTTGTAATCAATGAAGGAGAGTGGTGCTAACCTGGTTATTCATCCTAGCTAGTAATGTCTACGTCTAATTACTTCCAATTACTTCAGGTGGGGTCAAAGTCGAGAGGACAACATTTGGTCAATTCGCCCTAACCTATCAGCAAAGATGCCACCACAGGAGAAGTCAGGTGTCCCCTCATAAGTCCTGTTGTTCCTGGTCCCCTAAGCCAAGTCATTAAGTACCGCTACATGCTAGACTTATAATAGTGAGTGCCCGGCCGTTAGGAACTTAGACACTCACCCCCTAATTCTTAAGTTCATCCAAACGGTAGGTGATCAGTTGGTCAAATTGCACAAGTAGAAAGGGTCGTCAGTTGGTCATATCTTACCCTTCCCGTCTCAGTCCGCTCACCTAGGGTCAGTTGGTCATATCTCCTAGGCAATTGGCCTCTACCGCCGTTCAAAACTACCGAACCAAGGGTGGCTACCAATAAACTATGCATGCATACACTTAGAAATAATTGTACGGAAATAAAGTAAACGTAAACAAAACAATTAAGGAACCATAACTAGGCCAGCACCAGGGTGCTTAGCCAAACATATAGTAAATCATACCAACAAAAATGAATACATCATAAATTGAATTGAACATAATGTTTGATACAAATTACTTGATGTAGAGCTAATAATGATGATGATTGCGAGTGAATTCTTCCTTCAAAACTGGCTTCGGACTGCTGAAAAATGCCCTGGAGTGGTGCCCTAATCGACCCCTAGGAGAGGGGTGAAGAGAGATACTTAAAAATGCAGATTTAGGGCTGTATTTATAGGCCGCGACATGGTTACGGCGTAACCTTAAGTGCAAGTTACGCCGTAACTATTTTAGTAAATAAAATCTAGAAAAGTTACGTCGTAACTTTCGATTCGGTTACGGCGTAACCAAACTTGTAATTACCTTCCTCGTACTTTTTCTCATCCTCTAATTTTCTTGAAACTTTATTGCACTAGTTGACGCTTTTGGCCCCTGAAGTAGCGCGTCGATTCAAATTAAGTCCAAAAGCCTTAATAATACTTATAAGATATTTATGGTTTCAACCCCCCGTCGTTCTTGATATATTTATACTTGGTCCTTGAAGTGAATAAAATAAATATCAACTTGCCGCTTCCAGTCCCTGGACTTCAAAACTTTGCGCTGAAGTAATTAATTACGACGTAACTAATTATCCAAGTTACGCCGTAATCCTTCGTATGCTCATGATTATCCACTCCGACATTATCTCTACAGCGTAACTAATTTACCATGTTACGCCGTAATCTTCACAAAAATAATTACGACGTAACCTTAAGAGTTGGTTACGCCGTATCCTTCAAAGCATCATATTTACGCCGTAACATAATTAAACAGTTACGGCGTAACCTTCACAAATAATTCATAGGCCCTCGTAAATCAATCTTCAGAACATGTATTTGGCCTTTTATCACTTATTTTCCGCTCCAACGCCTCATTTATCCTGAAATGCAAATATGAACGAATATGAACGAATTAAGTATCATATTAATACAAATGAGGCCATAAACACGGGAATTTGATATATAAAAGATCAGGCTAATTTGATGTTATCAAATATCCCCCCACTTGAACTCTACTTGTCCTCAAGTAGACCTTTTAAGTAATTCTTAAAAAGATATCTCCCAGGATTAATTGAAAGTTATGAGTTTAAAAATTACCTAAGCTAGAAAATTCCAACCCGAGCACCTCACGAAAAGGGAATTGAAATCACACTCTCTCTCATAATTCATGTGTTTATTTATGGGTGATCACTCAACTGCTCAGTCATGGCGAGTATTCTATCATAGGCTTGGCAAAGATATTAATCTCCACCACTAGAGTCTATAGATGCAGCTATTCTAAAAGGCAATGGGTTGACACAACATAAAGGCTTATGGGGTTATTATGTCATTACTAACGAGCTACGACGAAGGGGACAAAACCAATGATACATGACCAAATCCATGGCCAAGATACCAATGATTGCTCGCTTCCTCACCTAAACTCGATTCATGACTAAGGGTAGGATAAGGCATGGGACAATTTTAATGGGTGTAAATAAAAAGACACGAAACATTTAGATTCCTAAGTCCACAATAACCCCACCACTAGTCGCATTCAATCCCATAGCAAAAATCGAGGGTCAAGAGTCAAGGGGTCTTCAATAATCCAATACACGAGTTAATGCATAAGAAATGTAATGTGGTGCCTCATAAACTTCATAATCTAGGCAAATAAGATGCATTAACTCGGCCTTCATCATCAATGAAAAAAGAATGTGCTATATAAATTTTTTTTAAATTTGGGTCAATTTAGCACATATTTCGATCAAAATCGACCATTTCTATCTCCCATCCCCCCACTTGAAATGTACAATGTTCCCATTGTACGAATATTGATTAAAATTTGAAAGGCGAGATAGAAATGTTCGGGTTTCTAATTTTATCCGTAAGACAAAACGGATTTGTAAAAATTTGCGCCAGTTGAAAAAGGCGAGAATACTAATCATAAACACTTGCTTGCATGTTTTTTTTTTTTTTTTTTTTTTTTTTTTTGTCTCTTTTTTTTTTTTTTTTTTTTGCAAGACAAGGTATACAAGAATATAAACGATACGAACATAAATTGTATCCCCCCACTTGAGATCAACTATCATCTAAACCCGATTTTCTTCCAAAACCCTTTATTCAAAACCCGCGACTTTCACTAGTGGAACCAAAATTAACCAACAGCGCCCGGACCATGGACATAAGGAAACTACAGGGTAGGCTAGGCGATAGGTGTAACGAAACAACATAAATTGGGTGAACAAAATGAAAGGGATGGCTCTGAAGGGTGTATCTAGGGGTATCTTGCACTAATGGTGAGTGCAACAAAAAGGGTTTAACGGGGGGATTGACTGATCAATGTAAAGAGTCAATATACACAATACATATATGGACTATTTGGGTTTAATCCTAAAATTGCCTTATATCCTAGCTGCACCGATCACACCAAGTTACCTCAGTGTAATGCTCATGATAATGGTCTCGAAAAGATATACAAGGCCAAGTTCTAAAGTCTACTACAGCCACCGACACACTCATTTTTATGGAATTATGTATAAGGGGAAAACGGAAAGGCTTATCCTCACACAATGGAAATATAGGGTAGGTGTGCTTATTCTAGATTAATCCAGTTAAGTAATGAAAAACATGTCAAAATTTTACTAATGAAACACGTTTCATCAAAACCTAGAAAAATAAAGACAAGTAAAATCAAGTGGGTGTTTATGTCTAATCCCTTCCCCCCACTTGGGTCATACTAAGCATAATATTGAAAGATAGGAAGGGTTAGAATTGAAACATAAAACTCCCCTGGATTTTGCTCGGCATGATCGAAGACTCACGAGTAAACGTGTCCCGCTTTGAGATCTATGAGCAAACTTTAATAACCTGAATTCACTTAAGACAACCAAACGCATCATACTAGAAAAACAACAAGTATAAAAAGAAAATGAAAAACCTAACTCACTTTCGTACGAATCACGGTTGCATTTAGCGTATGCAACAAGCCTTTTAAACCACTTGGTGTCCCAAGTGAACGAGTGAAGTCTCGTGAGGGTTTACAGGGAACACACCCACAAAGTTCATTTAAAACTAATACAAGGTTATTGTGTTATTATAGAAAGAATTTGAACTGGAGGATAATTACGCCGTAACTCTTTGAAGGAGTTACGCCGTAATTATGGCAAAACCTGGCAGTCACTACTGGAGGGTAGCTACGGCGTAACCATAGCATGGGATTACACCGTAATCGGTAATGCTCTTGAGAAAATTGCTACTTGTGATGTGTTACGGTGTAATCATTAGGATGAGTTACGCCGTAACTGTTGGTCAGGTCAGGTCCCCATTTATGTTACTGATGTAATCTTCTCCGATTCCTGCAAAAATGGTTAAAAACACAAAACCCTGCTATACTAACAAAATGAAAAAGAAAAGATAGGCATGGGGTGCCTCCCACGAAGCACTTGTTTTTGTTCGAGTCACGAGCTTGACTCTACCCTTATTTACTAAGTAAAAGGGTGTTCATCCCCTCACTTGAAATCAAGTGTGGGTGAAAATAGCAATAAACACCATGAGGGTGTGAATTTGCTATGGGATGGAGAAATGATAAATTATGATCATACCTGAAAGGAGATGTTATTTCCCTCCATACCTTACCCATTTTAGTTGATGACTGGTTCACCTCGTGACGTGGTTGATCAATTGGACCGTATGTCTTCTCATTAATCGCTGAAGTGACCAAAATCTTGTCCTCTAATTCCTTTGCAAGATCAACTAAAATTGGTTTAGTAGCCGGAGCTACATAACCATCATCGGGTGATGTGACGGGTTGCACGATTTCATCCATAATTTCAGCAACCTGTATAGGAAAACAAGCAAGATTGTTAGTAATAAAAGAAGAGTTAGAAGTGTTACCATTTTGCGTTGAAGTTGATTCCACATTAGCTTGTGGCATTGCTTCATCATCCTGTAAGCTCCATGCTTCCATCTTCTTCAATTGATCATTGCTTGTTTCTTCATCGCTCACAACCTTCAAACGTCCTGGAAATGGGATAAGTGGGACATAAGGTCTGATATAAGGAACTGGCTCGTTGTTGACTTCATTCATCTTTCCCACCGTTGCCTTGATAGTTCCAACCGCATTCTTTTTATTTTCCAGGACCTTTTGGTTTAATTCTTCAAGCTTAGCTTCCAAACTTTTCCTCTTAGCTTCAAGATTTTTTAAATTTAAGTTCGCACCCTCCTTGAATTTCCTAATCCATTCGTCATTCGAGTCGTGCATCCCTTTTAAATTATCCGAGTATTTCTTGACGGCTTCCTCCAATGATTCCACATACCTGACCTGCTCATATTCTTTGCGTTCTTCTTGGAGAGAATGCTCTTGTATAGCATGAATGTCTTCCTTAACCATATTCATATCACATCCAAGTCTATCAAGCTGCTTGGTGATGTCGCCAATGTCATCCAAGCTGTTGCTATTTATGGCCCAAGTGGTTGCTCCATCATACCAATTTCGTGAATGGTCAGCCATCATTTCAATTGATCTAAGGGCTTGTGCAGGTGGCATTGTAGGAATAGGTCCTTGAGAGTCGAGCATTTGGAGGGACGAGATGTGTAAACCTTTGTAGAAAATAAGGACCATCTGATGGTTGCTGATATCATGCGTTGGGCATTTGTAAAGAAGGTCATTATATATTTCCCAAGCTTCATCTAGCGTTTCATCCATCTTCTGCCTGGAACTCCTTATTTCTTCCATCTTCTTGGCAATCTTTGAAGGAGGACAATATCTCCGAATGAATGCTTTCTTTAAAGGATTCCATGTATTGATCAACCCAGCAGGAAGCATCTTCATCCATCTTCTAGCTGCACCAGTGAGTGTAATTGGGAACACTCTAAGCGTTAATGCATCTTGAGTGACTCCTGGAGTGTGGAAAAGATCTGCGATCTCCAATACTCTTCGCACATGCAGGTGGGCATCTTCATCATTAGTTCCCGCGAAAAGCTTTTGTCTAAGTTCCCTCATGAACTGGTAGCTGATCTCAAAGTCGATGTCATCATTCATTTCGGGGCATACCACGCCCGATCTTTGGTTATCTCGAGTCAACGCAATATATTCTTCCATAGTGAGCATGTCAAAATCTGAATCTTCCATATCCTGAAATATCAAAAACAAACAAAAAGCAGAAAACAAGAGAAAAAGAAAGCTAAAAACAAAAATAAAAGAAAAAACTTAAATTAAAATCCCAAATAGCTCCCCGGCAGCGGCGCCAAAAACTTGATGCAGGTTTTACTGACCAGGTTTTAATATTTGTAATTACTCGTTATACCTATGGTCTACCCTAATGCACTAACGGGCAGTGTACCCGGTCGTGTGTAGTGTAGTATTCGGTAAAACCGAGGTCGTCCCAAGAGCTACGTGGATTGGAAATTAAGTTAAGTCTATGTCACGATTTTAATTGCTTTTAAGATAGACATAATAAAATTTACTAATAAAACAAGGAAGTAAAAGAAAGCAGATAAAGGCAAGAGTTGTAATCAATGAAGGAGAGTGGTGCTAAACTGGTTATTCATCCTAGCTAGTAATGTCTACGTCTAATTACTTCCAATTACTTCAGGTGGGGTCAAAGTCGAGAGGACAACATTTGGTCAATTCGCCCTAACCTATCAGCAAAGATGCCACCACAGGAGAAGTCAGGTGTCCCCTCATAAGTCCTGTTGTTCCTGGTCCCCTAAGCCAAGTCATTAAGTACCGCTACATGCTAGACTTATAATAGTGAGTGCCCAGCCGTTAGGAACTTAGACACTCACCCCCTAATTCTTAAGTTCATCCAAACGGTAGGTGATGAGTTGGTCAAATCGCACAAGTAGAAAGGGTCGTCAGTTGGTCATATCTTACCCTTCCCGTCTCAGTCCGCTCACCTAGGGTCAGTTGGTCATATCTCCTAGGCAATTGGCCTCTACCTCCTTTCAAAACTACCGAACCAAGGGTGGCTACCAATAAACTATGCATGCATACACTTAGAAATAATTGTACGAAAATAAAGTAAACATAAAAAAAACAATTAAGGAACCATAACTAGGCCAACACCATTTGTCCCTTAGTGGTGGAAAGCATTGCCAATTGTCTGTGATTTCCCTCTTTGAAGCTAAGATTTTAGCAGGGGTTTTGTTAGGGTTTTCAGGAGAACTTCTCGTGCCTCGATCATAGGATTAGGACGACATTCTTCCTTGGTTGATTTGTTTTCCCGTAATCCCGCTTAGCTATTGTTACTGATTTTGTCATAATGCTCGCCACGTTTCTTTTTCTTGTTGTAGAAAACTAGAAGGGGGAGGGGTAGGGTTGAATAGTTTTACCGATTAAAACTTCGTTTTAAAGTATTTAGATCGACTTATGTCAATCTATTTAGATTATGTGTTGGATATTGATAGTTATACGAATATATAAGCTATGCTACAAGATAAAGAAAGAGATACACAACCACAACATAAGTATTTATAGTGGTTCGGCTACAAGGACACCTTCCTTGCCCTACTCCACTCCCCGAATACCCAACTCGAGAGTTTTTAATCACTACACACCATAAGCTCCTTTAAGTGGCAGAGAAGCCTTCACAATGTCGCTTACACTTTATCCGGTACAAAGCTAAATACTAGGTTTTTCACACAAGGTAGATCCAAACCTTCATCACTTACACTTTATCTGGTACAAGGCTAGATACCGGGTTCCATTAAAATGGAGCTACCAACACCCTACACACTATGTATCACAATATACTTCGACGCCCCATATCGAATATACCTATTAGTACCATACACCAAATCCTTCAACTACACAACACACTAATGGAGGAAGAGAAGATACATCAAGAGGATTCACTTAAGTGGTCTTGATGGAGACGAAGCTTAGCAACTCATGACCTTAAGCTTGCAAGTCTTCAAGAGGTCGTGATCTCGCCTTTAAGGGGAACCTAGAGAATCACAAAGAGAAAAGCTACATAGAAGATCCTTAGATATGAGGTTAGAGAGTTTAGAACATAAAGAGAAGATATGTCTAAAAGGGGTGAGCAACAAAGAAGAAATGACTCACTATTTGTAGGTAATTATGCCTACTGTTCACTCGGATCCACCGGATCCCTTTGAGGCTAGTAAACTCAGGGATCCGGTTGTCTGATGAAAACAGTCCGGGTCTTAGGTTACAAACCGAGTTATGGGTTATGGGTAATGTACCATGGGTCATGGGTACCCAGCTAGATACAATGTATATAGACAATGGGTCATGGGTCATGGCTCTAACCCAACATGATGTCATGCATGATGTAAATGCACATGGATCATGGGCATGGGTCATGGGTTATGGATCATGGTTTACCCAACACATATATATTACAAAGTATATTTGAACAAGTATGTATTTTTATAAAATGTAAGTAACCAAAGTTACTTGTAAGTGTTTTATAAAAATGGTTTTGGTTTTATATAAACTATTTAACTAAGCATGTTTAATGGTTTTAATCTTTAGTAAAATATGTTAGTAAACTATTTGCTCAAAGCTTTACGTATTTTATTTATTTTGTTAAAATGATTTTACGATTGTTATCGACAAAACATAAGAAGATCGTAAATATAAATAAATGTTTTTACAGTTGATTTGCATTAACACTTGTCTTTGTGAACTCCCTGGAATGATCCAATAGTTCTTTCCATATTTTTGGGGTTTTGTGGGTAAGTTTATTGTAAAACGGTCCTTTGGTTATGTTACCGATGAATGTTGAGATCTTCTGATCATCCCTGACTCCTGGGATCTTGCTCGCTTCGTTATTGAATCTTTCAGTGAAGTCGATCATGTGTTCATCCTAAACCTGCTTGATGAATTGCAGGTTGACATAGTCGCATGTGTACTCCCTTCTTGGTTAGAAGTTCTTGACGAACTTTTCCTTGAGATCTTCCCATCCATTATCATGTTTTTGTCGATGCCTTTGAACCAGACGACTGCTCGTCCCATTAAGGTATGCTAAAACAGATGTCAGGCAATTAGATTATTTCAGGCATTTATTTTTGTTGCACACTCAAATTGCCAAATGTGTGAATTAGGATCAGTGACTCCGTCATACATATGTATGTAAGTGGGAAGTTTCAGGCCCACCGGGAGTTGGTATTTCTCTATCCATTTCACGAACTGGTCTTTAATATTCAAAGCACGAAGATGTTCAGGCACGTCGTCACCAACTGTCTTGTAGTAACGATGTTCATTTTTGTCTAGGACTCTTGTCATTAGTGTGATGAACTGATCCATAGAGGAGGTTTGTTGTTGTGAGTTCTCAGTCTGGGTGGACATGAGTGAGATGGATGCCAAAGTGTGTTGATATCCAGGCATAAGGTTTGTGGACCCGCCTGGGTACATAGGTTGTTGATGGTATTGAGTTTGCATGCTTTGAGTTACCTGAAAAGTTGGTTGTGGGATTTGTTGTGACGGTACACTATTGTAACTGACTGGTTGTGACATTTAAGGTATTGCCTGATAACCAAAATGTTGTGAGTTTGTGTTAAGGATGTGTATTTGTGGCCCTTCCTGTCCTGTTTGTTGGCTTTCACGCATTCACATATTCAGGAAGGCTAAATGCATTGATTTTATATGAGTGTTGTCATTATTGACTTTAGGCTTGTTCTTGGAAGTCGATCTTACGATGAGTGGGTTATGAAATTATGGTTTTGCCGTAAGGTGTTAACAGTATTTGGTGGTGGACTCCCTCGAAATGAGTTTGTGCTTATTGAAGTTAGTTGGGATATGACATTATGGTTGTTTTGTGTTAGAGTTGCCCGTCCTTTGTCCGTATGACTGATGTCATCAGGGTTGGTTACGTCGGACGAGGGTGGGGGTGATGGAATTTGCTGATTTGGTTTTTCCGACATCTTTGTAAAATGAATGCATTCGGTATGAAAACGAGGTTTTCGTTTAGGCGAAATGATAATTTTCATGTTTTGAAACGAAAAAAAGTTTTAGATCTTGTGTTTTCCAGTGACGGAGTATAGGAGTTTTTGTTTCGAGGAAACTTTGTAAATGTTTTGATCGAGAAACAGTGTGAGTTTTTGATGAAATAAAGTTTTTTGGTGAACAGAAAAAGTTTTCCAGTGAATCGGAAAAGTTTTGCAGTGAACGGAAAAGTGATTTTTGTGGCTATTTAGTTGCGTATAGCACGATTGGTTCCATGTTTATGTAAGGTACGTATTGAAGGTAAGGGTAGCTAACCGTTCGGTTTCCCACGTTCGGTAAGGACCCTAGTATGTGACCGGAGTCACGAGTTGGGGTAACACTCATGGTGTAGCTAGTATGTGAGTGAATTGAGAATTTACTATGTGTTGCTTGGTCTATTCCGTGGGAATGGACTTGGTATTTATATAGATTGATTTAGGGCTTTGCGCTTGTCTAGAAGGCAATCTATAGTCGAGGATGGTCCACATGGTGGACATCCAATGGAAGAGACAAGAATGACACGTGGCGTGTCAGCTTTGGCTTAGCTGGATGCATGGAAAGATTCATGCACGATTGATGCACTACCTTTAAGCTAGTGAGGTAGTGACACGTATCTGTTTGTTGCAACGGTCCTGGGGGATATACCCAGTCATGTCGTTGCTTGTTAGCGTTCTACAGGCTTTTAAGCTTGTCCTAGGAGTTCGAGTCCTAGGCGTGTTATGATGAGTCATGGCGTGATGGGCCTGCTTAGGGCGTATGAGCCTTTAGTCAGTTGGGCTGAACGTCTTATACGTTAACAAATATTTTAGTATGCCAAAATAAAATTAACGAGTTGATGGTTTTTAGTCCAAATAGGTTTACCACCTTAAGAAAAGGCATGTTCATTGTTTTATGACAAATATCTAACGGTGTTATAGTTTTTGGGACAGAGGACACAACATGTTCATTGCTTTGTGACAAATTTATAATGGCATTATAGCTGTTGGGACAAAGGACACAACATGTTCATTGCTTTGAAACAAATATCTAATAGCATTATAGTTGTTGGGAAAGGGGACACATCATATTTTGTGAAATTAAAATTATTGACTGTGTTATATATGTCTAAATCAAGAAGCAAATTTCGTGTACATGTTATCAGACAGTCCAAAACTTCCATGATACAACAAACACCTGTTTAACTCACATATGAGATACCAAATGTGACTTTAAGCTACATGCTACAAAGAACATTGAGCATTCATATCATGATACTTCGTCAAAGCACATATTTACTAAAAAAGAAAAGTTTCTACAAATTGTTGTTGCAAATTAGTCAGACACAACAAAGAGATTCATTGATGCATTACATCAAACACTTATAATGCAAAAATAATTATCCATTAAAAGTAGCCAATGTAAGTACCGAGTCACTTCTAAACATCTTTCTATAACAAATACACTTTTTTTAAAGCAAATTAAATTCTTATAGCAACTCTACCATCCATAATTATCATCAGTCATGAACATTTTGTTTTATAACAAAACACTTTTACAACAAATAAAGTTCTTATAACTCTGCAATCAATAGTAGTGACGAGTAATCACACTAATTACCAAATCTTGAGTCATATCAATAATCATGAAATTCTTGATAATTTATCACTAGGGGGTAACCTAATTTGATTGAAAACATGAAATGAACACCGATCAATCTTTTCTTTCAAATACAACAGTAATCCCAACTTCTTATTGATAATTCATGAAATTAAAATTTTCCTCCAAACACTGTCAGATGTCACTCTTATTCAGGTATTTACTAAAAAAAATTTCATTGACGCATTATAACGAACACTTAATATGCACAGACTATTACAAATTTAAAGTATTCAACAAATGTTCTTGATCGATCCCAAACATCATGAATTCACACGTTAACAAATGCACAAAACCTAGAAAGTGTCTGTAACAAACTCGTCAATCGATATTTGTGATGATTAACACGTCACCAATAAATATTGTTGGTATCATAGCAAATCGTGAAATTATCGATAAATCATTACTAGAAACACAATGATTAGATTAAACTTCTAAAAACAAGTTCATTCAAATACACATTTAAATTACCATTCAAATATGAAATTATCGGTTAATCATCACTAACACGACAATATAGTACCTTTTGCACTAAGCAATTTGACAAAATTAATGAAAACGACACTGATTTTGGATATAAAGTGTTGTGTGTGAAAGAGAGGTGGTTGGATTTTAGAATTCTAGAATTGGAAAAGAGACCAACGGTCTTAATGGGGGTGTTTGGACAAGAAAGGCTGAAAAGACGAATAAGCCCTTGCAGCTAACTGACATTTTTAACGCGTGTTACCAAAATTAGACCAACAACAAAGTTAATGAAAAAGTTTGGGATTAAACACGAGAATTTTGAGAATTTAAGACCAAATGTGTGAATTGGGTCCTGTTTGAGGACCAATGGTATAATTACTCATGTCGTTTTGTATTCCCAAAAAGACATACGTATTTATTTTTAATCCTATGAGAAAAATTAACCATGTCTTTTTGTATTCACAAAAGGGAGATAGATTTGCTAATTATAGCGCTTAGAGACCTGTTTATAAAAATACTCATACAAAGTTATTTGTATATTATGATGGCGAGACGGGTAAATAAATAAGATTTTACTATTCGGGCGAGACGGGTAAATAAATAAAATTTTACTATTTGGGTTACGTTATTTGAGAAAGGGAGTCTTTGACTTACGTTATGTACACGGTCTTACTAACTAACGCATCACTCTTACCACTTTCGAAATCCAACTTTTTATTATGAACACCTCAAAGTATGTATCTAGTGAGATTTGACTCTTGAGATGTTAACCATGTTACTACTATAATGTAGTTAATAATGTCTAAATTAATATAATCGTGTAATCAGGGATTGACCTGGGATTTTAAAAAAGGTGTTGTATAAAAGAATCGTTAAGCTAACTAAAGTTACATTGTAAGAAATGAAACTAGCAAATAAAAATTTGAGAGTTGCACATACCAAAAAAAGCAACAGTTTTTTAAAGTTTTTGTGCTACGTGACCTAAAATCGGTGTAACACATGCTACACCCGGCACCAATGTAGGTCCATCCCCTGCGTGTAATAAACTTGTTAAACATGGTATTTAAAACTGCTTTTATCTTTTTTTTTTTTTTTTTTTTTTTTTTTTTTTCCTATTAGATTTAGTGAACACTAGTTTGGTATTAATGTTAATCATCTCGATTGTTTTTTACAACATGGAATAAAAAAATAATAAGAAGAAGAAGACATTTTCGGTATGGGACCTAGCTAGACTAAGGTTTGGTATGCACGTACATAAATACTTTTGAACTTTTCTTAGAGACCCGGGTACAGTGGCTCATGGCTTGAGCCATAGCCTTCAACGTGAGACTATGGCACGACATACCATACCGTAACTGGGCTGGTAAGGCTTGGCGCCGTGGCCACCAGCCCACGCCATAGCAACTTTTTTTTGTTTGTTTTCGGTTTGTTTGTGTTTGTGATGTTCTGTGTTTGATATCTTATGTTTGTGTGATGAGATTGTGAGTTTCATTTTTTTTTTTATGTTTGTGTTTTTGGCTTCATTTTTTTGCAGGTGAACGAGCTGAGGAAGAAGATGACTAAAAATGGGTATGGATGTATGGATGTATGTATGGATGGATAGGAGTGAACCAATGACTTTACTTTAGTTTAAGTGGTAAACAAATGGGCCACGTAGGTAGTAGATGGACAGGAAACTTTCCAAAAAAAAAAAAAAAAGTAGATGGATAGGAAACTTTCAATGACTTTACTTTGTGATGTGTTTGATATTTTAAAAAAAAAAGGTAGTAGCATTTAAGTATTGCGTGTACTATTTAAATATAGGTTTTAAGTATTTTTTTTTTTTATAACCGTAGTAGCTGTGTTTTGAAGTGTAACATTTAAGTATTGTAGAATTTTAAAGTATTGTAACATTTAAAGTGAAGTATTGTAGCATTTGATAGTATAGCATTTAGTATTGTAGCATTTATGCTTCAACTACCCTATTATTCTTTCAACTTTTATATATACTTTCACTATTATTTACTTCTCAACACCTAAAACAATACTTATTTTTTCATCAACAATCACTATGAATCCCAACAACTATGATCATTACGATATTTATTTTCAAGACGAATCGGAGTGGTATATGCGCGGTTTTGAAGCTTATGAACAATTTTTAGCTTTGTGTAATTCAGAAGTTGGGAGTTCAAGTTCGGGTTCGGGTCGTAATACCAGGACATACATACCACGTGAACGAGAAGAGGCGGAAGAACGACTATTGGAAGACTATTTTGGCGACGAAAACAATCCTCCTAAATACCCGGAGAGGAATTTTAGGCGAAGGTATCGTATGAGTTCTACACTTTTTAAACAAATTGTCAATGATATTACCAATTACAATGCCGACCCTCTTCCCGAATACTTCCATTTTTTTAAAAAGCGAATTGATTGTACGGGTCGGCCAAGTATTAGTCCTATCATGAAATGCACAGCCGCCATACGCCAATTGGCATATGGTTCAACACCTGATGCATTTGACGAGTACTTGCAAATTGGTGAACGTTGTTCACGTGAGTGTTTACTAAATTTCACTAAATGCATATATATTTTATACGTAGAAGAGTTTTTAAGAAAGCCTAATTCAGATGATATCGAAAAAATATATGCATTGCACGAAAAAGAACATGGGCTCCCGGGAATGCTCGGGAGCATTGATTGTATGCATTGGGATTGGAAAAATTGTCCAAAGGCCTTACATGCTCAATTCAAAAGACGTGATCATAAATACCCGACATTAATGCTAGAAGCCGTGGCGGATTATACTTTGTGGATATGGCATGCATATTTTGGTGTTCCGGGTTCAAATAACGACCTCAATGTTTTATACGGTTCACCATTATTCGATGACTTTCTTGGCGATAAAGTTCCCGATTCTCCATTTGTAGTAAATGGAAAAACATACAACAAAGGTTACTATTTAGCTGATGGAATTTATCCCGAGTGGTCTACGTTTGTCAAAACATTTTCTATTGCAAGAGAGGAAAAACAAATGAAGTTTAAAAGAGTTCAAGAAAGCTCAAGAAAAGATATTGAACGAGCTTTCGGAGTCCTACAAGGTCGTTGGGGAATTATACAACAACCCGCTCGTGCTTACCAAATCAACACGTTACGAAGAATCATGTATTGTTGTATAATATTACATAACATGATAGTAAAAGATCAAAAGTTCGCCGTTACCGAATTTAATGAAATATTCGTTAATCCACAACCCAATATTCAACGTACTTGGGTCGAACGATGCGACTTACATATTAGGAAAACCAAAGAACTTCGAGATAGAAAAGTGCACAACGAACTTCGACAAGACATTATCGAGCATTTATGGAACCTTAATCACTAAATTGTATTTTTTTCAGATCGCTATTTCGTTTGTATTGTCATTTTATGTACTTTTTTATTTTTATGTAATGTGTTTTATATTAATGAAATTAAATTTTTGTACTTGTTTATGGTTGACAATAAATGAGATGACTTAAATGAGGAAGATGACTTATCAATGGTTGACAATAAATGAGATGACTTAAATGAGGAAGATGACTTATCAATGGTTGACAATAAATGAGATGACTTAAATGAGGAAGATGACTTATCAATGGTTGACAATAAATGAGATGACTTAAATGAGGAAGATGATTTATCAATGAAATTACCTCTATCTCTTTATATGAACCCGATGAAACCGAACCCGTTGGCACGTTTTCACAAAAACGTACCAAAAAAATTGCCAAAAAACCCAAGGATAAACCTGAGGGATCTAATTCTAGTCGAAACTTGTGGAGCCAAGATGAGGAGTTAATTTTGGCCGAATGCTTCATACAAGTATCCGAGGATCCAAATGTGGGCGTTGATCAAAATAAAGACACGTTTTGGTATAGGGTTCTCGAAATTTACAATAAAGAAGCCGAAAAGAAAAAGTTTGTGAAGCGTACTAAGAACATGTTAACGGGGAAGTGGACTCCGTTGAATAAAGATGTCAAGAAGTTTAATGACCTTGTCGATGAAACTCAAGCTCTTAGCGGGGAAAATGATGAAGATTTGATGTCACGAGTTCATATAATTTTTAGCAGAATCGCGGGTTACACTTTTAAGCACAAAAGTGCTTGGTTTTTTTTGAAAGACAAGCACAAGTGGAAAAACCCCGATTCAACACAAGCAAGACGAAACCGCTTACGGGTAAATGAAGATGAGCCCGAACTCTTTGGAGATGATCCGTTGCCACGTCCCCCCGGGAAACAAAGGCCTTCAAAAAGTCAACGGTCTTCAAACTCATCCGCCTCTTCTGGTTCTAACCCGGTTATGTTTCAAGAAATGTTGCAACAACAATACGCTTTGGACCGTGAGGCGAAATTGGAAAAGTTGGAGCGTGAGACGGCAGCGAGAGTTGAATTAATCAACGCTCAAAAAAGGAACGAGGAGTTGAAAGCCGAAGCACTTTATGCACAAAAAAAGGCCGAAGATTTGAAAGTCTTGAAAATCAAAACAAAGGATATGGATCCGGAAGACGCGGCTATCATCGAGGCGGAAAAAATAAGGATTCGGGCGGAATATTTTCTCAAAAACTAGATTATTTCTCTTTTTAATGTATTGTTTTAATTTGATGTCTTTTTTTTAATGTGTTGTATTTTTAATTTATGTAATATTTTTTTTAATTAATGAAATTAAATTCTAGTTATATATATATTTTATATTAAATGAAAAAAAAATCGATGGCACCAAAAAGTGGTGTTATAGCTAGGGAGGGGTGTTTTGGTGTTATAGAGAAATCTGGTGCCATGAAAAAAATGTGCTGAGGTGGCATCACTTTTTCCATGGCACCACCCATGGCACCACCCACGGCACCAACGGTACCCAATGCTCTTATGCGTTTTTTGTAATCTATAGGACATGTCTTGATATATATTTGTTCAAAAAAAGTTGTGTATATATGCCCAAATTTTGGGTGATTTTAATGCATTACCGTGTTAAGAAAAAAAAACGTGGGTCTATCACTAAATGTGGTGAATACGATGTATGGTTCTTTGTGTTTCAATATGAGATGTGACGTGATCGGTTTAATATTATCACAATTATGTTGAAGGTGACTTTGGACCCATAGACCGGTTCCTCATGCATGGTTTTTTCTTTACGTTGTTTGGGTTTTTCTTAGACTAGTTACTATTAGCTTGAATTTAAGATTAGTGGTATTTGTTTTAGACCGGGCGTAAACTATCGAAAGACCACCCCCATCTTAAAGCGTTGTCCTTCTTTTTGTCTGAGTTGTGTGCACCACCAACTTGTGTGTTTGTGATGGTGGTCTTAGGCCGGTGGTAATAGTGATCGCCAGGGCCGTCCCATGAATTATAGGAGCCCTGTGCCATTCCAAAAATACAGGCCTCTCAAACATGACGAATGATTTAAATAAGCGTTAAAAATAAACATATGAAAAGATAAGTATTTGAAAACATAAAAAACTGCCTATAACATATGATATCCATCAGATTAGTATTATAGGGTCACATTCAAAGCCTTCATGAAAAATGTTTTAAAAAAACATTTATAAAGCAAATTGGACTAACTTTAACATCTTTTCTAAATTTGGGCTGAAAGTATAACTTTCTAAAGTTCATATGTCTCTTTACGAATAAAACAAAATGACTAAAATACAAGCCTAAGATTTATAAAAATTTAGGGTGCAAAGTGAGTAATACCCATAGTTATCATCTTCCTCATCTTGTCATCTATACACTCGTTTACTGTGTTCTTTTTTTTTCTTTCTTTTCTTTAGACACTTGAAACTAAGCTATGTTTCAATAATATAACATCCAGGTATTAAGTTTAGAATACATTCTTATCAAAATTACTTTAAACACATAATTAACCCAGCCCTGCATTACAACATCGGAGGCCCCAAAAATTTGGGGGCCCTGTGCGGTTGATCACTCTGCACACCCTAAAATCCGGCCCTGGTGATCGCGATCATCATCGTCAACTCAACACCACATAAAAATCTCTCTCATCAACCAACATCACCAACAAATAGTGTTAGTGTAATAACAAAACTAACATCATCACTAAAAAATATTCCCAATATATACATAATATACCCCACAATACACTCACATACTCACACACAAATTATTTCCTCTCTCCACACAACTCGGTCTGCACACAACCAATTTCTATCAAATGAGCAAGAACAACGCGTCGAACAAGATGATTTTATTATTAGGTTAATTGTGCTAATTCTATCATCATATCACGTGTTTAAAAGAACATATAACTACGTAACATCCTATTGAATTGAGGACATACGCGTTGAACACATTTAAGGCCCGTTTAGTTTGTAGACAAGTTTGAAATCAGAATTGGAATGGGTATTAATTTGAAAGATAGTGGGGATCAGATATTGGCTAAATTAAATTTTCAGTTGATTTTGGGTAAATAGGTAAAGAAGTACAGTAAAAAAGATAAGAGAATAGACAAAAGTAACCGACCAGAAACCAAAGAGTAGGGGGACGGGTGTTTGGTTATTTTTGTCGCAAGAAGTGGGACCGTCTTGGTTGGCGCCATTTTCGAAATGTTAATGACAAGAGACTTGACCGCAATTACCTCAAACAGTGGGACCCTCTAATGCAAACTTCAAGACTTGTGTGGATCTTGACCAAGTGACTTCCTTTTATTTAACGCTCGTGCCGTCTGTTTCGGCCCATCGTAAAATATGGGGGTGGGGGTGGAAAAGAGCCGAGTCAAGCTCGAGTATGTCAAAGCTCGAGCTAGGTTCGATCTCAGTTCGTTTAAGTTTTAAAAAGTTCTTTTCAATCTCGGCTCGTTTATACGATTTAGTAAAAAAAAGTTAAAACTTGGTTTGAGCTCAAGCTCGGCTATTAATATATCTTTATTAGAGAGAGTAATATATCTTTATTGAGCTCGAGCTTGGATAGTATTATATATGTTTAATACTTAAAATATCATAATGTTGTTTAGGCTCGTTTAGGCTCACGAACCCAAACGAGCTTCATATGTAAAAGCTCGGGCTTGAGCTCGATTAATAAACGAGCTGCAACTTAGGCTCAAGCTCGGGCTCGAGCTCGTTTAGGCCTGTCTCGTTTGATCTTTTTACCGATCCGATCCCGAGCTTTTCACGAGCGGCTCGACTCATTTCCACCCATAGTAAAATCTTTGTTACTCCCCTGCTCCTCTCCGTACGTGTTTCTTGAAATAAACATTAACAGTTAGCAGTATCAGTTAACAGTAAGCAGTTAGCAGTAGCAGTTTAAACTATAAAAGTATTTGGTAGAGTAGTTGTAACTGTAATTTTAATATGTAAAATGATGTAACGTTAAATGCTTATTAAAAAGCATTGAAAAACTAGTATTTTATACAGTAATTTTATAAATGATATATGTTTTCTTCTAAATAGGCTTTGTAATAATAATGCTAAATACTAACTTGGTTACTAATGAATGACATATTCCTTTTAAATTATTTTAAAATAAAATTTTAATTTGTGTTTTAATCAATTAAAAAGAATAAAATTAAGTGGATAAAGATGGTATTTTGTTTGTGAAATATGTAAGAGTATTTAGCTAAGATTATGAAATGGGTTACACTTATGTTATATAAGTGGCTTTTCGTTTATATATTATGAGCGTTTAAGCCTTTGTTAAGTTTTTGCCTAAATTTTTCATAATTAATAAGATAAAATGGAAAAAAAAAAAATTCATGAACATTATAAGAGTGTAATTATTAAATTACGGTATAAAAGTTTTTTTATATAATATTATTATATAAGCTTACACTTTCACAAATAATCAAAACCCCTCATATAAGCTCATAAATCCAAATATATAAACTTAACCAAAAACTTAATTAAGCTTATTTTGTTATATAAGCTAATAAGCTCATAAGCCTATTAAATAAGCTTAAACAAACACAACCATGGTTAGTAAGAGATTTTAAAACTTTGTGCAAAATTTTGGGATGAAGGGTGTATAATAACATGACATTAACATATTAAGAATTCATGATTTTATGAATAACATGATTGTCCGTAACTGAATGTGCGATGTATTTGGCTCTAAAGATACGTCAAACAATGAAAGAAATACAAGAAACCCTATGATAAAAGAGTTCATAACGATCTTTCACAAGATAATGTCGAGCGCTTATAGCAACGCAACTAACTGTGATTAAATTTTGTAACTTCTCTTTGCAATTTGTATTTGTTGTGTTTTTATTATTTTTTATTTAAAGAAAGTTGTAGTGTTTTATTTAATAAAAAAAAAGGGTATTGTCAGCGTCAGGGCACTTATAACTAGGGCTGAACACGGCCCGAATTCCGGTCAGGACCGTTAAAAACCGGAATGGACCGAAATGTTTGGTCTAGGCTTAAGTTGATCCGATCTGGTCTAACAAAGCATTATGTCCGGTTTTATATTAGACCGAACCGAGCCAAACCAAAATATGCTCGGTCTAGTTTTGTTCGATCAAGTTTTTCGGTTCGGTTTGATTTGGTCTACGGTGTATTTTGCTCGGCCCTACTTATAACACCAAATTATGAGTGTACTTTTTTTTATTGTGTTTCAAGAATTATGTTATAGGTGAAAAAAATGACGTTGCATCATTTTACGCATGTATTGATAAGGCGATGACACATTGACATCTTGTGATACATGTCTAAACTTAGATAAGTGTTTAGCTTATAGAAGCCGAACACAATAACAAAACTCGTTAAGGTATGTCATAAATGGGTTCAACATGTTGACACATTTTCTTTTGTCTTTTGAAATATCTTTTAAATTTATTGGAGGGTGTTGGTGTATGTGTCAGAACGTCCTGTTGTCCGGAAGACTTAGTAGTCCGGACGGCATGCTCTGTCATCCGAAATGTTTTTACCCAGCGGACAAGAGACTCGACCATGTCAGCAGATTTCACGGGATTTGTCCACCACGTGGCCTGACACCTATTAAGTAGGGTGGCTATAGGCTTGCGAGTAAGTAATGTAGGTCGACTGAACAGTAGCTGAACAGTCGACGAACAGTAACACAGGTACAAGGTTGGGGTAGTATAAATACCCCAACACATTTAATGTTTTGCATTAAATTTTCACTTACACATACTTTCGCATTTATTATAACATTCATTACCTTCCGCTTATTCTCACGTCGGAGCTTGGTCCTGGGACAACACCTAGGGCGAGGCTAACGCGTGTCAGTGCATTGTGCAGGAAGCAGCCAACCTTTTCTTCCGGATCGATTGATAGAAGCTCAGACCTCCAGATCAAGCCGGGTAACAGGAAATTGCTTCAACAAATTGGCGTCATCCATGTGACCCTTATTCATTCTGCCGGAGAATTGAATGACAGGTCCGGAAGAAACACCACCTCCTGGACCCCTTCCTCCACCGGAACAAGTAGGAGGAAGTGGGGTCACAAATAACCCACCACAAGGAATACCGAAACAGATACAAGCCCACGTGGCTTCATTAGAAGCTCTCATTAAGAAGTATAATGCCACATGGGCCAGTGCCATAAAACCCATTTGGTTGTCGTTTGGGGACGATGAATATGAGCTAGGGAAGGATGCTGAGCTGGACCCTAAGGATGATCTAAGTAAACCCCATAAAGAGGTGGCTAGGTCTCCTTTCACCAGAAGGATAGTAGAGTTCGCCTGCCCCAAATACACCATGCCTACAAACTTGTAGCTATATGATGGGTCAGCTGACCCGGATGATCACATCAACCGTTTTGTAGGAGCGGCGAATCAGGGAGAATGGCCAATGTCGGTATGGTGCGGGATGTTCCAGCAAACTATGAATGGGGCTGCACAGGGATGGTTCAGTAACCTAGAGCCGGGGAGTATCGATAGTTGGGATGACCTTAGGGAACAGTTTACTACAAGGTTTGCCCTATGATAGAAAAACATGAAGGACCCCACGGAAATCACTAGAATCGTCAGGAAGGCGAATGAGGCACTGTCGGATTTCAAAGAACGTTGGACCGACGAGGCCAGCATGATACCAGGAGTCCCGGAACTCATGAAGATATCGGCATTCATGAGTGGCCATCGGTGCCCTGACTTGGCTAAGAAGTTTTCTGATCAAGTCCCAAAGACTGTTAAGGAGATGATGACCCGGGTAAATGATTATGTCCGGGCAGAAGAAGCATATAAGAACACAGAATTGCCGAAAGGAGAAGCATATGAGTCGTTACGAAGGGGAAATCTTCTAGTAGCAAGAGACCGAAGCTCTAGAGGGGGATTCGGAGACAGGAAAAGGAATGATCGACGACCTTGGGAGAGAAGTGATTTTAGGCAGAGGGAGACTTATTCCCCATATGTTGCTCCGAAAGCGGATGCCCGCCCCCGTAATGAGTTTCGGCGCAATGATTTCAACAAACCAGATAATCACCGGGCCATGCTCTCCGTCTTATCCAAGCAACCCAAGGAAATATTGGCTACCGAGCACCACTTGAACTTGCCTCCACCGCCCCCTTACAAGGAAAGCCAAGCAAAGAAAACGAGGACGGGTTTTGTGAATACCATGGAGAGAAGGGTCATCTAACCAACGACTGTTACCATTTGAAGAAGCAGTTAGAAATGGCCCTTGAGTCTGGGAAGTTGGATCACTTGGTGAAGAACGTACAACAGAGGGGAAGAGAAAGACCGAGGTAATGGGAAGGGGAAAGTGATCAACATGGTTAATCATTACGTAGAAGATCGAAAGAGGAAGGCCAGAATCTACGACGCAGACTGGATGAACGTTCCCATATCCTTTCCTCGGATAGCCGCGGACGACCTGTCCGAAGAACCACTGATTTTGGAGGCGGAAATAGAGGGGTACTTGGTCCGGAGAGTGTTTGTGGATGAAGGCGCTTCCGTCTAAGTAATGTACGAACATTGCTTCAGTAACGTGTGTCCGTCCATTCGATCTAGGCTGCAAGAAAATAGCTCGCCGTTGGTAGGGTTTGCCAGAGAAGTCATCCAGCCCTTGGGGAAGATTGAGTTAGAGGTGCGTTTTGGGGATCATGGCTTATTTAGAACGGTCATGATGAAATTTACGGTTGTATGGTCACCCTCGCCTTACAATGCGATATTGGGACGGTCAGGTCTGAGGGAATTAAGAGCTATACCCTCAACCATCCACGCTATGATGAAGTTTCCCACGCCCAGAGGAATAGATACTTTGGTCACTAAAAAGGCGGTAATTATGGAATGTAGAAGGTTGGAAGAGAGGCAAGACCCTAGGGAAAGCTACCCTCAGGAAAGAAAAGCAGAGGTAGTAGACCGGAAGGCTCAGGAGGAGCTAAAACTAATGGAAGATATATTGGTTAATGTGGCGTACCTCGAGCAGCGAGTGACCATAGGAACTAGCTTCTCCTGGGAGTGTCGAAGGCAACTCATCGAACTCTTGAGGAAAAACAAAGAGGTATTCGCGTGAGAGCCGACGGATATGACTGGGGTACCTAGGCGTCGTATTCAACATTCTCTTAATGTGAACGTTTCGGACACGCCGGTCGCTCAAAAAAGAAGGACGTTCTCGCGAGAGAAAAACCATGTGGTCACAAGGGAAGTAGATAAATGGGTTAAGGCCGGAATAGTTCGCCCGGTAAGGTACCCAATGTGCATATCTAATCCCGTGTTGGTGAAGAAATGTAATGAAAGTTGGAGGATGTGTATTGATTTCAAAAACCTAAACTCCTCATGTCCTAAAGATTATTATCCCTTGCCGGAGATTGATTGGAAGATCGAATCCGTCATGGGATACAAGTACAAATGCTTCCTGGATGCCTACAAGGGTTATCACCAGATTCAGATGGATGAGGAGGATGAGGAGAAGAAAACCTTTTATACGGAACAAGGGAAGTATTGTTACACCAAAATGTCGTTTGGCTTAAAGAATGTTGGGGCAACATACCAGCGGTTGGTAGAATCTGCGTTCCAATGACAGATAGGCAGAAATCTAGAAGCATATGTGGACGACATGGTTATAAAGAGCAGGACGGAGCGAGATATGATATTGGACATAGCACCTTCGACAACCTCCGGAGGGTGAACATGAAGTTGAACCCCCGGAAGTGCTCATTTGGAGTGGAGGAAGGTAAATTCCTTGGTTACATGGTGACATCGGAAGGCATAAGGGCTAACCCCCGGAAAACAAAAGCAATCATGGAGATGAAGTCCCCGGAGACATTGAAAGAAATGCAAAGTTTGAGTGGAAAACTGGCTGCCCTGAATAGATTTTTGTCCAAGTCAGCAGAAAGATCTCTCCCCTTTTTCGACACATTAAAGAATATTACCAAGGAAAACAAGGACGAATACCGCTGGACAGAGGAGGCCGAAATGACCTTTCAGGAGATGAAAAGGTTGATACTGGAATTGCATTCTTTGTCCACCCCCAAGCCGAAGGAACAACTATTTATATACCTAGCGGCATTAAAGGGAGCAGTAAGCGCGGTGTTAGTGGTGGAAAGGGAAGGATGGAAATTGCCGGTGCACTATGTTAGTCGGACCTTTCACGACGTTGAGAGAAACTATGCTCCAATAGAAAAACTGGCGTTATGTCTCTTGCACGCATCCAGACGATTACGGAGATATTTCGAGGCTCATCCTGTCCGGGTCATCACCGATCAACCCGTTAAGCAGATATTGAATAAACCGGAGCCCTCAGGAAAATTGGCCAAGTATGTCGTGGAATTAGGCGCCTACAATATTACCTATGTTCCTAGAAATGCGGTTAAAGGACAGGTGCTAGCGGATTTCGTTACAGAAATACCCGTGGAATCCGGATGTCAGGAAAGTAAGGGAAGAGGCAAGGACGTGATGGAAGTATGGGGTGAGGGAGAATGGTTACTATACACAGACGGAGCATCAAATAAGAAGGGTTCTGGCGCGGGATTGGTCCTCATCAGTCGGGCGAAGGAAGAACTGACCTACGCCTTGCGGCTAAATTTTCCCAGCACCGATAACGAAGCCGAGTACGAGGCTTTGCTGGCCAGTCTCCGGATTGCAAAAAAGCTCAAAATAAAGACTTTGAACATGCGGGTAGATTCTAAACTAGTGGCAAGCCAGATCAATGGAGAATTCACAGCCACTAAGGAAAGCATGCAGAAATACTTGGCCCGGGCAAAAGAATATATCGCTGGTTTCCAAAGCTTCAAGATTTGTAACATCCCGAGAGCTCAAAATCAAAAAGGCAGACGTATTGAGTAAGCTGGCGTCGGTTGCTTTTGACCATCTCACCAAAAAGGTGCTGGTAGAGGTCTTGGAAAAACCTTCAGGAGAGGAAGAAATGGTGAATACCATAGTATAAGAGGAAGGAGACAATTGGAGCCGGAAGACCCCAACGAAGCTAGGAGCCTCCGAATGAAAATTCCACATTACGTGATGGAGGAGGGAGTCCTCTTCAAAAAAGGCTACTTGGTACCAATGCTAAGGTGTGTGGGACCGCTGCAGGCGAATTACATAATTCGCGAAGTACATGAGGGATGTTGTGGAATGCATTCCGGACCGAGAACCGTGGTGGCTAAACTTATGAGGCAAGGGTATTATTGGCCTACTATGCATCAGGACGCAAGGGAGGAAATTAGGAAGTGCGACTCTTGTCAGATACATGCTCCGGTGCCAAAGCCCCCTAAAACATTGTTAACTTCCATCAGGGCACCGTGGCCTTTTTACCAATGGGGAATGGATGTGTTGGGGCCTTTTCCGGAAACACCAGGAAGAGTCAAATACGTCATAGTGGTTTTTGATTATTTCACGAAGTGGATAGAGGCAAAACCACTGGTAAAGACGACGGGGAAGGATGTCATAAAGTTTGTATGGGAGAACGTTGTATGCAGATACGGTTTGCCGGGAGTCATAGTCACTGACAACGGAACCAACTTCGTCAATGATCCATTCAAAAGCTGGTGTGAAAGGTTGAAAATTAAGCAGATGAATATAGTCGTGGCACACCCGCAAGCCAACGAATTGGTGGAACGAGCTAACAAGAGTTTGATGGAAGGACTAAAAACAAGGCTAGGACGGGAGAGAAGCGAATGGGTTGATGAGCTGCCTAACGTCTTATGGGCACATCGGACAACTCTCAAAACAAGCAATGGAGAAACCCCGTTCAGTTTGACGTACGGAAGTGAAGTTGTGATTCCGACGGAGATAGGAATGCCTACACACCAGACTATGATGTTCCGGGAAGACCAGAACGAGGAGGAACAACGTTTGAACCTGGATCTCTTGCAAGAGACAAGGGAAAATGCTGCCATTCAGGAGGCCAAATACAAAACACAGGTGGAACAATATTACAATCAGAGAGTCATACCGATGAACTTCAAGGTGGGAGATTTTGTTTACTGGAGGAATGAGGCGAGCCGGGTAGAAAACCAAGGGAAGTTGGGAACCAATTGGGAAGGACCTTATAGGGTGGTAGGAGCATACCAGAATGGCTCTTATAAGTTACAAACAATGGAGGAAAAGGAGGTCCCTCGGACCTGGCACGCGATAAACCTCAGAAATTGTTTCTTATAATCGTTATTGTGGCAAGAATCCTACAGCTACTATGTAACTTAAAATTAATCATGTATAATTTTGTTCAATGATGAAAGTCTTCCTGCAGTAGGGAGAAAATTTTCCATGATAACTTGTGCGATGAATGACTATTCCGACGGCTAGGCCCCGTCGAGTATAACTGATAAAAGCATGCCCGGGTATACACGCCGGATGCCCGAAAACTTTATTCGGATGCTCGAAAAATGGATGCCCAAGTGAAAAAACAAACACTTTGGATGCCTGGTGGAATGACCACACAGATGCCTGAGCACGTATGCCGGATGCCCAAAATGGATGCCCTGAAATTCCTAAGGATGCCCGGATTCCGGATGCGCGGCCACGTGGTCGGATGCCCTTAGAATAACCTAAGGAGGTCTGTCAATGCGAAATGTGAATGCAACAAGCAGGAGAAACATCCATACACAAAAAATATAATATATGTAAACCTACTTAGATTATGAATATTGTCCGGTCACAAAGGACACCAAAATGACAAGTCACAAAAGACAAATTGTTAATTATTACAACCATGGTTATCCGAATCATTGTTTACAAGCATACAATATTAACATCAAACTTCAAACATTCTCCACTGGAGTTTCAGTGGCCGGAGTGTTGACGGGCGGGGTGGTCACAACAGGAGGCTGAGTGGAAGGACGGCTGGATCCTTGCGAGGAGGGGCTTCCGGCTCCATATTTAGCAAATCTCCCAAGGGCAGCCGGTGTGAATCAGATAACTTCCGGATGTAGGGATACTCAGCTTGGAAAAGCTTGTTGTATTCGGCTTTCCATAGCTTTGGAGCCTCCCTATTGACCCTGGCAATACCCTTCAGAGCTGCATCTATCTCTTCTTCCTTCCTCCGCACACTTGCCCCAGTTACGAACCCAGCTTTGTATGTCAGACTGTATACCTTAGCCATGCTCTTCTTATATTCGACACTATCAAACAACCGACGGACAGCCGTGGGAAGAAGGCAACGGACAACATTTTGTTTCACTACTTCAGCCTGGGCAACCTCAGCCGCTAGATTCCCCTTTTCTGCCTGTAGAGCTTCCAAAGACTGGTTCTTGGCACTTAGCTCACTTTCCAGCTTCTTAATCTTTTCAGCTTGTGCAGAAGAAGTCTCTCGCCATTCGTTCCTGTCTCAGGTCAACCTGTCCACCTCATCTTTCAAGCTCTTTTCCCTGTCAAGACTAGCATCATGATCGCCCCCCAGCTTTTTCAACTCCTCTGACAGCCTTTCATTCTCACCCTCAGCAGCAGTCAACCTGTCAGAAATCCCTTGGCAGCCGTTGTGAGCTTGCGACGATTGCCAGTACTCCATGTTGAGATCTCGAAACCTCCTCAGAAGCTCCCCTTGAGTCACCACGCTCAGGCCAAACTCCTCGTACGCCCGGCGGGTCAGCTGGACATTGTTCATTTCTTCCAGAGCCTCTCTTTCAGCGGGAGTGGCGAGATTATCAATCAACTCCCGGCAAGAACGGAAGGAATCTATCTGGACGTCATCACGGAGAGCCCAATTAGGAATAAAAATGTTTGTAGCTTCATCTGCACCAAAAAAAAGAATTGGAAGAGACAATTGACAAGTAAAGCAATTAGAGTATATAAAAACTGAACGTACCCGAATCCAGGTTGACCTTTTCTATGCGTCTGGAACGACGGGAGTGATGGGCCGAGTGACCTGAAAAACATATAAGGTATGGCAGAATGAGTAAGTGAAAGATACAAAGGCAAGTCAGATAGGGAATCATGAATGATTACCTTCAGAATCGTGTGGGAGTGAGTCTGCCGGCTGAGATTGGTCGCCCTCATTGAAGGGAGGGGTGGGTACTTGCTGCAAATTTTCTCCGCCTCCTTCGGCCGCATTCTCCCCCATTTCTTCACTAGCCACATTCTCTCCACCCCCTTCGGTAGTGTTGGGGATCTCTTGCTCTATATTCACATTCACATTGACCCCCTGACCAATCATCGGAGGGACTTGGTTCAACGGCTCTGCGTTCTCGATGGGAGAGCCGGAGGATATGTGCTCAATGAATTGGCGACGTTGCTTTTTTCTTTTGTTCTGGAATCCGGAAGTCCCCTCACCCCTCTTCTTTGCCGCATGTCGAGCAAGAGCCTCCCTCTCCTTCTTCTCACGAGCAACAACCACTTCTGGATCCGCCTCTTCAACCCTTTTGGCCATGGCATCCTTCGGAGAAATGTTCTCCCCAAAGGCCAAGGGATCAGTTGTTCTTTTTGGTTTCTCCTGGTTTGGGTCAACCGCGGGACCCTTGCTCACCACGGTCCCCTCCCAATCCGGAATCTCAAGATACTCTGACATGTTAACAACTGAAAGAACAATAAAATTCGTTAGAAACATAAACTAGCAGATCCGGAGAAAACAAACATCAAGCCTATGATGACAAACTAAACAGATAATTACCATGACCCTTGGCATCTTTTAAAATGGGCACGAAGTCAGGTTTCTTGAAAACCGAGGAGAGGTGGCATATCCGCAAAAGACTCACGGTCGGTTTACGCAACGGAATAATCACCCGACTAAGTTTGGTGGCATCCTCTTGTGAAAAGACAGTGGGGAAGTTGTCCGTAATCTTTGAATTTTTATGCCTCCACGGCATGGCATACGGAATGGCCCTCTGATCAATCAAAAAGAACTTCTCTTTCCAATGTTTCAAGCTGGAGAGGATTTCTTTGAAACACTTATACGAGCCCTTACCCGTCCGGTTCTCAAAGGAAAACCAATGTCCTTGCTTGCATAACCGGTAGAATGCCCGAAAAAGTGAAACCCTAGGTTGTATATTCAGACTGTAGAATCTTATCTCAAAGAGGGTCACTCGGTTCAAACCTAGCGGAACTAGTTGGGAGATCTAAACCCTAAAGTGTCTAATCACATTCAACAAGAAAGAGGAGAAAGGAATCCTGACCCCCCCCTGTATCTAGCTGCTGAGGATAAATCCCTATCTTATCCTCCGGCAGTTGATCCATGGTCATATCATCCGGAGGTAATACCGGACGTAGATCAGTGGGAATGCCATACTCGGCAACTATGTCATCTAACTCTGATTGTTTCAACCTAGAAGTGTAAATGTGCATATCAAACTTAGGAACTATGGTTTGGATAGGTTCCTCGTTTGTTTCTTGCGTCTGGAGGACGGATGCAATTTATCTTGATGGAATATTTCCCCCCTCGGTTCCGATTTCGGCCATTTCTAAAAGATACCGAACGACAATTTACAAATAATTACAGGAAGAGGACAAGACAAACCTTAAGAAGAATGAAGGAGACATCCAGAGAAAAGAAAGCAATCTATGTGTGTGAGATGTGAAAACCAAATGAGGTGAAAGTGAATATTTATACCGTAAAAAACCCTAGCAGACTGTCAAAATGTCCCATCAGTCAGTAAAAGGGTGACGTGGGCTTATCTGGGCCGTCCACGATAGTCAGGAAAGATGAGGAAGTACAAGTAAGGCCCAACAGGTGACCAGGTCCATCAGACCAGCCCAAACTTTTCAGGTCCAACTATCACGGCTCATGGACTGGCAACGATACGAACCTCCTTGACAGGCCAACTAATTATGAGTATTGCATCACCAGTCTTCATCCGATAATACAATACTGGGGGGGACATGTTGGCGTATGTGTCCGGACGTCCTGTTGTCCGGAAGACTTAGTAGTCCGGACGGCATGCTCTGTCATCCGGAATTTTTTTACCCAGCGGACAAGAGACTCGACCATGTCAGCAGATTTCACGGGATTTGTCCACCACGTGGCCTGACACCTACTAAGTAGGGTGGCTATAGGCCTGCGGGTAAGTAATGTAGGTCGACTGAACAGTAGCTGAACAGTAACGCAGGTACAAGGTCGGGGTAGTATAAATACCCCAACACATTTAATGTTTTGCAATAAATTTTCACTTACACATACTTTCGCATTTATTATAACATTCATTACCTTCCGCTTATTCTCACGCCGGAGCTTGGTCCTGGGACAATACCCAAGGCGAGGCTAACGCGTGTCGGTGCATTGTGCAGGAAGGAGCCAACCTTTTCTTCGGATCGATTGATAGAAGCTCAGACCTCCGGATCAAGCCGGGTAGCAGGAAATTGCTTCAACAGAGGGTTTACTATTGACAGTAGGAATTGAACACCACTCGTTTAATGGATGGTTAACGCGATTAGCAATCAAATAATTTAAATCCAATCGTATATAGTTATTGAAAATTAGACATCTCTGAGTAACAAAATATTGCCGGAAATTATTGAACAAATTGTCAAATAAGATTTGATAACATTTTCAGCAAAACACTAGAGAAAGAGGGTAGCACATGTGTAGTGTATGTTAAAAACATTAACCCGTAGATTAAACTTTATTAATGAAAAACTATTTATAGAGTACAAATAGGATATTATAATAAAAACCTAAACAAACGCACAAGCTCAGCTTGGGCCAAATATCTATCATATAATATTTCTTTGCAGTTTAAGTGGCGAAATTGTGAAAACTTGAGACGAAAGGTTATTCTTCAAAACGTAAAAATAACGATAAAACTTAAAGGTAACTTGTTGACAGCCATCCAGTTGTATGCAGCGAAAAGTATTTGGAGTACATCTTGTATAACTCTTCATACTGCAGTTTAGGTTGCATGCTTTGGTTTGTTTGATCTCGAAAAGGAAAAATAAGGAAAAGAAACTAAACTAAAGAAAAATATAGAAATTTTTAGGAAAGTCCTTTTAAAGGAAAAGAAGGAAACAAAGTTTAGAAAGAAAATGAAGAGAATAAATTAGACTAAAATACACCGTTGGTCCCTAAACTTGTATCGGAGGATCGCGATGGGACGAAACCAGGCATATTCATCGCCACGGGTCCAAACAGTAGCCATTAAATGCCAGATTGGTCCCTTGACCAAGTCAAACTCTGATTTTTGTTTTGTAGTCGAGGGTATTTTAGTCCATACACATTTATACTTTTATAACACATTTATATTTTACCCCTTCATCTTTCATCCTCTTCATCATCTACCCAAATCATTCATCTCCCCCAATGTACTTCATCTTCAAGAAGACTTTCACAAACTGGACACTTAAACTCTTCTGTGTGGTATTTTGACAATTCAATGATCACTTGGGAACAAGGTAGCATCTATAGTCACACTCAACAGGTTCTATCCTATTATGCTAAAAACCTGGTTGGTCATCTCTGCAGTAAAAGACACAACTCTTGAAGTTTTAAATTTTACAAACATATATGAAAAAACAATCGAATGCAATGTGTGACAACCCGTACTTTCAGGTCATTTCTCAAAACAATTCATGCCTTACAATTTCAACATTTATCGTAAACTAGGTTTACGTGTTCCAAATTCGCGTAACCTTAAAGGTTTAGCGGCGAATTCATGATCATAACATCACGAACATTTCATATGGACTAAGTTTAGTCTACATTTCATTAGCATCATTTGCATCATATTAGTTCATTCATGACATTTCATTTCGCATTAAACGCGTAAATTTTATATTAAATAATCGTTATCGCGTGAGTTATTATTTTGAGCATTTAATCCGTTACTTTCAAAAATGATCCCGATATATTTTTATACTTACATTTAGTTTATAAAAACTATATTTTGAGTTTACCTAGTGTTTTAAATTTAATTTGTATATAAATCGTTAAATTTATATTATTACGACGTTTTTCTTAAAAACTACACGATAATTACTATATCACTCAAATTTTGCAAGAAATGTATTTTTACAATTTTTATGATCTCATTATACTTTACTTTGATCTATTAAAAATTACTTTTACCTAAAATTTCCTTAAATACACTAATGTATATTAAACCTTACAAGTTACATTTAAACTACACATTTCACTTACACACTTTTTAACAATTATATACTTATAAAAGAGAAAAAAAAATATATATATAATTTTTGAGATACATCCCCCCCCAAAACCGGCCATGGGGGGGGGGGGAGTGTATGCATTTATTGGTTTGGTATTAAATTCTTTGATTGTATAGATTTATACACAACATAAAGTCATACTTCTTACTTTTCATTCATTCACCAAATCTCATAAGTCAAGAAAAAATTTTCTTCTCTCTTATTCTTCATCCTAAAACCTGCCATACAAGAGATTTACAAGGGATCATCAAATTTTTCAAGCTCAAGTGTTAAAACAATCTAGATTACACTCTTAATAAGGTTTTGAAATAAAAACCTAGGGTGTTTAGGTTAAACCTTTGTTCTTTGCACCTCATCATAATAGCTTGTAAGCATATTTCTATCATTTTTCATCTTCTCTTATCATTACATATGTATTTTATCATTTTCATAGCAAGCATGCAAGACTTGTGTTAGTTATACCATTTTTACCATTGATTTTTAGAGTTTATTACATAAGAGTCATCCTATAATTATTCCCTTGGTATATTTTGGTCTTGATGGTGTTTAGGAACCCATGACACCCTAAGAAGGTGTATGGTAGGATTAGATTAGCTTTGGAGTTGATTTGAAGGGATTGGAATAGGTTTAGTACGAGAAAAACTATTTTCGATAAGTATAAAAAGTGTTATGTCCTTATTTTGTTTTTCTGGAAAATCCGACAGTAGGCACGAAATTTTGGCCTTGATATTTAGAAAATATACTTTAAAACGAATCTGTGGCCGCTTGAACGGATTAAAACGGAGTTATAACGAAGAAGTTATGAATTTTTCAAGTTTGACGACGATATATACTTTTTCTGAAAATTTCAGCATACTATTTTTATTTTGTACGAGTCAAAAATGAGTCCTAAGCTTTACAAATTATTTCGACTTATCAAAAATATATTAGTATACTTTGATACGAAGCTAAGGACGTATTATACGTAGAAAACGGATTTGAAACGACTAAGATATGCACGTTTTCATAAAAGTGCCGTAACTATTATTTTTAGAAAAACTATATTATTTTTACGAGATAAGTATTACGGTAACTAAAACGACCATGTTGGAGGCTGTTTTTAACTATGATGTAGAACTTTTTGTAACGAAATGTCTTCTAATAAAATCAAGATCACCAAGCATATTTTCCAAAACGACCAACCGTTTGTATAGCGGAGTTGTAATAAATTATTTACGGTTGCTTAAACTTTGCCGAAACTCATTTTTAAACAACATTTTGGACAAAATCACCATCTTTAACCTTTATTAACTTTATGTTCGAGACCTCTATGACGAAAACTCCTGAACTGAAACTTCTAGATTTTGATACAAACTTTCCAAAACCGTCGAGTTCGTTTCCTAACGATCGACGTACACCATTTTACGACTAGTTTTTCGAAGCCATTTTTGTCAATTTCAATAAATTTCCGACGACATTATTTTACGACTAAAAGTGATAATTTCACTATAAATCATTACAAAACCTTTGTAGGATGACATTTTGACGTAAAAACTTGTAAAGTGATTTTAGGATGGTCAAGACGTCAAAAGGATATTTTTCGTCGATAAGTACTATTTTTCAAAAACTCGCAAATGGTATAAATAACATACGAAATGCATGCATATCATAACATCATAACTCATTACATATCATATCATTCGTAATAGGTCCAGATTAAAGTATCCCGATACATCTCAGTGTACTCACTCTTGTCATCATACCAGTTTATCAAGTGAGTTTTCATAGCCCCGTTTTACAAGTTTTTACATTATTTCAAACCTACGGGGGAGAATACATTGCACAACATTTTTATTACGATACCAAGTATGTTAAATTCATTTACATTGCTTAAGTTACAACGTTGCCAGTTAAATGTCCCCATTTCAATGCATGAGCCGTTAATTTTCTTGAAGCGTGTGTAAGTGGATAGATCTATCGAGGGTGACACCTCCATCCGGGTTGGTGAATCCCAACTAGTCATACGGATGCATTTCATTCATAAACATTATTAGAGTTGTTTGGCAAGACACTCTGTTGGGGCGAACATCAGTCGGAGCTTCGGTATCATGCGCTTAAGCAATTGTAACATTTTTATGTGACATGATTGTCATACCTGTAACATTTTATGTGACATGTTTATCATACCAGATATATACTTGCGTAGTCGTATAATACATTTACATAAACCTATGATTTCTCACCAACATTATTGTTGACCGTTTTAGCAATGTATTTTCAGGTAACTAAGGCATACTCATCATGGCATGGTTAAGGAACCCCTTTTTAAGTCGCGGCGTCGACTTACATCATTGTACATTATGGCACTTTCTTTCAAAAACATCGTTTGGACTTGTAATATATTTATGTTTCCGCAAACTTTGTAAACTTTTGGGACCTATGTTGTAACTCTGAATGCTTTTATTAAATATCCAACGATGTGTTTTTAAAACGACACTTTAGGTCGTTCAATATAACTGTGATTGTGGTGCTATGACAGTCAATCCCCAGGAATTCCATTCCGCTGCAAAACAGGTAAATTGGAGGTGTGACAGATTGGCATCAGAGCTTCGGTTATAGAGAAGTAGGTTGCATCATTGACCCTAGACTATAACTACATCATCATAGCATCTCATCATTTCATCATAAGTGCGTGTTCACTTTGCATGCGATTTATACGTACATTTTTCGAGTTATTCACTTTCATTTCACAGCGGTTGTCACATAGATGCCTTCAAATACCCATCCCATTATACTCACATCACTTTGACATGGAGAATGCCTTGTCATTCCCTATCACAATTTTAACATCAGTTGACTCAACACCGATAACATCAGATGATGACACTGAGACCTTTTAGGAGGACGAAGTTGCACCTACACCATCACGATCACTATTGATTCACTGTAGGATCAGGACAATTTTTATCACTCAGTTGGGACAGATCATACCATTGGGTAGAATTTATAGGCTTAGTCCTGATGAACCTATTTTCTTAACTCACCACAAGGATTTCCATTATCATCATTGTCATTATTTTCATCATCATTATTATTTCGAGCACCATCCGTACCATCACATCTCATACACGATACTCATACACCTGACTTGCAGCTTGGGAAGCGTGCATGATTTGACACACCATTACCATCTACCACTAAGACTATAGACACTACACCATCTCATAGGTTTGAGGACTGTGAGAGTTCTAGGGCTATTGTTGCTAGACCGCCTACTACTCCTGCACTTGAAACACGATTAGACCACCAACAGGAACAGATAATAAGTACCTTTCTAGCTAAGGTAATCTTTATCATTTATTATCTCCACGATAATCATCACCTTGTTTATTTCATTCCTTACTCCAATTGCCCAATTTTCCATCATTTCACGACGATACATCACTATCTTACTAGGGGTTAGGCCAACTTTATTTTCGACCAATTAGTAGACTATTACTACTCGATAAGGTTCTCCTATGTATCCTACAAACCATCCAACAAATTTTATTCCAAATTATCCTGCTACTATGAAATTATTTCACTTGATTTTATTTCGAACTATTTTATCACCATCTTAGAAACGTTATTTCATAAAGTTTTAACGCAAGTTGTTTTATTACCAACTTATCAATTGGTTTTCAGTCATTTTATCAACGATTTAATATCCTCATGCGAAACGATTTTCATGTTACTCTGAAAAAAAAAAAAAAAAAAAAAACATCACATCATTTGTCCTTGATTATACATGGCCTGATCACCTATGTATAATTCAGGAAGAATTATGTCATGAAAGTAACAAGCATCATTTCAAATCTCCTAAAACAATCCTCATTCGAAAGCAAAGTTTTATAATCAGATAAATCATGCATAAACATTTCTTTTTGTTAACACTCTATAGATGCTTACGCCATTTATCTCTCACTCAACCGATAAGTTAGGATTTGACGAGTGACCTTTTTAGGAAAGACTTCCTATACCATCTGTGAGGAGGATTCCTCGATACAAGAAAACAATGAAAGGATTTTGGAATTACCAGCAAGGGCTAGAAGTAAGTAGCGAGATCTTTCACAACTCAATAAAAATCTTAAGACATCACGAGACATTCCGAACCACTATTTTGGATTAGAATCCAAACTATATCATTCCAAAAGTACTAGCTAGACCGAGTTACGAGATTTAATACGAAGCGAATAACCATGAAGCAACACTATAGGGATATACCAAGTCTTCTAACTGAGGCTGTAGAACATTCTGTTAAACATGGCCTCAACAATATGTGAACTTCCCTACAATGAGTGTCCCTTAAAGGAAAATTTTAGTTAAATTAAGGTTATCGATATAAACTTCCCCTAAGGCATTGTGTTCTCTAGAAATTCCAAGTAACCTCACTTCCATATCAAGAGATGCCACAGGTTTGAACATGTCGGACAATCAATGACTCCCCATCTATAAGTGAAACTAGAACAAACATTCTTCGACATAGTATGAGCTGATATCTATTTTCTTGCTAGTATGATAACAATATTAGTGATGAACTATTTTTGGAAGCACTCAATATCGAAACAAATCTTGAAAACCAACCACTACACCACCTCACTTAAATATTTAAGGTTTGTGACTTTACAACATGGAGCATGGAAACACTTCGATAATTAAACAATAAACATTTTAGTCATAGAGACTAAGCACCTTAGGCAAGTAAGACTCAGGTCATGACATTCGATAGGACTAGAAACGCGAGGAATCACAACTGTTACCTATAATCTATTCTTTTCAATAAGGTTCTTTCCGACAGATTTAACATTTTGAAATCTAACACGAGACACGTGGTATCAATTCCAGTTGTACCTATTATAAGCTATTCGATTCACCTTAGACTGCTGACAGTCATTTCAGGATTTCCATGAAACCTACTAGGACATGATTACCGCCTACTATCCTCAGCTCAATGGTTAGAACTAGAGAGCAATTGCCACATTAGATAATATGCTCAAGCCAGTATGACCTTCTAGAAATGGTTAGGCAAATCATTCTTCATCGACAAGTTTCTTTACAACAATAGTTAACTCATGAACCTATTGACTACACCAATTGAGACACTCTATGGTTGAGGTGTCAATCACTTAATTACGGGCCGAAATCAGGAAAGTCCGATTCATTAGTCCATAACTCATTCATGAAACAAACAAAGAAGTCATACAAATCAAGAATCAGTTACAAGTAACAACATATAGCTAGATAGGCTACATCGTTATACGATGCAAAATTTGGAGATATGTCCCATAAGCCACAAACCATTAGAATTTCAAGTTGGCAACAGAAGCTATGTTCGAAATCTTGCCTTGGAAAAGCGAAGTGTGATTCAGAAAAACATTGGACGAACCGATACGACCCAGATATCCTTACCTTTCACCGATAACACTGTAGGATCTATCAACGACTGAATTCAGGGACTGAATTCCTTTTTGGATGGGCGAATGTGACAACCCGTACTTTCAGGTCATTTCTCAAAACAATTCATGCCTTACAATTTCAACATTTATCGTAAACTAGGTTTACGTGTTCCAAATTCGCGTAACCTTAAAGGTTTAGCGGCGAATTCATGATCATAACATCACGAACATTTCATATGGACTAAGTTTAGTCTACATTTCATTAGCATCATTTGCATCATATTAGTTCATTCATGACATTTCATTTCGCATTAAACGCGTAAATTTTATATTAAATAATCGTTATCGCGTGAGTTATTATTTTGAGCATTTAATCCGTTACTTTCAAAAATGATCCCGATATATTTTTATACTTACATTTAGTTTATAAAAACTATATTTTGAGTTTACCTAGTGTTTTAAATTTAATTTGTATATAAATCGTTAAATTTATATTATTACGACGTTTTTCTTAAAAACTACACGATAATTACTATATCACTCAAATTTTGCAAGAAATGTATTTTTACAATTTTTATGATCTCATTATACTTTACTTTGATCTATTAAAAATTACTTTTACCCAAAATTTCCTTAAATACACTAATGTATATTAAACCTTACAAGTTACATTTAAACTACACATTTCACTTACACACTTTTTAACAATTATATACTTATAAAAGAGAAAAAAAAAATATATATATAATTTTTGAGATACATCCCCCCCAAAACCGGCCATGGGGGGGGGGAGTGTATGCATTTATTGGTTTGGTATTAAATTCTTTGATTGTATAGATTTATACACAACATAAAGTCATACTTCATACTTTTCATTCATTCACCAAATCTCATAAGTCAAGAAAAATTTTTCTTCTCTCTTATTCTTCATCCTAAAACCGGCCATACAAGAGATTTACAAGGGATCATCAAATTTTTCAAGCTCAAGTGTTAAAACAATCTAGATTACACTCTTAATAAGGTTTTGAAATAAAAACCTAGGGTGTTTAGGTTAAACCTTTGTTCTTTGCACCTCATCATAATAGCTTGTAAGCATATTTCTATCATTTTTCATCTTCTCTTATCATTACATATGTATTTTATCATTTTCATAGCAAGCATGCAAGACTTGTGTTAGTTATACCATTTTTACCATTGATTTTTAGAGTTTATTACATAAGAGTCATCCTATAATTATTCCCTTGGTATATTTTGGTCTTGATGGTGTTTAGGAACCCATGACACCCTAAGAAGGTGTATGGTAGGATTAGATTAGCTTTGGAGTTGATTTGAAGGGATTGGAATAGGTTTAGTACGAGAAAAACTATTTTCGATAAGTATAAAAAGTGTTCTGTCCTTATTTTGTTTTTCTGGAAAATCCGACAGTAGGCACGAAATTTTGGCCTTGATATTTAGAAAATATACTTTAAAACGAATCCGTGGCCGCTTGAACGGATTAAAACGGAGTTATAACGAAGAAGTTATGAATTTTTCAAGTTTGACGACGATATATACTTTTTCTGAAAATTTCAGCATACTATTTTTATTTTGTACGAGTCAAAAACGAGTCCTAAGCTTTACAAATTATTTCGACTTATCAAAAATATATTAGTATACTTTGATACGAAGCTAAGGACGTATTATACGTAGAAAACGGATTTGAAACGACTAAGATATGCACGTTTTCATAAAAGTGCCGTAACTATTATTTTTAGAAAAACTATATTATTTTTACGAGATAAGTATTACGGTAACTAAAACGACCATGTTGGAGGCTGTTTTTAACTATGATGTAGAACTTTTTGTAACGAAATGTCTTCTAATAAAATCAAGATCACCAAGCATATTTTCCAAAACGACCAACCGTTTGTATAGCGGAGTTGTAATAAATTATTTACGGTTGCTTAAACTTTGCCGAAACTCATTTTTAAACAACATTTTGGACAAAATCACCATCTTTAACCTTTATTAACTTTATGTTCGAGACCTCTATGACGAAAACTCCTGAACTGAAACTTCTAGATTTTGATACAAACTTTCCAAAACCGTCGAGTTCGTTTCCTAACGATCGACGTACACCATTTTACGACTAGTTTTTCGAAGCCATTTTTGTCACTTTCAATAAATTTCCGACGACATTATTTTACGACGAAAAGTGATAATTTCACTATAAATCATTACAAAACCTTTGTAGGATGACATTTTGACGTAAAAACTTGTAAAGTGATTTTAGGATGGTTAAGACGTCAAAAGGATATTTTTCGTCGATAAGTACTATTTTTCAAAAACTCACAAATGGTATAAATAACATACGAAATGCATGCATATCATAACATCATAACTCATTACATATCATATCATTCGTAATAGGTCCAGATTAAAGTATCCCGATACATCTCAGTGTACTCACTCTTGTCATCATACCAGTTTATCAAGTGAGTTTTCATAGCCCCATTTTATAAGTTTTTACATTATTTCAAACCTACGGGGGAGAATACATTGCACAACATTTTTATTACGATACCAAGTATGTTAAATTCATTTACATTGCTTAAGTTACAACGTTGCCAGTTAAATGTCCCCATTTCAATGCATGAGCCGTTAATTTTCTTGAAGCGTGTGTGAGTGGATAGATCTATCGAGGGTGACACCTCCATCCGGGTTGGTGAATCCCAACTAGTCATACGGATGCATTTCATTCATAAACATTATTAGAGTTGTTTGGCAAGATACTCTGTTGGGGCGAACATCAGTCGGAGCTTCGGTATCATGCGCTTAAGCAATTGTAACATTTTTATGTGACATGATTGTCATACCTGTAACATTTTATGTGACATGTTTGTCATACCAGATATATACTTGCGTAGTCGTATAATACATTTACATAAACCTATGATTTCTCACCAACATTATTGTTGACCGTTTTAGCAATGTATTTTCAGGTAACTAAGGCATACTCATCATGGCATGGTTAAGGAACCCCTTTTTAAGTCGCGGCGTCGACTTACATCATTGTACATTATGGCACTTTCTTTCAAAAACATCGTTTGGACTTGTAATATATTTATGTTTCCGCAAACTTTGTAAAATTTTGGGACCTATGTTGTAACTCTGAATGCTTTTATTAAATATCCAACGATGTGTTTTTAAAACGACACTTTAGGTCGTTCAATATAACTGTGATTGTGGTGCTATGACAGTCAATCCCCAGGAATTCCATTCCGCTGCAAAACAGGTAAATTGGGGGTGTGACACAATGCACAATTAAATTAAATTTCTCGCCAAACTAAAAGTGAAAAGAAGTAGATATACTTGGTACTTTCTTGATTTCTTAACAGAATTGCTGAGAAAGAAAGAAAGAAATTTAGTAATAAATTTGATTACTTGTTTTCTGCCCATATCATAAACACATACAAGAAAATGAAAACACTGAGAAAATATACAACTCTTAAGACAGCTTGCAAACATTACAAAAGGATACATTAAATAACACACACAACAAATAAACCTCTCAAGCACCATTCAGATTGCTAAAGTTTCATGCTGAAGAACCTTTACTGGTTTCACCAAGATTAGATGGACCAGGACTTGGAGTTTGCTTGATTTCTAACCCTTTTCCAGGTGATCTTGGGCTTCTATTGACTGATAATTCGTGCAAACGTGGACTATAAGTTCTTTGTGGAAGACGTGGACTATATGAAGACTGCATTTCTCGTGGAGATTGGGTCGAACTTGTTATTTTTGGACTGTAAGTATGACGCATATCTCCTCGGCTTCTTGTTATGATTCCATCAAGAACTTCACCACTATCAAGAACTTCATCCTGCAAGTGTGTAATAAAAGATCAGTTTGAAGTTTGCTCTGTCATTTTTCTGTCTTAAATGTAAACACAAGCATGAAATTAGTACTTCCTTTAATCAAGTTTTATCTTAGGTAAAAGCTTTCAGTATTATAAACATGATTTCTAATTTTTTTTTTTGGCTGAATCTGTCGAGATAGCATGTTCTTATAAAGGGCTCATTATACGCCAAGAAATATTATTTCAGAACTGTAATATTTTTTTATCACAAAAGTGTGTTTCTCTGAGGTCTGCTATAACATATCCAACATTGGTTACCTTTTTAATATTAAGATGGAGTTAGAAATATATAATTGACTTACACCAAATGCCAGATTGAAGGCGGTGGGAGGTGCTTCTTCATATTCAGCAGCATCCAGGTCTTGAAGATGAGCACCTTTAAAAAGTTTGGGAAGCAAATATTGTCTTGCGGGAACAAGAAGCATGATCAAGAGTGGGAAAAGAACACTTGCGATTGGGATCCAAGTAATGCCAAAACAAGCTAGTAAGTAAACTGTTTGAAACAATGTGAAAAAGGCAACAATTTTGAAAGGTACTGTTTCTACAAAGGTAGCATGATTTTCTTCCAAGACCCTGATAAAAATGGTAGTAACAAATAATTAGAAGCCAAATACATATAACTCTATGATAGAAGAAAAATAGAACAGTTGGCCGATCCATACATCAAAGAATTTCCGATCAACTAAGGGAAGAATAATTTCCAATGTACCCATCACTAAAGAGATGACCAACAGAAGAGTTTAAGTGTCCAGTTTGTGAAAGTCTTCTTGAAGATGAAGTACATTGGGGGAGATGAATGATTTGGGTAGATAATGAAGAGGATGAAAGATGAAGGGGTAAAATATAAATGTGTTATAAAAATATAAATATGTATGGACTAAAATACCCTCGACTACAAAACAAAAATCAGATGTTGACTTGGTCAAAGGACTTGTAGCGAGTGAAAACCTTGAAATAGGGACCCCGACGATGAAAAGGGCGAGTTTCGTCCCATCGCGATCCTCCGATACAAGTTTAGGGACCAACGGTGTATTTTAGTCAATAAATTAGAAGGAAAGGAAAAGAAAATCAAAAAAACTAAATTAATACATGACATAAAAGTGGACAAGAAAACAATGGGAGAAGATCTAGATTGGTATAATTCCGGCTGCCATCTTTCTTTTTTTCTTTGTTTGACGACGCTTTGAAGGAGCAATGAAAAAGAGATAAAGACGGCGATTAAGGGTTTGACATAAATTGAAGAATGAGGGTGACGGACACATATTAATGTGGAGAAGATTTGACTGGTATCATAGAGGTGGCGACTCATGATGGCCGACTAGATCTCAGGATAAAACAGATCAGTAACAAAATTTAACGCCCCAGTCATATTGCGAAGTATTTGTCGATCATTTGAGATCTTTGTAACTTCGCCTTTAAAAAAACATGACCTCTAGTTTCACATGGTTAGGACCAGTTAATAATTTAGTATTTAAGGCATGATAGGACATGTAGGATCATTTATGTTGCACCGTGCCAAAGTCGACATGCTAGTCATTTAGCAATGTGAAAACAAGAAAATATTTTCTTGGACAAATATGAATACAAAGTACTGATTATGTTCTGTGAATACCATGAAAACGTGTTAGGCATGCTAAAATGTAATTTATATGTTTCGAGCATTCCTATTGCTCATCGTCATATTCTCAATTTGAAAATATAGACATGTGATTATTTTCTAAATTTTGTAATGCACATTGTTACTCAAAGTACCGATGGTGCAACTGGAATTTGTTCTCATTTTCTTTTAAAGGCAAACTAAAAAATTCCTAGTATATATTCATAACGTACCATTTACTAATTGATAAGTATCTTGCACTATATAAATACCGTTAATCTATAAAGTCTTGTCCTCATTATTCAAATGTATTTGTTTAATTGCCCTCCATGTGGAGAAAATAATGAGATGGAATCTTTGATATGATATTAAGTACTGTTAACCTCTAAAAGTCGTAATATGAAAAATCACACTGATGATTAACTGTCATATAGAATCCGTGTCTAATTATTTTAGGGTTGAGTTATTGCCACCCCCCCCCCATTTGGTTATTAAGAACCCCCCCCCCCCCCCCCCCCCCTTTTTTTTTGTTTTTTTTTATTTTTTTTTATTTTTTTTTTATTTTTATAATTTTGTTTATATCAAAAAGCTATAAACCTGAAAATACGGAACTGTAAATATAAAGTTTAATAAGCCAAACGCTTAAAACTGTCAGAAATACGGAACAGAAACTGACAAAAAACTGTGTTGTACTGGAAAAAGCGGGGGGACAAAAGGGGGACAAGGGTGGCAGGGCTAGGGTAGGGAGGGTTGCAATAGAGGGTCCCTTATTTTATTTAAAACTTGGCCAATATAGTTTTTAGAGGTAATGTTTAAAAAAAGTACTAAACTTGCCACCCTTTCTTCTTCAGGGTAGCGAACAAATTTTTTTATTTCTGAGAGTAATATACTTTCAAATTAATCCTTTTTAGGGTATTTTCATGAACGGTTGGACATTTTTGCCCCTATTACCCAGAAGAGGAAATGGCAAGTATGATACTTTTTTTTAAATAATAAATAATGTACTAGCCGTACGGAAAACGTGTTTTGGCTAAGAAAACGGAATAAGAATTAACAAGGGTAACGTATTTGTGATAGGGAAACAAATGTATTTTGGCCAGAATTTGATCGGCGACGATCAAACTCAATAGGTTTATGGGATAAGATGCCGGAATTGACTGCTTTGATACCAGTTGATACACTCTTACAGGAATCAAGGAGATTCAAATAAGAATTGAGCTCAAGAATTAGTTAATGGGATTTGTTATGGCTTATTGACTTGTAGAAGTTTATTACAAGAGAGAATTACAAAATCAAAACCGCTTACAAATGTGAAATGAATTGTGTTATATACAAATGAAATGATGAAATGGCTGTAACGGCTTTTCCCGCCTAAATGGTAAGGGTTAAAAGTGCTTATTTGAACCCCACACGTGCCATGCACGCGTATACTTATTTAAACTCATGTCCTTTGCAAATGGAAGTGGCTGGTGGAACTAAATTATCTTAATAAGTAAATAGTGTAAACTTAAAACAAAACATTTTTAGCATATATTTAACACAATTATAAATCATTAAATAATTTATCTTAATACATATCCAAAATTTAACATAATTAAAAACTAGGGCAAATTATAAAAAAAAGTATCATACTTGCCATCATTTGCTCTTGTGGGTAAGAGGGGCAAAAATGTCCAACTGTTCATGAAAATACCCTAAAGAAGATGAATTTGAAAGTATATTACCCTCAGAAATAAAAAAAATTGTTCGCTACCCTGAAGAAGAAAGGGTGGTAAGTTTAGTACTTTTTTTAGCTATTTGCCCTAGTTTTTATGATTAAGATAAATGATCTTGAATCAGTTGAAGAAACCACTAATCATGAAAACAAGTTATATTGCCAATTAGGTGACTTGTGGCTCAGCGTAGTAAAACTGCGTATGCCCATTTAATGAATTGTCACATTCGTATAAACCAGAAATTGATATCCACTATGATACATCTATCAAAAGGTTTAGAAAGAAAATGAAATGGTATATATTTTGAGCAACCATAGTTGGGTCAGAACTTATGATAATATGACGAGCAAAAGTTAGTGTACTAACATCTTTTTCGCCATCGTATACTCGGGACTCGTCAGTGTATCAATATAATAGATCTGAGTTATCTGGAGAGCTTATAAATGGCGGAATATGTTCACCTAATAAGTGTATATAAATTTTAGGCTCGTCCTGTGTTTGACAAATAAACCCTTGAGGAAGTTGCGTGTAAATAAAATTATTGTCTAGTGTTTAATATGTAATGTACATGTATACAAGACTGAGAAATATGCGGCTTCTTTTAAATGGTGCGACGACACCATTTGCATACCCGTTGAGATGCCCGATAAACTTACACAGAGTAATATATATATATAACAACTTTATAAAACTTTGAATTTGTATTTGGTTTGGTTGAGGTTGACAGACTATTTCTTACGGGATCTGCAAGTTGTGACAAAAATTTGGAGCCAAGGGGCAGATTATCGATGCACGTTCGTGAAGGGTATCTGAGTCAATAAGTCAAAGGTTGGCTTTCTAGAAATTAACGACTTCAAATCTAGCAGTTATGTGTCTCTCTCTCTTTGACTAAAAATGTTTTGTACTCCTACATAAAAAACTTTATAAAAAATAACCTATTTAATGCAGATTAGATGTAAGTTTGATTTCGAAGTAATTAAGAGAACTGGTTTGCACATTTTAAATTTTTATTGACACACTCTATTTCATGTTATAAACACTTGTACTGTACATATATAAGTGGATGTTATATTATTCTTGTACATTTATGTGTGCTAATTAAAAACGGTATTGATATACACATCATTTTATTTGATAAATACAACATCATGTATAAGCTATATAGCACACCAAACAATACTGTAACATACAAAATGTGATGTTTGCATTAAAAAAAAGTGATATATGTATCAACCCTAATAAAAAAAACTTTGAATATGCAAATCATTTCACAATTAACAAACAAGGATTCTTTGTTGCCTGGTTAGATTTGCGTAGTGATACAACTACGCGTTATTTAACAAGAAAGTGGTGTCGTACTTATAAAATAGCAAAGATATACTCCGTATTTTTTAAATTATGTCATGAATTGATATTACAATAACATATATTACAAGCTAACATAATCTTGATGAACAAAATAGATATTTTTATTATAAAATTATATAAATATAGATTAATATAAGCCCGATATATATATTTTGTCTAATAATACTCTCCCGTAGTTTGACTGAGAGGCTTCTGAATGGACAAACTAGCACGAATGTTAAAGCCGTTTCTTCTTCTTTTCTTCTTCTCTTCCTTGTTGTTCGTTTACACGGATATAGACTTGTATTCGGCGGCAAAGTTGTATACTGCTTAATAGTTTTCTCATTTTTTGTGACGTTTGCTATTTTATTTTATTTACGTCTGGCTTGTGTTGCCTTTAGGAGTGAGCGGCAATTAGATGAATGATATCTAGTGACGAAGAAGATAGTATTAACACATAAGACAAATTTAGTTGATTGCTAGCTACTCAACATACTGTGAGTGTTGTGGCGGCTATTGTTTATGTGACAGGATTTATACGGTGAATATTAAAAAAATATATATATATATATATATATATATATTTAAGCAATAGCAATAAAGCAAAAATAAAGATCTCTCTGGATCACCGATGAGTAGTCGCTGACTGAAAGATAGCAAATTTTTTGTTGTAGCTTGAATCTAAAGCTCCGATACCATATAAGATAGCATAAGATATATCTATAAATTGTCATGAGTTGATATTACAATAACCTATATTGAATGCGTAACATCATCTTAATAAACAATATACATAATCCTATTGAAGAACTATATAAACATAGATAAATATAAACCCTATACATATTTTATTGTCTAATAAGGTTTATATTTATTTTTGTTTGTGTAGTATCCTAATAAGCAGGGCCGGATTTTAGCATGTGCGGCATAGGCAACCGCACAGGGCCTCCATATTTTAGGGGCCTCCGATTTCTAAATCATCAGTAAAGGTATGCATTCATTTTGGGAGACTTTGATCCCGTTTATAGATTATTTTGGATGAAGAATATAATATTTGTTCCAAAAAAAGCTTCAACCTGTGTGTTTACTGGAAAAAATGGCGTTTGGTTTTTTGGTTGGAGAAGATAACCCAAAGTCAATTTTGTGGGACCTAGTTTTTAGTTTTGTCTTTTAGCACCAATATTTTTTAAAGGTTTTAAACTTCTAGTACAATTTAAAATATATTTTTTGCAATTTATAATTTTAGTCCCAATCCTTGCTTCAAATTTGTAGAAAGTTTAAACAAGAAAAACACTATATCTTCGGTTTGAAAAGCTGAAATACCTCAAACGGTTTTAACTATATCATACTTTTGGAAAAAAAAATACTACAAATTATCTTATACTATATATTATTGTTGTAATTATTGGACTATATGATTTTTCGTAAAGGTTTTTGAAGATTTTAAAGTAACACTTAGCAAAAGATATATATATACATGCATAGTAGAATAATATTAGTTAGCTGCTATTGATATAAAAAAAATCAATGCATAAGAAAATTACAGATTGTTAATTTTACAAGTGCTTCAATTTTAGGAGTTGAATTAAGGCCCCATCAGTATTGTGTCACAGGGCCTTCAAATTCTACGAGACGGCCCTGCTAATAAGATAGCGTTTCTTGTTCATTAGCCTATTTGCTATAGTAATCTCTAACTCGTGGACACAATTTATAAGATACATTTTTGCTATTTTACTGTTTTTTCTTACAACCTAGTTAGAGAAGCTAACAGGTAAAGCAAGCCGATGTTTCAAAGTAGATTCAGGACCTGGTCTAGCCAGATAAACCTCCTCCTAGGGATGGGTGGTAATTAAATGGCGCAATAAAAGTGGTCGCAGCGGACCTTAACAAGGGCCTCTTTTTTGACCTCAAAACACGTATTAGACTTTCTTTTGACCCATCATGTATCTTTAGTTTTTAGTCCCGGTTTTTATCTACTTGAGTACTAACTTGCAATTTTTTTTAATTGCCTGCGTAACAAACAGTGATCATACGAATAGAAAAAACTTAAACAAAAATAAGAGGCAAAAATCAATTGATCCTCGTTATTCTTCACGTTCATTTGATATTTTGCCTGTAATCAGTAAGGACCGGATCGTGAGGCATTTACAGGTATTTTTAGAACATGTTAAACGAATACAGATTCATTCGAAAGATTCCAAATTTGTCACATTTAATAGGGCCCCATTATTGTGACATAGAAACATCAAAATTTACGACGGCGGCCCTGGTTCTAGACCCCATACTGTCTAACTTGTTTACCTTAAGACCAGCACGTTTCATATGTGTCTTACTCGAGGAATAGGGTTTAACTGTTCAAGATTGTGTTTACAAAAGTCCTATCATCTTCAAAACTTTGGTATACACAACTGTTAACATTTCTGTAGCTTATGGGCTTCATTTCCTAAGCTCGAACACTAGCCTCTAGTATTTCTCTTATCGTATATGAGGTGTTGATTTGACGAGGGTTCTATGTCAGAAAATCCACAAAATATTAAAGAACGGTATGCGCCATAAGGCATGCGCTCTTTGCATCTCTAAAATTGATCCTATTGCAGACCATGCTGCTGTCTCTAAAACTGACCATGCAAATTCAAATCTGTAAGTTCATATTTGGCGTCAAAATTGCAATTACGTAAGACATAAACATGCCTTGAACTAGCAGATAACCATTACGCTCAGTAAAAATTTGTTACAAAAACAGACCACATCAAGGTCTCCAACTTACCGCACCACCAATACAAGCCATATTTATTCTAACTTCACTAAATTTTGTTGGACAGACTCAAATTCAATATCTTGTTCATTATACAGTGAGACCTTGGGGAGCACCATCTACACCTGCCTTAGGCTTTGCCTTCTCAACCACGATGGCCTGTGTGGTAAGAACCATACCAGCAACTGAAGCTGAATTCTGCAGGGCACATCTAGTCACCTTTGCTGGATCGATAACTCCAGACTCTACCAAATTTTCATATTTGTCGGTCATTGCATTGTATCCCATCTCCCATTCGCTTGCCTTTACCTTCTCCACAACCACCTCACCCTCGATTCCTGCGTTTTGTGCTATCAATGATGCTGGTGCAACCAAAGCCTGCAAGAAAAATTGTTAAGCTAAAAGAACCAATAAAATGAAACAGTAAAAGACTTGATGCTTACTGTTTTACCTTTTGGATGATATCAGCACCTAGACGTTCATCAGCATCATCAAGCTTATCCTTGATGGCGGGAACTACAGTGGACAGATGAACAAAAGCAGCACCACCTCCGGGGACGATTCCTTCCTCTATGGCAGCAAAGGTTGCATTTTTAGCATCCTCGATACGAAGCTTACGGTCTTCCAACTCAGTCTCAGTTGCAGCCCCTACCTTGATAACAGCAACCCCACCAGACAGCTTTGCAATTCGCTCAGCTAGTTTCTCAGAGTCATAGACAGAGTCAGTCTCAGCCAACTCCTTCTTGAGCTGGGCAACCCTAGATTGTACCTCATCCTTTGATGCAGCATCAGCAATGATGGTGGTGGAGTCCTTGGTTATTTTGATCTTCCTGGCTGTTCCAAGCTGCTCCACCGAGGTGTTTTCAATGAGCAAACCCAAGTCACTGGCTTGAAACTCGGCTCCTGTAACAGATTAAAAACATGGCAAAGATCAGGTAATGGCGGGACTATAGGATCGGAAACAGAAATGACAAGTGACTAACTAATCACCAACCTGTCACGATAGCAATATCTTGAAGCATCGCTTTTCTCCTCTCGCCAAAACTAGGTGCCTTGATGGCAGCAACGTTTATGATACCTCTCAACTTGTTCACGACAAGAGTGGCCAAAGCCTCTCCGCTAACGTCCTCAGCAATAATTAGCAAAGGAGCTCTGAGTTGAGTGGTCTTCTCCAACAAGGGAATTATGTCTTTAATAGAAGATATCTTTTGGTCAGTGACCAATACTTTAGCATTCTCAAATTCAACAATCAATTTCTCAGTGTTTGTAACAAATTGTGGGGAGATGTATCCTCTGTCAATCTGCAATGCAAAATATGGCCCATCATGTAAAAAAATTTAAGAAATAGAACAAAATGCCCACCAATTTGTCATTGAATGAGAACACAAACAAATTTTAGCTTGATACAGACCTCCATTCCTTCTTCAACATCAACAGTTGTCTCAAATGAGGATGATGATTCAATAGATAACACTCCATCTGGCCCAACCTTGTCGATAGCATCGGCAATCATGGTACCGATAATATCATCATTTCCGGCAGAAATAGACGCAATGGCTACAAATAAGATACGAACACTCGTGTCAGAAGATGAGTTAGCGTAAACTGAAACCTCGATTCTTGCTTTAACTTGGCTGATAAAGTTACCACAGCAAAAAGTAATCTTAACTACCTCTGATATCATCACGGCCTTTAACAGGTCTAGCTCTCTTCTCGAGCTCCTCGATCAAACCAAGAACTGTCTTATCAATACCCTTCTTTATGGAAACCGGGTTAGCACCAGAAGTTACACTCAGTAGACCAAGTTTGATCATTTCACGTGCAAGAACCGATGCTGTTGTTGTACCATCACCAGCAGAGTCGTTGGTTTTGCTTGCAACCTGTGCAGTTTAAGCCGCCAAATGATTAGCATTTACCACATGAAGAATCATTAACCAGCTAGTAATGACTAACTAAAGTCTTCTAGGATCAAACCTCTCTGATAAGAGCAGCACCAGCGTTTTCCATGGCATCAGGTAACTCAATAGCTCTGGCAATTGTAACACCATCATTAACCACCTTCGGTGAACCATATTCGTCCAAGACAACATTCCTCCCTATACACCGTCACATTGTCAAACACAGCTAAATGAAATACTTTCCCAACTACCAATAACAAACCGAGTGTAAACTACACGTAACATATAAGTATTGCTAAACTGCCCTCTGTCACAAACAAAGGGTATTTTGGTAGGTTAGCTAGAGCTGGAGCTTGTACGAGACGGAGCTTGTAAGAGCTGGAACTGGATTATGTAGTGGTGCTGAAGTCTATGAATGTAAAATGACATAAAGGAATAAGGATAACCAAACTAATATAGTATTATTAGAAGGGTGTTAATGTAACTAGCCATTTCAGTAGCTCCTAGACTTTCCAAATGCTACTTCAAGTAGCTTCAAAATAAAAGCTTATGTTAAGCTAGACTACTTAACAAACTCAAGCTCCCATAAACTCTCAAAACCTCCTTCCCCGCGAAAACTAGAACTTGTTGATGAAAACCAAAAATTCTATGTAACGAGCGCTAAAAAAGATTTATGAAGTGCTTATTAAACTGCTTATTCTTTTTAAAATAAGCAAAAGCAACATTAACACTGGAGATACTCTCATCTTTTGTTTCTGACATAACGCGATAATCTGATAAGTTTTAGGCAATTATACTTGCTAATCAAAATTAACAGAACATATAACATTATTAATTTTAACTAGTTAATAAAAGAAAATAGTAGTATATGATAGTATACCTCTAGGGCCAAGAGTAAGACCAACAGCATCAGCTAGCTTATCAATACCAGCTTGCATAGCTGCTCTTGACTGCTGGTCAAACGCTATATCTTTCGCTTGAGCCCGAACCGCAAACCCCCGCTTCGATACTTTCGAAGTCCGCAACTGGCTCGCACTTCCATTAACATTTCTCACACTCCCCTGCTCATAAACAAAAAAACTACTCAATAACAACATAAAAAAAGTAGTAATAATATAAATACATGAAATGAATAGAAAGTACTTGTTTGGGTGAGTAGATGATTGAAGGTGTGGAAATTGCATTAGCAGAAGCCATTGTGGATGTGGATAAGAAGTTGGTGTGTGTTTGTTGGAAATGGTGTTTGTTTGTATAGCTGGTGAGTGAGTGAGTGAGAGTTGTATGTAGGGTTTTAAGATGAAGTGATGAGGGGCTTCCAGAAGATTCGATAATCCCCAGAAGTGTGTAGATTGACTACCCAATAAGTGTGTCATGAAAGTTGCACTTGGCTACCAAAAGTTTCTCTATATTGTTTAAGAGCCACTTCATTTTAAACAAGCTCGGCGCTGGGTGCGACAATCACGCACGGGTGTGAGGCCCCCAGCCATGGTCGCGATCAGGTACGGAGGAAAGATGAGGCACTAGGACCTCGTTGGCACGAGGTCAAACCAATGTACAAGATATGCGATGCACAAACACAATGCATAAGAGGATTAACAATTGCATATTACTTCCTCCGTCTCAAAATTGTAGTCTCTATTTTCTATTTTGTGATGTCCAAAAAGAGAGCTTAGTGGGTGATTATGATGTTTGATTGGTTGAAAAGTGTACTCATCCAACTTTTCTTAAAATGTGTGTTTTTTGTTTGAGAACAATAATTTTAAGACGAATGAGTAAAATGAAAACTAGTGTGATAGTCGCATGTTTCCCGGCTTGTGCAACATTTACCTTTCTGTTAAAAAATAATATGATAATTGCTCAAAGGAGTGACATCCAATAACTTCATAAAATTTTTGTTTTCAACAATTGTCAAAGAGAATGTTATTAACAGTCTAGATCTTTTGATTAAGGATTAAGATTCTTTAAAGTTTGCGTCGGATGTTTGTTATATTAAATCAATAAAATAAAAGTAAACAAAGTTTGCGTTGAAAATGAAAAGATTATTTGATAAAACCAAATAGAAAATATTATCAAAGTCCTCCTCATGACTATACGATATTCATTTTCTATAAAGGCTGCCCCCAGTAAGGGTACCCAATCCCCTTCATTTTCTCTGCCACGTCAGCTTTCTCTCTCCAACAATCTTCAGGGGATTGGGTGCCCCGATAAAGGCGACCATGATCAATTTTTTTTTTTAACCGTTAGCATATGCAAAGGTAATATATACGAAAAGTAGAAAATGTATTCGATCGTGAACTCGACCAAGATGGTTTCAAAAGTCACTCGATCGACATCATCACATCAAAGACGATCGATCGTTGAATCGATCGAGCAATGCCTCGGTCGAACTACTGCATCCAGCCTAACAAAATCAAACTTTAACATCTGGTATATCTTTTATGACTAATTGATCATATAGGTTTCAATTATAATTAGTGCGCTTTAGCATTTCAGCATTTGCAATTTATCATGTGTTCAAGTTTGGTGATACCAATAAAGGTATAACCACACCAAAACACAATCAAATTAAACCAAACAAATCACACAACAAAAAAGAAAGCCCTAGAGAATGGACCCAAACACAGAACCATCTCCTTCTTCTTCTTCCTTAAACAACCACCCCCCCACACACCAAGTGGGTCCCACAAATCCAACACCACAACCCAAAAAGAAAAACCATCACACCAAAGTCAACGGCCGAGGTCTTAGAGTCAGAGTTCCCGCCTTATGCGCCGCACGTATCTTTCAACTCACACGTGAACTCGGTCACAAGTCAGATGGTCAAACCATAGAGTGGCTGCTACATCATGTTCACCCTTCACATTTTCCAAGCTCTGTGGCGGCGGCGCCGCCAGAGAATCATGAACTGAACTTGTTTCCAAACATGTCTTTCACTTCCATGTTGATGCAAGTTCAAGACGAGGAGGAGGATGTCAAGCCTGGAGCTGAGAGTTTAAAGACCATGGTGGGCCATTGAAAATCTATGTTTTTTTAATGTTTTTTTTCCAGATTTAAGATTGATAGATTTAGGGTAGGGTGTTGTTACAAGATGTACATTGCGGATTAGTGATTGTACTTTGGTATGGAATTAGTCATTTTGGTTTTGGAAGAAATGGGTCTTTGTTGAAGTTTGACTCAGCTGGTCACTGAACTCATTCCTTGAACAGGTTTAGTTTTTCTAGTAGTAGGGCCACCATTGATGTTGTTTACCTTGTACAATTTGTGCATTGGATTGGTGTACTTTTTCTATGGGATGTGATATAGATAACCTCCCTATGTTGTCACATGATAGAGTTTTGGTTAAACCGTATAACCGGCGATGCACACCGTACAAGTCCGCGATGCACCCAATTGTTGGATACCCCTCCCATATGTGGATAACTTGTCCCAATTTTGATTTTGAATGAACTACTTGTCTTTTGAGAAGAGTCCATCATTTGTGTTGCTAAGACTGCCCACACCAATAAAGGTCGACCACCAGGTCACTTGAGGTCGTGTGGGTCGCCTTTGGTGTGCAAAGTAGGTCGTCCAAGGTCGAGGGGCCATTTTTTTGGTTTAGGTCGTTTGGACGACCAAGTTTGTGTATGTTTTGTGTGTGTGTTAATTAATTAAAAAATAATATTTGTATGGTATGTTTTTCGTAGTGTAGGCTGTCTTAGTGTGGTAAAAGGTCGTCTGCGCCAGGCAAAATGAAGTTCGCTGCTATGGTGTGTTTTAGCCTAATCTACTATGGTTGATTTATGGTTCAAACGAGTGGGGAAACCCGCGCGATGCAGCGGGATTGGCTTTAAAGGACTTATTTTGTAGCGACACTTAAAATTCAGGGGCTGTTCTTGCCAAGTTGTAAAACTTTACATTTAATGTTCGGACTAACTTTGCAACGACACACAAACCTTAGGGACCGTTTTTGCCAAGTTGTGAAACTTTGCAATTAATGTTTGGACTTAAGTTGCAAGGACACACGAACCTCAAGGGCCATTCTTGCCAACTTGCGGAAGTTACCAATAAATGTTGTGACACGTGTCGTGTCCACATCGAATCCCCGCCTTTTAGTTATATATAATAATTTACTATGGTTGATGTGGTACCGACTACGACCGAGTACTTGATGTTTTAAAAACTGTTTTTTAATTAATTCGGCCAAAATTTCCGGTTTAACCAGAGATTCAACCAATATTTTACCTAAAACAACTTTTGGTTGAACCGGCCGAGTCAACTCGAGGTTTAAAAGATTGGTGTTACCTGCTAATGAGGGAACATATACCATAAAGCTAATGTTGTTTCATGTGTTTTTAATTACGGTGTTACACAATTTATCTCACATCTTAGCTAGAGGACGCATCGGCATGGGGCTGCCAATTGATCACAATTTATCTCGCATGTTAGCTAGAGGACATATTGGTGTGGCCCGCCAAATGATCGTCTTCCATTATTGTTTAATATTGCTAAATTGCAGTGAGGAAATGTCTACAAAGGTTGGTAAAACGCACACGTCATAGGTATTTAATCTATGCATTAAAACGTTTAGATTCACTTTGTGTATCATCTTGGACAAAAAAGACTTTTGATGATGATACGGATAGGAAAGCTTTTGGAATTTCTAGTTTTGAAGTGAAGCAATATGCAGGACTTAAGATAACCTGAAAATGGAACATTTTAGTTATTAAAGAATATCATAAAGTGGAATTTATTCTAAATTTATCGAGATAAAACATATGTTATTGTGGGCATGTTTTATGCAACATATACCCAGTAAAAGTTGAGCATAAACAATGTTGCATGTTTAATGATGTAAGCTGAAAGTTACAATGGCCACTCAAGATCCTCATCTCCTGCAACTGTGCTTTCATGTTCTTCATGATTGTATATTCTCATCTCCTGCAACTGTGCTTTCATGTTCTTTATGATTGTATATTTGGGACATCTGAACATAGACCGTTTAGAAGATTAGAACTCAGAGAATACATCTTATCTTGGTGCATAATAAAGGCAAGTTAATACTAAGTAAACGATACTAAAAAACAATTAAGGAGTGGACTAAACAATTATCAACAAACTCAGACAATAACTAAGCCGTGAGCGTTCCATGTAATTTGATTGACTCATCTTCCATGAGTCTACGGTATCACAATAAGCTAAGATTCACGTATTTACCTTCCACAGGATGTATTGAATTGTAGTGCACTTCTGCCCAAAAGCTTAAGAAAATTACTGCAGCAAATTATCACAGAAACACAAAGCATTATTAACCAAACATGACGAAGGTGATAGAGTCCATCAATAACTGAATCACAACATAAATTATTTATTTCGATATTGTCCTATGTCATATATGGGCTACAGACGAAGATAATACCTTTATTGGATCTTTGAACACTTGGAACAATCTCAATGTAGCAGGTGTCCTTGAATGATGTGATTACAAAGATTTTGATGCCATACTGCACCATAAAATCAATGTGCATTAGACTGCATCTCATGTTTTGTTTAAGCATGCGAACATTATATATTCTTTTAGAAAAGATATATGAAAACCAAATCAGCATATCCATACCAAATCAGCGGCAGCCTGCAAAGTCACATGATCACCCCATTCACCGACCCTAATTCACATCCAAATAGAACAAAAGTATAAGGTAAGATGGTAATTCATGAAAATGTAATATCAAATTAACAAAAAAGAAGCAGCAAAATACTTGGACATATTCTTCAGGTAATCACTATAAACCATGGGGACATATCCCTCGTATATCTCTGAGTGTGATTTTAGCTATGGAAAAAAGAGAACAAAAGTTAAAAAGGAATACAACTGGTGCATAATCCGATGAAAATGATACCTACAAAACTGAACATTTTTGGACCAACCTGATCAACAATTTGTTCTCTCACAAACTGATGGTGCTCAGTTGTACGATAAACTTGATCTGACAGAGCTCGAAACTGGGAAATGAAATACAACTTTGTTCAGATTTTATATCGAGCACACATACTGTAGAGAAGAGGCTGGCTATCCAACAGGTGCTACATTAACCAAAGTGTTCTGGTTTACAGTATGATTATGACATGATAGTCTTGAGATTAACATCTAATAAGGTGTTTTAGTCACATGCAAAAGAGTATTCACCTGACAGTTTCCATCTCCTAGGACTTTAGATTCAACTAATTGGTACAATTGTAGCCTGTAGAAGAAAGAATATTTTTAAGCATCATGATACTTATAGACTATAGGGGAAGACACTATTAGTACTAAAATTGGGAGATGGATGCATACATGCTGCATGAGATAAAAAAAACTATTACGAACAATGATTTTGCCTTGTACCTGTCGAGTAGCCTCTGATGATCTAAAGTTGCCTCATCTAACGAAGGTATTTCTCCGTTTACCCGAGGAACATGCTACAGAAATCAAGGAACAACTTCTTATTCTTTTAATTCATTAAAACACTGTTTAATACCTATGTAAAAGACTATCTATTTGACTTAGATGTCCTCATGCTTAGCATATCACTTGTAGCCTTGTTTGCAGACGCTAAATAAAGACTACAACAAAGCACACAAATATATTACTTAAGTTCAATGAGATCACTTACAGGAATGGCGGCCATCTGATTCAACCTCTTGCCTACTTCATCATCTAGAGCATACTCGTCACTCAATGAATAAGACCATTCTTCATCATAGTTCAGCTGTCTTGTAGGACTATCACATGAACTAGAAGGTGGCATATCATTTGTGTTCTCATCGTCTCCTATAAAATATAAAATATATAAACATCATCACACCATAAAAACTCAGATAATCAAACTGATCACATATTAGCGGATTCTGTTTATCTGTTACCAAGACTGCAGTTTGCCATAGACTGATGAAGTGAATTCTGTAAATAATAAGACGCTTGTGAATGATCAACAGATTCACATGAATTTGCAGATGCGTCTAAAACTGAATATGGGGATGCTTCTTGTGGAAGGGAAACTATAGAATGTTTGTCATTATCTGTGCTGATACATTGCGTGTCATAACTTGCTTCCCTAGAATACTGATCATGATAACAATCAGCATAATTTTGTGGACCATATCCGGAATAGCTATTGTCAGCATACGTCCCAGTCCCACCATCAAAGAGCTGGAGGCCCCACCGAACAACATCAGGATCTTGTCCGTATGAATACATTATGCTAATGTGTTATTGTTTAATTAATATTCTACCGACTGCAAAGATAAGACAATTTTGTCAAAATATGAGGCTGAAAAGAGAGAAAATTCTCTTATTCAGAGGAAACCGCATAATCTAATATACTAGTGGTCCTTCAAAAGATTATGATATTTGACTTATTATGTGGCTAAACTTGGACAAATGACTTTTATATATTTTTTTAAGCAATACGTCCCTTTCTTAGTCAAGAGAGACTACTAAAACACCTTATAACCCGAATATCAAACTATATTGATGATACCTAAGCAAGGTGCATGAATTTGGCCATAGCTGCAGAATAATTGAATATTCTTAAGTATATGCACCCGCACCTATTGGTTACACAGCCATATATGAATTCACACGTGTGCCTGTTTTACTTATTCTTAGCCATCTGATACACATAATATAGTTCGTACAGGATCATGAAAACGGTCTAATTATGACCATGAGAGGAAAGAATCATGATAATCCATTTGATTTCTTATAACTCATGACAACAGCCACTCACGAGTGCAGTTATCCAAGAGTATCTTTCAATCGAGATCATGGAGTCCCTATTAGCCTTATCATGTATTTATGAAAGCATGACTTTTGAGTAATGAGATGGATTAATCCTAGTGGCATCATATCATACCATAGTACTACTGATGGGACCACGCACAACACAAATTTTCTAACTAATGGAAAATGTTGTCACCTTATCGATAACCATAGCAACACTAAAAATGGTTAAACCTAAAGATTTATCAATCAGCATATTCATTCACTAATTACAGACCTAAATGAGCCGAGCCAACAATAGAGAATTTTAAGCCTTATTTGTAAAGCTAAAGCTCGGCTCACGAGTTATTTCTGCTCGGCTCGGGCATGAATTAAATTTAGTTTTGTACATAGGAAAGCTCGTTGAGGCTCCCGAGCCTAATCAAGCTCGACGTTTGAAGTTCGAGCTCGTTTTGCCTCATTTAGACCCCTAATTTCCTAGATTTAATGCTACATTGTAATTAAATAGCAACAAAATGAAATCTAATCCAGCTCAACACAATCTGAAACATATAAACAATTTGATTCAATCTGGAACGAATAAAAGTAAGTAATGAAAAGAGAAAGTACCTAATTAATTAATGGTGAATGTGATTGTGAGTGAATAAGAATCGAATAAAAAGAGTGGGGGATATAAATAAGATAGATAGATAGATAGATTGGTAGGAAAAATTGGTTACCTGAGCTGATATGAGATATTTTTATAAGGGATTTAGAAATGTGGATCGAAAAAGTGTCCCTTCAAAAGCGGAATAATCATCTCTTTCATCTCAGAAAGAGAGAATATAACAAGGACATACAAAGGCTGACTTGTGCTGTTTATTTATGTATATGTGTTTGGCTGTTGGCGAAGTGGAATACTTACTCAGGTCGCTTTTCCTTAACACTGCCTTTTTCTTCCCTTTTTTCAAAACTTTTTTTTTTTTTTTTTTTAAACAGCTATTCTGGCTACCTGGCTCAGAAGACGTAGCGAGCCTACACAACCAGATTAGGTCTAGCCCAGAAGTCAATGACACCCTTCCCTTTACGCACGCGAGAGAAAACTCCTATCGCCCTAGACAAGACTCAAACTTGCGACCTTTGACTAAGAGGGTAAAACCTATACCACTAGACCAGAGCCTTTTGGCTCAAGCTTTTTTTTTGTTTCTTTTCTTTCTAAAAAAAATAAAAGATTTAGACAACCTTTTTTGTTCTATAAAACCAAATTATTTTATATAGATTGTTGGTTTATATGAAAATTATTTGAATTTCTTATAGAGTTATAGTGGTGTAATGGTCACTGAGTCTGAATTCATCGTCAATTTAGCGTCATATAATTTCTTTCTATATAGTGTATGTTTGGCAAAAATAGATTGTGCTGGTGCTGGTGCTGTTGCTGATGCTGGTGCTGATGCTGTTGCTGAAAAAGATTATAAAAAGAGATTATTTTTATAAGCTACATGGAAGATTATTTTTCAGAGATTATGGAAGATTATTTTTCTTATAATCTTTTATAAGTTATGTTGCCAAACAAGGATTATTTTTTAAGTAGCTTATTTTTTTAAAAAATAAGCATAATCTCTTCGTAATCTTGTGTGCCAAACATAGCCATAGTCTACTCATCACAAAATTTGCAACAAAAGAGATAAGAGAGGAGGAGAGAGAGAAACTTGGTGGTAGGAAAGTGGAGTAACAACAATAACTTGGTGGTGGTGGGAGACAATTTGTGAATATACTGTCTAAATATGAAGCTAAATTACTTTATTTGTAAAAATACTTCAAATTACAAAAGACATTTTCATTTATTGCAAGGGCAAATTGCATAAAAGTGTACTCAACTTATAGCTAATTTTAATTTAATGTACTCTACTTTTTTTTCTTCAATTTAATGCACTCAACTTATTTTTGGTTGCAATGTAAGACATATAACGGATTTCTCAGTTATCTTATGTTGAAAAAATTACATGTTTCGTCCCTATAGTTATCTTATGCCAGAAAAATGTTTTCGTCCGCTTTTATACGTTTTCATACGTTTTGTCAATTTTTATAAGTTAACAAAAAAAATTTAAAATTTTAAAAAAAATTACAATTTAAAAAAAATTAAAAAATAATTTTTTAAAAAAACAACAACATTTTTAAATTTATTTTAAAAAAATAATTTTTTTAAAAAAACTTTAAGTTTTTAAAAAAATTAAAATTTTTAAAAAAAGTTTTTATCCAGATTTTTAAAAAAATAAATTTTAAAAATATTAATCTTTTAAAAAAAATTAATTTTTTTAAAAAAAATTATTTTTATTTAAATTTTAACACTTTTTATATATTTTTTAAAAATTTTAATTTTTTAAAAATTTTATTTTTTAAATTTAACTTTTTTTTTTTAAACTTTAATTTTTTTTTTAAAATTTCTTTTTAAAAAAAAATTAAAAATTTTATTGTTTTTATAAAAGTTTATTTTTTCAAAAAAAAATAATTTTTTTTAAAACATTAATTTAAAAAAAAAAATTGTATTTTTTTAAATTTTAACGTATAAAAATTGACAAAACGTATGAAAACGTATAAAAGTGGACGAAAACATTTTTCTGGCGTAATTAAAATGAAATAGGGACTACGAATGTTATTGGGATAAACCATAGGGACGAAACATGTAATTTTTTCAACATAAGATAACTGAGAAATCCGTTATATGTCTTACATTGCAACCAAAAATAAGTTGAGTACATTAAATTGAAGAAAAAAAAGTAGAGTACATTAAATTGAAATTGACTATAAGTTGAGTACACTTTTATGCAATTTGCCCTTATTGCAATCACTTTTTCAATAAATTATATCTTTCAAAAGGTCATTTTACAAACTTCCTCCAATGCATAAAATCCTTTCAAAAGATTTTCGCAGATAGTTTATATTTAATTGTGGGTGTGAAATAAAAATTCATCAAGCATTTATTTAATGAAATCACTTGTATCAGTTTCTATCAAACGCTTGATGTTTAGTAAGCCATCTTTTTAAAGTCATTTGAAACCCTTTTACTACAATACTTCAAATTATCCTAATAGTTTTTCCAAACAATGAAAAGTCATTTGTTTGAATAGTGTGCTCTATGTAATTTTTTGCATAAGTTTGAATAGTGTTCATTAAATAAAAAATACATGTCTATCATTTTAGTTATCTTCGTAATGTCACAAACTGTTACTTGATAGAGCGTGTATACATGCAAATGAGTCTATTTTGACGGATCCAAAATAATAGCAATCAATTTCATGAATAAAGTGTGAGTAAATACCCGACCAACAAAACTACTTGTTACAACAACATATTGTTGATACATAAAAACATAAAATGTTAGACTGGTCGGTAAAATGCGTCAATCATCTAACGTTATGCGAGAAAGTGAACCATGTATTCAACTTCACGGATGATTAACATGTAATTACGTAAACGTACAATGACGATTATGATAATTTTTTTTTCTTTTAAATTTATATTATACAACAGTGACATTCTAGCTCGAAACAATATTTAACATATATGAGTTATGAGTATGACCATAACTCTTATAAAATGGTGACAATATTTTAATTTAGTAGGTTTTCGAGTGTTTGAAAGACTACTCCGAGGCATATAACGTCCCATGCAATATTCATAACAAATAGAATCGTGTTTGTGACCATTTATGTTGCTCTCAATGTACCAACCAATTACCAACTATTATAACTTTAATAACCTAAATATTACTGTAACCTCCTGAAATAAACAAATAGAATCATGCTGAGCTCTGGCACTTTTGCCAACAACAAACTAGTTAAGAGTTCTGATCAGTGGCGGAACCAGGAAATGAGGATGTGGGGGGCAAAAAATTTTTTTTGACAACAACAAAATGCGGAAGAAAAAACTATAATCGTAATGATAAATCGAGTAATTTTACTTTGAAATAATAGATTTATAAAGCTTTAGAGTGTTGAATGTTGGGTTTTAGTATGTGGGTGGGGGGCAATTTGAGTTTTGGTTGGGGGGCACTTTCGAAAAAAGGTTAAAATTATAAAAAAAATTACACTAAAATCTCGACTTTTTTGGCTAGTCGTGGGGGGCACTTGCCCCCCATTCTTGTGAAGTGGATCCGTCCCTGGTTCTGATGTACCAAAACTGTGTATCTAATATTCGGATACAAAAATTATTAGTTGCAACGATAAAACTGCAAAGACAGAAAAGCATTTACAGTGCCATCTAATTCTTACACGCCTGCCAATCGTCACCTATTGCATAGTTTGTGTTACTTCTGAATGGTGAAAATAAAGTCTCAGCAATACATTACTTCCAGATAATATCCCCCATGAACTGTAGTGCCGGAATTCCCCTTATCTCCACATCAACTAACGGTGCTTCAGTCAAAACTAAGTTACCTAATTCAGGATCATTCCTGATCATATCAAGGGCGCGCAATTGATCCTGTAACATACATGATTGTTATAAACCATACCAGACGTCCAAACTATAAACCATGTATACAAAGAAATATATTACCTTTCTTCTCATTGAACAAAATTTGCAGTCTGTTGCAGATGGGGGCAAGATTTGATTTACGATAAGTCTTTGTACCGGGACACTTTCTTTCTTCAAAGATGCATGTAGCCGTGATGACTCCTTAACAGCCATAACCTGTGACACACGTAAATGTAATGTGCACCTTCTAGTGAGCTATCTTTATCTTTTTCAATTTTAAACAATTAATAGAGTAATACACTGATTACCGTAGGGATAGTCACAATGACAAATTCTGTAGTCTCTGAGTCACGAAAAAGATCTCTTACTTTTGCCATTCTTTCCCTCAACTGTTCTAGATTGTCGGTCTACATAAACAAATAATTATCCGGTAATGTTGTTTTTGCACGAAGGTTCACAGTTTAGGTGGGTTCAGAGTGAAAAAATTGTATTTCTTACAGCGCCTTCAACAAGAGGTGGCTGCTCTTTCCCAAACAGACTTAAAGGCGGAAGTTGCTGAACTAAGCTTCTTTTTTAGCTGATGAATAACAAAGTGATTATAAAAGGGCAAAACATAAAAGAAAGTACACACGACATGATTATATGAACAGACATTATGAAATAAGTATACCTTCATTATTTTGCCTATTGATGAATCCATGAAGTCTGGCAAAGACAAAAGCCTAAGTGTATGACCCTGCAAGAAACGAGTATCTGGATAACTGGTTAACAAACAGCTACTGGTTGTAAAAAAATTAAAGTAACTTTAGGCTTTTGCTTACCGTAGGTGCTGTATCAAACACTATCCTCGTAAACTTACTATATTCTGGTGAATCAACAAATTGCATTACCTGCAAATAATATTTTGTAGCGAAATGTGATATTAACTGTGCATAACATCACACACATTAGGAGCCTGTAAAAAGATACAAAAAGTACGCACCTTTGATATTGCAATAGCTTCATCTAGACCAGGAGGAGGTGCATCCAAGAGCTCTACCAATTTCAAATCTCCTAACTACAAAAAGACAAAGAAACACGACATAATTATCAAAAGGCACATCAGTAGGTATCATACAGATACACTGAACTACTGAAGAATGTACCTACCTGATCAGCTATCATTCCAAGTCCCATACTATCCATCATATCTTTTACACCAGCACCACCATTGTTTTGGGATGCATTACGGAAATCTTCCTTGGTTTTTTCTGGATTAATCTAACAAGCACAATGTTAATAATCAACATACATCAAGAATAATATTCAGAATTCCAAACAGATATGAAAACTTTGATCTAGGTCTTGGTAGTACCTCAAGTGCAAATAACGCCGAATCCAACCCTTGAATTCGTACTAGTGTTCCTCCGGTCAAATCCTAAATATGCATGCATCTTGCAGTAAATCAAACACATTTTTTCCCAAAAGGATTATAGCTTAAGAATTAACAAATGAGCATACATAAATTGAATCTTTTGTGTGTTAAGAAACATATAAAGTGGATACCTGATCAAAGGAATCACTTAAAGAGTGAGCAGGGTCGGTAGAAACTACAATGGTGGGATGACCATAATTTGCAAATTTTACAGCAAGGGATGCAGCACAGCTTGTTTTTCCGACACCACCTTTGCCACCTAACATGTAATACTTCCTTTGATTCCCCACACTCATCTTATCGAAAAGTGAAACAGCGTTGTCATTACTCGTGAATGACCTTGCTGCACAAGAGCAATGCCCATGAGTGCAAGAATCGCTTGTACTCCGTATTACATAATGCTATTTCAATCTTTATTCATATTACTTAATGCAATTACTTTTGTTTATATCTATAGACCACCTAAATCCAATGATACTACACAAAGAAATTCTTAGGTTGCGTTTAGTTGAAGGAAAACACTCTTGTTTTCCACAAAATGTTTTGCAAAACACAAATCCCCTATTTCCTAAATTAACAAGGAAAATTACAAAACAAATTTTAGTTGTTTTCCTTATTTTCTTTTGTAACCCTCAACCCTCTCTCCCTTTCTTCAAAACATAAAATAGAAACATCAATTAAACGCGTTTTCTATATTTTCAAGTGTTTTGTGGAGATTAATTCTCCTTCCAAATTTTTACAAAACTAGAGATAGAAAACAAGAGAATTTGTTCTCCAACTAAACGCACCCTTAACATTTTGCTAGGTGCAAACAACCTTGAAGTGGCCACGGCAACCTCCTGAAAAGGGAGGGCTTTACCTGGTTTGAGTTTGTGTGGCGATGTGGATTAGTCAGCCAAAAGGTCGGAAATCATGGTTACCCAAAAAAAAACACCGACCCAATTATAACTCCCTTGTTAGGTGCGACCATACTAGCATTAATGAACCAAATCCCATTTCAACACTACACAAAGTGTAACAGCCCCAAAGGCGAAAACAAGTAACTACTCAGATACCTTTCCGTTTCCCTTGTTAGTTCATCACTTTGGACTTATAAGGGGCTCAAACATATCATAAGTTGTCAATGTGGGACGGGTTGTTGCACAAAATGTTTCAAAATTGTTGATGTTTTAAAAGCGACCCGACATTTTATTTTATTTTTTATTTTGCAAAGTAACCGACCATCAGAACTACGAATGAGAATGTTTTGGCATTGCATTATAATAGCAATCATATCACATAGAACAATCATAATCAAACAATCAGTTCTAACAGAACTTAACTCAATGATACTCTAATTAACACAACGAAGATCAATCATGTAACTAATCATTTACACAAATTATCAAGCAACCCAACAGCAAAAACATAAAAAGTTACAAACTTTATGGTCAATATTTCATCTATGATCAGTTTGAACATTTTAATCCAAAAATGAGAGTAAAAAAGATAAAGAGAAAGATACCTTGAAGAAGAACAGTTTTAGTGATGCTTGAAGCTGATAAAAATGTTTGAGATGTGGCGGCAACACGACGGAACAGAGTGTAGTAAGCTGCCATTGCTATCAACATAAACCAGCAAACTATGGAGGGAAGCTTAGCAGGGTTTAGTTAGGGCTTTGTTTTGTTTCACCAACAATTATTAGTGGTGTTTGTTTAATTGAAATAGGATTCAAATAAGGAATCAAACTATTCAAATATGGGTTTCTCCAACCCCGTGGAAAGTAGCGGGTTTCACTTTGACATTCTCCTTTTTAGCTTGTTGGTTTCTTTTACCATAAGTCATATTTATTCCGGCTTGAGTTTTACCAATGGTTATTCCAATCACAAGCCAAACATTGCCTAGTCTCACGTTCTAGTTAACTTATTAAACTAAGGGGCTCTTTATTTTTTATCTTAGCTAAGGATGTGGGGTCTTAGGCTATTAGTTAATGTGGATGGGAAAGCGTTTATTTTTTCTCCTTTGTATTTACAAAAGAAACAATATTAAATAATTTAGTGAGTCCACGTCCTTCCCCATATAGAAAAAGAAACATCACCTTGGGTTATTATACCAAATGTTATATATAGTGCGAGCTGTGGCGTTGCGGCATGACTAAGTTTCATATTTTAGCAGTTAAACGAAGCTTTTGTGTTTTTAAAGTGTGACATAAGATGACACAAAATATGAAAATATTTATATATTTCTATCATTTTTCATATATATTAAGCTTACAAAAAGCATTTCACATAATGAATAAGGTTAAGAAACTATTCTTACATGTAATATTTTTCATTTAAAAAAAATCAGAGTCGGATAAAAAAACGCGTCACGGCTCACGCCTTAGGGCACCTTTTCCCGTCTCATCTCACGCCACGCCTAGAGTCGACGCCTTGATGTATTTTGTAACGTGAAGATCACGCCTCACGTTTTAACGGCGCCTTGACGCCACCATGGCACGCCTTTTAAAACCATGGTTATAGTTTATATGATACCCATGCTTTGTTCAAAACCAAGTGTTTATAGGTTTAAGTTTTATTTTAGTAATGTGTAACACTGTATGTAATTTGAAACTGTTATTTTTACCTTTTATAAAGACAACAATTAACAAAATGTCCTCTTGGATAATAATCTCATGGTTATAAGCTTTTTCAAGAGTTTAAATAAGATTATTTTGATTAAACGAGTCTTTTATAAGAGCAAAATTAAAGAATACGCTTTTTGAGTGTTTGGTTTAGTTTAAAAAATGGTAGCCACAATCCTTATAGTGTTAGGTATAGTGTGGTGTCATAAAAAAAGTGATGTCATTTCAGTATTTTTTGCCCATAGCACAAGTTTTGTCTATAACATCAAAACACTCCTCTGTGGACATAACATCAGTTTTCTGGTACCATGGTGCATTTTTCTTTCATTTATTTAAATAAAGCCATTTTTTTTTTCATCATTTCATAATCTAAAATGCAGTATATTTGGTTCACAATGTAAAACATAATTCTAGCAAAAGTAACTATGATACTGATCATATACGATACATTTATAAATAATTGGGCCAGACCCAATAAACAAAACTGCAAAGACGAATCTTGTACTACCTAACTAGGGTTTTACACGAGGGACTAACATTAAACACCCTGCCTTTTGGGTCTTCTTCTTCCTCCCATACTTGCACACACACACACACACAAAAAAAAAAAACTTTTGCGTGGGCTGGTGGCTACGACAACAACCCACCAGCTGACCTCGGTGTGTGGCGCACCGTACCGAAAGTTCTTACACTTAATGCAATGGTCATTACAACTATACCAACACATCGGCATTCACCCCAATCATCAAGCCAATCATAAAATCTCTATGGTGGTGACCACCAAACCCACCACATAAGCGTACATCACTTAAACATAAGAGCAATGCTACACTCACATAATTTTCACAAAAATAAATCCATACACACATGTGGCAAGTGACTTGTATCAATAGAATTGTATTAAAGTTTCTCTTTCTTGTTCTCACTCCCTATGACTAAGTGATACATGTATGTGTGGATTTCTTATTGTGAAAATTATGTGAGTGTATCATTTCTCTAAATATAAATATACTTCACAATGCACTCACACACAAATAAAAACAATCAAATTTGGTTTGGTCAATAAAATGACCAAACCACCCAATCTTTGCACTCTTCACGCGTGCTCAAGACACTCAGTAGCAACATCACGAGTCATATTTCCTCCTTCATCCATCAATATGCTACCATTATAGATGGTTGACAAGAACCTTCGTTGCTTGAAAACAATACTAGCGTATTAAGTCATGAATAAGAAAATAGTTCTTTTGGTCTCTTGATACACATCATATCATATAAAAAGAAAATAGTTTTTCTTTTGGTCTTGATTAAAAATCTCGAAATGAAAAAAGTTTAATTATTATCATACTGTTTCTCATTATAAGTTGATTATTTCTCTCTTCTTTTTATAAATTGATACAATCACAACATTTCTTTCCATATATAAAATAAAGACTAAAATACACCGTTGGTCCCTAAACTTGTCACTGCGCATTGTGATGAGACAAAAGTGGGGATTGTCATCGTGGAGAGTCCAAAACTTGGGTTTTATACTCTAGACAAGTCCCTTGACCAATTTTCTGTTAGTTAAAGTCTTTTAATTTCCCCATGTGCCTTGCACATGAGAGCAAAATGGTCATTTCATTGTTTTAGTTAATTATTTTGATGGTACTGGTACAACCTTAGAGACTAACGGTGTATTTAATCAATAAAATTATATCATCACCATCACCACCCTCATTTTATCTCTTTTTCATGGTTCTCTCTCTAAATTTCTGCTTCTCTCTCTAAAATTAACACCATCATTATTCTCAAATCTCATAAACTCCTCCACAAAAAAACATAATCTCAATCAAACACCATCACCATTCTCTCTCTAAAATTAACATCATCACCATTTTCAAATTATGTAGGTTAGATTAAAGACCTAAAAAATTAAGTTCGATTAAAGTCATTGGCCATTAGCATTAATACAGTTTTTAGATGGTTAATACTAACCACCTAAAATATGAGTTGGAGTTTGAATTTTCTAATGGGAAATGATACTTACACGGAGTGAATTGATTCACACACAGAAAATATATGTTAAGTGACATAGATACCCTCAAATACTTTACCCAGTTTTTCTCCTCTTTAACTTTCAAATGTCCAAATTAATTCCTGTATACCCATTATCACTTTCATCACCGCTTCCGATTTCCAAAACCTATTTCCACCAGAGATCATTTAAAGGAGTTCCAGCAACTCCAACTAAAATCAATTCTAGATTGCCATTTCAAAAAGACCTTCAGTGGTACACTTCAAATAAAAGATAATAAAATTGCCAAGTATTTCTGAACCGGTGATTCTCATACCTTCTTATTAACGACATCTGTAAACCATTTATGTCTACCGTTGTTATAATTATCAACGACATCATGTTCACTCTTTTGGGGTAAAAATCCCCACATGCAAAAACTTTAGTCACCACCAAATTCTAATAAATTAAATGAAAACAAATTGATTCCAAACAACACAACACTAAGATTTGCTAAATCAAATTGATTACAAGAATGCCATTTTTTATGTGCTCGATCGGTTCGTAACTAACACACGTAGCATGATGAGATCAGTTCCACGGTTCGAACAATTATAGAAAACAATGATGGCGCCAGTTGATTAAATCTAAGTGGACAGAAATGAGCGGAGGTGGTGAAAGTCGCAGCCAGCCGTTGAAGGGAAGAGGAGAAAGGCGCATCATGGTTTAGCGCAGTGAGCCCGAATAGTGTGGAGAAAGAAACGGGGTAAATCATGTAGGGGTAGTTTGGTCAGTTGCCAATAACTTTCTGTGTACCAATAAAAAACCTCCGTGTACATATCATGTCCCTTTTCTAATCTCAAATCTAACAGCTTATCAAATACCAGCACCTTCCTTTACAAAATTAACACAATAAATTCAACACAAACGATACTTATCAGCGTATCGGAATTTCAATCCGCCTAGAAGAATATGCCACTTATTCCTATATCATATGTTACGCACTTTGCAAGGCTCCAAGACAGTGGCATACAATCATAGCCTCATTCCTCCTAATTGAAAATAATTAACAGATAAGATCACTGCCACGAAACAAACTAGTTGAACTTTGACTTTTATGTCGAACCTAACAACTTACTACAAAACTATGACCAAATTTTTTATTATTTTGTTACAGAATGAATTAATACTATAGCTCATAATCAAATACAATAATCATCAAGTCATATTTCATTTCGTAATAATAACACAGATCCATTGAAATAAATACATCATAGAGTTATAACCGATTAGATTCGACTTCAGTTACTATAAAGCATTAAAATCAATCAACTATAGAATCAAACAGTAACAATCAAACTAAACTAAACTAAAAAAACAAATCTAATAAACTTATAAAGAGATGTATGTAGTACATACCGCCATGAGTTGAGTAACAAATATAAAGATTGGTGATTGAGAGATTAAAAAAGTGTGTGTGTGATGATGTTAATTTTAATAGAAGTTAATTTTTTAGGTCTTTAATCTAACTTACATGATTTGAAATGGTGATGATGTTAATTTTAGAGAGAGAATGCTGATGGTGTTTGATTGAGATTATGTTTTTTTGTGGAGCAGTTTATGAGATTTGAGAATAGTAATGGTGTTAATTTTAGAGAGAGAAGCAGGAAAAAGAGATAAAGGGAGGGTGGTGGTGGTGATGGTATAATTTTATTGATTAAATACACCGTTAGTCCCTAAGGTTGTACCAGTACCATCAAAATAATTAACCAAAACAATGAAATAACCATTTTGCCCTCATGTGCAAGGCACATGGGGAAATTAACAGACTTTGACTAACAGAAAATTGGTCAAGTGACTTGTCTAGAGTATAAAACCCAAGTTTTAGACTCCCCACGATGACAATCCCCACTTTTGTCCCATCAGGATGCGCAATGACAAGTTTAGGGACCAACGGTGTATTTTAGTCTAAAATAAAAGTTTAAAGTTTGAAAAAATAAATAATATACATAAAAAAAATAAAATTAAAAATTAAAATTTTGATTATTTTTACATTGTATGTGTAAAAATAATATGAAACACTTAAGCGTGATTTCACAACCACAATTATTTACCGCTATACGCGGATACTCGTTTAACTTGATTTGTACCATTGACTTTTTATTCAATGAGTTCACTCACACATATATATCATTGAGCCAACTCCATTTGATTTGGCTATTGAAAAAAGGTTTTTTTGCTTATTATGGGAAGCCAACCAAAACCTCATGTGGTGGTGTATTGAGAGGACCAAGAAGGATCATATTTCACTCCCATGTATTCCTCCCATCATACACCACCCACCCAAGTCATTTACCCTTCAAGGTTGACCCTTCTTTATGGTACATTCATGCCAATTAGACCTCCTATTTAGCCAAACAAATCTGACCAATTCCCTCCCAAGGCCAAATTGGAACAGATAAGAAGTTACCATAGGTACAATTATATTAGTTAGAACTCCAAGGTACAAGGTATCAACCCTGTGTAATGGCCTGCAAATATAGACAACAACATTTAATTTCACAATACTGTTGTTATCCAGTGAACCAAACACCCCTTTAAACTTCAAGGGACAACATATACCAAAACAGCTCACCCATACACCCTTTTCAAATACCAAACCTCTTTGACTTTACACATAGATCACATTAAGCTTGAGACCCCAAGCCTTTTCAGTAGCACTAACAGCAGTGGACCTTTTCATCTTCAGGCTTGGCAATCTCACTTTCACAATATCACATAGAATCTTGAATAAATCTTCCATAGTCCTTTTCTCATCTCTAAACAATCTATTATTTCTTTCTTGCCACACAATGTAAACACTAGCAGCCAAACATAAACTTCTCACTATACTGCCAATAGAATTACCATTGTATAATTCAGCAAAATTACCAAACACTTCTTCCCAACTAGTGTTTGTAACTTGCATATTAATCTTCTGCAAGACTTGAACCCACAATTTTCTTGTAAAAGGGCAATAAGTACACTCAAGATGTACTTAACTGGTAATTTTCTTATTGATGACGTACCTTATCAATCAGGCTCTTACACTCTTTAATACCAATTCTTTTTGATGACGTACCTTATCAATCAGGCACGTCAAATGGAACTACACTCAAGATCTCTTGTTGGTCTTCCAACTTGACACTCCCAAAGATAATAGTACTCTTATTATAATTTAGAAGTAACCCTGATGCAACACCAAACTCTTCAATAACATTCTTTCTAACCTGAACTGAGTACTTATTGATGACGTACCCTCCGATCAGGTCGAAGGACTCCCCTTTGGCCTCGGTCGAATCTTCATGATGAAGGACCAAGTCTATCTTCTTAAGTCATCGATGGCGTAAAACCAGTCATCATTGACATGGTTACCAATTAAGAAGTCGCCAATCGAAGGCCTAAGCCCTTCGGGGTCTGACCTTGGCCACACTAAGACAAAGGAGAACATTGACTTGGTCTTACCCACGTTCCCACTATCTCCTTAGCTTTCCCGCCAAGACAGAGAGAGTGGGGATGAAGCCCTAGCGGTTACCACAAATCATGAGACGCCCCCATGATCTCCGAAACATGTGCAAACACTCTCCAAGCTTATTTTTCTATCTATAAATAGGTTGGACGAGTCATTTCAATGGTATGTTCATTCAACACAGCATTTCACATTCTTAAGATTACTTACAATACATATCACATACTTACTCGTACGCCGGAGGTGGTTCGCAGGGTCCAACCCCTGCGCAATCACTTAACGAAGTGTCTTCTATTTCTTATTGCAGATTGGCTACAAGTTTGGCGCAAGCATAACACCCCTCATACACTTCGATCACCATCGAAGGCCTGGTCGTATAATTTATTGTACAATTAGTGGCGCCATCCGTGGGACCCACTACAATTGGTCTCGTTATTCCAAACTTATAACCAGTCAATCACACTCGCTACTTTTACGGCATGAATCAAGGAAGAGAAGATACCCCCCTTCGGGTTTCTCGACCTTGACACCAATCCCAGTCAACGATCCTAACAACCTTCCCCTATAACCGCGTCCACTTTCACAACACGATCTCATCCAGAAATAACCCCCAATAACCATGCTTCGACATCATCCAATCCCGAACCAGTTATCAGTCCTGCGTTCGTTGAAGCTAACCTCGAAGCGCTGGAGTCTTTATTAAGGGCTCGCAGGAGGCAGACTCGGAACGTAGAGATGTGAAGGGAGTTGGAATACTCTAGCGATGAGTATGACGAAGAGATCGAGATGGAGACTAGGCCCTCGGCTCCTGGGGCTACACGCTCAATGCTGAGGATAGGGTCTCTTGGAAGTTGAAGGCCAAGTGGAAGATCAGTGAGTTTCGAAGATGTTCCGGAGAGGGCTCCGACAAGAAGGGAAGGAACAATGGAAGGCTCCAATAGAAGGAGTCATCGAAGGGAGAATACGGAGGTTAACTTGCCACCACTCTTGGCAGCCCACTTTGGGAGAACTGAAGCAGGGGTTCCGTTGCAGCCTTCTCACGCATCCGCCGTAGAAGGTAATCCACCTCAAATTAATGGGGGAGGAAATCTTCCTCCTCATGGTATGTACCCTCCTTTTCAGACTCAATCTTATCTCCATGGGGTCTATCCCCCACTTAATGGACAGACTAGCAACCCTAGCTTTCCTCAACCTTATGGGAGCATGCCCTACGGGCAACCCATGGTATACCCTCCGTATGTAGGAAACCATCCATCCTTTATGCCTAACACTTACCCTCCTTATGCTAACCAAAATCCTGTCAGAGTACCTCCGAACCATAACCCGTACAATGTTGTTCCCACTTACATGCCACCTTACAATTGCCTTTATTCGGAGCCTATAGGTTCCACAACGCCCTTTGTAAGATGGATAGAGGACTACCCTCTACCTGACGGGTTGAAAATGCCTACACACATTGGTACGTACGATGGGAAGGGGGATCCAGATAATTTCTTACATTTGTTTGAAGGGGCTATTAGAATGTAGAAGTGGGTTATGCCCGTAGCCTGCCACATGTTCACATATACGCTGCGAGACTCCACTCGTATAAGGTGGAATGGGCAGAAAGCTGGTAGCATAGTGAATTTAGATGATCTCAAGGCTAAATTTATATCACACTTCAGTGAGCAGAAGAAGTTCACAAGGACTCATTTGACGGTACACAATATCAAACAAAGGGAAAACGAGAGCACTAGGGCTTTCGTTACAAGATACACAGATGACACCTTGCAGATTCTGGGTCTGCATGAAGACCAGCGCATCTCTGGTTTTGTGCATGGCCTGCGAAACCGAAGTCTGGTGGAATTCTTATCCACTGACCTTCCCATAACATACAAGAGTTTAATGGAGAAGACATACGCCTAGATCGAAGCCAAAGAGGTAGCCACTAATGGGGCTCCGATCGAAAGCAAGGAGAGTCGCAACAAGTTTCCAAAGTACTCTTCATGGGAAGGGTCCAAAAATAGACACAAAGGCAGGGACAGGTTCACACCCTACAACAAGAACGCCAATCACGGACTCTTGGCGAATCTGTCTAAGTCTCCAAGGGAAATACTTGCTATGGAAAGGGTTGCGAAGGCATTCGAACCTTCCCCTCGTATGACAAGTAAAGGTGAAGCAGGGATACGACCAAATACTGCTACTTCCATGAAGATTATGGTCACGACACCAACAGTTGCCGAGAGCTCAAAAGACAGATAAAAGAGGCCGTGAAGTTAGGTCAATTGGGGCATTTAGTGAAAGGTATAAAGAAAGGTAAAGAGAAGATCTCCGACACACAGTTAGGGAAAGATACTACGCCTGTGGAGGCTCCTATTCTCATGGTTCACAGGGACAAGTATGGTTTAAAGAGAAAAGTAGCAGAGAAAGGTTTATGTGGGATAGGGGACGTAACGTTTCCTTCGATTTCCGGTAGGGTTCTTTCGAATGACCCCATGGTTATCAAGGTATTAATCTCCAACAGAGAAGTAAACAGAGCCTACTTGGACTGCGGAAGCTCCTGCGAAGTCTTATATGAGCATTGTTTCCTAAAGCTCAAGCCTTCGATACGGTCGAAGAGGGTAGACTCGAAGATACCTCTGGTGGGATTCTCAGGGGAACATTTATGGCCTCTGGGAGAAGTCCCTTTGGAGGTAACAATCGGAGAAGGAAAGTTAACAAGAACATAAACTTTGGTTTTCGCAATCGTAAGGTCCAAATCTCCCTACAACCTGTTGATAGGAAGAACCGCAATGCAGAAAATGGGTATTGTTGTCTCCACCATACATGCTGCGGTCAAATCCCAAACGCCCTACGGTATTGGAACGGTATTATCTAGCTACAGAAAGAAGAGGCCTACGGATGTGGGAAAAAGAGTCAGGAAAAGTCCTGAAGAGGTTCCGAAGGATATTCTCAGTTGCGCTGATGCTGATGAGCGTATCGTAGTAAACGACTTACATCCAGAATAGACGGTAGTCATCAGAAAACAACTCCTTGCCACCTTTAAGGCAAAATTGGAGAAGTTACTTAGAGCTAACGCAGACGTCTTCGCATGGACATACTCAGATATGACGGGGGTCCCAAGAACCCTCATCATAGACAGAAAGCCCTTCGGCACCAAACATAAGCTCAACGAGTTCAAGCACATAGAGCCTATAAAGCAGAAACGCCGAAGCCTTGCACCAGAAAGGAATGCAGCAGCATGCAAGGAGGTAAACGAACTCGTTCGAGCAGGCATACTCAGGGAAGTGAAGTACCAAACCTGGGTAGCCAACCCGGTGATGGTTAAGAAGCATGACGGAGGATGGCGAATGTGCATGGACTTCACCGACATCAACAAAGCCTGCCCGAAGGACTGTTATCCTCTACCAGAAATTGATTAGAAGGTGGAGTCCTTATCAGGGTTCCGACTAAAATGTTTTCTGGATGCTTACAAGGGTTACCACCAGATACAGATGGCAGAAGAAAACGAGGAGAAAACAACCTTCTTCATAGGAAAAGGCGTATATTGCTACAAAAAGATCCCCTTCGGTCTAAAAAATGCAGGTGCCACCTATCAAAGGCTAGTGGACAAAGCCTTCAGCAAGCAAATAGGGAGGAACCTCGAAGAATACGTAGACGATATGGTCATCAAAAGCATAACAGAGGAAGACCTACTCTACGACATAAAAGAAACCTTCGATCAGCTTCGCGCCATCAACATGAAGTTAAACCCTAAGAAATGTTCTTTCGGTGTGGAAGAAGGACAATTCTTGGGACACTTGATCACAAAGCAAGGTATCAAAGCCAACCCTTTGAAGGTCAAAGCCATCACAGACCTACAGGCTCCTAAGTCTCTTAAGGATGTGCAAAGTTTGAATGAAAAGTTAGCAGCCCTCAGCAGATTCCTATCGAAGGGTGCAGATAGGTCCTTACCATTCTTCAAAACACTTAAAGGCTGCACAAACAAAAAGACATTCCAATGGAGCGTGGATGAGGAAGCTGCCTTCCAAAAGCTAAAGGAGTTTATGGCAATTCTACCTACACTTACCGCCCCAATCAAAGGCGAAGTGTTATTCATGTACATCGCAGCCTCCTTCGAAAGTATCAGTGCTGTTTTGTTGGCAGAAAGGGAAAAGAAGAAAATCCCTATCTACTTTGTTATTCGAGTCCTCCAGGGAGCTGAGCTAAATTATCCGGAGCTAGAAAAGTTAATCCTAGCTCTGGTTTATGCTACAAGACGCCTTTGAAGGTACTTCCAAGCTCATCCCATAACTGTGCTCACTAACAAGCCGATCAAGCAGATACTATCGATACCAGAGAAATCTGGAAGAATAGCTAAATGGGCTATCGAGCTAGGAGAGCATGAAATCGAATACAAGGGTAGAAATTCAGTCAAGGGGCAAATACTGGCAGATTTCTTAGCAGAAACACCCTCCGAGCCGAAACAGGACAACAAAGTTGTTGAAAAGAAGCCCACAAAAGTAAACGAAGGGTGGAAGCTTTACACCGATGGGGCTTCTAGCTCCGACGGATCAGGAGCAGGTTCAATGTTAGTCAGCCCAGAAGGAAAGGAGTATACTTACGCACTCCACTTCGAATTCGATGCTACTAACAATGAGGCGGAATATGAAGCACTGCTAGCAGGCCTCCAACTGGCTAAAGACATGGAGGTACAAGATTTGGCTATCTTCGTTGACTCACAACTGGTGGCGAACCAGATCAAGGGTTCTTACGAAGCAAGACAGCCTGTCATTAAGCAATACCTAGATAAAGCCACGGAGATGCTTGAAGGATTTAATTCCTACGACATAGAGCACGTTCGAAGAAACCAAAACAAAAAGGCAGATGCACTTAGCAAGTTGGCCTCAATGGCATTCGCACATCTCACTAAGGAAGTCCTGGTCGAAGTACTGGCAGAAAGGTTAATCATCTAAAATGAAGTATCCGACGTAATCCTGGAAGAAGAGTCAAGCTGGATGACTCCGATCAGAGCATACTTGATAAGTGGCATCCTGCCGGAGGACCCAAAGCTGGCACGAAAGGTCCGCATTAAGGCACCACAGTACAGGATCATGGGTAATTATCTATACAGAAGGTCCTTCTTGTCTTCATGGCTCCGTTGTGTGGGACCTAGGCAAGCTTCGAACATCATTCAGGAGGTGCACGAAGGATCTTGCGGTTTACACGCAGGACCCCACTCCGTTGTTTCCAAGATAATGAAGATAGGGTACTATTGGCCTTCGATGCACAGGGACGCTGTGGACATAATCCAGAAGTGTGAAGCCTGTCAGATCCATTCACGAGTACCAAGGTTACCCAAGCAGGATATGACCTCCGTTACATCTGCATGGCCTTTCAGCCAATGGGGGATAGACATAGTTGGTCCTCTACCAATAGCTCCTAGAGGGGTTAAGTTTTTGGTCGTAGCCATCGATTACTTTACAAAATGGGTCGAAGCCAAGCCTTTAGCATCAATCACAGGAAAACACATGGAGAAATTTGTGTGGGAACACATCATATGCCGATTCAGAGTCCCTCACATCATCATATCAGATAACGGGAAGCAGTTTGCCGAAGGGGGTATTTCCCGTGTTTTGTAGAGGTCTAAACATAAAGCAGTCCTTCACCTCTGTCTACCATCCTCAGGGTAACGGGCAGGTGGAAGTCACAAATAGAGATGTCATACAAGGCATAGAACGAAGGCTCGGTCGCAGCCACCACGGTTGGGTAGACGAGCTACCTCAAGTACTCTGGGCTCACAGGACGCATACGAAGTCCAGCCATAGGGAAACACCCTTTAGCATGACATATGGCACCGAAGCTGAATACCTTCGGAAGTAAGTGTTGAAATGGAACGTGTCATGAACTTCGAAGCAACAAAAAATGAAGAAAGACTCCGTAACAATTTGGACTTACTTGAAGAAAGAAGGGAAATCGCCTCAATACGGGAGGCTATTCACAAGCAGAAGATTGAAAAATATTACAACAGTAGGGTTCGACCTTCGACATTCAAGCCAGGCGAATACGTCCTCCGACTTAACAATGCAAGCAAAGTTGAGTATTAGGGAAAACTAGGGCCTACATGGGAAGGGCACAACGTCGTAACAGAAGCATATGACAACGGAGCCTATAAGCTGGAAACCCTTGACGGAGACGCTATTGACAGGACTTGGAATGGCACTACCCTTCGTAAGTTTTACATATAGAACTTACAATGTCTAAGGACGTTTTTACTTTGTTTTCAATCAATGTATTTGCATTCTTCTCACTTGGGGAAAGAAGCATTAATGGTAGGCGTCTAGTTTTCATTTCTTAAAATGATGTAATCCTCGCTACCCACTTAATGATATAACATATTTTCCCTCAAATCTCTTGTTTCGTTCTAATACAACAAAGATTTGTCAGCCAAGTCGTTTTATAAGTTTCAATGTCGAAGGGATGTAACAAGACAAACAATAAGTCTTGATCATATGCATAACATCCATCTAAACTTCACATTAACTTTACTAAGTGGTCTTAAGGTATTCCAAGCCTTATGATACCCAAAGGATGAAGACGGAGTGGGTCGCGACCCTCTGCCAGCAATTAAACTATACGATTGCTATATTCTTGGTGCAGAATTTACACACAATGAGGCTATGCATCTACCATACGACTTAGGCTGTAAAATAAGTTACATGCATATGAAACGTACGAGAGGAATCATACTTAAACAAAATGAGACGATGTCTCCATTAGTAGATATTTTAAATGCTAGTTCACCTAGCCAAGTGGCCGAAGCCTTAACGATTGATAAGGTTTTAAAATGTACCTTTTTGAGGGGTCGTTTAAGCCCTTATTTGATCACTTTTGTATCCGTTATTGCTTAATATCGTTCCTTTTCACTTTTTAGGTCTCTTGAAGGCAAACTGCTGTAATGGCACTTATTTGGACGAAAAGGCGCGGATATATGAAGAAAATGGCCAAAGTCAAGAATCGAGACACTCAAGCTGCTAAATTACAAGGGGACGGCGTCACTTCTTAATCTGCGACACCGTCGGAGGAATTTGTGACGGCTCAGAAGAGAAATTGCTAGTTCTGAAGGACGGCGTCGGGCTTTAAAAGAGTAGGCCGTCGCAACTCAGACGGCCTAGATTCAATCCAGACGGCGTCAGAAGCTAAAGAGGACGGCGTCACAAGCATAAGGTGACGCTGTCGCAAGATTAACTTGGCCAAGACGAAACCCTAATGACGGCGACACGACGGCGTCACAAATCATAAGGTGACGCCGTCGCACATGTAATCTTATATATAGAATCCGAATTTTTCAGTTTTAGAGAGTAGTCTTTTGGGTAAACTTTTGGAGTAAAACCTAAACCGAACCAAGGTCGTATTTTAGGGTTCTAAACCCTATCTTACACCAAGATAAGTTGTTTACTTCATTAATTTAATTATGTCTTCAATTATTTGTGTGTATGCTTGCATGTTCTCCATGTCCGGCTAATTTACTTGTGTGTTTGCTTAGGGAATATGAAACTTAATTATTGAATATTGATTGGTTGTTTCTTATCTTAGTTGATTAATGATCTAGTAATGCGATAGGTCATTCGTTGTGTACTTAATGCTTGATTAATCTTTGTGAACCTTAGGTTATAGCACTTTGAGTTGTTGTAAGCTAAACTATCCAAAGAGGCCTTAGAGTTAGAGTTTATTATCCCTAGTGGGTTTTGTAGACGAGACCCTTTGGTAACTTCAAAGAGTTAGGGAGAAACGCATACCCTACAACTTTAGACACACAACACAATTAGGAATAAGGACGTAACAATTCAACCACCAATAGGAGATAATTAAGGAGTAGTAAAACCTAATTAAACACATCTTTAAACTATCATACGAGCACACAATAATTAGACATAGACTACCACCACCTTAGTTTAGATAATTAGATAAAAGTAGAGTAATCGGTAGAAATACCAACCCCCCAAATCCAAACTCCGAGATTCGTACTTTTCCTTTTCTAAAAAACAAAAAAAAGATAAAAAATAATCTTCCTCAACCCCAACCTTAGCGTAGTAACTTCTCACTAGCATTCCTATTCCCCTAGAGAACGATATCAATTTCCGTGGCTTACCCTAATACTACACTACAACGATTAGGTTCACTGCCTAGGGTGTTGAAAAACTTGCTCGACGAAAAGGAAGTTCCTTTGACCCCGAACGCGCTGTGTAAGCGTATCAACGATCATTCACAAACATTGTCTTGAGGCCACCGCCTTCACCAACATACAAGTTAATTGTTTCATCATGCCTCAGCCTGGAAAGAGACATAGGACAATTGTTTTAAACAGGGTACATACCACCCTAGGGATCAAATTACTACCACATGGTAGCCTTCATCAAACTTTTGAATGAGTGGGATCAACATATCTGGGAGATGGAAACTTGGCAGACGGTGTCTTCTTGCTGGGGGATACAGGCTGAACCTTCCTAGGCTTCTTCGACAAGAGATCCTCAATGGATGTCGTAGGGTCCTTCGTGGCCTCAGAAAGGAAAAGGGAACTCAGCAGTAGACAACGCATTACCGGCTTCGTCATATTCCTTCTCATGGGCGGATCGGTAATAAGGAACATCTGCAAGTACCACTGGTTTTCCTGTCACTGCTACCTCCTCAAGAGTGGTACACTTACCATGGAAAATGGCTGCATTCACCAAGCTTCCAACCACTTCACCTACTTCATCGTTGTGGTAGAGCTCCAAAGCAATATAAGGGATGACTTTGGTCACCAGGTCCACCATGTCCTTCTTCAACATCTTGAGGCGAAGGTCCAGACCATCTACTTGTTCCCTCAGCTTGATCTCCTGTTCAACGAGCCTTGTTCTCTCTGCTTCAAAACCTGCACACTTCGAAGTCAGTACAAAAATTTGTTCCTTATAACCAGTGACTTTGGTGCCTTCGAGAGTTAGCCTGCAGCACTTGGCACGACTTTCGGCAAGTTGACCTTCAAGCTTCTGAACATCTGCTCGGAGATCCTGGACTAGGGGATTCTTTTTGAAGTCCTCAATGGCTTCCTCAAACTTAGCTTGCAGATCTGCATACTGCTTGTCTCTGGCCTTCTCCCTGGCGAGCATCACATCCATCTCCTACCTAGCAGTCTTCACAGCACGCAAAAGCTCCCTTGTCCGAGTATTTAACTGATTATCCAGAATACATTGCCTTGTTTAACTCTTATCATGCAGGTCACAAAGCTTCTCCAAGGACATGTTGTCCATCACCCCTTTCCAACCAGGCGGGGTCACACGTTCCATGAGCAAGTGATAGGCCAAGGGGGACGGAAGCTCCTTCGTATCGAGAAGACCTATAGCAGTAGTATGACTATTAGACTAACACAATATGAAGAATTTTTCATAACAGGAATGAAGGCTAACCATGGATGTCTTCGCTGCTAGGCCCTTCGATGGCAGGAAACACAACTGCTTTACCCTGGGCACTTTTCTGACGAGTCGTACGAGACGGAGGGGTTTGCAATATGAGCTTCCTCTTAGAGGCAGACTTTGCAGCTTTAGCACTAGTACCCTTCCTACTTCGGATCGTATCAGCAATGCCGGAGGACCCTACGATTGCAAGCTGGTCCTCCGAGGCAGGGTCATCAGAATCTGCAACATTCTCTACTAGCTGGTCCTCTTCCTCAGGCTCTTTTCCCTTCGAAGGCTTGGCAGATGATATAGGCTCGATCCTTTAGGCATCCACATCATTGTTGTTCACTGAAACAGACGGAGAGCCAGCACCATAGCTGACCTCTTTAGCCTTCTTGGGGATGAAGCTGACCTCTTTAGCACCACCAGACACAACGAAGTTGCGGAAAGCCATTCCTGCGACAAGAAAGGAGAAAGATAAATATCAGCAAGATAAGTTCCTATATCTTAATTTAATTAGAAAAATACATACTTTCTCCACAACAAACTATTTCAGGATGTAACGGAGAACCCTCCCAACTCTCAGCAATACCAGCCATGAACAAGATTGGCTGTGGGAAAGTTTGGCAGTCAGCTGGATGACGATACAAGCTTTGATACAGAGGGTCCCTCCTCACAGTATAGGGCAATGGATCATTGAATCTCTTTTCATCAAAACGAAACTTTGGGTTCAATAATGCAGGGTATTTGAGAGGCACAATGGTATCCTGGATATAAAAGAACTTCCCTTTTTAATTCCTGATGTTAGTAAAAGGCTTCTCAATCAAATGGGGCACATCATGCTCACCCCTCTTGGCTAGAGTCAACCAATCTCCTCCAGGGTATATATTCAAAACCCCTCTAAGCATAGTCAAGGATGGTTCATACCCATAAGCTTTACACATAACAATGTAAGTAGTGAGCTTGGCTAAGCCAAACGGGTTAAACCTAGATATGTGTACCTCGTAGTATTTAAGGAGCTCTAGAAACAAGGGATGCAAAGGTATCCTTAAATTTGAGGTAGTAAAAGCATGTGTGTACAGACCTACATATTTTTTTGGGGCATCATAAACGCCTTGGCATCTACTAGGAAGCATGATTTTAAACTGCTTTGGAATAGGGTAGTCTGTGAGGAAGGCCTTCAGCTCTTCCTTCATCAGGGTGCAAGTTTGTTGCCTTATGGTGAACTTCGCATTCGCACCCATTATGGTTTTATGCAACAAAAAAGTAAGTAAAATTAGCAATGGAGGAGGAATACCTTACCTTTCTGGTCGAACACTTGATCGGAAGACAAGATTGTATGTGTAAATTTTTGGGCGTAGGGTAAAAAGTGATTTAGGGTTTACTATTTGATGTTTAAATACCCTATCTCATCTTAAATCCTGGCCTTACACATGCCCTTTGGATCACCTAACTTCCGGATTTCAAACCCAATTTAAATTTTGAAATGACGTTTTGGGTTACCGAGAAAAGGGGTGGTTTGGCTAAGTACTCTGGCATTTAATGCGCGCTCAAGATATATTCGACTTACTCTTTTTGTCCGGTTTTGTGACAAAGGGGGGGTTTCGTGTGTATTTTTGAGTCGTAAGCAACATATCCTCGTTCGTACATATCACTTTCGACTGGGGGGGCTTGATGACGTACCCTCCGATCAGGTCGAAGGACTCCCCTTCGGCCTCAGTCGAATATTCATGACGAAGGACAAAGTCTATCTTCCTAAGTCATCGATGGCATAAAACCATTCATCATTGACATGGTTACCAGTTGGGAAGTCGCCAATCGAAGGCCTAAGCCCTTCGGGGTCTGACCTTGGCCACACTAAGACAAAGGAAAACATTGACTTGGTCTTACCCACGTTCCCACTATCTCCTTAGCTTTCCCGCCAAGACATAGAGAGTGGGGATGAAGCCCTAGCGGTTATCACAAATCATGGGACGCCCCCATGATTTCCGAAACATGTGCAAACACTCTCCAAGCTTATTTTTCTATCTATAAATAGCTTGGACGAGTCATTTCAATGGTATGTTCATTCAACACATCATTTCACATTCTTAACATTACTTACAACACATATCACATACTTACTCGCACGCCGGAGGTGGTTCGCAGGGTCCAACCCCTGCGCAATCACTTAACGAAGTGTCTTCTATTTCTTATTGCAGATTGGATACAAATTTGGCGCAAGCATAACACCCCTCATACCCTTCGATCACCATCGAAGGCCTGGTCGTACGATTTATTGTACAATCACTTATCACCATGACAAAACATTAGTAGATCATCATTAAAACACACATGAGTGATTTTTAACTTCTTACACCAAAAGTGATACTGAAACAGGCTATCACCCTCAGTGTTCTTAATCATGAGCAAGTTAAGAATCTCCATTACTAGAGTGAACAGATAAGGAGACATGGGGTATCCTTGTCTTAATCCTCTCCCACCCTTAAAGTAACCACAACTTTCACCATTAACACACATTGAGAATGTTGTAGTAGTTACACAATTCATTATCCACTTAATCATTGTTTCATGAAAACCAAATCCTTTTAGAATATCTTCCAAAAAACCCCAATTCACTGTATCATAGGCTTTCTGCAAACCAATCTTTAAAGCAACTCTTCTTGGTCCATCTTTTCTACTGTATTCTCTTAATAGCTCTTGTGAGATCAGGATATTATCTTGAATATGTCTATTAGGGATAAAAGCACTTTGATTGTTACTAACCAGTTTCCCAAGGATTTTCTTCATTCTCTCAGTAATGATCTTACTTATGCACTTATAGATAACATTACAACAGGCTATAGGTCTATAATTAGACACTTTAGCTGTTGTTTGGATTTAAGGAACCAGATCTATCAAGGTAGAGTTGATCTCATTTAACATCTTCCCATTCACAAAAAAATTCCCTCACAGCTACACAAATATCATTCCTAATAACAACCCATGCCTTTTTATAGAAAAGAGATGAGAAGCCATCTGGGCCAGGAGCCTTATTGTCATCAATAACAAACATAGCCTTCTTGATTTCAGCATCACTCACAGACCTTATCATAAATCCTGCTTCATTCTTACTAAGTTTATTGGTGAACAAAGTGTCAAAATCATAAAATCTAGCAACTGCAGTACTATTGCCCAAGAATTGCTGAAAGTGCTTCACAAATTGAGCAGCAACATCTTCACCTTCAAATATGTTACCTAATTCATCATGCACAACATTTATCCTCTTCCTATGATTTCTACTTTTCAGAGCTCTGTGAAAAAAGGCATTATTCATGTTTCCCATACTCAGCCACTTAACTTTGGCTTTCTGGTACAACAACTGTTCCCCAATCTTCATAGCTTCATTATATTGCAACAGAAGGCAACTCTCTTCACTTCTTAACACTGTATCAGCAGGATTCTTATCTATCTTTGTCGAACATCTTTCAAACTTTCTCTCAACTTGATAACATTTTCAAAAACATCGCCATTCTTCCAGGTTAGCTTCTTCAAAGGCCTTTTCAACAACTTCAACTTTTTGACAAGTTTAAACATATGACAACCAGAGACAGTAGTAGCCCACTTATCTTTAATCACCTCATTAAACTCTTTGTACTCAGCCACAAAATTTTCAAATTTATATGCTTTTTTCCTAGACTGCATTGTGTTAGGCATAACCAAGACAATATGACTATGGTCTGATATAATGTAAGGAAGAAATAAAGCATGAGCTTGTGGAAACTTACTAATGAAATCTTCAGTAGCCATCAATCTATCCAACTTCTTTAGAATACCATCTTGATCTCCTGCTTTAGTTTTGTAAAGGTTTTTACTCCATGTAAAGAACAACCCAGAACTAGCAATATCCTCCATCTCAATCTTATTAATGCAATCCTTAAACTCAGCCATATCCTTTGTCATATTAGACCTACCAGTAGAATGTTCACTTGGATCAAGAGTAACATTAAAATCACCCATAATAGCCCAAGGATCATGACCCATAATTCTCTTATACATCACTAAATCCTTCCAAAGCTCTTTCCTCTCATTACCTCCATTTGCAACATATACAAAAGAGCATAACATGGACATACTACCTCTAACAACTTCAATTTTCCACACAACAACTTGTTTACAATAGTGGACAACATTCACAAGGTCTGCATTCCATCCCACCATAATCTTGCAACCTTTATCACAGTAACTCATGTTCTCAATCCATTCCCAATTCCTAAAAACACTGTCACCAACCTTATACAACTTTTTACTTTTCAATTGAGTTTCAATAATAGCACACACACTTAACTTTTCATCTTCAATAAAATTCCTAACTTCATTTTGCTTATTAGAGGTGCACATACCTCTAATGTTCCAACAACCAATTTTGAACTCCATAATGCACTATTGCAGAACTCCCTTATCCCTTCCCTCTATGACATCATTCTCCATACACTGAGCAATCTCATTCTCATCCCTATACACATCTTCCTTCTCACTAGTATCTACACCATTACTATTCTCATTATCTCCTAAAGATGGTGCCTCATACATATCAGGATCTAAAACAGAATACTTGTTTGCAGACCTTCTGAGAGATTCCAAAATATCACCCTTTACATTTCATGCTTTCTTATTCTGGCTACTATTAATACTGCTATCATTTGGACATCTATTCTTCACTTCTTGAGTAGTTGGATTAGCAGTTTCCTGAGTAGGAGTTTTCTCCTTAACTAGTGAATGAGTCTTCAAAACAGTCTCTTGTTGCCCCTCCTTGTTCATCTTTTGATACATAAACTGAGACACAACCTTTTCTTTCCTCAAAACCTCCCCTTTCTTCTGAGCTTGATTGTTGGTTTTAACTTGTTGTGGCATGTACTTATTCCCTCCCCCATTAAGCTTCCTATACCTCACTTCTTCAAAACCTTCATTATTACTTCCATTAGTTACCTTATCCTTCCCCTTCTCTGGTTCAATTTCCTTCTCCACTTCAACATGATTACCCTTAGTCCCATGTTTCCCACAATCCTTATCTAAGTGTCCAAACATACAACACTCTGAACACCTAGGAGGGACCCATGCAGTCTCCACTTTTACCACATTTCTACATACTTCTGTTATGTCCCTATATCTATACACAACCTCAATTAGAGCAGGTAAACATTTTTTAGCAGACACCTCAACAAGCACTCTAGCAAAACCTACTCTTCCAACCCCCAAACTACACATATCAGCAGTTACACTGTCTATAACCAATGGATTGCCAAGTCTGCTTGCTAGAGCACTAATACCATGAGTAGTCCAAGCTTCTAATGGAACATCACTTAATTTGATCCAAACAGGTAGAACATCAGGTTCTTTCTTATCTAGGCACATATGAATATCCCATTTTTACACAAAAAAAAAGTTTAGTACTCACCATCCATGGACCACTATTAACAAATGAATATAAACCTTCATCATTGTAAAATTTCATGTAATAAACACCATTGCACACATCAACAACATCCTTAAAGCCCATCCTACCCAATATTCTTCTCAAATTGTACCTTAGTTCATTAATAGACATGTGATGCCCAACAAAATATCCGCACAAAGTTAACTCTGATTTCTTACATCCCTCATCAATCATTATATCATTAAATATAACATACTCTCTACCATTTTCATCACATTCAGTAGGAACATCAAAGAGTTTTCTACTCAAAGCACCAAGTTTACATGTACCAGCTGTAGCATAACTTTTGTTCCCATTCTTGTCCCTTATATTCTACATCTAATCAGCTAACTTCTCACCATTACCACCCATAGCCTGACTGTTACCACTTCCCTCCACATGCTGTCCTTCATCCTGATCCTTACTTCCTTCAAACAAACCACTAGCCTGAAACTCATTCTTCTTCATCCCATTACCATTAGAGTCAGCATCACCCTGCTTTTCCACTCCAATATTACTAATATCAGCATTACAACCCTCATTTAAAGTCCCTTCCCCTGCATTTGTCCCAACACTATTCACATACTCCTTTTCCCCATCCATAGCAGCCTTATCATGAGTGGATTCATCCTCAACATCACTATTTTTTGTTACCTTTTTCTGTTTATTCATTTTCCTACCAGTAACAGTAACTGAATTATCAAATCTACTTGAAACTTTAATAATCCTTTTGCTTCTCATGATTAGGGTTTGTAGAATCTGGAGAAAACTCAAATTGAAGATTAAAACACAATTAACCCACCAATTGAGACAAATTATGTGACTAGTAACTACAGAAACAATGAATTCAAGCAGGAAATAAGCAGAAACTAACAGATTAAGCAAACCACTTTTGGCGCCAATATTCAAACAAATCTAATTATCCCTAATAGACCAGTTATACACCAAATAATTGCTACAAATGTGACCGGAATGTGAATCTGAGTCGATTGAACGGATTAGATTTCAGGATTAATGGTGAAAAACGGTTAAGAAACGGTTATTTTGGTTGTAGATAAGAAATGGCGGGAACCGCCATAGAGGTAAGAGAAAAACTACAACAGCTCATTACTTTTTTCATTTAGTTTATTTAATTCACTTTTCTAAAGTTCGCTAAGCAAAGCTAAACCGAAGACCCCCTTCATACGCTCATGCATGTAAACTTTGATAACCATCTTGATATCATTCCAGACATTCCTAGATTACATGCCAGATCAAGATTGTGGTCTTCTATTTTCTTTTCTTCTACAGTATCATACCTTTCTTCTTAAAAGGGATTCAGTTTTACTAGTAGGTAAAGTTAGTTTGGTTGGTAAAAAGAGCACCTAGTCACGAAGCTTATTGAACAAGAAATAACCACAATAATCCTCAAGGGGCAATACTTACAAGTGAAACCTACGCCAAATTATACTTTCAATTGAAAAAACCACCAAATAAAGATATGATACCCCACTCCCACGTCATCTTATAAATTATTACTCTAAGCTTTAGAAAAAGCTACGGGTATTGATTTACATATTAATGCAGTTTAATGATTATAAATAAGAAAACATGTGTATTAAATCGTATCTTTGTAGTTTAATGATTATATTAACGTGCATTTAGACAAACAAATTTACATATTTCGTACATACTTAAGAAAAAAAAAATCTCTATGTTTGTTGCAACAAAATATAAAAAGTATTTCATAACTAAAGCTAATGATATAGCTATTAAATTTGATGTCATGGATCAATAAATGGTCCAACATGTCATATAACTCGCTCGATATTGGTAATGTCTAAATCATCTTAAAAACAATTACTAACCAAAGAGCTAGAAGTATAACATGAAGAAGCAATCTTTCACTTTCTCATCATTCTTTCATCATGCATGAAAGCTCTTTTTGATCTTCATCATACCCTCAAATCCAAACGTCAACATTTATAACCACCACAATTGCCACTAGCCATCACCCTTCTGATCAAAGCAACAACATTGCTTACTTTATCATCAACTTAAACATATTAGTTAGTTACTACATCACAAATCTAATCCATCATATCATCTTTCACCCTCAAGTTCTACCTGTAGGCTTAACTTCTTATCATTTCGACACTTTACTCTCGTCATGTGGATGGCAGCTCACATTCCTCCTAGCGTCTCCCAAGCCACCAACTCGGCACTTAGCGTAAGTGTTCTCATCGTGAAAGATTATATATAATCATTATAGGATTGTGTTTAATATTATGAATTCTTGTTCTTAGAAGACCAAGAAGCAGATGAGTGGACATCAGAAGAAAGAAGAATTGGAAAGAGAGGTACGATATTGTTCTTATCATAATATACTTGCAATGACAAATTCAGGCTTAACACGATGTATCGCTATTGTATTGATCATAATATTTACAATTGCTACAATAGAGATCAAATGTATTGGTATGGTGAAGGCTTTAGGAGCAAAAATAAGTCAAAATACACTGATCTATAAGATAGCATTAAATTTATATTATGATGAAAAGAGTAATTAAATCTTAAGGTCCAGGACTAATATTTTTATATAATGTAATCAATATGGAATGATGAAATGGTATAGTTTTCTTGAAGTAGCATGTTTTACTTTAATCAATTCGAGTAGTACTATAGTTTAGGTTGTGGGCATGATATATATCTAGGTACCCTTCGTACTCATAGGTACATGTTATATGTTTCTTATCATTATTTACAAATGTGTCAATATGGAAACTCGTTACATCTACAATACCATACTGAAGAAATGCTTTATCAATTCTTCTAACTAAAAAGGATAGGACTGACATTGATCAGAAAGAGAACATAGGAAAATGATTGTTTAGTAGTTTTAATTTATTTCAATATGTAATTCAACCATGTTTATGTTTTAGATAAATTAACATCATTGGATTGTTAGTAAAAAGTGTTGTGAATGTTTCTTGCTTAAAAGTCAAAACGCCAAACAAAATAGCTATGATTCCATTGTTGTTAACATAGCTTCCATGGTGTACTAAGACATTGTTAGTCATGGCTCACCATCCCCATTCGTATATATCTATGTATATTGGTGATTGAAGAGATGGATATACATGATTAAATGCATTTCGGTTAACCTTTATTTATTCATTCGTGTGGGTGTATTTAATTAGGTGTCGACACTTCAAAAAATGCTAGACCACGAAGAAAAAGTTGGGGAGCTTCTAAAACGAACGTACGAACGACAAGATCATTCCGCTCTTCATATCCCAAATTCCCTTCCTCCAAAGGTGTGATATTTTTGCTTTACATTTAAGTTTAAATGAAGTTCGGGCAATGCCTAAAATTATTGGTTTTGCGTGGCAGATGAAGGAGTTATTAACGGAACTAGCAATGGTTGAGAATGAAATAACAAGACTAGAAAGCCAAATAAGCCATCTTCAAACTGACTTGGACAAGGAGAAAGAAGCCACAAAAGAATCTAACATGAAACAAGGTGAATTTTGTCTACTTCCCAACCGTTCATTAGCTCCAACGACACCATTAGTTTCGCCAAAAACTCGAGGGAACGGTGACAAATTGTCATTTGAGACAAAAGCATTGCACTTCATTAGTAAAGCTATAAAGGGTGATTATAGTCTTAGAGATTTCAATTCACACGAAAAATCAAAAACAAAAACTGTATCATTCTCTGAACAGAAAGAAAATTGTGAGAATGACGAAGAGTTTGGTGCTCGTTCACGAACACCAAGAAGAACCGGGATTCTTAAACCACCATCGCCTGCCAGAGAAAGACATTTAACTCCTAAGGTATGCTTTTATTTTAGATAAATTGCTTCTACATTAGATATCAGGATTTGGCTCCTAATGTAACATGAGCCAAACTGTTAAACTAACGCGTTTTGTCTATTTATAGAGAGAACGGAATCTTGGTATGTCTTCAGAATCGGGTCCAAACCAATCTGAAGAAGATAACATCTTAAAGTGGTCACCAAACAAGCTTTCGGAAAACATTATGAAATGTTTGATCTTTATTTTCACGAGGCTGTTGAGGACGTCAAGAACAATGGAGATTGAAAAATCAGGGCCAATTTCTAGATCAGCCAACTTTTCAATGAGCTTCAGGGCTGAACCTTGCTTGAACTCAAAGGCTAGCCTGCTGCTTCAAAAGGAGTCTCGGCAGCAAGACCCTTACGGGATCTTTAACCAAGAAGACTCGATTCCAAGAGATATTGGTTGCTATAAGAACTTGGTTAAGTTCACATCAACTTCTTTAGACCCTAAATGCATTTCAAGTTCAAGTTACATTCCATTGCTACAAAAATTGAGGTGCTTTAATTTATAGATTGTTAGTGATTCGACACATGCTTTAATGAATTCTACGTTGTGATGATAGCGTTTACTTGTAGGGCGTATATGAATGGGTTACAAAAGGTGGATTTGCTGTTTTTGACTTCACAACAGAAGTTGGCATTCTGGATTAACATGTACAATGCGTGCGTCATGCATGTAAGCTCTCTCAATTTCACTCGATAATATGATGTTTAAGAAATGTATTATAACTTGATTGAGAGACGACAGTGTTTACTCATAATCTGTTTCCTTCGACTTTTTACTGAAATTGCAGGGCTTTCTTCAATACGGTGTCCCTTCAAGTCCCGAGAAACTAATGACACTCATGAACAAGGTACTTCATTCCATACTTTCTATTTCAAAATTTGTGATGAATCATGAAGCAACGAGTAAAAAGTTACTGTACTTCTTAGTGACAAGAAATTCATGGCACAAAATAGAATTTTATTAACCTCCCTAGGTCTACCAAAAGTGATTTCAAATGACGTTGAAATAACTTGAATCAGGCAACCCTTAAGATCGGTGGCAACACGATAAATGCACAAGCTATCGAACATGTCATATTGAGAAGGCAAGAAGCCTCAGCAATTGAAAAGGTACATCTATGTGCATAATTCTTGTTACAAACGTCCTTAATCAATTGCTCGTTTATCTAATAACGTTTGATTTTTGGTCAATTAGATCTATGGCAAGTCGGAAAAGGATGATAAAGAAGCAAGCTTTCGCAAAAATCATGGGCTTGAATCGATGGACCCCAATATCACTTTCGCATTATGTTGTGGCACACGCTCTTCTCCCGCAGTAAGTTGCCTATTGATAATAATTACAATATGTTTCCTTTTATGGGTATCGTATTTCTCATATCTAAACATTTTTCTATAAAGGTAAGAGTGTATACAAGTGATGGTGTTGTGAATGAGCTTGAAAGAGCAAAGCTGGAGTACTTACAAGCTTCAATAATCGTAACAAGTGGAAAGAAAATTGGACTACCAGAGCTTCTGCTTAGAAACATGAACGATTTTGCGCCTGATTTGGAAAGATTGGTGGAATGGTTGTGCCAACAATTGCCAACTTCTGGTACATTGAGGAAATCAATGGTGGATTGCTTTAGAGTTAACAATGCAAAGGTTACATCCATTGTGGAGAAGCTACCATATGAATTTGAGTTCCAATATTTGTTACCAATGTAGACATTTGCAATGTCCTTTGTGTATTTGTTGATATCTAAAATAAATAAATAAGATCAAATCCATATTTTTGTCATTTTTAGAGTGTGATCTTAATGCTTTGATCAACGTTTTGTTTTGGACAGTGTCTGATAAACATATATTTGAATGCGGTTGTAATTTATTATGAGGTATGCTAGAATCACACAAGATTTACAAAAAAACATCCACACAATTATGTGGCATGACACTTAGACCAATCACTAACTCTCTTCGTTCATTTTTTTTTGAACGGCGGATATTATTAAAGAACTAGCAAGAAGCTAGAAAAACTATTACAAAGATATAAGTAACGGGTTTTTTAACCATTCTACCCAGCTAAAATTTGATTTGCATCTAAATCTACACCAAGTAAATGAACGAGCCACAATATCATCAAACGTGTGTGATATCGACCGGACGTTTGAACCAAACACCACTTTGTTGCGATAGATCCAAACAAACCACCATGTGATATAGAACACCCCTTCCAGAATCTGAATAAGCTTGGACGAGATATGGAGATTCTTGAGCCAAGACAACCACTCCTCATATGAAAATAAATCTGGAAGATTTAAATCCCACCAAGTACCAATCTTTCGATAAATTTCTCTAGCCATGGAACATGAAAAAAAAGTGTGACTAGAAGATTCAACTGCCGTGTTACAAATCGGACAATAAATGGAATCAAGCTCCATTCCTCTTCGAGAAAGATTAAGACGAGTAGGTAAGTTGTCTAGTTTGACTCTCCAAGCATGCACATTTACTTTCCTCGGAACAGCCTTGATCCAACGAGTTTTGGAGGAAACCGGAACTAAAATGTGGTCGTCTATGAAATTTCTAACCGAAGCGACTGAGAACTCCCCTGAACCCGATAAAGACCAGGACCATCTATCTAACATCGACGATAGAATGGTACCTTCCACATCAGAAGATAAAGCCATGAACTGTTCGAGCTCTGCTCCTCCCCTTGGACTACGCCTCAAAGAGCAGCCAACGTTGGAGTGATTCAACTTATCTGCTATAGAAATGTTTTTGAGCGATTCCAGAGCGTAAATTCTAGGATACAAAGATTTGAGAGGAACTTCACCCTTCCAAGACTCTTCCCAAAACAATGAAGACTCTCCATTACCCGCCTTTTTCTTTATAAAACCAAGAAGATCAATACCTTTATTCTTGAGAAGAGATATATCACGAACTAAATCTATCCAATTTGAAGAGAATCGTGATTTGGGATTGCCAATCTTACCATCCGCGCCATGAATAGCCTTAATAACCCTGGACCACAAGGAACAATTTTGAGTTCGAAAGCGCCAAACCCACTTAAACATAAGGGCACGATTCAATGCATAGAAACTCGAAACACCAAGACCCCCTTTATCTTTTGAAACCAAGACATTATTCCATTTTACTGACATCATTTTCCGATCATTAAAATCCACCCCATTGAAAAAATGACTACGGATGGCTTCCATCTTTTTTAAGACCTGAGAAGGAACTTTAAACATAGACATATAATATATAGGCATCGAACCCAACACCGATTTAAGAAGAGTTAGCCTTCCTCCAACAGATAGAGTTTTTAACTTCCATTTCGAGAGCCTCTGATGAAGTTTATTGATGATCTCCTCCCATGATTTAATGCGAGACATAAGACCGCCAACTTTTATACCTAAAAAGGTGAAAGGAGGTTTAAGAGTCATGCATCCAACATTCTGAGCTGCAATATCAACAATGAAATCATCCACGGCAATACCCATAAGTTTACTTTTGTGCATGTTTATACGCAGACCTGAAGCACGGAAAAAACATTCCAAAACATGTACAATGGTACTAATGTTCGAGTCACACCATTGTCCCATAAAAACCACGTCATCTGCGTAAAAAAGATGAGACAATTGCAGAGATGAATCTAGCAAAACTCCTTTGAATAAACCAGCGTTTACTATGTTTTGGAATGATAAGTGAAGGCTTTCCATAACTAAAATAAATAGGAAAGGAGATAGTGGATCTCCTTGTTTAAGGCCTTTGTAGAATTGGAACTCGGTTGTTGGGCTACCATTAACTAGAATCGAGCCCCGTGAGGATTTTAGACAACTTTGAATCCAATGACACCATCGATCACCAAAACCGAATTTCTTCAAGACATCATCCAAATAGTCCCAACGAACGGAATCAAAAGCCTTTTCGAAGTCGACCTTAAAAATCATAGTTTGTTTTTTCTTGGCTTTGCACCACTGAATTAGCTCATTCAAAATAAAAGGACCATCTAAAATTTGTCTATTAGCCAAAAAAGCAGATTGCACTTCATTTACAATATCACCCATAACATGAACTAACCGGTTTGCTAGAATCTTTGCGATAATTTTATATAAGCTCCCGATTAAGCTTATTGGCCTAAAGTCTTTCACCAACTTAGCATCTTGAGTTTTTGGAATTAGAGCGATAAAAGAAGGATTACCTCCAGTAGGAAAAAAACCGTGCTTGAAGAAGTGGTTCACAGCATCTATAACATCAGGTTCAATAACATTCCAATAACGACGGTAGAACCCGAAAGTGAAACCATCCGGACCCGGTGATTTATCCGAACCACAATCCCAAACCGCCCCTTTAATTTCATCCTTCGTGACAAGTCTTTCTAAATCATTCTTTTGTTCCAGAGACAATTGATGAGGAAAGTCCATATCAAGTATAAAGCGGGACGAACATGGAATATTAAACCGATCCTTGAAATGAGATAAAAACTCATTTTTAACGTCCTTAGGATCTTCAATCCAGATACCATCTGCAAGAATGCCACGAATGGCAAGTTTACTTGTTTGTTTATTGATGATACCATGGAAGAACTTGGAATTCTCATCTCCTTCAATCGACCAATTAATCTTAGCTTTTTGAGCCCTTTCCAACGAGTTTATATTATCCAAATCTTGCAGCTTTTTCATAACATGAATACGGTCCACTAAAATTTGTTGAGACACTTCCCCTTTATCTAAGAGAGTATCCATGGCAGCTAATGCGTTTTGGAGACCTTTTTTATGGTTATGAGATTTCTCCTTGTGATCTTTGACCCATGAGCGAATTTTCACTTTTAGCAATTTGAATTTTTTCAACAACCTTAACATAGGGTTAGGCTCAGATATAACAGCAGCTCTCCATGTTTCTCCTACAAAAGAGTCAAAACCATCCAATTCAAACCAATAGTGATAGAAGCGGAACGGAATAGGACCATAGTCGAAACTTATCTCACGGAGAAGAATAGGTCTGTGATCCGACAAGTATCGATCCAAAATAATGGCAGAGATATTCGAACACGATCTCATTAAACCTTCAGATATAAGAAATCGATCAAGCTTACTCATTTTAGAAGCCGATTTGTGAGACCAAGTGAAAGAGTAACCACCTAATGGCACATCTACCAGACCTCCTTTCGAAATAAATGAGTTAAATGCGGCAGCCCCTTGAGCATTAAAAGTGGAGCCATATCTTTCATCTTGAGTGCGGACTTCATTGAAATCTCCCATAACTATCACTTCTCCTTTCCATCTAACAATCATATGATTTAAGTATTGCCATAGCATCTTCTTTTCCGATAATTCTTGAGGAGCATAAACCGAAATAATGAGCAAATCTCTATCACTAGGAATCCATCTACCCATAATAGCAATAAAGTAATCAGACACCGTTGAATGTTCCTTTCGAAACATACTTGGATCCCACACGCATAAGATACCACCTGAGTTACCTACCGAAGGGCTAACAACAAAATCGAATGTGAAATTACCCCAACATGACTTAATACTAAATAGATCGAAGTGATCCAGTTTAGTTTCTTGTAACGAAAAGAAATTAACTTTATTGTTAAAACATAACTCCTTTACCCAATCTTTTTTGGCCTTTTGGGCGAGACCTTGCACGTTCAGTGACATAAAATTCATTTGTTAAACTCGTGAGCTCCTTGAGTTTCAACAATCTCTTCAATGTTTTTGATGCAGCCCTCCATTTTGTAACCCATCGTTTGGCCAACTTTTATCAAATCGTCCATAAGTTGAAGAATGGAACCACCTGATCTTGGAATGTCTACGCTTTTGAAATGTTCTGAACAACCAGAGACCTCAACATCCTCCTTTAAATTATCCTTTGCAGCGCAATTTTTGACTGGAACCTCTTTCTCCAAAACATCAGAAGTCTCATTACATACATTATTCAGTGTATCGATGTTCATCAAGTTTGAGTTAACTTCAGAAGTATCATGGGGCGTAAATCCGGGAGGATATTTCAATTCATCCTCTGAAGTGTAAGCTTCTTTACTATTCGGCTGCTTCTTATTAAGTAACTCGTAAATATTAAACGGGTCGTTAGATTTAGAATCCTCCACACCGACGTTAAGAGACTTCTTGTTAGAAGAAGACATAAACTCATCTTTCTCGAAAATAGTTTCAGGAATTTCATCTACATCACTCCCTGCATCTGATATTGGATCCTTCTGTATCCCAACATTCTCGTCAAGTATATTGGCATCCAATGAATCATCATCGGAATCATTGAGGACGTCTTCTGATTCGCTAAGTTTAGGAGCCCAACCTGTTACTTCTTTAGCACGAACCCAAAAAACTTTACCTTTAACAATGATTTTAAATGATTCAAATATATTCTCTACCAAAGTTGTTTTAATGCATATTCTTCTCCTGTGAAAATAGGATGCCTCTTTGTCCTCGTCATACAACAATTCGCCCCATTTAGAAGAAATACGCACGAAAGTGTTGTGAGACCAAACGCATAGAGGAACACCTTCGATGTCTATCCAAGTGACCCTTTCATCAATATTGAAAGCTGTGGATGCATGCACTAACTTTGAGAACCATGAACCAACCCCAACATGATTCAAAAAATTATCTTTTGTAACTTTTGATTGAAACTGTAACATCACCCAAAAACCACCCATGAAACGAATAAGAATGTCTTCAAAGCCTTCTGCAGCCAATACTATCTTTAGGTTTGGTAGGGAGTTGAATTCCTTAAGTTTCCCAAACAATGATAGTGAAAGATCACTTTGGAAAGTACATGAATCATCAAGAACTAAGGCCGGTTTTGTATCTTCCTCAATGGCTTTAGGTGATGTCCCTGATTTAACAGCATGTACATATGACTTAGATTGCCCATGTGTCCTCATATCTTTATGAAACTCTCTTTTTTCTAACAAATCATTTTATTACACATAATTGTGTGGAAGTTTTTTTGTAAATTTTGTGTGATTCTAGTATTTCTCATTTATTATTTCATTGTGTAGCATATTCATGTTAAAAAAAATGTTTAAACAAATTAAAAATGTAATTAACCATTCTATATTTGGAGTGATCTTAAGATTTTGATCGCTAAACTTATGTTAGTTATATCTTGTCTCCTGTTATATTGGTCTAGATGTGCACAAATTAACTGGTTTTTTAATTTTAAATGTCAATCAGTTTGAGAAACAGTTTGGTCTCAAACCGGTTTAGGCCGAACCGGTTCAAGGTCTGGTCTCAAACCAGTTTAAACTGAATCGGTTTAAGGTCATGGAACGCTTTTTTATGTTCAAAACCGGTTTTGAACATAAAAATGCAAAATCGGTTTTTGCCCTTTTGACTCAAACTGAAACCGTTTTAAAACTCGATTCGGTTTTGAATTTTAACCGATTTGTGCACCTCTTGGTCTAGTAAGCTATATTTCTTCCTAGGTTATCTAAAATAGCATAACGTTTCTACTTTCATGTGTTGTGTAGTATGCTTTTACTTTGCTCCGTTATTATATACTCTTGATTAATTAATTCACTAGCCCATAACAATATAACATGAATGCTTGACTTTAGGCCCAAGTGGGATCGTTGGGGCTTGGTGTTACGTTACGTTACATTTATAATTGATGGGCTGGGCTAGCTAAAACTTTATCAAATAAGAAAGTGATTGTTGACTTGTTGTTCTATTTATTATGAGAAATGATTCATGGACCTAAACTTAGCCATAAAGTTAGACTTAAAACCAAGTGTCAATATCTTGATGGTTGCAGACAGAGACCCACTTATTTTACAACCTATCAAGATGATGCCAAATAATTTTAGGTCTAAGTTTAGGGCTAAGTTTAAGTCCATGTATCAATCTCATTTCTTTTTGCAAGCAAATAGTTTGAATATAATTGGTGACGAGCGTCGGAGAATTTTAAAGTGATTAGCATTTAGCATTTATTTATAAGTTGTTCATATTATATTTTATAACATCAAATAGATAATTTGATCCAAAAACATTATACTATCACTACGAAATCTTGACCATCGGACTACGCATTTATATGCTTCTAGATTGCTGATATTATTTTTTTATCAAATATCAAATACAGAATTTTATTGAAAAAAACCTGGATATCATCATTATAAAAATTGAGGATTACACTAAATTATAAATGCTTTATGTTATACGTACCCTTGGCCCATCTAAAAAAGAATAAAAGTACAAAAATTCTTTTTATTCCTACAATTTACGGTACCGTATTTTTCGTCAATTTAATATTTCCGACTGATTAAACTTTATATTTTTTATTCTGTTAGTTAAAAATAATAATAATAAAAATAAAATAAAAAATAAGTAATAGGGGACTGTTTGTATTTTTTGGAGGTCCTTATAACCACTCTCATTATAAAATGATAGTAAATATTAAGAACTTATAAAAAGGTTTCTTTAACTTGTGTTATAAGGGTACATGTTAAAAAGTCAGAGACTCACGAAAAAATATACAAGAACCTACAAAAAGTACACAAAAATACTTTTTTTTTGTGTGTGCTTAGAATGATTTGAGTCTTTTTTATGTACTTTTTATTGGTCTCTGAGTATTTTTTGTGAGTCTCTGACTTCTTAACATGTGTTTTTAGAGTACAAGTTAATGATTCTTATGCCTAATTAGCTAACTTACTTGTATGTTTATTGATTTGATTGATGAATTTTAAAAAATAATTGGTGAAAATTTAGAAATAGAAAATGTATAACACAATTATATGAATGATTTATACATTAACCATGTATTTAAGTTTGGATTGTATGCCTAAGTAATATTATTCAAATATAAAATTAAGTTTGCACACGTTTTAAAATAATAAATGATTAATAATGAGAGGTTATACCATAAATCCTCATGAATCATGAGTTATGTTTTTTTTTTGAAAGGTATATTTCATTAAAACCGAACCAAGCCGACCCGAAAACCGGGAGGCTAAAGACTACAAACTCCTACACTATATTGTATTTACACCAATCTCCCCATGTCAAACTATCTAGCTTGCCTCTACTTTTCACCCATAAGAAACCAAGCGTCTTAATTTCGCTCATGATCTCTTCGGACTTCACCCTTTTGCCTTCAAATTTAGACTTATTCCTCGCTCTCCATATAGCCCAACAGCTTAACGAAATAATGCCTTGGAAGACCTTTTTCTCTTTTCCTTTCAGCCCCACATGATCATGAACTTCTATCAGGTCCCTGAAAGAAAACGCAAAGAAGTTCTTCACCCGAGTCCAGCCACAAATCTGATTCCACACTATCATCGCCACTCGACAAGACGTAAAGAGATGCTCCACCGATTCCTCTTCCTCACCACACACGAGGCAAGTTTCCTCCACTCCCACAATACTTCTTTTTCTGAGCGCATCCGCAGTAGGGATCCTCTGCAATTCTGCGCGCCACATGAACACATTACATTTGGCCGGAAGCCATTTACACCACTGGAGAACATAGATATTACTATAATCGGCCTCGCAATAGATCAATCGCCTAACTGATCTAACACTGAAAACCCCGGATTTCTCACCGAGCCAAACCCATTTATTACATACCCTTTTGGCTCACAAAAAAAGTACAAAATAGTAGAAAACATGTTTTTTTTTTCTCTCAATTTTCAATACAATTTTTTTTTTATCAGTTTTTGTTTCGTACTTTTTGTTAGTTTAATATTTTTGATTGGTTAAATATTATACTTTTATTCCGCACTTTTCGTTTCACAATTTTATAATATAAACAAAATTATAGAAATAAAAATAAAAACAAAAAAATAGTGTCATTTATCAAAAAAAAAAAAATGGTTATTTATAACCTCTCCCTCTTCATTCACACTTCAGAAAGTATGAAGAAACACGGTCATCTTAATTAAAGTTCTTTCAGTTTACTATTCAGTCAAGGTCAGAACATACGTACTACGTAGTTATATATGGCTTCAATTTTCAATACTGATGCGATATTTCAGAATGAGTAAATAAACTTACTACAAAGTAAAAGTGAAAATGCATCACCCAAGTTGAATATGAATAAAACTACATACAGTGATCGACTGATTATTATTTATTAAAAACACACATTAAGCTCTAGCATATTCAAAGGAGAGAACTAAAAGAGGAAATTGATTGTACTGCATATTTAGGTTTTTTATTTAAGGGTCAATTGCATATATACCCACTAAAATTTACATATTTGCATATATACCCAAAACATGCTTAACTTGCATTGTACATCATGTATTGAAAACTTGTATTTTGGGGAAATATGCAAGTTTTTAAGTTTTAGTGGGTATATATGCAATTCTCCCTTTATTTAAAAGTGCAAAGATATTATTAGCCAACAGGCAAAAGAGTTTTTTATTTTTAGAACGTCAACTAACTATCTCACAAATTATACATCACAACTATCTCATATTTTCTAAACAAGACTTGAATACGCATCTATTTTGTTAGAGAGCTTCTTATACAACAAAGAGTATCATTGCGACACAAGTCATTTGATTGCAAGCAAAGGAGCTAGTTAACCTGAACCAAAGAGCTTAAAGGGCGAGCCCAAGAAGATATATACAAAGACGATCCAAAAAAGAAAAAATTAAAAAAGACTTAATATATTCGGCTGATGAACCCACAAATTTTACAAGCGAGAACTAAAAGAAGCACGATTAAAGATCAAGATGGATAACATTTGGACATCTGACAAAATGTCTTCATAACGAGTTGAATTACAAACTGCATGTACTTCATATTTTGGTAACTCAAATAAATTGATTAACCACAAAACGAAACACATAAATTAGTCATCCGAAATTTCGAACTTACGCTTATCATTATACTTTCCAAAATCCAAGAATGTGTGATATATTACATCAATTTTACTCATAATGACATGAAAGTGATTAAACACATGCAAGTACAAATATTTTTTGCTTCCCTAAGGGCGTTTGGTTGGGGTAATTTGAAATTCCGGAATTTTAAATTATAGAAAATTTAAATTCTTGAGAATTTAAAATTCCGGAATTTAAAATACCTTCGCATGTTTGGTTGACAGAAATCTATAAATATTTTTTTAATATAAATTTCATAAATATTCCATCTAAAAGTTTATAAAAAAAATTATAAAAAAAGTTTAAAAAAACTTATAAAAAAAGTTTATAAAAACTTTATAAGAAATTTATAAAAAAAATTATAAAAAAAAGTTTATAAAAAATTTATAAAAAATTAATAAAAATAGTTTATAAAAATTTTATAAGAAATTTATAAAAAAATTATAAAAAAAAAAGTTTATAAAAAATTTATAAAATATGTTGATAAAAAATTTATAAAAAAGTTTATAAAAAATTTATAAAAAAATTCATAATATTCTATTTAAAAGTTTATGAAAAAACAATAAGGAAAAAAGTTTATATTTTTTTTTTTTTCAAGTAAATTAAAATTTCTCACTTTTTGGAGGCATTTTAATTTCCTCCATTTTGGCAATTTGGAGAATTGTAAATTACTTCAAATGCCCCCACTTGAGTTACCAAACAGGACATTTGAAGGGATTTAAAATACAAATGCCCCCAATATCCTCCAAATTGCCCCAACCAAACACCCCTTTTAAAGTTCTTTAAAAAATGTAACAGACACATACATATGTAAACAATGTTATAAACATACGACTAAATACATATACAGATAAACGAAGATGAGAATTGTAAAATAGTCGAGGAGTGACTAGATGATAGAAATCACAATTGATTACACTCAACTGGATGCCCATTCTCTTCAATTGATTCAAACTTGAAGAAATGATATTTTAGATTTCGTGTGATGTGATGGTGAAATGATATGAACCATTCAACTTGTAGTATGAATGTACTATCCAACGCTTTTCACTGTACTAACGTCACATATATTCTTTACATTTACTTTTTTCTTATTTTTATAGAGTAGCAAGTAGCAAGGGCTAAGTTTATTTTAAGAGAGCTAGTTAACCATTTTATTTTGAGAAAAATGACAAAAATAATTAATTTTGTAAACATACTTCACCAAATAGTTAACTTTTACGAAGACCTGTTATACTCACAAAATTAGCAGGATTTGCAATAATTTGCGGATATTAAAAAACTTGCATTTGACCTTACAAATTTTGTTTAAAAAATTGCAAAATTGACTTAGCAAGATCCACGTTGCAATTTTTTATAAAATTCGTAGACCTTGTGATTATTTTAAATTTGCAGCATGGCGAATATCTTTATTGTTGCCCCTGATAAGCTTGTCAAGTCTGATTGAGGGCACACCAAGCATGAAAAAGAGGTCCAAAGGTAAATAATTTATTTTAACAAGAATTTAATATATATCCTTTTTAAAGTTTAATATAACGTCAATATTTTTATCATTTACATAAATATTCTTCCGATTTTTATAATTACATTGATATCTTTCTCAAACTATTGGAATTACATTAATATCTTTCTCGAACTTTTAAATTCTCATATACATCTATAAATCAATTAAATTGTAATTATATTGATTTTAAATTCAGAAACTTGTTATTTATCTCTGATATTCATCATAATTATATTGTTCATATATATTTTTTGGCATCGATTGATTAAATAACATGATGACGTATTTACAAAAGTTTGGATATATATAAATGAAAGAACATATTTTCATATTTATTTTTTTGTTCATTTAATAGTTTGAGAAGGACATTGATATAATTACTAAAGTTTGAGAAAAATATTAACGTAAATATAAAAGTGAGAATGACATTGATGTAATATTCAACTTTACTAAGGATATAGATATAATTGCCCATTTATTTTATAAAAACATATACATACCAATTTTGATATTGATGTAATATTTAACTTTAATAAGGATAGAGATGTAATTGCCCATTTATCTATACTATATTATAATGCATGTAAAAGTCAAACCTCATTTCAAGCCTAACTCCTAACCAAAAATTAAGATAAGGAGCTCCAATCATGAGATGACATGTGTCACTTCTTAACAAACTACAAGCCTAACTCCTAACCACTAAAAAGTAAGATAAGAAGCTCCAATTATAAAGTGACATGTGTCACTTCTCAACTAAAAATTTATCTTTATTTTCAAATTGAAATATCTTTTTATCTATTTACTTTTTTTATAATTTAATTTCACAATATTTTCTAAAATTTTATGCTCTTTAATTCAACATCAATTTTTATATATTTTTATGAGTTTTTAGTTTTTATATTTTTAGTGAGTTTATTTTATTTTAATTCAAATTTTTATAACTTTAACCTTTATTTCAATCAATACAATCTTAATTCGTCAAAATCATATATTTTTTGGGGAGTGTTTGACGTGTAATAGATTGCGATGGTATTTCTATATGCGGGAATAATGATGTCACGGGAAAGCTACGGGTAACCCAAACAAACACATACAACTAACGCTGATACATTCGAAGTGTTGTGAAACGAATTCACTAAACGGGTAAGCAAACACATATAATTATACTTATCGCCACCGCTGTGCGCGGGTATCCGACTAGTTTTATAAAAACATATACATACACATTATGATATTGTGTGTGCTATTTATGTTTCTGTATGTCGTAAGAAGATATAATAAAAGAAAATGGTTCAAACAAATACAGTAGTACATATGCTGCAATTACGTGAAAACAAAATGGTAATTTTAGAAGTTAGAACTGGTAGAAGTGAGTCATGGTAGTTTTTGTTAAATTGTGATTTCGTTTAAAATTCTAGGTTCGTGCAGCTTAGAGATGACTACTGTTGGCGTATATGGCCGGACGACCCAGTGTCCGGCGGGATCGTTGGCCGGACAAGAAGCTCCACCGTTCGGACGACAAGTGACAATATCCAGCTTTTAAGGGATTCTCACCACGTGGCCTATCAACTAGGGTGGCTATAGACCTACAGGCAGGTAATATAGGCATGCGCGAATAGTGAATCTACAGTGACGCAGGTACATAGTTGGGGTAGTATAAATACCCCAACACATTTAATGTTTTGCAATAAATATACACAAACCTACATTAATCACCGCATTCATCACTGTCTTTATTACCCTCTAGCTTCCTTTCACGCCGGAGCTTGGTCCTGGATATCCTCCAGGGAGAGGCTAACGCGTGTCGCGCATTGTGCAGGAAGGAACGTTTATTTCCTCCGGCATCATTGATTGAAGCCGAACTCTCAAGTCAAACCGGACCGCGGGAATTTGCTTCAACAAATTGGCGCCATCCATGGGACCCTGATTCATTCTACCAGAGAATCGAATGACAGGTCCGGAGTTACCGCCTCCCCCCGAACCTACCTCCCCGCCAAAACATATAGGCGGGAGCGGGGTCTTCAATACTCAAACCTACGGAATGCCGGAACAAATACAAGCCCAGATGGCGTCCTTAGAGGCTCTCTTTAGAAAGTACAACGCAACGAGGGCCGGTGTTATCAAACCGGTTCGACTCACTTTCACAGACGAAGATGAGCAGGAGGAAGACGCCACACCAAACCCCAAAGATGATCTCAGCAAACCACATAAGGAATTGGCCCGGTCACCCTTCACAAGGAGGATAGTAGAGTTCGCTGGCCCCAAGTGCATCATGCCTACTAACTTAAAGCTGTATGCAGAGTTGTCAAAATCGCGCCTAAGGCGCGCCTAGGCGCTAAGGCGCACGAGGCTCTAGCCTTTGGGCTTTTTTTAGATCGAGGCTCGCGACATGCATGAATCCCACAAAAAGCGCGCGCCTTGGGGCTTTTTGCGCCTTTGCGCCTCGGGGGATTTTTGGGATTTTTTTTTTTTTTTTTTTTTTTTTTTTTTTTTTTTTTTTTTTTTTTTTTTTAAATGTCATTTGCTCTTATTTCTTTACTTTCTCTAAGAAGTTATGTTGTTTTATTAAGTATTTTTTATGACATATTATCATGAAACTATGACATTATGCCTTGAATATTAATGCATTGCTTGCCTGATATTTTGGGTTAAATTGTGAGCTCTGTTAGATGTAATTCTGCAAGTGTAGGACACGAGCATATATAGTCTAATATAGATTTTAATCTCTATATAGGTCATCGAGCCAAAGAGTTTATCCATTTGAGAAGTGACAACTGATCTCTTTTAATATTTATAATGACAATATGTGTCATGTATTAAGTATTTTTATGTTATTTTGTGTTATTTAAGCTACATATATGGTCACATATGTGATAAAAAATTTAATTTATTTAGTGCGCCTCGTATTCATGAATCCCGCGCCTTGAAATGCGCCTCGCCTCGAGGCTCTATGCCCCCCTTTGCGCCTTAGTGCGCCTTGAGCCTTTCAGAACTATGGCTGTATGACGGTTCGGCTGATCCTGATGATCACGTCAACCGCTTCGTTGGAGCAGCAAATCAAGGAGAATGGCCAATGCCGGTGTGGTGCCTGATGTTCCAACAGACCATGGATGGAGCGGCACAAGGGGGGTTCAGCAATTTGGAACCGGGGAGCATTGACAGTTGGGACGAGCTAAGAGAACAATTCACTACGAGGTTTGCTCTGCGACAAAAGAACCTGAAGGATCCCACAGAAATCGCCCGGATTGTTAGGCAGGTAAATGAAACACTACCGATATTCAAAAGAGCGATGGACCGACGAGGCTAGCCGGATACCGGGAGTGCCGGAGCTCATGAAAATATCAGCGTTCATGGGTGCTCATCGGTGCCCTGACCTGTCTAAAAAGTTTTCTGATCAAGTCCCGAAATCCGTGAAAGAAATGATGACTAGGGTAGATGATTATATTCGAGCTGAAGAGGCTTATAAAAACACCGAGTTGCCGAAGGGAGAAACGGGTAAACTATCCCGGAGAGGAAACCTCCAGTTCCCAAGGGATAGAAATCTCAGGGGACCGGACAGGAGAAGGAATGATAGGAGAGCCTGGGAAAGAGGCGATTCCAGACACAAAGAGGTATTCTCTCCATACGTTGCCCCAAAAGTGGAAGCTCGGCCCCGCAACGATTTCCGGCGCAATGATTTTACCAAGCCTGATAGTCACAGAACCATGCTCTCTGTCCTATCTAAGCAGCCGAAGGAAATATTAGCTACCGAACACCATTTGCATCTACCCCCACCACCACCATTGCAGGGAAAACCGAGCAAGGAGAATGAGGACAGATTCTGTGAGTATCATGGAGAAAAAGGCCACTTGACCAACGATTGTTATCACCTAAAAAAGCAATTAGAAACGGCCCTGGAATCGAGAAAGCTAGATCATCTAGTGAAAAACGTCCAACAAAGGGGACGGGAAAGGCCGAGAGGCAACAACGGGAAAGGAAAAGTGATCAACATGGTTAACTATTATCTCGAAGAACGCAAGAGGAAAGCTCGGTACTACGACGAGGATTGGATGAACGTCCCTATAACCTTCCCACGCATAGCCGCGGAGGACCTATCGGAAGAACCATTGATTCTGGAGGCGGAAATCGAAGGATATTTCGTTCGGAGGGTGTTTGTTGACGAGGGTGCATCAGTACAGGTGATGTACGAGCATTGTTTTAATAACCTTAGCCCATCCATTCAGTCCAGGTTACAAGAAAGTGGTGCATCGCTAGTGGGATTCTCCGAAGAAGTTATCCAACCCTTGGGGAAGATTGAACTGGAAGTACGCTTCGGAGATTATGGTTTATTCAGGACGGTCATGATGAAATTCACGGTGGTGCGATCGCCTTCACCTTACAATGTAATCCTAGGACGTACGGGTCTAAGGGAGTTAAGAGCCGTGCCTTCGACCATCCACGCCAAGATGAAGTTTCCCACTCCTGGAGGCATTGCCACCTTGACCACCAAGAGGGCGGTAGTCATGGAGTGCAGGAGATTGGAGGAAAGGCAAGACCCCAGGAACAATTTCCCTCCAGAATATAACGCAAAGACAACAGGCCAAGAAACTCAAGAAGACGAAAAGCAAACGGAAGATATCCTGGTTAATGCAGCCTATCCCGAGCAACGGGTAACCATAGGAACAAGGTTCTCGCGAGAATATCGGAGACAACTCGTCGAGATCTTAAGAAAGAACAAAGATATCTTTGCCTGGGAGCCGTCGGACATGACTGGGGTGCCAAGGCGCCTAATACAACACTCCCTCTGTGTAAACGTTTCCGATACGCCGGTGGCCCAAAAATGAGAACCTTTTCACGTGAAAAAAACCAAGTAATCAACGAAGAAGTGGAGGAATGGGTTAGAGCCGGCATAGTCCGTCCGGTACGATACCCGACATGGATATCCAACCCGGTGTTGGTTAAGAAATGTGACGGAAGCTGGAGGATGTGTATCGACTTTAAGCCTCTGAACTCTTCGTGCCCTAAGGATTATTACCCTCTACCGGAGATTGACTGGAAGATTGAATCCGTCATGGGGTATAAATATAAGTGTTTCCTGGACGCTTACAAGGGCTACCACCAAATTCAGATGGATAAAGATGACGAGGAAAAGACGGCATTTTACACAGAACGGGGAACATACTGTTACACCAAAATGCCGTTCGGATTAAAGAATGCCAGAGCTACCTATCAACGATTGGTGGACTTCGCATTTCAATCTCAGATAGGTAGGAATCTTGAGGCATATGTGGATGATATGGTCATAAAAAGCCGAACGGAACGCGAAATGATAGCTGACATCGCGGAAACCTTTGACAACCTCAGGAAGATAAACATGAAGTTGAACCCGCGAAAGTGTTCTTTTGGAGTAGAAGAAGGGAAATTCCTCGGCTATATGGTGACGTCAGAAGGAATAAGGGCTAACCCAAGAAAGACGAAGGCTATAATGGAAATGAAATCTCCGAAAACCCTAAAGGAAATGCAAAGCCTAAGTGGGAAGCTGGCGGCCTTGAACAGGTTCCTATCAAAGTCGGCAGAAAGAGCTCTCCCTTTCTTCGATACGCTGAAGAACATCACCAAAGAAAATAAGGATGAATACCGATGGACAAAGGAAGCTGAGATGGCTTTCCAGGAAATGAAGAGGTTGATACTCGAGCTACCTTCTTTGTCCACACCCAAGCCGAGGGAGCAATTGTTTATATATCTCTCGGCTTCAAAAGGAGCGGTAAGTGCAGTGCTCTTGGTAGAAAGAGAAGGGAGACAGGCACCGGTGCATTATGTTAGCCGGACATTACATGACGCAGAGCAACACTACGCCCCTATAGACAAATTAGCTTTGTGTCTATTACATGCATCCCGAAGACTAAGGAGATATTTCGAGGCCCACCCCATCCGGGTCATAACTGATCAACCCATCAAGCAAATACTGAATAAACCGGAAGCTTCGGGAAAGTTAGCCAAATACGCCGTTGAGCTAGGAGCATACAATATCACCTACGCTCCTCGGAACGCAATCAAGGGACAAGTGCTAGCGGATTTCCTAACGGAAGTACTGGTGGAACCAGGAAGTGGGAAAAGTAAGGAAGTAATGGAAATGGGGGAAGGAGAGTGGTTGCTATATACAGACGGAGCATCTAACAATAAAGGGGCCGGAGCATGATTAGTTCTCATCAGTCCAGAAAAAGCGAAAATGACCTACGCTTTACGGCTTAACTTCCCAAGTACAAACAACGAAGCAGAATATGAGGCCCTGCTGGCCGGCTTAAGGATCGCGAGAAAACTCAAAATCAGGGTCTTAAGTGTGCGAGTAGATTCAAAACTAGTAGCCAGTCAAATCAACGGAGAATTCACAGCTACTAAGGAAAGCATGCAGAAGTACTTGGCCCAAGCTAGAAAATACATATCTGATTTCCAAAGCTTTAAGATTCGCAACATTCCGAGGGCTCAAAATCAGAAGGCGAATATATTAAGCAAGCTAGCGTCGGTAGACTTCGACCACCTGACCAAAAAAGTACTTGTGGAAGTCCTGGAAAAACCGTCAGGAGGTGAAGAAGTGGTTAACACCATAGTAGAAGAAGAAACGGACAACTGGATGACGCCAATCATCAAGTGTTTGGAAGAAGGGGTGTGGCCGGAGGATCCCAATGAGGCTAGAAGTTTAAGGATGAAGATTCCGCAGTATGTCATGGAAGAAGGGGTCCTCTTTAAGAAAGGTTATCTAGTCCCGATGATGAGATGTGTAGGTCCGTTGCAGGCAAACTACATAATCCGTGAAGTGCACGAAGGGTGTTGTGGAATGCACGCCGGACCAAGGACCGTGGTGGCCAAGCTTATGAGGCAAGGGTACTACTGGCCTACTGATTGGTGCAAAACCGTCAAGTTTTCTCACACAAGCCGGCCACTTGTGAATGGCCGACCGTAAGAAACTTCAAACAGTTTAAACACCAATGCAATGAAGATCTGGAGAGTATAGTATTTCCCACGGTCGTTATGTCCCAGCGAGCTATGCGAAGAATCACCAAAAGTATAGTGATCGAGAGATTTGAACGGAAAAGAGGGATTGTGATTATTATAACTACAGAAAAAGTAAATAAATTACAGGGGCTTAAATGCAAATTAAAGGAAATTAAAAAGATAAAAAATATTAAATAAACGCTATCACTATTTGCAAAATTATGTTTTTGTTTTTATGTTTTATAAAACTGAATTAAAAAAACTACGTGACGTACAAATGAAAATGTGAAACTAAATCAATATTAACCCTAAAAATATGAAAATGATATTTTTACAAACCTAATGATAAAAGAAAATTTTTAGAAAAATAAAATTATTTTTATAACTATTAAATTAATTATTATTAATTAAAAACTATTTTTAACTATTAAATAATAACCTAAAATACAAGAAAATATGAAATAAAGCTAGAAAAATAAAATTATGACTTAGAAAAATCTAAAATATCAAAATAGAATTTTCAAAACTATTTTTGTATTTTTTTGAATATTTTTGTATTTTCTAGGAATTAAAAACTATTAAAAACTAATTAAATTGCTTAAAAATACAAAATTAACTAAGAAAAATCTGAAAAAAAATTTTTTTGGCTTTTTATATTTATCTTAACTTAAGAAAAATGAGAAATTATTTTTTTGAAACTTTTCTTAATTTTTTGTATTAAATGCTAATTAAAAATGCTTAAAAACTGTTTTAAATTAAGAAAAATAGCAAACTGACCTACAAAAATCTGAAAAATTCAAGATAAGCTTAAAATAATATTCTAAAGCTGAGAAAAATATAAAAACAGGTGCTTGTGTGTGGGAAAATGCAATTGCTATGCCAAGTGCTTATGATTAAGCACTCAAAATAAGCCACAAGCCACAAAAAGCTACCAACTGATTATAGAAGTTGTAAAATGCTAAAAGTACTCAAATGAAACTAAAAACAACAAGCTTAAACCTCTGGATTGCAACTTCAACAGATTTAACTTATTTGAGTTTAAGTGCAAAAACAGTTAGAGGGTACTACTTTTGAGCTTAAGTTCTAGCTACTTAATAAGCTGAGAATGAAAAACAAAAGTTGGAACTTAATCTAGACATGGTTGGCTATCTGTAATCCAAAGCTGAGACTTGGACAAGCTCAACTGAGCTTGTTGCAAGACCTGCAAATGGCCTGTGCACACTCAGTTAATACTGAGTGTGTGCACAGGGCATATAAGGCCCAAATGACAAGCTCATTTGGAGCTTTAAAAAAATGAAAAAATTCTACAAAAATGACAATAAGCAAGTAGACCAGTTGAACTTTTTAAAATCTCAAGTTTCACTTAATTTGTCCCAGAAATGAGTAAATGATAAATCATCTTAGTTGGCTCAAAATGGCTTTTTCCAAGTTTTTGACTTTTTAGACAGATTTGAAAAGTTGACCAAGTTGAGTTTTGAATCCAATTTGAGGACTGATGATGATGTATAATGATGAAAGGGAACTACTGCAAGCTACCTCTATGTTATTTAAACACAAAACAAGATTATGTTTTTCCAAAATCCAAACAGTTAAGAGATTAAAACAGTTAAAAGGTAATTTTGACTTTTGATGTTATAAGGTGCAATGTGATGACAGATATGAGTGTAAAAGAGTTAGACAAGCCTAGCACAACAAGATTTAATCACTGAACAAGCCTTGAGCACAGATAAACCAATAGATCCAAACACCCTTTTTAACACTGATAGGCAATTAAAATGAGATAACAACTGATTTAGCTAAAGCAAACAATTAAAATGACTTAAGCTAACCAAAATACAACTTAACTAGCAAATAAAAACCAACATAAACCACAAGAACAGATTCTGCAATAATCCTAGAAAATGACTTACAAGGGATCCTTAGCCACAATGGCTTGCCATCAATCAAACCAATGAACCTCTAACCTATATTATCCAACCCAATATCTCTGAACCAATCCAAATCCAGCAATGCTTCACCCATTATCCATTTCCAAGACAAATTGAGCTCAGTTGACTTTCATTAACCAAGTATCAGGATTGCTTAAAACTTAAACTTAAGATTACAAAAAGCTATAATAAGCTCATATAAGCCTGTTGGAACTGAGAAACAAGCTATTTGAAGCTTTGGTATGAGAATTTAAATTGGAAAATTTCAACAGTGAGCTTGAAACATGAAATCTTAACACAACTTGAATTGATACTTGGAAATAATTTATAATGATACAATAACCTTAGTTTGATACAAAGAAACAAAATATTACAGATTTTACACTAAATTAAAAACTTTAAGTTAAAAACGACATTGATGATATATATAAAAACTACAAGACTCCCTATTCTTCTCTCCTCTTGCTTTCTTTTATACTCCAAACTCTTTCTCTCACCTCTCTGATTGTTTCCCACTTGTTTCTTGACCATTGGATGACTGGGAGTGATGTTGGCCCTTGGATCAATTTTTGGCGCCAAAACTGCATTTATCAACTGGGAGGTTGAGTGAGGGGTAGAAGAAGCATTTAATGCTTTCTTGGAGTGTTGTTGAGGTGGGGGGACATGGAGGAGTGAAGGTGAGGAGGGGGGATGGGAGGTGAAGTGTTGCAGGGTGTTGGTTGGGAAGAAGACTTTTGGCGCGCTGGGTATGTTTGACCAGAGATTTGACCAAGGCGTTTAATATTAAAGGGGGTCCAAAATGCATATTGACAGGGGGTCAAATGGGATAAGGCAGGGGTCACATGGCATATGATAGGGTCCAAATGGGTATAAAGGGTATTAATATCCAAGGACTAAATTGCAATTTCTGAATTTTGAGGGACCAGATCTGCCAATTCTGCAAAGTTGCTCCAAGGGACTAAAAGTGACAAGCTCCAATAGTACAAGGACCAAACTTGACATTTTCCAATTTCCAGGGGCCATTTTTGCCAATTTTCAAACTTGAATGACCAATTTTGTAATTTCTCAAAACTTTTGATATTTTTCACCAAAGGACTAATTTTGACAACTTATGATTTTAAAAGGACCTTTGGTGATTTTTCTTTTGAAATTATGTGCTCAGGGACTATTTCTGACAATTTTTGAAACTTGGGGGACTGAAACTGCCAATAATGCAAACTTAGCTCATTTTTCATCTGATTTTGAACATTTTGCATCTGAAACATATAAAATGCAATTTTGGAATATTTTCAGTATTTTGATGCATTTATGAGCATTTTTAAACGTTTTGCAGTTCAGATTTAACCAAAAATGATGAGTATTTACACACTCATCACCTACCATGCACCGGGATACCCGAGAGCAGATCCGGAAGTGTGATTCTTGCCAAATACACTCTCCAGTACCCAAACTCCCCAAGACATCATTGACGTCCATCATGGCCCCATGGCCCTTCTACCAATGGGGAATGGACATGTTGGGCCCCTTTCCGGAAGCACCAGGCCGCTTCAAGTATGTGATTGTAGCGATCGATTATTTCACCAAGTGGATAGAGGCGAAACCGTTGGTCAAAACAACAGGGAAAGATGTCATAAAGTTTGTGTATGAGAACATTGTATGTAGGTACGGTTTACCGGGAGTCATAGTCACTGATAACGGAACCAATTTCGTCAATGACCCGTTCAAAAAATGGTGCGAAGGGTTGAAAATCAAACAAATAAATACAGTCGTGGCACATCCGCAAGCCAACGGGCTCGTAGAACGGGCTAACCGGAGTTTGATGGACGGGATAAAAACGAGACTCGGCCGAGAGAGAACAGGATGGTTGGATGAGTTACCTAACATTTTATGGGCGCACCGGACAACTCTCAAGACGAGCAACGGAGAAACCCCCTTCAGCTTTACCTATGGTAGCGAGGCTGTAATTCCGGCGGAGATAGGGATGCCTACGCATCGAACAACGATGTTCCGGGAAGATCAGAACGAAGAAGAACAACGCCTGAATTTAGACCTCTTGCAAGAAAGAAGGAAAAATGTTGCCATTCAAGAAACTAAATACAAGACGCAGGTTGAACAGTACTACAACCGTAGAGTCAAACCAATGAATTTCAAGGTAGGAGATTTTGTATACCGGAAGAATGAGGCAAGCCGGGTGGAGAATCAAGGAAAGTTAGGACCAAATTGGGAAGGGCCCTACCGTATAGTAGGAGCAAATCAGAATGGCTCTTATAAGTTGCAAACAATGGAAGAAAAGGAGGTCCCTCGGACCTGGCATGCTATAAACCTTAGAAATTGTTTCTTATAGTTGCTATTGTGATAAGAATCCTATTATCATTGTGTAATCTGAAATGACTGTGTGATTATTTCAATGATGAAAGTTTCCCCACAGTGGGGAGGCAATTTTCCGTAACAATTGATGTGATAATATAACAATTCCGACGGCTGGCCCCCGTCGAGTATGAAAACACAAGTATGTCCGAAAACATGTCGGATGCCCTTTAACTCCGAAAGGATGCCCGTAATACGGATGCCCAAGTGTAAAACACCTTCGGATGCCTGGTGGAATAACCACACAGATGCCTGGACAACTGTAACAGATGCCCAAGTAATGGATGCCCTCTTACCTCACGAGGATGCCCGGAAACCGGATGCAAGACTCACGCGGCCGGATGCCCTTAGAATAACGTAAGGAAGATATCAAGCACGAAACATAAAAATAAATAAATAAAAGGAACACATGTCGAGCAAAAAAGACGTTCATTCACAAAGATGGCTAAAGAAGCATTGTTAATTATTACGACGATATTATCCGGATAATTGTTCACAAAAATACAAGTCCTAAGAAGGGCTGAACTCAAGCATTCTTTTCCACAATGTCTGCTGGAGTCTCGGTGGTATGAGGATCATTGGATGGACCGGGTGTCTCCTTTCTAACAGGAACCTCCGGCTCCATGTTGGGTAGATCCCCAAAGGGCAGACGGTAGGAGTCTGCGAGCTTCTGAATGAAGGGATACTCAGCTTCAAAAAGCTTGTCGTATTCCGCCCTCCACAAATTTGGAGCATCCCTGTTAACCTTCCGGATATTCTGTAAAGCAACCTCCGTTTCCTCTTCGGTTCTGTTCACTTTGGCCCCGGTCACAAACCCCGCTTGGTAGGTCAAACTGTACACTTTAGCCATATTCTTTTTGTACTCAACACTTCCAAATAACCGACGAACCGCCAAAGGTAGAAGTGTCCGGAAAGCATTCTGTTTAACCACCTCGCTTTGAGCAACCTCGGCCACCAATTTACCTTTCTCCGCTTGCAGAGCGACCAGAGATTGATCTTTGGTAGCCAGCTCACTTTCTAACTTCCTGATCTTCTCAGCCTGAGCACCAGAGGTCTCCAACCACTCATTCCTGTCCCGAGTTACCCTCTCAACCTCCTCCTCCAGATTTCTCTCCCTGCTTGCACTGGCTTTCAAATCAGAGTCAAGCTTCTCCAGCTCCCCGGCCAACCTTCCATTCTCACTCTCGCCGGCAAAGAGTTTCTCAGCGAGCCCCTGGCAACTCTTATGACTTTTGTTCAGCTGCCAATATCCATTCGAGAGATCCTTGAATCTCCTCAACAACTCACCCTGGACAATCACGCTCTTCCCGAAATCCTCATATGCCCGGCGAATGAGATCAATATTATTCACTTGCTCTAAGGTCCCTCTCTCAGCCGGTGTAGCAACATTGTCGATCATATCTCGGTAGGACCGGTATGAATTGATCTGGACTTCATCCCTGAGACCCCATTGGGGGATGAAGATGTTGGTAGCCTCATCTACAAGAAAAACCAAAAGGGATAGTAAGAAAATCTTTAACAAGCAGACTGGGATGGAGGTAAGATTGAAACATACCTGAGTCTAATAAAACCCTTTCAACATGATCGGGACCATGACTTCGAGGGGCAGATTGGGCTGAAAAACAACCAAAAAACAAAGTTAGTAACTAAAAGCGATAAAACGAACGAAAGAGTTATGCGAGGTTTGGCGCATACCTGCGGAGTTATGGGGTGGAGAGGGAACCGGAGGAGTTTGGCCACCTCCTTGTTGGGACAATGGCATCTGTTGCAGATGTTCACCACCTCCTCCCCCGTTATCACCCATCCCCTCACGGGGTACGCCCTCTTTATCACCCCCGGCCGCAACCACAGGAGTTTCTTGTTCGGTGTTAAGGTTCAGGTTCGCTTCCTGATTGTCCGGATGGGCGTGATTCAACGGATCAGCATTCACCACGGGCGAACCCGAAGAAAAGTGTTCGAAGAAACCTGTCCTCCTTTTCTTTTTTTTCTTGCTTTGGGCTTTAGATGTGCCCTCGCCACCCTTCCTCTTGGTCGCTTCCCTTTCTTTCCTCTCCCTGGCCTCCCTCTCTTTCTTCTCCCTGGCCGCTACGACATCCGGGTCAGCCTCCTCGGCTCTCCTAGTTATGGCGTCCTTTGCAGGAATAGCCGTGCCTACCGGAAGAGGGTCCGCGGTCCTTTTAGGAATTTCCCGATTGGGGTCCACAACAGGGCCTTTGCTTACCACGGTATTGTCCCACTCGTGGAGTTCCAGATATTCAGACATGGTGACAACTGCAATGAAAAGGGATTGTTAAAGAAAAACAAGGCAATAAACACAACAAAGCCCAGGGCACAAGACAAATAATTACCATGACCCCCGGCATCCTTTAGAAGAGGCTCGAACCCTGGATTCTTGAAGACCGAGGAAAGATGACACATCCATAGTAAGCTTATGGTAGGTTTCCTTAGCAAAATCAGGGTGCTACTCAACCTCTCAGCGTCCCCCTCGGAAAAACCGTCTGGATAAGGATCTGTAATCTTGGAATCCTTGTGTCTCCATGCCATGGCATACGGAATTGCCCTACGGTCAATCAAGAAGAACTTTTCTTTCCAATGTTTAAGACCGGTGAGCACCTCTTTGAAGCACTTGTAGGCCTTCTTACCCGTCCTACTCTCGAAGGAAAACCAGTGCCCCTGCTTGCATAAGCGGTAAAACGCCCGGAACAAGGATACCTTGGGGCGGATACCCAAACTATAGCACCTAATCTCAAAAAGAGTCACCCGGTTCAGGCCTAGAGGAACCAACTGGGAAAAGTGGACCCTAAAGTGTCTAATTACATTTAGTAGGAAGGAAGAAAAAGGAATCCTCACACCTCCGGTATCCAACTGCTGGGGGTATATACCAATTGTATCGGCCGGAAGTTGGTCCATGGTCATATCGTCCGGAGGAAGGCGAGGACGGAGGTCATTGGGAATACCGTATTCTACGACTATGTTATCCAGTTCAGGTTGTGTTAGTTTAGATGTATATATATGCATATCGAACTTCGGAACTACCGGAGGTTGGATAGCTTCGGTTGAAGTAGGATGGCTCTGTTCCTCGGTTGCTTGTTCGGCCATTACTAAAAGGATGCCGAAGGGGATGTACAAATAATTACAGGGAAGAACGAGACAAACCTTATAGAAGCGAAGAAGAAATTCGGCGAGCGGGAGCAATTCAGAATGTAAGAGAGATGTGTGAAAAAATAAACTGTGGTAAAAAGCATATATATAGGCGGTGAAAAAAACCCTAACAGACTGTCAAGCGTCCCATCAGTCAGTAAAAGGCGACGTGGCTCAATCTCACCCATCCACGTCTATCTTGGAAAACAAATAGACGCGGATAAAAGCCCATTAGATAGCCAGGCCCATAAGAATAGCCCAATAACCACGGATGTTACTAAGGCCCGTGGTGGGTCGAAACAAAATGCTCTCTTTCATGAATATTTAATAATCTCAAGTATTGCACCATCGGTCCTCACCCGATGACACAATACTTGGGGGGACATGTTGGCGTATATGGCCGGACGACCCAGTGTCCGGCGGGATCGTTGGCCGGACAAGAAGCTCCACCGTCCGGACGACAAGTGACAGTATCCTGCTTTTAATGGATTCTCACCACGTGGCCTATCAACTAGGGTGGCTATAGACCTACAGGCAGGTAATATAGGCCTGCGCGAATAGTGAATCTACAGTGACGCAGGTACATAGTTGGGGTAGTATAAATACCCCAACACATTTAATGTTTTGCAATAAATATACACACACCTACATTAATCACCGCATTCATCACTGTCTTTATTACCCTCTAGCTTACTTTCACGCCGGAGCTTGGTCCTGGATATCCTCCAGGGCGACGCTAACGCGTGTCGTGCATTGTGCAGGAAGGAACGTTTATTTCCTCCGGCATCATTGATTGAAGCCGAACTCTCAAGTCAAACCGGACCGCGGGAATTTGCTTCAACAACTACAAACATGCAAAGCTCGCACCCAAGCTGCATTCCGTTTGGACTTAACCCACAATTTGTGCCTTATGAAACCAAACCTCAAACCTAATTCATCAATTTTATGTTAAATCTTCCAAATATTTTCAAAACCATGCCAGTGGTTGAGTTTTATACAAACACTGCATATTGGAAAAGATACGGTGCATCATCGTATTTCGTCTTATGCCCTTTTTTCCTATGGAGTATATGTTTTTAAGTTAAGATATTGCTAGGTTGGCGAATTTTCATAAAAAAATCGCAAGGGTTACCTTTGCTAAGTCAACCTTGCTAGTTTTTAGAAAAAATTGCAAAGTTTGACTTCGCAAGGTCAAATCCTGCGAGTTTTCTAAACACGCAAAGTATTACAAATCTTGCTGGTTTTGTGGGTATAACGGGGTTTTTATATAACAAATAGATATTTGGTGAAGTATGTTTATAAAAATAATTATTTATGTCATTTTCTCTTTATTATATGTATTTTTTAGACAAATTAGTCACATGTTACTGCATATAAATGCAACGCAATCTTTTCCCGCGACTCTTCACTATTTAAAAAAGTCATTCATAAGACTTGAACTTCTACGATAATGAATATTTGTAGCAATTTTCAAATCTTCAAGTGTTTTACAAAAGACTATACTTTCATATAATACATTGTTATTGATATTTTTTTGAATGGATACATAATTATATATTATTAAAAAAAGATTTATCAAAGAGCTAGATAATTACATAAGAGGTTTTAACCAATCGATCCAACTACAAATCTTATGACCCCTAAATTCAAGCCAATAAAATGAATATATACGAATAATATAAAAGGTGCCACTTTCCTCATATGATGAGAGCTAAAAGTGATGTTATTACGAAAATGCCAAATCTAACATAAAGAAGACGTGATAATGATGTACAAACGTTAAATCTTCTCATTAGAAACGTATCACGAGCTCAACCAATATTTACAATGCTCATTTGACGTGAAGAAACGGAAGGAGTTATTACACCAAACTCGGGACAAGTCTCCAAACATCAATAGCAATATCACACTCAAGGAATAAGTGAAGATTGGATTTCACGTTACCATTACAATAAGGGCAAGAGATCACCAGGATTTCAATTACCATGAGACGAGAGGTTCAAGCGATGAGGTAACCAGTCCAAGTTCATTCTCCAAATGAAAATGTTAACTTTTGAATGAGAGTTTTGTCCTAAGTTGTCAAAGGAACCAAAAAGAGTTAGATCTGGGATTTAATGTAGCGACGAGTCTCCCCAACTGAGAAAACTCTGTCAGTTGCAATCAACCAGACGCAAAAGTCCTCAACATAATTTGTGCCAGCATGGCTAATCTCGATCGACATATCTCTAAATAAGCCAACTTACGAAAGACAAGGCCCGCTCTCGACCAATCCCAACGCCATTGCCCGTTTTCAATACGATCAATGACTAGACAATATTTGTCTTGTTCCAAATGATAAAATATGTAATATCGAATATGTAATGGGGAATCATCAAGCCAATCGTCCTTCCAAAAACAGATGCACGTACCACAACCCGCATGAAAGCGAAGAAAGAGAGACGGAAGAATAATGCTCGAGTGTAAGAAGTTTGAATATCCAACTATATTAGCCCAAAGTACCATTAAATTTGCAACCTTGTTGTTCGAAACCCCCCTCAAGACCATGCAAAAGCCTTGATAACTTTAACCCAAAGAGCTTGCGGGTTATAGTACATTCTCCAACACCACTTTTGAAGAAGAGTAAGATTGAAAGATTTTAAGCTAGCAATGTTCAAATCGCCTTTGTCGAACGAAGAAAGAATATTAGGTCTTTTAGAGCAAAGGGTACCATGGCTAGCCGTTGTGCCACCTCATCACCACGTCAGCTTTTCACTTTTCACATTCACACACAAAAAACACCCCTCCCTCATCACTAGCCAAACCCAAGCCATTGTACATTTTTTATTCAAATAAGTTACATTAATACAATATCAAAAGTAAAACACACACAAAATAGATGTCATAGATGTCATAATATCAAAAGCATGAAAATTTTCAATTTAAATTTTTGAAATTTAAAGATGGGTAATGGGGGTTTTATAGTTGCAGCCCAAGGTTAAGAGCCCATGTCCAACATCATACATTCAACCCTAATAAACATGCCATGCCTACCACTTTTCTTCTTCAATCAACACACACTAAAAACACACACAAAACACAACACCGACACAAGACTAACCAAACATAGAAAAAAAGAAAGAAAGAAACCAACTTTGGCGCCTCGCCAGTAAACTGGCTTGACAATTGGCGAAAGGGGTTTGTGGTGTCGTGGCAGAGGGTTGGCGGCGCCGTTGTGGCTGCCACCTCGGATTGGCGAGGATCGTACGTTACGGTACCCTTCGCTCTTAATCCAAGCAAGCTTTTTATACTCCTGAGAGCCTCCAAAAAAAAATGAGGCACATGATCTCTCCAAAGAATTAAAAGAAAAATATGAACTTTGAAGATCGAAAGAAAATAAATCTCAAGACTTCCTAGCACCACCTTAGTTAACGTAAGACGACCCCATATCGAAACAAGATTCGCCTTCCAAGAAGAGAGTCTCACATGAAACCGGTCAAGTAAGATCTTCTAATTTTCAGGAACTTTGAAGATCGAAAGAAAATAAATCCCAAGACTTCCTCGCACCGCCTTAATTAACGTAAGACGACCCCTTATTGAAAGAAGATTCGCCTTTCAAGATGAGAGTCTCGAATAAAACCGGTCAATTAGGATCTTCCAATTTAATATAAAAATAATAAATACAATAGCTTTTGTAAAGACTTTGTACCATGGGAGCATTTAATTGACTTCTTGTTCTACAATTTAATATCAATTCTACAATTTAATATCAATGTCGTGAATGTAAATAGTTATTAAAGGATTTTTGCATTGTAAATGGTAAGCAAGAAAAAATTGATTGTTTCAAGATTCTTAATTGAGATAAACTTATATTACAGGGTTTTATGGTACCATCTCATGTGTTACAAGATCCTATGCTATATCCTTAACGCGTGTTATTGTTTTTTTTACAAAATTATTTTTGAAAGATATGTAAAATCAATAAAAAGCCGTATATCCTAAGAACCAATTACGTGGATTTATTTTTGGAAGGTTGTCTTTTTGTTTTCATGTTACAAAAATGAATCGTTGTGCTCAGACGTGTTCTGGCCTTTTCAATCTAAGTTAACGAAAAAAAATCTACCTATTATGTCAAATTATTTCAGAACAAAATAAAATTATTCTTTTGCCATATAATAGTAGGAACACAGGGGGTAGTGTATTTAAAACTGGATTTGTGTATAGCTGTGATGTCACGGTGTGTATCTTTTGGATTTATAGACCGGAACATAACTGACAAAAGTAATTATTAATCAGATTTGATAGGTCATGAATGGTTACATCAAACCTTTTCATTTTGATTTGTTATTTTTTTAGTATTATCAGTACGTATGCTATGATACTATTTCATATTTAGCTTTCGTAGATGGTACAGGAAGTATAATTTCAGCCCCCGTTTTCCATGGCTTTGTTATTGGAAAGGTCACCTGAAATTATTCCCTGTGAATATGAGGGATTCGACATGTGAATACCACCCATATCGAAAACAAGATTTCCATTATCAGAAATGATATATTCTCATCATGGAAAATGATAGAGAGGTCTAAAGCTAGGCCTAAACTTATATCTAATTCTAATTATCATCATCTTGATGGTTACAGACAGAGACCCACTTATACTATAACCCATCAAGATAATGACACTTAAAATTAGGTCTAAATTTAAGCTTAACTTTAGTTCTCTCTATCATTTATCTTTATAAATTTATAAACATTATTTACTCTTTCACCATTAGATGATTGACACACAAGCACTAAGATAAATAGGAGGATGTAGAGAGTATATAGTATTTCTTTTCCATTATTCTTACTTTACTTTTTTTTTGAACTTAGTGCACTAAAAAGTATGGTTATCCATAAGAGCATTAGGTGTCATCACTTCGGGTTAAAGTTTCAATCAGTGTCACGTTAGCGTCAGATCAGCTTTAAAATTTTCACCTTAACTAAAAAAAATACCCTTTTATCATAACTCAACCTTAACTCAATATTTTGGGCCACACTTTTATCATAATTAAACAAAAAAAACCGAGTTAAAGCTTAACTCACCACATGGTGTGGAAGTTAAAGCTTAACTCACAAAAAAAATCACCTTCACGCATCGTTAAAACTTTAATGCATGGGTTTAACGCAGGGAGGCGATGTGGGTAACACAGCTTTAACGTGGAAATGTGAAGCTTTCACTTGGTTATTAAGTGATGATTGCTCTAATTGGTTTGGTCATCTTGCTTTATTTTAAAGAAATGATTTATTTTTCTATACAAAGAGAAAGTTGCAGTTACACCATATAAGTTTTATAGACGCCGTTATATTCGCATTTATAGATAACCATCTTTTAACATAAATATTTTTCTTAGCTATAACTATTACAAGTGTTAGCAGATCCCAAGTTTTTTTCCCTTTTTATTTTCTTTTAAACAAACACGTATAACTAAACAAAAAAAAACCGAGTTAAAGTTTAACTCACCATACGGTGTGGAAGTTAAAGCTTAACTCACAAAAAAACATCACCTTCACGCAGCGTTAAAGCTTTAGTGCATGGGTTTAACGCAGGGGTGGAGTGTGGGTAACGCAACTTTAACGTGAAAATGTTAAACTTTCACTTGGTTCTTGAGTGATGATACTGAGTGCTCTAATTGCTTTGGTCATCTTGCTTTATTTTAAAGAAATGATATATTTTTCTATACAAAAAGAAAGTTACACTTACACCATATAAGTTTTATAAACGCCGTTATATTCACATTTATATATAACAATCTTATAACATAAATATGTTTCTTAGCTACAACTATTACAAGTGTTAGTGGATCCCAAGTTTTTTTCCCTTTTTATTTTCTTTTAAACAAACACGTTTTATTAAACTAAAAAAATAAGTTACAATACATCAAATAAAATACAATATTTTACTAAAAAAAAGTACAATACATAAAGAAACTACATTTCTTATTCTTGTTGTCATTTTTGATATCGTTGTCAAAGATGATCCATACAATCATGTCGAAATTCGTTATGCACATCTTTGTCATGTAGTTCCTTTTTTTTCTCTTTGCGTGTGTCGCACCTCTCAACTCATATACTTTATATATTGGCTAAGGGAGTAACACATATCTTGTTAAATTCACTTATTTGAAATTTTAGATCTTTTAGTATCTTGTTATGCATTATAATGCTACAATATCTAATCCTACGTATTTTACCCACCTAGTAAGCATGTGTTTGTTGTGCAATAATCCTCCAACGAACTTGAATGACACCAAAAGCTCGTTCCACATTTTATTTCTTGCACTTTCTTGAACTCTCTTAAAATTTAAATCAGCTTGATTTGGTGCGATTGTATATGATTTGACAAAAGTAACTCAAGTAGGATAAATAACGTCGGCCAGGTAATATCATTTGGTGTATTTTTTTTACCATTTTTGCCTTGGGAGAGACATTGTCAATGAGATCGTCAAAAAATTCGAATGACATAGAACATTTTGGTCATTATTTTCACCCACTGTACTAGATAAACGCATGTCAAATTCACAAACCTTGTGATGCAACTGCTTCAAGCATTATTGTCAGATACTTATGATCCCCCATTTTGAATTGCCCTTTGTAAGCATGACAATTCTTCCATTCCCAATGCATACGATCAATACTACCAAGCATACCCGATAACTAATGATAGTTTTTATGCATTTCATATATACTTAAAATATCATTAGGTGAGGGTTTTCTTAAATACTCCTCTGAGTATAAATCGCGTATACATTTGTTAAAATTGTCCAAACTATCACGACTATAATGTTCACCAATTTGTATATATTCACCAAAAGCATCGAATGTTGTCCTGTACGTCAATTGGCATATAGAGGAGTGCATCTCGTTATATGACTAATACTGATTCTCTTAGCGGCATTTTGCAAAGACCTATAAAATAAAAAAATGACCAATAACAGGTTTAACATTATAGTTAGTTATACCTTCAAAAATTGATAAAAATAGTTTTGATCTCATTCGGAATTGTCGCCTAAAATTCATTTTGGGGTATTTTGGATTGTCGCCAAAACAATCTTCCTTGAGATGTCTTTCGGCGCCTTCATAGTCTTCTTGTACGGGCGTCCGAGTGTTTGAACTAGTGGCTTCATCTTCATCAAATGCTAAAGACTGTTCATGATAATCGTATAAACGTAATAATCTTTCGGCTCTGTCTTCATTGGAAAACTCATATTGCAAGTGTATTAAATGAAGAAAAGATTGAGTGTTTGAGGTTGTTTGTATGGTATTATATAAAAATTATATGAAAAAGGAGAAAATATAATATTGTAGGATGTTTGTACTGTTGTCAAACGTTCAAAATCAAAATAAGATAAAAAAAATAGGAAAAGGGAAACGATATCCAGGAGGTTGGCAATGCCAGCAATAACGGCATTATAGCACCCACTCGGTGCAATATAACGCCGCCAAAGGTGGCAAAATTTGCCTATGGCGTGTGATTTGGGCATTGCACCGTGCACTTCTTCAATTTTAACGTCGCATGTTAATAATCCAACGGTAAATAAGAAAGTGGATCGCTTTAAATAAGTTGTAAGAAGATGAGTAAGAATGTTTATTATTTTCTATAATAAATTTAAGGGTCATTTGCATATATATCCCTACAAAGATGCAAAATTGCATATATATCCTTGCATGCATAAAAACCATTGTACTATGTGCATAAAAAACATTTAAGAAGGATATATATGGAATTATTCACTTTTAGAAGGATATATATGCTGTGAAAACGTAGAGGGGGGGGGGGGGTGAATACGTTTTCGTTTCAAACTTAAAACTTTTGTATCAAATATAGTATAAACCATTGCACTTGCTAATCTCGACGCGAGGATGCATTTAACGTATTACGGCATGTAAGACCAACCCCTTAATATCACATAAGATTCGGCAAGATTAATGGTTCATTATAAATCAAGTTTCACCATTATTAGTCTGGTTGCTTTTTCTTGATCAAGCGTGTCATAATATGTAAATTGTTAAATATAGTTTGTGACTATATGAAAGACCAAGTATGTATCACAAACATAGACATCAACCACATAGAAAGTAAACAATGTAATGCAAGAATAAACGTAAAGCGATAAGTAAAAGGATAGACAAACCAACACGAGGATATATAGTGGTTCGGTTACAAGGACACCTTCCTTGCCCTACTCCACTCCCCGAGTCACCTACTCGAGAGTTCGTAAACAATACATGAATCTCCTTATGGCGGAGAAGCCTTCACAACGTCGCTTACACCTTTTTCCGGTACAAAGCTAAATACCGAGTTCTTTCACACCAAGGCGAACCACACCTAACACAACGTTGCCTACCCTTTATACGGTGCTAGGCTAACCACCGAGTTCTTTCACTCCAAGGAGAACTAATCCTATCACAACGTCGCCTACCCTTTATTAGGTACTAGGCTAAGCACCTAATTCCATTACTATGGAGGAACTACTACCCATCACAACACAACACCTAATCTCAAGGAGATCCACTCCTTATTACAACACCATTAAGGATATCACCATCCTTGGATCTAATACTACTTTATCTTGTACATCGAAACACACCATATCGAATGTACACCTTAGGCACCTTTCACTAATGCCCTTGGTTAGATTACTCGGCACCCTTCACTAATGCCTTCATCTTGACTCTCTTATCATTCTTCACTAATGCCTTTGACACATCTATGACACCCGTTATGTTTTGTGGCCCAAAATAACAAACCTTGTGTTTTATGGCACAAACACATAAACCATCTAGTCTAGACATAGATGCAAGAATATGATACTATACATTATCCAAGACAATGTGTCTAATGGATATGAAATCCTAAACTAAACATCAAGAACCCAAAGCATGATGTAGTTAGTCTTCTATGAATGAAGATGACAAGTTTCCCAAGCTTGTTGTAGAAGATCTTCATGTGCTTGTATCTTGTGATGGGTGATCACTTCAGTAGGTAAGGATGCAAGATCTCTAAGCTTGCTATGGAGGATCACTTCGAGAGTATGCTTACAACAAATGAAAGTTAGAAGCATTATGATCATATGAGATGAGGGTGGTTTACATGTTTCTTAATGATCTAAATATCCTAGATTTGGTGGAGAGAAACTATGTGTGAAGGTATATTGAACAATGAAGAAATAACTCACTATTTATAGAAGAAAACTAGCCACTGTTCCCCGGATCCCACGGATCGCTCCCTTGAGGGATCCGTCCAGTGTATTACTGGGGATCCGTGGGACGCTCCTTTTTACCCATGGGTTTTGGGTCATAGGTCATGGGTTATGGGTTATGGGTTATGGGTACCAAGTAGATTAAATGTATCTATAAGATGCAATGTATCTTTTTTTTTGAAAGGTGAATTTCTTATAAAGTGCTTCGTGTCGCGGTTCGACAGCGGGAGGTCTAGACTACGTTGTCTAAACCGGGTCCGCGCTAGAGAGCTCCCTCGAAGCGGAAATGCCTATTTCAAATACCCGATGGGGGGGAAAACCCCCTACTAATCCGCCCGAAGGCACGACAATTAATAGGGGTAAACCCTTGCCTTTTTCCAAGATTCGAACCTGGGGTTACCAGGCCCAAACCCCTTCATTAAAGGACTACCTAGAAGGAAAATCCCTCATTCAACTCCCTTGCAGGATTTGAACTCAAGACCTCCCTCCCCCAAAAACCCCTAAGGACTCTAAGGTGGCCAACTGAGCTAAGCCAGTTGGTTAGATGCAATGTATCTAGTCCATGGTTTTGAGTGCCCACCAAAGGTACAATGTATCTAGACATTGGGTATGGGTCATGGGTTATGGGTACCAAGTAGATTCAATGTATCTACAAGATGCAATGCATCTAGTCCATGGTTTTGAGTGCTCACCAAGGTACAATGTATTTAGACATTGGGTATGAGTTATGGACTTTGGGTTTTACCCAACTACATTCAATGTATTTGGTCAATGGGTCAAATACTTAAGTTTTTTACCCATTTATATTACCCTTTATAATACATACTAGTTATGTATATATATACCCAATATGTAAACACTAGTTGTTATACATAAACTATTTAACTAAACATGTTTTAATGGTTTGTTGGGGGTTTGATCATAATGCAACATAACAAACATGTACGAACCTGTGTTGTAGCATACAAGGACTTGAGTCGTCGAGAGGTGTTAAGACAATATATAATTACATGTAACTTATACATTTTACGTTATGTATTACAAGTTACATGTTTGTCATCAACAAAACAAATGAGAATGTATAGATTAAATATCGTAATATTTGCACTAACATATGCAATTCACCCTAAATTTAAATGGTGTGATATAGGAACCCTCCCTATATTGTCACATCATAGAGGTTTGGTCAAGCCGTACAACCCGCGATGCATACCGTACAATCCGTCAATACATCCAATTATTGCAAACCCTCTCTATAAAAGAGTGTGGATAACTTACCCCTAAATTTAATTGTGAAATCTACTTATTTAGAGCATTTACAATCCATCAAATTTTTAAGATTGATGCATTTAATGCATAAATCACTTAATGACCAAAATTTAGAGAAATGATTTGAGCTTTGTCAAGTCATTGCAAAAAAGCTTTTTAAAAATTCTTGGTTGCAATAAAAAAACTCTCATAAAATACTTTTTATTAGAGTGAAAAGTCTTTAACCACGCCATTTACGAAATGAATTACTCCGTAAATTGGATGGAAGGGATCTACGAATGATATTTTGTGGAATCTTTGGACGTGGTTGCAAACAATGGTATGACATTGTAATAACTTACAAGTTAATGAAGGAAAAGTAATTCATGTATTTGGAATATCATTTTGTCGTTTTACTTTTGTCTTCTGTCAGTCAGATTTGATGATGTTAATTCTACAACCCAAGGTTGTCAAGATCGGGATCCTACCCAGGATCGTTTTAGTTATTGCAAGATCGTGATCGTAAGATCGGATCGGGATCTTAAGATCATACTCTAATGTTATTTCTTAATAGTTTATGTAATTTTATACAAATCTACAAATTCTAATACATTAAAACCATAAAATACTATGAATGTTTCATATAAATGTTGTCCTAAATTATGATTATAAAATGTTTAAAAAGATTAACATGTTGTTTTTTGAATTATACAAACAAACAACCCATAAATTTGTAGTTTTTTAGTTTGTAATCCGAGAAAAGTAAGATCGGATCGGATTAGATCGTAAGATCGTATGGTCAAGATCGGGATCCTATAAGATCTTAAGCTTGCAAAGATCCTATGTAGGATCCGGATCGTTTTTGCTTTGCAGTATCGTAAAATCGTAAGATCCTAAGATCAGGATCGGGATCCTGACAACTATGCTACAACCATTTGGACCCGTTCAAAATTATGGGATGCAGTTGTCTTGCCGATCAACAACCATGGAAAGACTTATTTTTAGATCGATCACATATAGGTCAAAAAAATGCTTAAGGCTGCCCTCAGTAGGGGATTCAATCCCCCTACTTTTAACTGCCACGTCAGTTTTCTCTCTCCAGCGACCTTCAGGCGATTAGGTGCCCCGCCCCAGTAAGGGCGACCAAGTTCAATTAAAAAAAAAAAAAACATTTTTAACACAAAATAAATTTTCATTAATAATTAAAACGTTACATAATAATTCAAATAAAACTAAAACATTACGAAACTTATTAAAACATTACAACACTTATTAAAAATCTAGGTTGTGGCGTGCCTTGATCGCCTCTTTGAGTTTCTGCATTGTTTGTCGTTCTATTGCGGGCAAAGATTCGTCAATTGACGTACAATAGAACATGAGATCTGCATCATATTTCTTTTGTCGCTCAAATTCAAGTTTTCGTGTTCTTCTAGTGCCAATTTTTTGTCTTCCATTTCTTCTCTCTTTTGCTCCATCTCCAACTCGATTTGCCGTTGTTCTAGCTCTTTCTTCTTCAAATCATTGTGCAGGTCTGCCAGCTCCTTCTTCTGCCCGAATGCCTTGGACTTGATCTTGCCCCATTTCTCGGCAACACCTTCCATAATCACAGCTTTCGAAAACTCCGAAGATTTCTTTTTATTCTTCTTTGCGGTATCACGACCAATTGGTCTACCATGCACAGACGAAGGCACATCCGAGTGCACATTCGAGTCGGTTGAAGTCCTTGCTTTTTTGTGACCATCATCTTGGCTTAAAAAAGCCGGCATCTCATTATCCTTCCAAACAGAATGGTCCTTCAAAATCTTCCAACAATGCTCCAAAACAAACGGATGACCACACAATAGTTGGTATTCATCACACGCTCGTGTATAAATAGTGAGGTCATTCTCACCACTTCCGTAATTCCTCTGAGCATTGTTGTAAATGGCACAAAATTGACCAACTCTAGGACGAATCATATTTTTCCACTTTGTAATGATAGAGTTGTACGTTCTTTCTGCACCAACCTCCTTCTCAAAATAAGCAATGACTTTCGGCCAAAATCCTTTAGCATTTTGGTTGTTTCCGATTATACTATTCTCGGATACATCACACCAAGCGTTGCACAAGGCGATCTCTTCTTCTTTGGACCAAAGCGACGAATCATTCTTGGCTTATTTCTCGACAGCCTTCTTCTTTGCCTTTGTAGCTCATTTCTTTGGTTTGACCGGTGACGTCTCTTCTCGACATTCTTCTTCTTCTACGTCATCAAGGTTAACCGAATCGTGAAACGATCCATGAGCCGAAACGGTACTCGAACCGTGATACTCTTGAGCCGGATAACCCGGTCCGGTTCCAACATAAAAAGCAGGATTGTTGTATAATTGGTCTTCGAAATCAAAACCCTCAAGATTGATACGGTTAACCAGAGAATATTCTTGATAATTTGAATATGAAGACGTTGATGAATCCATTGTTGGACGGTACACAGATTCGGGTGACCCATACATAAATTGGTTGCTTCGACGGGAGTAGCTTTGTTGTTGTTGTTGTTGGATGTTTTGATGCGGTGGAACAAATGGATGATTCATAAAAAATGGATTGTTAGTTTGTTGTTGTGGAGCTTGTTGGGATTGATATTCGAAAGCAGGAGGTTGGAAATTGATTCTTGGTGAGACACCGGTTAACCGGAAAGTCGGATCCGGTGTTAAAATATGCGGGGCGTTTTGTGCCAAACGGGATTTTCGGCCTTTGGTTGGTGGTGTTTTCTTAGACATTTTTTATCGAGAGGATTGTGAGTTTTTTGATAGAAAAGATTGTGAGATTTGTGAGTTTAGTGTGTAAATATGTGGTGTATTTATAGGGTAGTTTGGTAGTTTTTGTTTGTTTGTTTTGATTTTTTTATTTTACCAAACGGTCACAAAACTTTTTTTTAAACGGTATGATTTTTATTTTGTTTGGACTTGCAACGGTTAGGAAGTAAAAGTGGTATGTTTTTGTTTTGTGATATCGATCGGATAGACGACCAATTCCTTTATTTTTTGTGGCGATCGAATCACTCCACAACAAGGGGATCGATTTGGAAATCGATCGCCTAGCCCTCGATCGACTCCCAATCTCCCTTACTGCATGCAACCTAAGTGGTTTGGATGGTACAGCAATTCTAGTAACACTCATTCAAAACTCATGTGATAGTTTTATTCTTCAAGCTCCTTGCTTAGGTTTTAGAAAAACTTTCTTGGAGAAAAAAAGAAAAAGAAAAAAAAAGAGAAATGATACATGGACTTAAACTTAGACCTAAAACCAAGTGTCATCATCTTGATAGCTGCAGACTGGGACCCACTTATTTTACAACCCATCAAGATGATGCCAAGTGGTTTTAGGTGTAATTTTAAGCCTAAGTTTAGGTCTATGTATCATTTCTCAAAAAAAAACCCTAACCGCTTATAATTGTGTGAATTGTATTTCATTCACAACTAAAAAGAACAACAATTAACATCGAAAAACTAGATTAGTTGACAATTATATAGATGTGTTTCTAAATTTGTGTATTACCAATGCTATTAGGAACGAAATGTTAACAAATTGTTTTCCTCGTTATTTTTCGTCTAATTGTAATGATTTTGAATCACAAGATCACCTACAAAATATATATTTGTGTAAGAATGGTTCTTCCCGTTGTTAATTTTGCAACAAACAAGAGAAAACCGCTAGTATATGTGATCAACATTATAGTTATTCGCGGCGCCCTTAATATCGGTGAAAACAAGATTATGGCTTGTTTAGTAGTAAAGAATTTAAGTATTGCTACTCGCTAGATTACTACTAGTGATTTAGCTACGAAATATAATGAAATAACAAACAAAAATATTGTCAAATTGTTATAATTTTAGAAGAACTTTTGTTGATTACAAAATGTAAAATAAAATATAAAAAAGAGGCTTTTGCATATATATCCTTCCGAAAATGCAAAATTGCATATATATCCAAAGCATGCGTAAAAACCATCGTACTATGTGCATAAAAAACTTGTAAAAATGATATATATATATGCAATTATTCACTTTGGTAGGGAAATATATGCATTTTTGCCTATAAAATTAAGTTAGTGTTTACTATTAAACATATATCTTTTGACTACAATTGTAATAGAAATATTGCTAGTATAATTTATGTTTTTAGAAGGTACATGGTTCTTTTAAATGCAAAATTATAGAAATGTGTCCAAAAAGAGTGTTTATACATACACTTTTGGAGAATAGTTTTACCCTCTTTCATGTGACATAAAATAATTTTTATTTCAAGTTTCGTACTTTATTATAAGAGGAATGATACATAGGCCTAAATTTGGACCTAAAAATAGACATAAAAACACTTGACAAGATCTTGACGGGTTGTTAAATAAGTGGGTCCTTGTCTGCAGCCGTCAGGATCTTGCTAAGTGTTTTTAGGTCTATTTTTAGGTCCAAGTTTAGGTTTATGTATCATTTCTCTTATTATAAGTTTTATTACTAATCAAGTTAAATCATTATAAAATAAGATTTAATTCTAAATTTTTTCAGTCACCAGTAACATTGTTTGATGATGGTCTTTAGTGAGCAGTTTCTTGACACTCACGGATGTAAGAAGTTGTAAATTTTTTGCCGATTTAAAACTTTTGAAGAAATCAATATATAATTAACTAATTTTTTTTTCAATTCTTTTTGCTCTCAAAACAAAAAATTAAAATTAATCAATAAATAAAAGATGTACAATTACAAAATATAAAGGGTTGAGTTATTCATACGGGGGCTATATTTTTATATATACCCCCCTATGTTTTTTGTTTTTTTTTTTAATTTTTTTTTTATTTTTATAATTTTGTTTATATCAAAAAGCTATAAACCTGAAAATGCGAAACTGTAAATATAAAGTTTAATAAGCCAAACGCATAAAAATGTCAGAAATACGGAACAGAAACTGACAAAAAACTGTGTTGTACTGAAAAAAGCGGGGGGACAAAGGGAATATTCTCTGGCAGGGCTATGGGTAGCCACCGTATGAATAGTAGGACCCAATATAAACAAAAGTATGGAAAAGTATACTGAGGAGAAAGTATATTTGAAATGAAAAAAATTAAATAAATAAAAATAAAATAAAATGTTGATTTGTAAGCCTCATTTTTGTTAAGGAAAATGATAAATGGATCTAACTAAAAAAGCCTAAAAGGAGACCTACCGCATAAATGAATTGTACAGTAACAGTACTGTACAATTTATTTATGCGGTAGGTCTCTTTTTAAACCTCTTTAGTTAGATCTATGTATCAATGCTCTTTTGTTAATATAGAAAAGAGTTTTTTGTGATTTTTTCTAAGGCTTTTTGTCTAACTAAATGTTTATATTTTGGTAGTTTGATACATGTAATAAATCACATCCCACAAACCCCACAGACATGAGTAAACTCTGTGTTGTGATTAGATGTTTGTCAGCTGCTACTGCTACTGGAGCTACCTAGCTACACCTAAAATGAAAGCAACCCTTGGATGATCATCGGACGGTTTGAAGACATGTTATCATCAAATGGGTCCCACCTTTTAAAAGCTTACGCTTACTCATTGGTCTCTTTTGAGGTTCAGATAACCCCATCCTTCCTTCTCTCTCTGTCATATTCATGTAACCTTAAATTTCATTTCTTGTATTATTAATGGAGCTGTGGATTATTACTTCTAGGATTAATTGATTAAAACGTGTTTTTAACTATACACATTTAAATGTAAAATCATCGAGACAGAAGATTGACTTTTTTTTCTTGAAGAACACGAAGAAATTCGACTCCTCGAGTTAAACCATTCAACCAGGTAGGATGCGGAACTCGAACTACTATGAGACATGCTTAAAGAAACCTCTAGAACTCACGGCTTCGTATTATATATTAGGAAAATCGATTTTTTTTGTCTCTTGCTAATGGATCGGTCACCTCCCAACCAACCGAATAGGCAAATGTATACTTACCAGTAGCTCAACCGAATTAGTAACCGATCACCCCAACCTTTCATTTGTTATAGTTGGATTGGCAACCAAGTAATTGCACATAACTTCCAATTGTTTTGTACGTGTAGTTTTTTCATTTTATTTGTTTTTTTGAGATATATTTTTGGTTGTGGTTGACTTATTAGTAAATTGTAGTTTGATGTAATCTTGTAAAAAGAAAGTTGATGCGTTGCTGATGTGGCAAAAGTTGACCATAATATTTGTAACTGCCATTAGTATTAGGGAATTTATTTGCACACTCAAACTTTTGATTAGGACACTCTATTGTATGCATTAGATATTTGTATAAAGTTTACGGTGTGCTTTAACTGTTTATATAATTGAGTGTCCCAATCACAAAGTTAAGTGTGCAAATCGACTCCCTTAGTTTTAGCCTAAAAGTTGATCCTAAATATAATACACTTTAGAATCATGATAATAGTAAAGAAAATTACAGTATACTATTACGACTTTTTTAAAAAAGTTGGTTTTCTTCTTTTAGCCGATTGGTCTACGGTTGTTGAATACATCGCGTTTCAGTAGCTAGCCATTATCATTTCAAAGTTATTTCTAACTAGGATGGATTGAACTTGAAATCTATAACCTTTATAATAGAGTGATGGTGTTGTGTGCATGTGTGAGTTATGAGCGTAATGTTTCAAAGTTGGAGTGGTATATATGAGTAACCTTTCCTAAAATAAAAATGACTTTGATGATTGATTATTATATTATTTTTTGTACATTCTATAAATGTTATAAGGTCATCTTCGGCCCTTATTATTTTTCTTTCAAAATTGAAAAAAATCGTTTTTCAATTTCGTTTATGTTAAAAAAAAATCATCTCCAACTACATTACATACGCTATATAAACAAAAATTTCAAAAACTTTTTAATATCAAATTGATTTATTCTGCTCAATAACTAAATTAGTTCACATTAGCTTATACATCGAATACATTATTTGTTTAGAAGGTGAATAATGATCCTCTAATTATGAAGCTTTGGAAATAATACTCCAAAAAACATAATGAATACATGAGCATCAGGGGCGGTACCAAAAAACCTTTTAAGAGAGGGCAAAAATAAAAAATTCGTACCAGGTCGGGTCTTGTCAGTAACTCAACCTTTGTTGCTATAATAAAATTGATTTTACCTTGAATGAAAATGAACTTTTTTTGTATATGTTTGCATGTGAAAACCAAAACTAAAAATTGGAGATGATATGCCCGAGATTTTAGCACATACTTATCTTATCGATATAAACACAAGTAGTTGAAGCAAAATTAAAAAGCTAGATAACAAAAATTCACAAAAATCTATAAAGTAACACAAGAATCGAACATTATATCTCCACAAAATTGCAAATATTTTAACCACTTAAGTATGATACAACTATAGGATAAATTTTCACTATTATACTATTTAATCATTTATGAGGGCAAAATCAAAATCACTTACCATCTCAAGAAAATCGACATTACTCGAGTGAACTTTGTAAGGGCAGTTGCCCACAATGCCCCCATTGTGGTACCGCCCCTGATGAGCATGCTTGAACATGATATTAGTTCTCAAATCTCAGTTCTATAAATTTGGAAAAAAAGATACGGAGTAATTTAAAAACCATGATTTAATATCTTTTAGAGACACATAGAACAATATTTAGTGGACAATGTGTATAATGTTATTCTTCATAGTTTGCTTTTTCACTAAAATTAAACTTATGTATCACATATCTTAGTATTCGAATCTTGCATATTGTTTGTTGTTCTTTAATCATTCATCGTTTGTCTACATTAATTTATCACGTCAAACTTCTGCATGTAGCTGGATGGTATTCTCCCACATAACTATTTCCATCCTTTACCGAATTATTAACTTACTTTAGCGTTGGAACAAGTATTATATTTAAAGGGTTTGTTTGGTTTCATCAATCTCTAATATATATCATATATACAAATCGATCTTTTCTATTTGAACTGTTTCTTACAATATTTAAATCCATGAAGTTAATCAAATACATAGTTGGTTCTAAAAATGTAGAGTTAATTTAATTTCTAGTTCGTTTCTATGGACTGGTTATAATATTTGCAAGGTCGTCCTAGAAGTGTGTGACATACGTAGTGAGTGGTAGGGTTTATGAAAGAAACAGGAGATGAACAATAACTTAACCGTACTGAAGTCGATCAGTGACTGTAAGACTGTTGTTCATCGGTAATCTGCGATATTACCACTCAGAATAGCTAAAATATTCGACAGAAGCAACATATACACACACAGTACCCGCTATGTCTTTCTGTTTTTTCCATAAAGGTACTTTGAAACGCAAACAAAAACCTTGTTTTTCACTTCCACACCATACTGCTTCTCTTTTTGTGCCCACTACTGCTTCGTTTCACTTCTACTAGGGTTTAACTTACCCACATACGACATACATGCATGAATGCATCATATCAAAGATCTTTTAACATAAGGGTTGACATCATCTTGGTTCATATTCACATTTGTAACAACATATGCTTATATCATATTACTAATTTTAATTAATAATGTTTATGTTTCAATCAGTGATGAATTAGGGTGGGTCCCGAAACACTCAAGAATTTTTGTGTCGAAATGTTAATTTTGTTAAATTTTTTTGAGTTTTCATAAATGCACTAAATCCTCAAACATTTGTGTATATAGTCTTGTTTGATTTCTTTAAATAAATAGACATGGTAACTTTGTGTTTTAGTTTCGTCCATGACTTTCAATATTGCAAAGGCTTGTTTGATGTTGCCATTCACACGACCACTTGGGTTACAATGTTAGGGAAGATATCCAATGAGAAGAGAAAAGAAAATAAAAGAAATAAAAAATATTTGTAGCCGTATATTTTAAATGAAAATGAAGTTGCATCTTATATTATAGGTGCATCTGAAATATACGATTTTGGTTATTTCTCATTCTTCTATTTTACTTTTATTTTTCATTTAATCATAACTCTATAATCTTATATGAAAACTTTGGAATATGCTTTAATTTGAAACCGTCAAATAAAGACTTGTTATCGAAAAATTCAAAGTGTTTCTCGCACTATTGCTTTCTCCATATAAACAGTAAAATTAAATGAACCCATTTGGATTGATTAGCAATATGATCCTATTTCTTCTAGTATGAAGTTTTAGTTTTTTGTGATCTAGCTCAAGCTCTTTAATTTGCCGGTTTTGTCTTTTTAATACCGAGTAAAATATAAACGTAAAAATCATACAAAAAACTTATGAAAAATTCAAATTAACTTCACATAACATTTCTGATAAATAAAGTACTTTTGATAAAAGGAATCCAACGTACACGTGGTTCAAACATATATACTTAACCTAATCTAGGGCTGCAAATAGGAAGTTGACAAACGTGATTTGATATCACGTCTATTTTAACCATACTTTTTAAAATTGGGTAAACGCCTCGTGCTTATCTAATTCTTTAAGTTTATCAGTGTACTTAGTGGTAAATTAGATTAATCACGTGTTTATCTACATCGTCAAGTTTAATTATTGGGACTTTGAGGATAAATATAAAAGAAATACAGTAATGATCAGGTTTTCAACTTATCGGTGGTTATAGTTTGTAGGTAGAGAATTTGATGATAGTTTACCATAAAGTTTCAGATAAGACGGGAAAATAGTTGAACCAAACCCCTTAATTTAACGTGTAATTGCATGACTAATCATCTTGAATGGCCCAGTTCATTACTTGTGTTTTAATTAATTGGGACATGCTTGAGGTACGTTCATTAGCTTCTATATATCAATCTTTTAAACAATATAAATATGCATCACTTATCTATTGATGCTAACTTAATTATGTTAGTTAAAAATAGCTGCATAAGGCGAATATGTTCTCCATGATCGTCATATGATTCTGCGATAAACAAACTTAATTAACCAAAATATAGTATTGCATTTTTAGATGAAAGTTAAGGATCAATGTAAGACAATAACAACATACCACTGTGTAGCCTCAGCAATTTGGACATAATCGGTGTATGTAAGAAGATATTGTTTTTAGTAGTGATATTTAAATTATTTTAGCTAGCAGATATATGGAAAAAAAGAATTTTTTCGGATCGGATGAAATAACTATTGAATGATAAAATGATGTAATTATATCTATAGTAAAGAGCAACGACGGTGGATTTTTATAAAAAGGTCGGTGCATCTTTGGGCCGTCTCGTATCTGGGCCGCTTGGTTTTTATCGTATAACGGGAGAGGCCCGTTTCTTTTTTCCACCGCCTCACCTCATGTTAACACGTGTGGTGATAACTCTTCTTTTTTCTACCGCCTCATGTTAACACGTGTTGTGATAGCTTGATGTTATCATCTCTTTGCACCGAATCTCGGAGTAAATCTTCGACTGTTAAAGTTTTTTTTGGGTTTTCTTTTGATCCGATGGGTTTAGATCAATTTTTTGGGTGCTATTGATTTTGATTAGCTTTGTTTGCGTAACTGAATGTGGCTTGCCCAGGCCCGTATCTTGGCGCGGTAGCCGTTTGGTTGCAACCATGATGGGTTTCGGGTACAGTCTTGCTGTCGTTGGACATAGGAGGCGATGATGGATTTGCATTGGTTTCATCAAATACGCGAACCTCTGCACCTTGGCGGGGCAAACAATCACGTTTGCAGCCATGGCGGATGTGTTCGGTTTTCGAGATTACTAATCAATCTGAGCCTCGACAACGTGAGAACCGACGATGATGGCTATTTAGTATTTGCTTTCCTGATGGTCGGTTGCTAAAACAACTTTCGATTAGATCATGGTCGGTTTTTGGGACGGTTTTTGCATGTTCTGGGCCTTTGGCGCGTAGCCACAGTGTATGAGCGGCCTGTTGTCTCTACCTATACGTTTTAAGTGAGACGTTTCAATTTCGTTATAGAATAATTTGTGCTACGTTTCTTTACACGGGGCAAAGTTGGTAGATGGTGCATATCTCAGATTTTTTTTAGGTTTTTGCTATATGTTTCTGCTTTTGTTGCTATTGATTAGGGTTTTCTCTAGGATTTTGTTGCAATACGTAGCTTTTAGTCTCTTAGAACTGATGTGGATGTTGTTGTGTATGACTCAAATGTTTATGTTGCCTTTGTTTAGGCTGCATGTCGAGATCTAAAGAGCATCGACGGTGGCATTTAAAAAAAAGAAGTAACACTTTGGTTGGTCAGTTGGTATGTGTTGTTGTTTTATTTCTGGGACGCCTTATTTGTTGTATAATAGTATTGATTGTCATAGGTTTCGATAAAAAATGCCCTCAGTAACATGTTGGCGAGGCAGCTAACTAGGCTTGCAGCCACTGTTACATGTGAGAAATTTAGAAATACGTGATGTACTAAGTGGCAGTGATGATTACATGTTTCTGAATAAAATGAAGTGGGTCATTAGAGGTTCGACCCGTAACTTGGCATGGCAATAACCGGGTGGCGTGTAGTTGTCGTTATGCAACCGTGTTTTTTGCAGCCATGGCGGATTTTGGAATTCTTTTACCCTTTCGCATTCAAGAATCTGAGCCTAATTACTTATTTTATTCAATTTTGGTTCAAACTTATTGGTTTATACATTTTTAATATGTGTGGATAAACATGTATATATAGCATACTGTGCTGTGATTATCGTTATCGCTTTTGTTTCGCGGTTTAAGCGTAACGTTTTTATATACTTTGCTGGAACTTCTATAAATATTGGCCATGGTTTGGGTACCTTAGAACAAACTGTCGCAAAAGTCTTGCGTTGCGACCTTATCTCAGTGCTGCATTTCTTTGGCATGCACTAATCCTGATAAGTGTTCGGCAAATGAATGTTGTGACCAGTATTCGACCACGAAAAACTAATCCTACTACTGATGTACTGGGATTGCTTTTTCTTGGTCGAATACTGATCACTGCTTATGATTTCCATAATGCATCCACTATAAGGCCTGGTATTTCATACGTTTGGTTTTGACCCTACCTTGGCCGTTTGGTTTTGAACGTATGAATTTTAGGGTTCCCTCTTTTTATAGGCGATGATGATAATATGCTGACCATAGCGCATACCTTTCCTTTGTGCGCATCGTGGCACGACAGTCATATCGAGTGTATGTCTGCAGCCATGTTGGTAGCCTGGTATCGCTGTTGTATACGCATATCTGAGCCTCATTTGGTGTCAACATCTACGTGTTTATGTGACCTACTACGCGTTAGTCAAAGTGTGCATCCCTTATTTGGGCCGTTTGGTTTTGAGCATATCTGGGAAGTTTGGTTTATTTTTTCTTAAAAAGCCACCGTCTTTGCTCTTTACATTAGAGATATAATTCCTTCATGTGTACTTGGCTTCAGACATTTGCTCAAGTGGTTTGTTTATTCAGAATCGGTTGACCTTTCAATGCCTAACTGAGTGTTGTTTGCCGAGTCCCGTATGTTGGCGGGGCAGCCACTTGGTTGCAGCCATGATGGGTTTCGGGTACTGCCTGTGTTGTGGGTGGGCCAAAAGTCTTGCTGTCGTTGGGCATAAGAGGAGGTTATGGATCAGCATTGCTTTCATCAGAGCCGTGGAGGGTTTTGTGTGCAATTTTCTTGCAATACGTGTCTTTCGGTGTCGTAGAACTGATGTGGTTGTTGTTGTCTACGACTAAAATATTTGTGTTGCCTTTATTGTGACAACTCGTAATTTCAGGTCATTTTACAAACTTTGAAAATTTCACTATTCATCTCGGGAATTTACTATTCACCGGTTACTATTCAAAATTTTACTATTCACCATTTTCGGAGTCGAAGTAATATTCTGAGAACGTATTTCAAAAATTTACTATTCACGAAACACTATTCATTCCCGGAGAAAATCACGATTTATGAGTCACTATTTATCATTTTTCGTAAACTAGGTTTACGAGTATCAAATTCGCGTAACCTAAATGGTTTAGCTGCGAATTCATGAACAAATCATCAAGGGCATTTCATATAGACTAGATTTAGTCTACATATCATTAGCAACATCATCATCATATTAATTCATGCATGGTTCTGCATATTTCATTAAACGCATAAATTTCTATTAAATAAACGCTATCGCGTAATTATTTATTTTGAACATTTGATCCGATACTTCCAAAAATTATCCCGATATATTTTTATACTCATATTAATATTATAAAAATAATATTGTTAGTTTACCCGGTGTTTTAAATTTATTTTGTATATAAATTGTTATATTTATATAATTACGACGGTTTTCGTAAATACTACTCGATAATTATTTATTCACTCAATTCTTGTAAGAAATGTATTTTATAATTTTTATGACTTCAATATATTTTATTTTGTCCCGTTAAAATCTATTTTTGGCTAACGCTACATTGTTATACCTACAAATTATACTATATACTTACATATTATTATGTTTGCTCAATTAAACTACATTATATCATACAAATGAATTACTTTTTTTTTTCTTTTATATGTGTCGACATATAGGATGACACATATTTTTTGGGTACAAAATATCTAAGGTATGCAATGATACTTGCCTACTTTTAATTAAGTACTAATATTATACACACATACTAACACATATCAAGGTGTAAAGAAATCAAATATTCTCTCTTCTCATCCATTGTAAAACCGGCCATAGCAAGAAGGAGAAGAGAAACATAATATTTTTCATCATCCAAGTGATTATCAAGTTCATGTAGTGATCTATGTTAAGGTTTTGAAATAGAAACCTATAGATTAATAAGGTTTTCATCATTTTCTTCACATAATCATTCAAGTAAGCATTTCATGATCATCATAATTCTTTCATATTCATCTTTATGTTATTTCATCATTTTTGCAAGAAATCATGCATGTTACATATGAGTTTATACCACTTTTAATGTTTTTATTACTTATATTGAAATATGACCATCCTATAAATTATCCCTTGAAACATATTACTTTTGGTGATGTCTAGGAACCCATTACACCCTAAGAAGGTGTATGGTAGGATTTGAATAGCTTCGGAGTTGTTTTGAATTAGTTAGAATAGGTTTGGCGCGAGAAAAACTCATTTCGACAAGTTTACATAAGGGTCTGTCCATATTTTTGAAATCTGGAAAGTCCGACAGTTTGTAAAATATTTTGGGCTAGATATTTAGAAAATACACTTCAAAATGAAAACGTGGCCGCTTAAACGGATTAAAACGGAGCTATAACGAAGAAGTTATGAATTTTTCAAGTTGACGACGAAAACTAATTGTTTCAGAAAAATTCAGCATGCTGTCTCGACTTTTTACGAGTCAAAAATGAGTCTTAAGCGTTATAAAATGTGTCGACTTATCAAAAATATATTAGTATACTTTGATACGAAGCTAAGGACATATAAAACGTAGAAAACGGACTTGTAACGATTAAATTATACACGTTTACACACAGTTGCCGTAACTTTATTATATAAGAAAAACTAATATGTTTCTATTAGACAAATATTACGGCTACGAAGGACTATGTTGAGGGTCGTTTTTAACATTGATGTAGTACTTTTTATGAAACGAAGTCTTCTAGTAAAAGTAAGTTCACCTAGCCTATTCTCCAAAATGTCCAACCGTTTGTCAAACGGAGTTGTAATGAATAAAATACGGCCACTTAAACTTTGCCGGAAACCACTCTTAAACAATATTTTGGACACAAGTACCATACTTTAACTACATTTCTCTCCATGATCGAGACCTCTAGGATGAAAACTTAAATGCTAAAACTTTGAGATAATGATACAAGTTTCCCAAAACCGTTGAGTTCGTTTCCTAACACTAGACGTGCACCATTTTACGACTAGCTTTTCGAGGCCGTTTTGTCACTTTCATGAAAATTTCAACGACATTATTTTACGACGAAAGGTTATAATTTCATAATAAAATCACTAAATAATTATCGTAGGATATCATTTCAACGTAAATACTTGTAAAGTATTTTATAACATGACGAGATGTCATAAACATATATTTCGACGATAAATTCTATTTTCAAAAGCGTACAAGTGGTATAGATTACATGTGGATTTGCATGCACGACATTGTTTCATGATTTACATTAGAACATATCATTCATAATAGGTCACGGTCAGAGGTTGCGCCTCATTTCAGTATTGCCATTATATCATCATTATCATTGCAACAGGTGAGTCTTAGCCCCTACTCTTTTAATTGTTTTGAATTACTTTTGGGGGAGATACATGCTCAACTATTTTTATGACATTCATGATATTTGCAACTACATGTTTAACTGAACTGAATGTTTAGTCATACGAGGTAACAATATTGTTATATTTAGAATTTCTATATGATTATCATTGAGCTAAATGTCTTGGGATTATCATTGAACTAAATGTCTTGGTATAATCATTGAGCTAACGGACTTGGTATGATCACGATCTAACGGACTTGGATAATTCTGAGCTAACGGATTTGGTATAATGTTGAAGTAACGGACTTGGTACAATCATGAACTAATGGACTTGGAACTATTTGAAACTATACTATATTATGTGCTATAGTTCTACGTCGAATAAAGTGCTATGTCAGTTGACTACTGATACATTAAATCATGTGCTATTGATTATGTGTTATTGTTCTAAATCGAGTTAAGTACTATTGTGAATTCATTTGACATCATGTGCTTGAACATAAATTATACACATTTTGGCAGTGGGTCGTGAACACACAGGTTGCAAGTTTTGTATGGGCGAAACTTGGAACTGAGTGGATTTACAATGCCTTTGCTGCATAAACGATTTTGAAAGGCTTTACATTTCAACACAAACTCTATGAACTCACTCAACCTTTGTGTTGACACTTTTTAGCATGTTTTATCTCAGGTATCTAAGGCATATTCATCATGGCATGCATAAGGCATTATCATAGAGTCGCGGTGACGACGCGTCTCACTTGGGTTTTATGAACTTTAAAACATCGTTTGACTTGTACCAAACTTATTTTCCGCACATGCTGATGTTCATTTGGGACCTATACTTTGTAAACTCTGAATGTTTTATTAAATCAAACGATGTGTTTTCCAAACAACACTTTAGGTCGTTCAATATAACTGTGATTGTGGTGCTATGACAGTCAACCCCCAGGAATTCCATTCCGCTGCAAAACAGGTAATTTGGGGGTGTGACATTTATTTAGGTTGCATGTCGAGATGTAAAAACCATCGAGTGCTACCACTTTCTTATCATTTCAGCTGAGATGTTTCTGCTCCACCTTATTGGATCGCTGCAATTGTTACATGTAACCACTATGTCTCAGAAATTGTATTCAAACACCACCGTCGTTGCTCTTTACCTTATTTGTTGTATAATGGTATTGCGCGTCATAGGTTCCGATAAAAAATGAACTTAGTAACATGTTGGCAAGGCAGCTAACTAAGCTTGCAGCCACTGTTATGTGAGGAACTGACAAATATGTGGTATACTAAGGGGCTGTGATGATCACATGTTTTCTGAATAAAATGAAGTGGGTCATAAGAGGTTTGATACGTAACTTGCCATGGCAATAACTGGGTGGCATGTGGTTCTCATTATGCAACCGTGTTTTTTGTAGCCATGGTGGAATTCAGATTTCTTTTACCCTTTCGCATTGAAGAATCTGAGCCTAATTACCTATTTTGTTCAAATTTTGTTTAAAGTTACCAATTTATACATTTTTTATATGTGTAGGTGAATATGTATATATAGCGTAGTGACCTTTGATGATCACTATTGGTTTTGTTACGCAGCCTAAATGTACCTTTTTTATATACTTTCCCGGAACTTTTAATGCAACTTCTATAAATATTGGCCATGCTAAAAATAAAGCTGCCTCTGCGGCAACTTTTGTCGGTAAACATGCCTTAATTTATTCTTCCGGTATCTCTTTTTCAATATATCTATATGAAAAAGAAGTTTTTTTGATGAAGAGTGGGGTTTCTGATGGTTTGTATATGTTAAAACAAACTGCCGCAAAAGTCTTGGGCTGCGATCTGATCTCAGTCCATGCATTTCTTTGGCATCTGCCATTCGTGAGAAGTATTTGACACATGGATGTTGTGGCCAGTATTCAGCCACGAAAAACTAATCCTACTAATGATGTACTAGCATTTCTTTTTCTCGGTTGAATACTGATCACCGTTTATGATTTCCATAATGCATGTACCACAAGGTCTGATATTTCATACAAGGTTTTGAACTTTGCGGATACAGGCACTTATTTTCAATTTCAGTTTCGTTGTTCTTCTTAAGATTTTCAGTAGTTTCGTAGTGGATATGTTTGCTGCACTTTATGCTACATCGTGGAGCATAGCTAATGAATATAAAAAGTTTCACGCCAACTAATGTTGGCTGAGAACTGCTGTTTATGTATCGCTATATCGGTAGGTTCTAATTCTAATACTGTAATAAGACTATTTTTAGTACCAATATTCTCATATTGTGTATGCGCTTATATGACCTTTCAGGATCATAGTTTACTGCAGTCATATTGTGTATGCGCTTATATGACCAGTATTCTCACATTTCTTGGATTGATTGCAATTTCCAATACGTTTGCAGTCAGTTCGAGTGGAATCTTATCCAACCGAGTTGTCGTGTCACTGATTGGGATCTTTCCACCTGGCAGAATATTTGAAGCGTCATTTGCTAATATTGATATGGGATGTTTATGATATTCCCCAGTCCAAATTCACTCCTTGAGACCCTTTCGTCCCTATAACGGTCTAGCAAAACGTCTGGTGCAAACCTTTGCATAGCGACCGTTGAAATGGCAAAAGGAATTCAATTGGGCGACTAGACGGGTATCCCTATCCTGAACATCGCGTCTCAACATTAGCGACCGACGCTTGAAATGCATTTCCGAGTGGAAAGAGCCCAATCAATGACGTAACAATATTCAGGTACAGAAGGAAAGAAACCTTTGGGGATTACAGCCTGTCCAGGTGTATGCATTCCCGTAACAAGGGAGCGATTAGAATTGTCCATACGTTTACAGTCGGTACGAGTAGTATGTTATGCAATTGAATGGTTGTGTCATCTGTTAATACATATATCGTCATTAAACGTTATTTATATTTTATGATCTTTACCTAAGTATTGTTAACGACAAAAGTAAATTTAATTCTTACAAAGCTTAAAGCTTGTCAAGTTTAAATAGATATTAAAACAAGCTTTTCAAATAATATCTTCATCACTCAAGCATTTACATTTTGATATGACTCTAAACCATAATGTATGTTAGTATTTTTAGTTCAAGAATGTTTTTGGTTTCTTAAAACAAAACATTACATACGTATTTTTACATATTTCTAAAAATAGAAAAACAAACACATGACATCATGTAGTGCATCATTGAAATAATTAGAAGATTTCACTAGATACTTTGTGTAGATTTAGACTCTACATATCTTACACAATCTTGGATAGATATGGTTGACTTTGGTAAGATTTTGGTAATCTTGCTGTCAGACCCCGGCGGCACCAAATATTAACACGGACGGAACCCTTTTAAGGGGTCCGTGGTCTGTGGTGCCTGCTGAGCATTTTGGCTATATATAGCAAAGCCAAACCAAGTTGTTTTTCATCCATTCCTATCATAGTCTCATACATTCCTTCTCTATAACATTTCTAACTCAGTTTCATATCATATTAGTGATCTCTTTTGTAGCAAAGAAAATCAAAGCATATTCAAGCTTCAACAAGTTGTTGGAAGTCTTGTTTGTTTGTTGTTGTATGATCTTGTGTTGATTCATACATCATTGTTGTAACAAACCATCATAATCTTGTGAGTGTGAGTGGTTAGTATTTTAGTCCTAAAAATACATTGTGTGTAGGAGTGGTTGTACCCTTGAAAAGAACTCGACATCTAGCTTAGTGTCGGAAATAGTGTGTAAGCGAAGTGTAAAGGTTTCTTCGCCGGTGAAAGGAGCTTGTTGACTAGTGAAGTTAAACTCTCGAGCGTGAGACTCGAGGAGTATGGCAAGGAAAAAGAGTCCTTGTAGATCGAACCACTATAAACAACTTGTCGTGGTTTGATTGTTTCTTTCTTTATCTACTCTTTATATATTGTTTGCATATTGATTATCATTCAATAACATATCTAAGATCAATATCAATTAATCTTTCAATAAGTTTCAAAACAAAGTTTTTAAGCGGTAAACTATTCAACCCCCCTTCTAGTTTTTCACAAGCTCTCCTTCGTCTACCATCAGAACACTGATCTCCCTTCGAAACCGGACAAGCATCATGTCCCTGACTAGGCTGGACCCTGCAACACTAGCGAGTTCTTCACAAAATGGCATGTGTGTTTTCATCTTTTTTTCTGTTTTCTTATCTATACCCTTGGTTTTTTTTCAGCTTTGATTCTAAAGTAAAACTGAGTTACTATGTGTGTATTTTAAAGGAGAGATTTACTATAAGTAAGTCAAATTATTACTCTAACTTATTCAACACACTTGCTTAGTACCTTGATTTGACACCCATCTTATAGCAACCAAGCCCATTGAACACTAATGATGTGTTTATCTTCCCCAAGAGCTAGCATTAAATGAGCAACCTATCAAACACTTGCCTTTTTTTTTTTTTTTTTTTTTTTTTTTTTTTTTTTTTTTTTTCAGCATGCAATTCCATATAATTCCCAGCAAAAAAATAGTTCCTGTATATATGAAACCAGTCAAGGAAAAAGAATAAAAAAATGGTAACATCACAACTCCAAAATTTACGCTTCTTTTATTTTTTACTAACACTTATTCTTATTCTATACTTGCTTACAACATCTAACTTTTTTTTTGCCCCTTGAATATTGCAGGCTCTCTTTTTGGCCATAACGATACAAGGGGAGAGGACATGCCATGACATTATTCTGAACGTTTTTACATTAAAGATAATTCGGTAGAAATATTGTACATTTATTTTACCCGTTGTGTGTTGCTTTTAACATAGACCGCGAAAAGGGTTACACAAACATTGTAACAATCACCATACATCATCAAGTTGGGACCGCTTTCATGTATCAATAAAAATGACATATTATCTTTAGTTTATTACGTGAACTGATTGCAGTCTGCCAAAGTAGTAGTATTTATTTGTGTAGGTAACATTAAGTATAACTAAATAATACATCGGCAAATAGTATGAAAAAAATGACAACTAATACACAAGTTAAAAGCATGATCCATTCTAATGTGGATTTTAAAAGCTTGAGAATCCGGTGAATTTGTTTAAATGAAATACACCTTGGTTATAGAAAAAAACCACGACAACTAATCGTTCTAAAACCAAAAATTATTACCACAAACCGATATTATAAAAAACATAAAAACAGAATCGCACCCCCACCAAAGCGCGGGCTACCTCGATCGTGTAAACTGCTTTAGAAGTTGTTTTAATTATATTTTGCGACGGCAAGAAAAAGTTGTCGAGTAGTTGTAATATCGTTTTACTTGATCTTTGTATTTATATGTGTTTTAATTAAGGATTTAACTATGTGGAATATTGATTAAGAATTACTGTGTGGGATATAATTAGCAACGGATGCAGCAACCACCAAATGCATTAATAATTTCTTTAACAATTGCTGGTGTATTTTTGTTGTTGAATAAATATCAATTTATTTTCAATAGGTACTTTTCCATCATCCAAGATATATCACATATATAGATCCCTCGAGTTGATCTCGTTGTGACTTGTGATGTCTTTAGCTTTCAACTCAATTGGATTTTATGTAACTGGTTGGTAATAACGTAAGTTATAACTTTCTAAACGAATAAACATGAGTCATAACAACTAATAAAATCGAAATAGAAAATTGAAACATGCATAATGGAGACAAGAAAATATCGGATGGCCTGTAAAGGGTGAGGTTCGCGGGGCACATCCAAAAACCCACGTCAAATCCAAGTGGGGGCACAAAAATACTAAATAGTGATTCAAATGGCAACCACGTAATATGTTCTCGATCAAAGGTCCAAAATATACAATCCTCTTTGAACGTATGCTATGCATTCGCAATCAGTAAAACTATCAAAAGCTTTTTACTATTATATCAAGTCTTTTTAAGAGTATTTTTGCATTGTAGTATATGATTTTACAATAGTTTTTTAAAAAGTTTTAAAAAAGACTTGATGCATTTTAAATGCTTTTATAGGATCATTACCTCGTCACAAACTCTATAACACTGCTATAACATACATTTTTCTCCCAGATATAAGCATGTTATCGGCGCATGTAAGTCTTAGTTTTATTTCTTTTTCATTTTCTTTAAAACTTAACATATTTTATTATAATAAACTTTTAATACGATTTACAAAAAATACGAGTTACAATGAAAGTAAAAATACGATATAACAAACTAAAGACTTATGATGCGAGTAAAAGACTATAAGGGACGAACACTAAAAAGATAAACCAATAAAATCAAATATGAAAATGAATGTGGTTATCCTTTATCATTTTCATTACTTGTGCAGTGTGTAGTGTGTACACACTAAAACACACACATAGTAGACAAAACACACACGAACACAAAAGCACACCCAAACACTCACCACAAATACACACACAAACACAAGAGTTGGTTTTTTTTTTAAGAATACTGAAAACGGCCGTTATGGCCTTGGCTAGGAGCCAAATAACGGTGTTATGAAACTGCGGTGCAGTTTGGCGACGCCATAGGAAAAAAAACTCTATGACGTGTGATACGCCACTGCATCAGACACTCTTAAAAATATTGCAAAGAAAAATCATACACACAATAATCTGATGCTTACTTAATTACGACTAAAGTTGTTCATGTCAAACTATGGAAATTATACATTCCACAAGGCCAAGAGAGTTGCCGGAGCTATTCCTTGTGGGGTGGACAATGGGTTGCCAAAAGGCACCCGGGGTCAGGGTGTTCCCGCCAACCTACACCTTTTGATGTAAATTATACATGCGTACATTTGTCGTCGTGGACGACATTGTCTCGTAAAATGAAAAAAAAACGACGTCGTTTAGTGATTTTATTTCTTTCACGAAACATCTCCTTGAGTTATATGGCAGGTAACGATAACTATCATTTACTTTTAACTATTTACGATTTTTTTATATAACAAACTTTATATATAAAAAATATAATGATTTTCTTATACAAATATACCTTTGAAACTGTCTTCAAATTGCGTACAAATAAGCACAATAATGCAATTTTTTTAACTTGTGTTCGATTTTGGAAAACAAATATTGAACTTTAATATATGTATTTTTGCCAATAAAAGTTATAAACATATCCTTAACATATCTAATAACTTTGAAAACTACCTTACGCTGTGTTCTTCAGTTTGTAAGAAGGGAAACAGAAAAAGAAGAGGAAAAGGAAGAGAAACAGAAAAGAAAAGAAAAGTTGAGTTTGATGATTGTGATGTGTTCTTGAGTATGCTCTTAAACCCAGAGGAAAAGGAAGAGAAACAGACAAAATTACAATCTTGCCCATTGTTTCTTGGATCATCTTTCAAAAGAAGGGGGCATTTTAGTCTTTTCATCAACTACAATAATGGTTCCTTCTCTTTCCGCCCAAATCTGGCCGGAAGATTATACCACAAAAAAAACTCACCCTTTCCTGCCTAATTCCGTTTCCTTTCTTGAGTTTCTTCCCATAAAAAACTAGAGAACACAAAATATAGTGAGAATCCTTTCCTTTCTCCCCAAATTATAACTCAAGAACACAGCGTTAAAGTTTATTTAAAAATCAATTTTATTGAAAAATTCAAAACACACCCCTAAAATATTTAACAAGTTACAAAAACTACCTAAAACTATTACTTTTGCAATCTTTTTTATAACTAACTTTCAATTATCCAATAAATATTCAACAATTTTATATAACTAACTTTCAAGGGTTTTATATCAGACAGGTTACCCAACTTTCCAACTTTATTCGCCTAAGTTACCAAACTTTATTTTTGTGCAAACAGGGTATTGGACTATCGTTACCGGACAAATTAGGGACCGATCTATTTTTAACCTTTGATACCCAGTTGCTAGCCACGCTGGCAGCTGACGTTTATTTTTATTAATTTAAAAATAATCTTTATATAAAGGGTTTTTATACAAATAAGTTACTAAACTTTGCGAATTTGTTCACCTAAGTTACTAAAGTTTTTCTTGTTCAATTAGGTTACTGAACTATGCAACTTTGTTAATTTAGGTTATCTTTATCGGTCACCTGAAAACATCCTCACTCACTAAACACATCGACGCCACATCATAAATTAAAGATGTTACATAAATAATTAAAAACGTAAACGTATGAAATTAAAACATAAACATTCATAAACTATAAACCGTATTCATTCATTTAAATAAATATGAGAATTCAGCCACTAAAACCATAAGTCATGTATCCTTTATTTTTAATAATTTCCCATGAGTTAAACAATCTTGAGATCTTGTGATGTTATGAGCTACTTTTTCTTTTTTAAGCATGAAGAACTAAAACCCCTTTGAATCTTAAATAATCATATTCTTGTATTTGGGAGTTTGAGTTTTTTAATAAAATAAAAAAATTTAATTTTATTGTAATAAATTAAAAAAACTACTTTTTATTTTTTTTTTAAATTTTATAAAAAATCAAAAATTTATAATAAAACTAAAAAAAAAAGTAATTTTAATTTTATTATAATTTTTTTTTTTTTAAAACTGCTTATTCTTTTAAAATGTATGAAAACGTACAACAACTTGTGATTTTTACAAGTTTCAAAAGGGTTTTGATTTGATTTAATTATAACTACTAAAACGATAAATTAAACTAATTAAACTATTCTATGAGTTTTGTGATCAAGCAAAGAGGAGAGTGCTAGCCATGTAAATAAATATATATTAGTAACCGAATTGAACAAAAAAAAGAACTTCAGTAACTTAGACGAATAAAATCGCAAAGTTGAGTAACCTATCTGTTTAGTAATGGTAAGTGGATATCTGAGTTGGACAATGGGGCCCACAAAAAGCTTACGTGGACACCATGATAACTCCAACTCCCGGTTGCCTGTTTTTTGGGTAACCTGAATGAACACGTTTCTGGTTTCGAGTAACCTAAATGTCAAACCCGTAAACTCCAGTAACCCAATTGAACAAAAAAAATAGTTGGGTAACTTAGGCGAACAGAGTCGCAAAGTTGGGTAACCTAACTGTCATAAAACCCAACTTTCAATTATCTAATAAATATTCAACAGTTGTCTTATAAAAAAACTTCAAATTCCGAATAAAATGAGCTAAATATGTAGTGTTTTTTTATTTATGTTCAATTGTATAAAAAAAGTCACTGTTAAAATTTTAAAATCAACTTCTTATTGTTCTAGTGATAAGTCAAAATTTAGTAATTTTGTTATAAAACATGTAACAAAAAACATGCTCTCACTTTCAAATAAACTGAGCCTAAACTATGGAAATTATACATGCATACCTTTGTCGTTGTGGACGACATCGTCTCGTAAAATGAAAAAAAAAAACGACGTGGTTTAGTGATTTTATTTCTTTTACAAAACATATCCTTGAGTTATATGGCAGGTAACGATAATTATCATGTACTTTAGCTATTGACGATTTTTTTATATACCAAACTTTATATATAAAAAATATAATGATTTTCTTATAAAAAAAATATACCTTTGAAACGGTCTTCAAATTGCGTACAAATGAGCACAATAATGCAATTCTTTTGACTTATGTACGATTTTGAAAAAACATATTCAACTTTAATATATGTATTTTTGCCAATAAATGTTTATAAACACACCCTTAACATATCTAATAACTTTGATACTACTTTAAAGTTTATTTAAAAATAAATTTTATAGAAAATTCAAAACACACCCCTAAATTATTTAACAAGTTACAAAAACTACCTTAAACTATTACGTTTTGCAATCTTTTATATAACTAACTTTCAATTATCTAATAAATATTCAGCAATTTTATATAACTAACTTTCAATTATCTAATAAATATTCTGCAATTGTCTTATAAAAAATATACCAATAAAAAAACTTCAAATTTCGAATAAAATGAGCCAAATATGTAGTTTTTATTTATTTACGTACAATTGTATACTATTAAAATTTTAAAATCAACTTCTTATTGTTCTAGTGAGAGGTCAAAATTTAGTAATTTTGTTATAGAAAAATATAACAAAAAACAGGTCTCACTTTCAAATAAACTGAGCCTAATATTTTTAGGGCAAATGATTGAAAAAAATATTATACTTGCCACAATTTCTTTTTGTGGGTAGCAAACATTTTTTTTTTGCTTTTGTGGGTACTCTTCTTTCAAATTCATTCTTTTTAGGGTACTGTGTGACATTTTTACCCTTCGGGATAAAAAAATTTCTTTTAGCTAAGAGGGGCAAAAATGTTCAAAAAATTCGAAAAATACCCTAAAAAGGATAAATTTAAAAGAAAAATACCCACAAAAGCAAAAAAAATTGTTCGCTACCCACAAAAAGAAATTGTGGCAAGTATGATACTTTTTTCAATCATTTGCCCATATTTTTATTTTTGTAACTTACATTTTTAGAAAATAAGGATTACTGTTTTAAAAGAGTTTCTTATTTTTCAAGTAATAAGTCAAAATGATTACAAATATTTGAATTATATACATTGTAGACTTATTACAATGATCACTACTATTTTATGAAAAAATATTTATATATGTTTTACTCTTAAAGTGTAAACTATTTAGTTACAAGAACTTGCTAGTATAATAATTAAACTTTTAGGTTTTCATAATTACAATACAAATTGCATTATATAATTTAGTTATATAAAAATCCATAAATATCAAATTAAATGAACAATTCGATATATTTTTGGCAAAAAAAGTAGAGTAATTAAATGATTTTAAATGATTATATTTTAAAAGTTCCATCAAATAATTTAGCGACGCAAAGTAATATTTTTTTTCAAAAAAAAACGTAAAATAATTAAACAATCATAAGTAATTATATCATAAAAAAACGTAAAAAGTACAATATTGAGTTTCATTCGATTCTCTACGGGAGGCAATCAAATGTTGACGTTTAGATCAAAAACTGTTTATAACTTTACATCACAAAATCAAATCAAACCATCTAGTTTGTTTGTATTATTTAAACTTGGCTTGGTACAATGTTTGCATCAACGTCAATCTAGAAACATTTCTAATATAAATTTTTTCGGAAATGTTTAATGTTCAATTAGTAAACTTTCCTTAGAAATGGCAAAAAAAAGAAAAAAAAGGATTTATTACCTGGTGTTTGGGAAAAATGGTGAGTGTGACTCAATTGCTCCGTTAAAATAGTCTTTGAAAATTTGAAAAAAAGACCCCTAACCATTCCTACATAAGTAAAACTGGTCCTTGCGGGTTTTTTTTCGAAAATGGACCCTGTGTTTTATATGCTTTGCCAAAAGATCCTGAAAATAGAAAAAAAAGTCCTCGACGTAACATACGGTTACGAAAACAGTCACTGTGTTAAATCTAGAGATTTTTTAATAAAAAAATTAAACAAATATCCCTTCATTTTACGCATGTTGCAAAAATGGTCCTTTAAAGGTATAAAGATGAATCATGTGGCATGTACTTCAAACCGACAAACCCGTTTGATGGTCTTAGGTTGGTGGATAATGATGATGTTTTAGGTGCAAATGATGGTAGTGCGATGGGGGTTGAACCGGTGATGGAAGAGGGGCATAGCGTAGCATAAGGCTAATGTGGAGTCTGTTCAAATTATGGCGAACACGCCTAATGATGCTACACCTGTTAACGAGGTTCAATTGACCAATGAGCAGCCATCTCTTACCTTGTCTAATGTGGTTGGTTCGAATACTGAAAAGAACAAGGTAAATGATGTGGATAGTGATCATAATGAAGTGGAGGAGGTTTTTGACGAAACTGTAGGTTTTATGGCATCCGAGAGTGGAGGTGGAACTGGGAGGAAGAGCCTGTACGAGCGATAGACAGAAGATTATGATGATAACGCATGTGATGATGATGAGTGCGAAGATGTAACTGAAGAGCAATTAGCTTTATGTGACGCTTTGGATATAAGGCTTCATGGTTATGCTAGACGTTAGTAGTTTTATAGATTTTTTTTCTTCATATGTTTGGTTTGTCATTCTTATGATAAATTTTGGTTTGAAGCACAAATTGTGCGTTTGTATTTTGCCTATAATGGGCTGACATGTGGGATTCATGCACATCGTATGTACCAAAATGTTTTCTTTTAGTAATAATATTTTCCGGGTATAAAAACCCTTTACCCCAAAAAATTGGTCCTTGAAAATTAAAAAAAAAAAAAAAAAAAAAAAAAAAAAAAAAAAAACGTATGTCGTAACTTGTAATTATTTTAATTGTCCCTTATTTAGATCTCACGCACCCGCAGTGAAGCGCGGGTAAAAGAAACCGCGTCTATGACAATGATCAAACTTGTAAGAATGTAACGCTTTCTAAAACCGAAAGCAATGGACCACTCAGGTATTTTTTTCGTTCTACTAAAAACTACTCAAAAAGCATTAGCAGCAAATTTCCTATAGACTTATAAAGTGCTCAAATCTTTTATTTCCTAGTAATATGAGACGGGGTGTTACAATGTCTAACATTCTCGTCATGACTACACATAACAAGGATCCACATCTCCGAAAATGCGTTCTCGTCATGACTACATATAAAAAGGATCCACATCTCCGAAAATGCAGAGCTTTGTGCCCATCACATGTAATACCATTTGTACACCCTGAAAGGCTACGATTATGATACATTTATATTGCTCGTCAAAGTCGAAAAAATGGATTAATCGGGTATCATTTATAGTTTAACAAAAATCATGGTGGAATGATGATAGTAACTAGTCACTTTAAGTTTTTAAAAGGCACAAAATCTTCAACACGTGTCAGACAACTTGTTATGGTTAGGGTTAATGCATCATGATGATGTTGTGCGAGGGACTCGCCTCGCTGATGAGAATATAACGATGAGGAGGAGGTGTTGTCACCATGATTGGCGAGCCAACAACGAACCATATGGTGATGATGGTGACCATATGATACGATGAATGAGAGTGTATTTTCTTTTTTTGTGTATGTGTGTGTGTGTGTGTTTTAAAGTGAGATATATAAATGATAGATGGCGTATAAAGGTTGCGGGGACGTGACTAACTGATGAGGTGTAAAAACATGTGTTTTTGAGGGGTTATTTAATCTCTAAAATCGTACATATTTGATCATTTGTTTCCCGGAATCATTTCTATTTGAGTTTTAGGTACTTGGGAAGCAAATGCTGGAAATTGAAGTATTTATGGCTTATTTGGACGAGAAAACGAAGAAAACGACAAAGTCAACATAACCCTGTCACTAGAAGAATCACGAAGATGATCCGGTTATAAAATTTTACAAGTGACACTTCAGAGGATGGTGACGGTCTAGAGATGACGACATCACAACCAGAAAAGTGAAGAATGACGGCGTCACAACCCATAAGGTGACGTCGTCACAACTAAGTCGGTGTAGTTCATGAAACTCTAATGACGGCGATCTGACGGCATCACACTTGTAAAGTGACGCCATCACAGTTATAATACTATATATAGTTTTCGTAGGATTTTCGAAAGACTTCTTGGTGCATGAATTTGTCAGCTATCATAAGGGTTTTTAGCCCCCAAAACTCCATGTTTTGATTGAAGATAAGTTATTCAATCTTAATCATTACAATATGTCTATGTTTTGTTTGATTAGTTATTTATCTTTTATTCTCTTTAACATGCTAGGCTAGACGTATTAGTGTTTTCTTAGGATTGAATGAAACCTAGTTGTTGATTATTGATTGTCGTCTCTTGTTTAATTAGTTGTTATCACGTTAGAAGTTGGAAAACTGGCTAGATCTTAGGATACTTGCTTGAACGTCCGACTAAACGCTCCGCTATAGTGCAATAGATGGCTTGTTCGTTGTATTTATTGCGTGAATTGCGGTAACTGGCATTAAGAGTCTTAAAGAGTCCTATATATTCTTTAACTTTGAGAATTGCGGTCGCTGACATTAAGATTCTTAACGAGTACTATACATTCATAGATTTATGGCATTTGGCACCTCCCTACGACTAATATTAAGGAATACAACACGGTAATTAAAATAAGGATGTGACAATTCGACTAATCAATAGGATATACCTAAGGAGTAGTAAGATTCTAAGTAAAAACATTTACTTATCATACGAGTTCACCAATTTACTTACCCGCATATTTAGTTTAATTTAGTTTTAGTTAGTTAATTAGTAGTTTTAAAACCAAACTTTTCAAACCCTGAGATTTTTAATTTCTTTCTAAAAAATATAAAAAAACCAAAAAATAACCATCCCTCAAACCTTTAGGCTTAATTCGTCATACACTTCAAGCCTTCACACTATTCCTTTAGAGAACAATCAATCCCCCGTGTCTTACCTATACTACACTACAACAGTAATTAAAATAAGGATGTGACAATTCGACTAATTAATAGGATATACCTAAGGAGTAGTAAGATTCTAAGTAAAAACATTTACTTATCATACGAGTTCACCAATTTACTTACCCGCATATTTAGTTTAATTTAGTTTTAGTTAGTTAATTAGTAGTTTTAAAACCAAACTTTTCAAACCCTGAGATTTTTAATTTCTTTCTAAAAAATATAAAAAAACCAAAAAATAACCATCCCTCGAACCTTTAGGCTTAATTCGTCATACACTTCAAGCCTTCACACTATTCCTTTAGAGAACAATCAATCCCCCGTGTCTTACCTATACTACACTACAACAGTTAGGTACTCTGCCTAGGAGAATTGTGAAACTTAGTATGTTTATAATTTTTCACATCAAGTTTTTGGCGCCCCTGCCGGGGAATATTTTAGGTTTCCATTTCTATCTCATTTAGGTCTATTCACTAGATTCCTATAAAGTGAGGATTTTTCTTTTTATTTTTTGAAGGCTTTCTTGTAGTCTATCTTTTCTTTGTTTCCTTTGTTCGTAAAATTTTCATTTGCCACCATGGTGAATGAGATGCCTTCTCACTAAGAACAACCACACCAATAACAACGAAACCATTAACAACCACACTAAGACCCACCAAACCCACCTCGAGCCCGTACTCTAGGTGAGTTCTCCAAACTAAGCCACCAAGGCCATCGAAACACCATTGAGCTTCCCCAAGAACACAATGTGTCTCCCCTGCGATCCGACGCCATCCGGTTGGTGCCAAATGGATGTGAATTACATGGACTTGATTCCGAAGATCCAAACCAACATCTTAACGACTTTCTTAAAATCGTTGATTCTATTGACCTTAATGCTCATACTCGAAAGACGACGTGCTTGCGTCTCTTCCAATTCTCTCTACGTGATCAAGCTAGCAATTGGCTTGAGCGTCTACCCGCTGGATGCATCTCAACTTGGGATGATCTTACTTCAAGTTTCCTCACACAGTTTTTCCCACCGGGGAGAACTACTAAGTTAATGAATGATATTTTGATGTTCCAAAAAAGTCAAGGTGAAACTCTTTACAAAGTGTGGACTCTTTTAAAGGACTTACTCCAAAAAGTCCATCATCATGGCATTGATCTTTGGCTCCAAACCCAAATTTTCTATGATCATGTCAACTACTCCACAAAGCAAACCATTGACCATTCGGCCGGTGGTAAGCTTCGTGATAAGAATGCAGAAGAATCGTGGGGCATTATAGAGGACCTAGCTCTCTATGACAACTAATGTTGGAATGACCCTCGTGATCTTACAAGCAAAATGTTCAAGGCAATATCCTTGCCTTCCAATGCTTCAAGCATTCCCAATCGTAGGATCAATGAACTTGAGGATCAAGTTAAATTCTTGATGAGTTCTTACGAAGCTCCTAAACTTTCACGTCAAGTGAACAAGATCACTTCCTCATGTGAATTATGTATTGGTCCTCATAACAGTCGTGACTGCATGGAAATCCCCAAACAAGCTTTTGTGGACTATTTATCATTGCGTACCGACGGAGCGGGAGTGAAGTGGTTCACTTTTAAACTCGAGCAAAACTATCTTGGTGATTCCTACAACCCTCCTTGGAAAAATCACCCAAATTTTAGGTGGAGACAAAATCAAAATTCGTCTCAAAACAAATTTTCAAACCCACGTAATCGTTTTTAACCAAACGGTTCATCTTCGAACCGTACCTTCAACAGTAATCCTTCCTTTTCAAATAATTCCAATAATTTTGAAGGATTGGTGTCTAATTTTATGTCATCTCAAGAAGCTCGTTTGTCTAAGTTTGAAGCCGATTTCAAACAACAACAAAGTGAGATGACAAATAAAATTGATACCTTCTTAAAGGTTCTTAATTATCGAGTAATGGGAGCACTCCCAACTGACACCGTCAAGAACCTGAAACTAAGTGTTAAATCTATTTCATCGGTTTCTTCTACTCGTTCTTGTCCTTACAAAGAAAGTGAATATTCATACCCTTCACATCACTTTCACTTGGTCAATACAATTAAAACATGTTTCAAACAAACTCAAAACTTTTCAAAAGACCAAAAACAAAAGGATAATACACCAAGCAATGTGTCGGTCAAACAAACTATTGAAACACCAACCGACCAAGAATCCGTATCTAATCTTAGTGACGAATGAAAGGAACTTTATCTTGAAAGTCTGGTTCCTGATGTCTTGACTCATGCTCCTTATTATAAGGCTCTTTTGGATAAATTTGCGGAAGGGGTTAAGATGGGGAACAATGAGTCCACTTTTGTTCAAAATAAGTTACCCAAAAAGTTAGATGATCCTGGGATATTTGTTCTACCATGTAATCTTGAAGATTCAGAAACTTTAGTTGATCTAACTTTAGTTGATCTACGATCATGTTTGAACTTTCTCCATTTGTTACTTTACAAAATCCTTGGATTTACAAAGTTAGAAGACACGAAGATGAGAATAGGTTTAGCCGATATGAGCATAGTTCGTCCCATTGGATTTTTGAAAGATATTGAGGTTCATAAAGAGAAATTAACTATCTTTGCAGACTTTTATGTACTTGATATCAAGGAAGATCCGGCATGCCCATTAATTGTTGGAAGAGGATTTCTAGCAACCATTAGTGCTATTATTGACTGTAAGAAATCCAAGATTGTAGTAGGAGAAAGATTTAATAGGGCAATCTTTGAGGTTAAGAACCATACATATGGGGAAGATGATGATCCATCCTTGACAACACAAGCTAGGAGACATAATTATAGACCTTATACCGGAAATACTATAGGTCCCCAACGACCATTTTATTTAGAAAACGAGTTTGTGGATAGAAATCCCCCTCGGCGATTGTGAAAATGCTAGGGATTCAGAACTTAATCCATTTAGAGATGCACTAGTGTTTAGAAAGATGACAGATATCTTAGCAGTACTACCAGTTGATATAAGAGCTAATAATTGGGATTTAGAAGTATTAAGAAAGAATGGTAAAAACTGGAAAATACTACAAGAAGGTGGAGATGGATTTTGGCACATTAGAATTGAGTTGATAGATCTGGACGGGGAGAAATTTATAAGAGCCTAGAAAATAATCCATACTACCAGGAAACTTTCTGACACATATGATCCAAAGGAGATCTTAGAGATAGATCATATGCATGAGATCACGTAATAGACCATGACTTTGAGTCTAGCTACAAGACTCGTAAATAAAGAAAAACGCTTCGTGGAAGACATCCCATGCTTTTTAATTGTCTGATGTTTTTATTTTTATTTTATTTGAGTCATATATGCCTCATCATATTTCTTTAACTTTCATGTTTCGAATAATTTGTGAAAATGCTTTATTTTATTTTTAACTTCGTCTTAATTGCATATAAAGGTATTTTACAAAAAGATAAGTGTAGAGCAGTTAATATTTGTTTAAAAGAACGAAATTCTAACATGAAAATTTACAATTAATGATTACCATTAATTATATCTTATTTGTGTGTTTGTTTGAATCAAATGCTTGTATCGAGTCACGATGAATGTTTTACAAAAAATTCCAGGTCTTAAAAGTTAGATTTTTCCAGAAATTTTCGAGGAAACAAAACAAAACAATCTGTCAGGTCATAACTGACGGCGTCAGAGTTTACACTTGACGACGTCAGGCACTGTAGCAATAATTTTTTTTTCATATATATATTTTTTTTCTGTTGAAACTTAATTTTAATAATTTCCAGAATTTTTAAATTTCTAGAGTTCTGCGAACATTTATTTTGCAAGCATTAAATTTCTAGAGTTCTGTGAACATATTTTTTTGCAAGAATTATCTCTTATTCGCTTTCTAGTTTAATTTTTATTATATATAGTTTTTATCGTCGATTTTATGCGAGGTTTCGTGTTCGTTTTCTTATAGATTTACATGTTATAATAGACAAGAAGATAAAATTGTCCAACGATATGCGCCACAAAGAATTTTATTTTCTTGGAGGAGGATTTGACCGTATTTCCGTTCTTTTCATACCGAGCTAATGAGGGGAGTACTAGTTTCTTTTATCTCTTTTATTTTTCTCGTTATCATATATTTGGTACTTTTTAAGAACATTGGGGACAATGTTCAATTTCAGTGTAGGACGGTAAAAAGGGACACCTTAAAAACTAATCACTCATTTGTTATTTGTTTTATTCTTTAGTAATTGTCTAATAAACAGAAAGAAATACTTGTAAAGGTAATTTTAGCACCAAATTTAAAAACTTTTTATGACATTTATGAGTGAAGCTTTAGTCTTAATAAAGCGTCTCATGGATAGGAGTTATATAGCTATCAAAAACCCTACCACTCAAAAATTTCCATCCAAAAAAGTGAGGTTCGCCTTTAGATATTTAGGAAAAATCATTCACCTTTAATGCTTATGAGTGTACGAGTAGTATATAGATTCTAGAACTTGCTTTAGTGATGCATTCCGAGATCACTAGTGAGATAGCATTCGTGTGATTAGGATTGACTAAATGATAAGAGGCATTAGGATAACCCTTGTTTTAAACCTGTTTATTATAATTACATTGGCTTCTTTGGTTGATAACATCGAATAGTCCTGATAATTTAGTTTCAATTTTACTCTTAAATGCTCATCATTTGTGTAGTTTTACATGGATATATACTCTTATTTATTCTTATTTCATTTCAGGGTATAAATGAGCCTTTGAATGAAGAAACACAAATTTGAAAGGAAAAACTAACAAAGTCATACAAGAGTTTGCTGACCAGGAGAAAGTTACGGTGTAGAGACACCTCTCAACCTACGTCGTAACATAGATTATCACTTGAAGACCAAAGTCAACGTTGCTCAAGATTACAACGTAACTCCATCAACTTGGTTACTCTGTAGATATCCAATGACTTAGAAGATTTTAGAAGGACAAGAGGGTTACGCCATAACCCATTTACATGGTTACGACGTAGAAGTGATGATTTTTACTACGAGCTTTTTAGGGCCCTAACCTATTCACAAGGGTTACGACCGTAAGTTATTATTTAATGATAAGATCGTATTATGGCGTAACCATTTACTTGAGGTTACACTGTAATTTAGATGAGGCTATAAATACAAGCCCTAAATCTACATATTTCATCATTCATTCAACACAAGACACAAGGAACGATTTAGGGCTTCAGTGAGGACGAAATTCAGCAGCTCCAGACCATCTTCCAAGGGAGAATTCACTTCATTATTCAAATAGATTTAGTTATTTTATATCGAATATTTTTATTAATTTCAATGTCTTTCATTATGATTTATAACATTGAGTTTGCCGCATTGTTTAATATGATTGGTTAAAAACTTCATGTGTTTGCTTAGTTAGAATTTATCTATGCGATGATTTGTGTTTTCTTGCTTTATAATTGCTTTATGTGTTTGCTTTCTTAGCCTTTCGTGGATACCCATGTTTCGGTAGTGTTTAAACTAGGTAGTACTTAGAATGCTAGTGTTGATTGACCATTAATAGCTAGCAGGACAAGTTGCGAGGGGTGGTAAGAATTAACTATATGACTACCATTTCCTTGTGTGAGAATTGACCATAGGATTACCTACCTAGTGGTAATACTTAAGAAATGTGGGAACTTTGAGCGGACCAAGCCGGGTTTAGTGCTTAATGCACTAAGAATAGGTCTAAAAGGTAGCTGGTCCGTAATGACTGAAAATAGATTACCTACGATTTATGTGGAGTTTATACGATAGAATAGGAGTCTAGGATTATAGGCTAGGCGAATTGCCCATAAGAGTCTAGTGACATTACCCCCACATAAAGTGTTAGAAAGCACTTATAAGAAAAGCGTATTATTGCATTATACTATTAGTAACTAGGCTAACACATCTTTATCCCACTTATTGTCTCGTATTTTATTTTTATTAGTTTAATATAATTCAAATCATAAACCCCCTTTTCTGTGACAATAGAAACTTAAGTTAGAATCTGAACACATAGCTCTTGGGACGACCTCGGCTTTACCAAATACCACACTACATACGACCGGGTTCCCTGCCCGTTAGTGCATAGGTAGACCATAGGTAGACGAGAAATTATAAATATTAAAACCTGGTCTAAAGTTAGCGTCATTGGTCAAGTAATTACCCCACACCCTTCCTATGTACTCATTTTTAGTACAAGATACCCCTATCCTTTTTGTGGTTCTCGTGATATTTCAGTGGATTCCGAAATATTAACGAAGAGCATTGTTTATAATCCACCCTCAAATTTTACACCCAAATCGCCTTAGTCTACCTTGTATGCACTCATTTTTAGTGTATCACTGTTACAACATTTATGTTAAACCCTCAATTAATTGTCTAATGGTTGCTAATTTGAGTCATATATTGTAAATACAGTTTTGGGACGATTTGGACTCATTAGTACTATTTGTTATGGAGTAGTGGGGAAGAAAGTTAAAACTATTAGCCCATATGTATGTTAAAGTTTAAGTACTCTATGTGTTTTGATCCTCGTAATTCGGGTCATTAGTTAGTTTTTATTTATGTAAAAATTTAAGTGTATGGATGCAACTATAAATCCTTTAGGTATTGATGTATTATTTTGCAGATGGTAGAGCAAAAGTGTATGAAAAAAAATTATAAAAAAAGAGAAAAGAGAAAAGAAGAAAGAGAAAAACATACAGACTACCATCCCGCATTTTAGTATTATTTGAGTCAAGAAAGATTCAAGAAAAACACAAAAAGAGTTAGAGTTAGTGTATCGAGTCTTGACTTAACAACGCTACTTTGTAAATGTAACTAACTCGGATGATTAACTTGGCACCAGTAAATTTCCCATATCCACAAAATTGTGTTTTCCTTACCCTTACACCTAACGTTAAAACCCTTTAAAAGTCCTCTTTGATAGTTTATCCTATGTATTTACGCCAAAGCGGTGGAGTTTGATCCTTTATCAAGCATATGGTAATCTATGTGCTATGATAGGTAGAGAGTGTTTCATTTTTCCTTTTCCATACATGTTATACAACCTATACACCCGATATGTGAGAATCCAAACACTTTATTTGAGGTGCTAGTATATAATTTTCGTGTTTGTTTTAACTATTGTGAATGAGTTATGTTATAAATTATCTTTAAACCAATGCTAAATGCCCCCTAACTTATATAAAAACACATTTGCTTGAGGACAAGCAAATCTAAAGTGTAGGGATATTTGATAAGGTGTAAAATTATGTGCTTTTGAGGGGTCATTTAACCTATAACTCGTACATATTTGATCATTTATTGCGCTTAATCGTTTCTATTTGAGTTTTAGATACTTTGGAAGCAAATGCTGGAAATTACATGTTTTTGGCTCATTTGGACGAAAAAACGAAGAAAATAACAAAGTCAAGAAAACGTCCCTGAAAAGAAGGTGGGACGGCGTCACAGATACAACGTGACGCTGTCACTTGAATAATCACGAAGATGATCCAGACATAAAATTTTACAAGTGACACTTTAGAGGATGGTGACGGTCTAGAGCTGACGGCGTCATAACCAGAAAAGTGAATAATGACTACGCACAACCCTAATGACGGCGATCTGACGGCGTTACACTTGTAAAGTGATGCCATCACAGTTGTAATACTATATATATATTCTTCATATGATTTTCATTATGTGTGACACGTATTGGTAAGACTTTGGAGAGACCTCTTGGTGCACGAATTTGTCAGCTATTGTAAGGGTTTTTAGCCCCCAAAACTCCATGTTTTAATTGAAGATAAGTTATTCAATCTTTAATCATTACAACATGTCTATGTGTTGTGTGATTAATTATTTATCTTCTCTTCTCTTTAACATGCTAGGCTAGATCAATTAGTATTTGCTTAGGATTGAATGAAACCTAGTTGTTGATTATTGATTGTCGTGTCTTGTTTAATTAGTTGTTATCGCGTTAGGAGTTGGAAAACTGGCTAGAGCTTAAGATGCCTTCTTGAACGTCCAACTAAACACTCCACTATAGTGCAATAGATGGTTTGTTCATTGTATTTATTGCGTGAATTGCGGTCACTGGCATTAAGAGTCTTAAGAGTCCTATATATTCTTTAACTCTGGGAATTGCGGACGCTGACATTAAGATTCTTAACGAGTCCTATACATTCATAGAGTTAGGGCATTTGGCACTTCCCTACGACTGATATTAAGGAATATAACGCGCTAATTAAAACAAGGACGTTACAATTCAACTAATCAATAGAAATAACTAAGGAGTAGTAAGATTCTAAGTAAACACATTTACTTATCATACAAGTTCACCAATTTACTTTTCCGCACGTTTAGTTTAATTTAGTTTTAATTAGTTAATTAGTAGTTTTAAAACCAAACTTTTCAAACCTCGATATTTTTAATTGCTTTCTAAAACATATAAAAATACAAAAAATAATCATCCCTCAACCTTAAGACTTAATTCGTCATACACTTTCAGCCTTCACAATACTATTCCCCTAAAGAACGATAAATCACCCGTGTCTCACCTATACTACACTACAACGGTTAGGTACTCTGTCTATGAGGATTGTAAAACTTAGTGTGTTTACAATTATCAACATCAGTAACGAGTGAGTAAAAAGGAAAAAAGGATGATTTGTGATGTGAATGTGAGTGATGAGGTTTTGGTGAATAAGAATTACACCAAATCTTACTGCTAGATCAAAAGTTTACTTCTTCAACGCTTATCACATACTAAAAATATACAACTTGATGTTATACTTGTAGGCTATTTGTGTTCACTTGCATTGCCTATAAAACATGCACAAAAAAAAATAAACAAGTACAAACCATGCAAACCAACCCCCTAATAACTTATCTGTTAATACAAATAAGCCGTAAAAACGTTTATTTATATTTTACGATCTTCTAATGTTTTGTCGATAACAAACGTAAAATCATTTTAACGAAACAAATAAAATACGTAAATGGTTTGAGCCAATAGTTTACTAACACACTTACATTTTCATATAAAACACTAAACAAGTAATAGTGTTTTCATGTTATAGTAATGCATATGTATAACAACTAGTGTTTACATAATGGGTAGATATATATATATATATATATATATATATATATATATATCCTATTCCCCTAGAGAACGATATCAATACCCGAGGCTTACCCTAATACTACACTACAACGATTAGGTTCACTGCCTAGGGTGTTGAAAAACTTGCTCGACGAAAAAGAAGTTCCTTTGACCCTGAACGCGCGTTGTACGCGTATCATATGCTAGTGAGAAATTACTACGCTAAGGTTGGGGTTGAGGAAGATTATTTTTTTATCTTTTTATATTTTTTAGAAAATTAAAATTACGAATCTCGAGGTATTGGATTTGGGGGGTGGTATTTCTACCGATTACTCTACTATTCTAATTAACTAAGCTAAGGGGTAGTCTATGTCTAATTGATGTGTGCTCGTATTATAGTTAAAGACGTGTTTACCTAGATACTATTACTCCCTAGTTATCTCCTATTGATGGTTGAATTGTCACGTCCTTATTCTTAACGTGTTGTGTCTTCTAAGGTCGTAGGGTATGCTTTTTTCCCTAACTCTTTGAGACTACGTTAAGGTTATTTCCTTCGAAATCTCTAGGATTCATAAAATAACTCTAAGGTTATCTTTGGATGTTTAGCCTACAATAACTCTAGGTGATTAGAAACTAATGTTCACAAAGATTACTCAAGCATTAAAAACACAACGAATGACCTATCGCAATCCTAGGTCAATCACAATTAAGATAAGTGACAACCAATCAATATTCAATACCTAGGTTTCATAGATCTAAGCAAACACACAAGTAAATTAGCCAGACATGAAAAACATGCAAGCATACACACATACAATTGAAGACATAATTGAATCAATGAAGTAAATCACTTATCTTGTTGTAAAATAGGGTATGAGAACCCTAAGATACTGCCCAAGACAGCCAAAATTCGGTTTTAGGTTTTACTCCACAAAACTACCTCTCTAAAAGTCTGTAAATTCGAATTCTATATATAGAGTTACAACATGCGACGGCGTCACTCTTTAAATGTGACGCCGTCGGATCCCCGCCATTAGGGTTTCTCTTGACCACGTCAACCTTGTGACGGCGTCACCTTATGACTAGGGGTGTCAAAAAGGCCGACCCGACCCGACCCGAACCCGAACCCGAACCCGAATTAGACTATTCGGGTCGGGTCAATCGGGTCCAAATGTATATTCGGGTCAATTCGGGTCAACCCGACTAACCCGAGTTTTAAATAAGGTCGGGTTCGGGTCTAATATATGTTTCTTATTCGGGTTCGGGTCAACCCGAATGACCCGAATTTGATTTTCTTTTTTCTTTCAGATTTTATACGTAAACTAGGCCCATATTATAGTTGGGAAGTTAGTAGCCCACATATCCTATCCAATTACAAACTAACCAGTTGACCACATATATTTAGTATTTACATAACTACGTTACATAGTACATACACATTCAAAGTAACTAACCTTTCAATTCCAAAAGAACAATGCATTTCAGTTCCAAATGATCAAAGCACACAACTTCATAATAAGTTGAATTTCTCATTTTCTCTTCAAGATTTGGCTTTTTTATTGTAAAGGTACTACTCTTTCTTGGTTGATTTTGTTGTTAAGGTTTCTAGGGTTTGAAGTTTTTTTTATGGTTAAAATTTATAAAATTAATTGATTCATAGTTACATAATTATAGGGGTTGGAATTTATGTTAAAGTTTTCTTTGGTTAGGGGCTGTTTCTTTAAGATTTTTAGTAGATTAAGTAGTTGTTATTTGTTAGTTATCATTTTTAACTGTCATAAACTCATAATATGTATTTGTAATTGGTTTTAGATGTCGGACTCGACCTCAAACTCGGTGGAAACTACGGTGGAAGTTGAAAGTAAAAACACAAAGAAAAGAAAAAAAACGCAAAAGGAACCATCTGTCAAGAAGCGCAAGGGTACAAGGTGGTCAAAGGTTTGGAATGACTTTGAAGATGTAGACCTAGAAGAAGGTGAGTCACCTGAAGATGTCAAAGCTATGTGTAAGCATTGTGGTAATAAGTTTCGTTGTCACTCAGTCAAGCATGGTAATAAAAATCTCAAAAGACATCTACTCAAATGTGAACATTATAAAGCCAAACAAAGTAAAGGTCAAACTCATATTATGCCTGATCATAGTGATGGGAATAAAATGATGGCATGGAAATTTGACCAAAAAGAAAGTAAGAAAGCTTTGGCACACATGGTTATAGTTGATGAGCTCCCTTTTAGTTTTGTTGAGCGTGAAGGCTTTAAACACTATAATAAGATTACTCAGCCGTTATTTGATGTTCCTTGTAGAGGTACTGCTACTCAAGATTGTTACAAATTGTATGACGAGGAGAAAACTAAACTTCTTAATGTTATTCAAAAAAACATTGGTAGGGTAAGTTTAACTACCGATAGTTGGACATCTTTACAAAAGAAAAGTTACATGGCTCTTACCGGTCATTTTATAGATAATGAATGGAAGTTGAACAAAAAAGTCTTGAATTTTTGTCGTCTTGATGGTCACAGTGGGGTTGATATTGGAAAGGGAGTAGAATATTGTGTCAATGAGTGGGGTATTGATGCTATAATGGCTATTTCGGTTGATAATGCAAGTGCAAATGATAATGCGATTGATTTTTTGAGAAAAACATTTGCAAAGAAAGACAATTGTTTATTGAATGGGAAATGGATTCACATCAGATGCGCAGCTCACATTTTGAATCTAGTAGTGCAAGATGGTATTAAATCAGTTGATATGTCGATTGAGAATATTAGATATGCGGTAAAGTGGATAAAAAAATCGGGTAGTAGAATTGAGAAATTTAAAAGATGTGCCGAAAGTGCTAAATGTGAGATCACAAAGAATTTGATACTTGATGTTTCAACGAGGTGGAACTCCACCTACAATATGTTAGAAGTGGCTCAAGCATATGAAGATGGTTTTGAAAGATATGATTTAGAAGATGCGGCTTTTGGGAATGCTCTTCGTAAAAAAGGTCTTTTGGTGCCGACACCTGAAGATTGGGATAAAGCTAGAAAGTTGTGTGGCTTTCTTAAAATATTTTACGATATTACTTTGAGGATCTCGGGGACAAAATATGTGACGTCACATATGCTCATTGTTGAATTATCTACTATTCGTGATCTTTTGAGAAAACAACTTTTCTGTGATGTTTTGAAAGTACCACCAGAGGATGAAACACTTTATAAAATTGCTAAGGTGATGAAAAAGAAGTTTGACAAGTATTATGGGGAGATAGAAAATATGAATGCCTTATTTTATTTTGCTATTCTACTTGATCCAAGAAACAAAGATGAATTTTTGCATATTATAGTGGATGACCATTATGGAGCGGAAGGACTAGCAATGGTAGAATTGAAGAAGAAATATATACATGCTCAATTTAAAGCTTTATATGAAGACTATGTAAGAATCCATGCTCCAACATCTAATTCATCTTTAGGGAAGCAGTCAAATCGAGATCATACGACAACAAATCCCCCCACAAGAGATAGGCTGAGAGACAAGATGAGATCGAGTTCAACGTCTACTTCAACAATAAGTGAATTGGATAAGTATTTGTGTGAAAGTGTTGAAGCATTTGATTCTAATGTGGGATTTGATATGCTGGCATGGTGGAAGGTTAATAGCCCAAGATTCCCAATTTTATCTTTGATGGCTAGAGACTTGTTAGCTATTCCCGTCTCAACAGTGGCTTCTGAGTCTGTTTTTAGCACTAGTGGGAGGGTGTTGGATACATTTAGGAGTTCTTTAAGTGACAAGAGCATTGAAAGCCTTATTTGTACCCAAGATTGGCTTCGCAAGGATAAGGATAAAATTCCGGAAAAAGAAGAAGATTGCGAAACAATAATATTTGGTACGTTCTTTTTTTATTTTTAGTATTTTCCAACTTAGATGCATCGCTAATTATGTCTCTTTCATGTAGATTCAAGTGAAGATGAAGGTTTTATTAATGAAGATCTTTAGAAAGTTATTATGTGTAAAGAATGAAAGCTTTTTTTGTGGATTGAAAGGTTATTTTGTGGGTTGAAAGCTGCTTTTGTAGATTATAAGTTTGTTGTAGCAGACTAGCAGTAGCATGTACTGGGTACTGTAAATATAGATTATGCTTCTATATTTGCTTAATGTTTTACTGGCCTAGTGTTTCACTAGTAGTAGCCTACTAGGTACTGTAATTTATATTTGCCTATTAGGTACTATAAATTTATAACTTTCCTAATGTTTCACTTGTTCTATACTTTTATATTTGCCTAATATGTTACTGCAACTTTCAGTGAAATACTACATGTCTACATATTGCAAACTCTGCAACTTTATATACTAATTGCTGAAATACTATGTTGCTGCAAGTTGGGACTCATTTTGGATCTCAAAGATTTTATTACTCACTTTCCGTTTAGTATCCGTTTGATATTTTTGTGATCGAAAAGTATAACGGATCATTTTACCATTAAGAAGTATTCGTTTTAGTATCCGTTATATTTTAAGTGTCCGTTTAATATTCCATTGTCCATGGCGGCTACTGTGATGGTTTTGAATATGCAGGTCCTACATTTCCTTTGTTTCTTTGCAACTTTGTTTCTCTTTTAGTTGTTTTATAATTTTAATTTTCAAGTTACAGACACCAAAATTGTATAATTTTTATTTGACCCAGACCCGAACCCGAGTTGACCCGACCCGAATTGACCCGACCCGAATTGACCCGAACCCGACTAACCCGAGTTTTAATAAGGTCGGGTTCGGGTATGGATTTTTTAGCCTTGACCCGATTTGACCCGACCCGAATTGACCCGAACCCGACCGACCCGACCCGATTCACACCCCTACTTATGACTGTGACGCCGTCGGCTTCAGCTTCTGACGCCGTCTGGATCTGAATCTAGGCCGTCTGAGGTGTGATTCCCTACTCTTTAAAACCTGATGCCGTCGGGTGTAAAATAGTAATTTCGCTACTGAGTCGTCACAAATTTGAAGCACGTTGCGACGGCGTCGTCTTCTATCTCTGACGCCGTCACCTTTTATTCCAGCAACTTGAGAGTCATGATCTTGACTTGGCCATTTTCTTTATATATTCACGCCTTTTTGTCCGAATAAGTGTCATTCCAGTAATTTGCCTTCAAGAGACCTAAAAAGTGAAAAGGAGCGAAATTAAGCAGTAACGGATATAAAAGTAGTCGATTAAGGGCTTAAATGACCCCTCAAAAGTGTACCTTTTAAATCCTTATCAAATATCCCTACACTTGGTGTTTGCTTGTCCTCAAGCAAATGTGCTTTTGGCCAATTAATTTATAAGTTAGGAGTCATGAAGCATTAGTTTAGAACAATTCACAACAAGTATAAGCCCCGCAAAAGTCATAACAAGCATGAAAATTACATACTAGCACCTCACAAGTGGTGTTTGGATACTCTCATCTCTCGGGTGTATATGAAATATATCAAGTTGGAAATGGAAGGTAAACACTCATTAACTGGTCCTAGTACATAGATTACCATAGGCTTGATACTAGATCAAACCTCCATCGCTTTGGCGTAAGCACCTAGGAAAAACTATACAAGAGGTATTTTAAAGGGTTATAATGTTAGGCTTACGGTAGGAAAACAAAGGGTTTGGTGGGATAGGCGATTTAGTGGTGGCAAGTCAAAAATCTTTATGTTACAAGCATGAGAAGAATGGCGTTGCTAAGCCAAGACTCGACACTCTAAACTCTAGATAACTTTGAAATAAACAAACATAAATTTAAAGATAGATGTAGGATGGTAGCCCGTATTTTTTTTCGTATATTTCTTTTTTTTCTGATTTTTTTTTCATACACTTTTACTCTACCATCATCTACGATAACATCAAAATAATTGGGATTTATAGGCACATCCCTATACTTGAGTTTTTATTACTCTAATACTAATTTGACCCGAATTGAAAGGATCAAAACACTTGGAGTACATTATTACGCAAATAAAGGGAATTTGAATTTAACGTTCCTTCCCGTCACTTCATAAAATTTAACTTTTCCCATGAGTCTCAATCGTCCCAAAACTGTGTACAAAGGATATGACTCGACTTAGCAACTTATGCAAGTAACTAGATAATTGAACTAAGGGTTTAGTATGATAACAATAATGCACTAAAAGTGAGCACATACAAGGTAGGCTAAGGCGATTTGGGTGTACATTTGGGGGTGGATTGTAAACAATGCTCTTCATTGATATTCTGAAAAACCGAAACATCACGAGAACCGCGAAAATGATAGACTCTGAGGGGCTAACTAGGGGTATCGTGTACTAAAGATGAGTACAACGCAAGGGTATGGGGGAATTACTCAACCGATGTGGAAAAAGTAATTATAATACGGGTATCAAACAAGGGTTATCCTAATGCCTCTTATCATTTAGTTATTCCTAACTACACAAGTGTAGTCTCACTAGCGACATCGGAATGCATCACAAAACAAGTTCTAGAATCTATTATTCCTAGAAATCTAAAGGGGATCCTCACATTTTGGGTGAAATTTAAGTGGTAAAGGGTTTTGTGCTAGTCATATAACTTTCTATCCATGAGACGCTTTATTAAGACTAATGGCCCACTCCTACATGCCATGAAAAATTTTAAATTTGGTGCCAAAATTACCCTAACCGATATTTCTCATGGTTTATTACACAAATGAAATTGGACAAGGCAAATAGTCAAGGATAAGCATAGTTTCAAAATTCCCGTTTTATTTCCCCTCCCTACACTTAAACTGAACATTGTCCCCAATGTTCCCCGAAAGTATCAAAGTTATGATAATGGAAGGTAATTAAAAACGAAAGAAACTAATACTCCCCTGATTAACTCGGTAGGATCCGTGTGAAGTAGTGGTTAAATCCTTCTTCAAGAAGAATGTATGCGTGAAAAGCTCCATCCAATCTTATGTATCTTCTTCTTGATAAATAAATCCTGCACACTTGAAGAAAACAAATGAAACCTTCGCGTAAAATCGGCGGTAACACTATATATGACTCTACTAAACTAGGATATAATGCTTGTGGAATGGATATTTACAGATTTTCTGGAAAATTAAGACCTGAGAAATTCTAAAATTTTATAAGTAGCACAGAAAACGAGAAAAAGTGATAAGTTGTTTCTACTCCTCCTGACGCCGTCAGGTTGCGATCCTGACGCCGTCAGGTTATCCTGACAGAAACTGGTCTGTGATTTTCTTGAAACAATTCTGGAAAATTTATATCTTTAGAATCTGGAAAATATTTCTGCAAAACATCCATTATTACTCGATACAAGCATTTGACTCTAACAAACACACATGTATATCTTTTTAATAATCGTAATTCTCATGTTCACATTCTTTTTGAAAACGTGTGTAATCCTCCCTACACTTATCCCTTTTGTAAAATACCTTTATATGTAATTAAGACAAGGTTAAAGACAAAATAAAACATTTTCACAAATTCAAACATGAGAATAAACAATCAATAAAAGATATACGACACACAAAAAGACAATCCAACCAAACAAGTCATGGATAAATCACACCACATACACATCAAATTGTCCTAAGTTCACCACATTGTCACAAAGTCAAGATAGTCTAGATTATTACATGCCCAAATAAAATTGTTTCAACAACCAACCATAATTATCCATAAACAATCCACAAGCAAACACATGAGTCATTGGAGAGGGGGTCCATAACAGTAGTCATAACCAGGAGGAGGTGGCCTAGGTATCCATAAGGCGGGTAGTCCTCCTCCCGCCCGGGGAATGGATCGATTTGCAGGTGTGGCTCAAGCTGATCGCGCATGGACATATGCTGCATCTGTCTGACGGTATGATCATATGTCCAGCTGGCTCTCTGATCCTGATGTGCCATACACGTGAGAAATTACTACGCTAAGGTTGGGGTTGAGGACATATGTGAGAAATTATGTGAGAAATTACTACGCTAAGGTTGGGGTTGAGGAAGATTATTTTTTTATCTTTTTATATTTTTTAGAAAATTGAAATTACGAATCTCGGGGTATTGGATTTGGGGGGTGGTATTTCTACCGATTACTCTACTATTCTAATTAACTAAGCTAAGGGGTAGTCTATGTCTAATTGATGTGTACTCGTATGATAGTTAAAGATGTGTTTACCTAGATACTATTACTCCCTAGTTATCTCCTATTGATGGTTGAATTGTCACGTCCTTATTCTTAACGCGTTGTATCTTCTAAGGTCGTAGGGTATGCTTTTTTCCCTAACTCTTTGAGACTACCTTAAGGTTATTGCCTACGAAATTTCTATGATTCATAAACTAACTCTAAGGTTATCTTTAGATGTTTAGCCTAAAATAACTCTAGGTGATTATAAACTAATGTTCACAAAGATTACTCAAGCATTAAAAACACAACGAATGACCTATCACAATCCTAGGTCAATCACAATTAAGATAAGAGACAATCAATCAATATTCAATACGTAGGTTTCATATATCTAAGCAAACATACAAGTAAATTAGCCGGACATGGAAAACATGCAAGCATACACACATACAATTGAAGACATAATTGAATCAATGAAGTAAATCACTTATCTTGTTGTAAAATAGGTTATGAGAACCCTAAGATACTGCCCAAGACAACCAAAATTCGGTTTTAGGTTTTACTCAACAAAACTACCTCTCTAAAAGTTTGAAAATTCGAATTCTATATATAGAGTTACAACATGCGACGGCGTCACTCTTTAAATGTGACGCCGTCAGATCGCCGCCATTAAGGTTTTGTCTTGACCACGTCAACCTTGTGACGACGTCACCTTATGACTGTGACGCCGTCGGCTTCAGCTACTGACGCCGTCTGGATCTGAATCTAGGCCGTCTGAGTTGTGATGCCCTACTCTTTAAAAGCTGACGCCGTCGGGTGTAAAATAGCAATTTCGCTACTGAGTCATCACAAATTTGGAGCATGTTGCGACGGTGTCGCCTTCTACCTCTGACGCCATCACCTTCTATTCCAGCAGGTTGAGTGTCATGATCTTGACTTGGCCATTTTCTTCAAATATTCACGCCTTTCGTCCGAATAAGTGTCATTCCAGCAATTTGCCTTCAAGAGACCTAAAAAGTGAAAAGGAACGAAATTAAGCAGTAACGAATATAAAAGTAGTCGATTAAGGGCTTAAATGACCCCTCAAAAGTGTACCTTTTAAATCCTTATCAACATACTTAGTATGTATTGTATTGGGTAATATAATGGGTAGAAGTCAAAGTATTTGACCTATTGACTAAATACATTGAATGTAGTTGGGTAAAACCCAAAGTCCATGAACCATACCCATGGAGCATGATCCATAACCCATGACCCAATGCATGACATCGTGCATAAGTCATAATGGGTATTATCCATGACCCATGGAGCTAACCCATGACCCATTGACTAGATGCATTGCATCTTCTAGATACATTGTATCTACTTGGATACCCATGAAAGTCCACAACCCATGGCCCATGATCCATGACCCATAACCCATTTAGGAGGAGCGTCCTACGGATCCCTCATGTAAGGGATCCGTGGAACAGTAGTGATTTTTTCTCTATAAATAGTGAGCCATCTCTTCATTGTAACTCACCCTTTTCACACACATTCTCTCTTAGTGTTGTAAACTCTCTAACCTTAGATCCAAAGGATCTTTCTATGTAGTTTTGTGTTTGTGTGATTCTCTAGGTTCCTCTTAAAGGTGAGATCACCACCTCCTAAAGTCGAGCAAGCTCAAGTCCATGGGTTGCCAAGCTTCGTCATCATCAAGACTACTGATGTTATCTTGTTGATAGTTCTTTCCTTTCTCATTAAAAGTGTTATGTTGAAGACATAGGTGAAAGATGTCTAAAGGGTCAAGACGAAGGCATTAGTGAAAGGTGCCGAAGATCCGTGTCAAAGGCATTAGTGAAGGGTGCTGAAAGTCCGTGTTGAAGGCATTAGTGAAGGGTGCCTTGGTATCGTGTCAAAGGCATTAGTGAAAGGTGCCTAGAGTGTACATTCGATATGGTGCATCGATGTACAAGATAGATTAGTTTGGGTCAAAGGATATTGATATCCTTGTTGATGTTGTCATAAGGAGTGGATCTCCTTTGGGATAGGTGTTGTGTAGTGTTGGGTAGTAGTTCCTCCTTTGTAATGGAACTCGGTATCTAGCCTTGTACCGGATAAAGTGTAGGTGACGTTGTGATAGGCTTGGTTCTACCTCGTGGAAGAACCCGGTGTCTAGCCTTGTACCGAATAAAGAGTAGGAGACGTTGTGAAGGCTTCTCCGCCACAAGGAGTTTGTGTTGTGTAGTGATTACGAACTCTCGAGTAGGTGACTCGGGAACTAGAGTAGGGCAATGAAGGTGTCCTTGTAGCCGAACCACTATAAATACTTGCGTTGTGGTTTTGTGCTTCTTACTCTTTATCTTTGCTTTACTTACTTATATGCTTATTTATCTATCAAACATACAACACACACATCTAAATAGATTGACATAAGTCGATCTAAATAGTTTAAAACGAAGTTTTAATTGGTAAAACTATTCAACCCCCTTCTAGTTTTCTACAATTGGTACCAGAGCTTTGTTACCAAGTTTTTAGAGTATATTGTACTTCAAAAACTTGACACGATCCATGTATAATTGAAATCTACAAAGAAGGTTTCTCTACAAAAATAAACACCATGTCTTAAAAACACTTTTATAGGATGTTGATTGGATGACAACATCATATTTTTTATTTCTTATTTTATCTTGCAAAGTTGCACTTACCTTTCTTGTCATTTTGTTTAGTTAAAGCTCTTTTTAAATCAAGCCATAGGAGTTTATTGGTAACAAGATTACCTTTCCTAAGAAGGTATCTTAAAACTACCACCTAGATCTCGAAGGAACCGGAGTTGTCTATTGACATTTTGTTTTCAAAAAAATGACACTCATAATTGCATTAGAGGTATGACTTTCTTAAAACCTATCTGTAAATAACATTAGCTTAGAATAAGCATGCTTGCATAGGAATCTATATGGTTATATTTTATTTTCTTAGTTTTAACATATGCCTTAGTAATATACGTGGCTTCATTAGGAAACCCTCTTGCATACGTGTTTCTCCTCCGTCTAAAATCTAGGTATATAAATATGTGTTATCCTAACCTAAATATCAAACCTTTCTAATAATAAAACAAAACACAAATCTCAAAAATTCCTCCTTCCCCATAAAACCCCTACCGCTCATCTCATAACCACCAAACTCCATTTTTTTCAAATCTTCCACTTTCAAAATACCTCTCATTCAAACTTCATCTTCCTTCTCATCTCATCTCAAATGAAAACCAAGGAAGAACTTCATCATCATGGTTTATATCACCTTTGTGATCATCGTCTTGACACTCATCGCTCTCGTGTATCCCATGATCAAGTTTTCTCATGGAGACATGTACTTTGTGTTGTTAATCTACATTTTTATCATATATCCAATCCTTTGTATCGCTCTTTGATCTGAGCTAAACCGTCAAGTCTAACAGACTTAAAACAGTTCAGACACAAATGCAATGAAGATCAGAGAATATAGTGAATTCCCGGGTCGTTATGTCCCACGGAGACTCAATGGTGTGTAAAACTGATTCAGATAATGGAGTGATCACTAAGGATAGTGATCTGTAAAGGTTATGATTAGAATTATTACACTACTGATTGATTGGAATGGAATGGAATACAGAATAGGGAAGCACAACAATCAGATAAGAAAAACGTAAACGTAAGTTTAAAAACTACGTATACGTACAAAATAAAAAAGTGAAAACTAAGAAATAAAAGGCCTAAAAATATAAAAATGACATTTTTGGAATCCTAAAAATAAAAGAAAATTATTAGAAAAAGAAAATTATTTTTAACACTATTTAATTAATTATTATTAATTAAAAACTATTTTAACTATTTAATAAATACTCTAAAATAAAAGAAAATACAAAATAAGGCTAGAAAAATAAACTTATGATTCTGAAAAATCTAAAATACTATAAAACTAATTTTAAAACTAAAAATATATTTTTCACACTTTTTATTTAATTATTACTAATTAATAACTATTTAAAATACACTTAAATACTAGAAAATAGAAAATAAACTTGGAAAAATAAAATTGTAACTTGGAAAAATCTAAAATATAATAAAACTAATTTTAAAACAGAAAAGATATTTTTTATGCTTTTTAATTATTTATTACTAATTATTTATTATTTATTAACTATTTATAATTATAATAAATACTAAACAGAAAAGGAAAAATATGAAACTTTTTCTAAAAATCCTATATGATGACAGAAAACAAAGAAAAATAGAAAAACAAGATTTGCTTATTAATAAGATGAAAAGAAAAATCAAAAAGCTAAAACTATTAAATAAATGCTATCACTGTTTTTTAATTGGACTTTTTCTGGATTTTATTTTTGAAAACTACTTTAATAATGATATTATGAAACTTTAATAAAGACAAAAAATTTACAAGTCACAAATAAGCTGATTGATGAGCTTAAAAGTCCAACAGTGGCTTAAATGGGCTTATTTGGTGGAAATAAGCTCAAACAAGCTTGCCAGCTGAAACAGAAACTCAAAGTGGATGCAAGCAATCTATGTGAACTGAAATGAAGCTAAAACATTCAAAGGAGCACACTAATAAGCTAGAAATAAGCAGACAAGAACTTATGATAAGGACAGAATTGGGACAAGCTAGAGGCTTGTTGCAGCCCTAGCAAACAAGCTCCAAAATGAAAAACCAAACTTGATACTTCAAGATAGCCAGGTTGGCTTTCCAAAGAACCAGAGAACACAAGATTTGAACCACTAATAAGCTCAGTGCAAGCTTATCAAAATGGAACCATTAACTGTGCACAGGGCACTTTTATGAAACAGGTACTCACAATAGGCTTGAAAATAAGTACTTAAAAAGCTGAGAAACAAAGAACTAGCATTTTTGTATTTTTGTTTAGCAACCAAATTTTATTATCCCAAGAGCTTATGAACTAAAACTTAATATCAAACCCACAATGAAAATATTTGTTTTAATAAAAAACGACCCAAGTGAAATTTGACTTTTTGATAAAAACCAAAATGTTGACTAAGATGGATTTTGATCTGATATTAAGCACTGATGATGTTGTTTTGAGGTTAACTAAAACTGATTTAAGCAAGATTACCAACTTATGAACACAAAATAATGATCATGTCTTTGTAAAATCAAACAGTGAGCTCACAAGTTAATGATCAAATGAATTTTGACTTTTATCCAAAGAAGTACTGGTTTTTCTTGTTGAACTGAGTTACTAAGACCTAGTGTGATATACAACAAACAATAACACAGTCTTAAACAACCACCAACACAGTTAACTGAACAGAACCAAACAGTCCTTTATAGGACTGTTAAGAAGATTTTCAAAGACTGAAACAATTTAAGACCATGAGTTGGATTCAGAACCTTGTATTATCATTAAATAGGACTAAAGAAACATGGAATGACAGCAATAACAACATAAGACCAAGAAATGATGATTATGCTATTTAACTGTGAAAATGAGATTTTAAGACAACTATGAATTCCAAAGAACAAGCTACTGGTTTAAATGTTTAAATAAACTTAACTATAGCTAATAAACATAAAAACACAAAGATTCAAGATAATGAATAACTCAACAGTGAAATGCCAAATTGAGTAAAAGCTTACAAGATGAGTTTCCAAGTGAAAGATGAGATTCAGAACCAATGAAAACCCCTATAAGCTTACCACTAAGCTACTAACCCAAGGCCATCCATGATTTACCCTGCTCCAGCTGTGTACATCATCTCCAAGTGATTTTTGATTTTTCAAGTATTTAATTTGGATTTTTGGTGATTTTCTGTTTTTGACTCTAAACTGATTTTAAGTGTATCTAAAAGCTTCAATAAGCTTTCTGGGAGCCTACATGTGCTATTTTAGTCCCAAACAACAACTTTCAACAACATTAACACATAATGAGAATTTTCAATGAAAACTGCATAAATTGAAATAAGAACTTGAAACTTGAAATTTATACTTGAAAAAGGTTTATAATACAATAATAACTTGAAATACAAAGCTTGTAAACTGAAACGTACACTGAAATTTTAGTTAAGCTAAAAACGACCATGAAAAATAAAGACTACACTAGATATCTCAATACATTGCATCACTCCTCTTCTTTATAGACTTTTCATGCTCCCCACGTGTCTCTGAATGTTTCCCACCACATCTGAGCCCTTGGATCACTCAAAATCATCAGAACCGTCCACATGTGATTTTTGGCGCCAAATATTCTTCAAAGCAGGTTTTAGCTTTAATGAGGGTTTGGTTTGAGTCAATTAAGAGTTTTGTTGTTTAGAGGAGGAGGAGGGGACATAGTATGGAGGGGAGTTGAAAATGGTGAAGAAACCACGACTGGTTTTGGGTATCTGCTATGGTAGAGATAGTGCTATAGTACTGGGCGGTTTTCCTCTTATTTGACTTGCGTTGACCGAAGATTAATAATACGAAGGGGGTTCACATTTGGCTATGGCAGGGGCCAAAATGCATTCTGACCTGGGCTCAAGGTTCATGGCTCAAGGGTCAAGGTTCAAGCTTGGGCTTGTGAGATGGGCTAGCTGGATTTGGGCTTGGATTGGGCTATGATATATATGTTGTGTCCGTTTGGTATAAGTAGTAAACAAGGACCAAAAATGCAAATTTGCCAAACTTAAAGGACTGATCAAGCCACTATTTCAAACTTCTCACAAGGACCAAACTTGACAACTTTGATAATACAAGGACCCTTTTTTGCATAAAATCCATTTTCAAAGGTCCAAGGACTAATTTTGCAATTTTCCAAAGTTTAGGGACCTTTCTTGCCAATTGACCAAAAATTCATTCAAGGATCATTTTAAACAACTTAGAAGATTTCAGGGACCTTGAATGATAAAATTCCACATTTTGATATTTCAGGGACTAGATTTGACAACTTTTAAAACTTGGGGGACTAAAACTGCCAATTTTGCAAACTTGATACATTTTTCATCTGATTTTGATATTTTTGCATTTAAAACACATAAAACACTGATTTGTGATATTTTGATCATTTTGATGTGTTTCTGAGTGTTTTCAGATGATTTTGCAGTCTAGATAGTACAAAAATGATGAGTATTTAGACACTCATCACTCTTAGCATTGAAATGAAATATTACTAATGTCTTAGTTTATCCCGTTTATTTCTCATAGTGTGGTTGTCATATTTTTTTCTTTTCGTTCGTATCTTTCACCTTAACATATTTTCGAAATCTACAATGCATGCTTAAGTAGTAAATATTGGCTAAAACACACCTCCTTTTATAAACATAAAAGTTGAAAAAATCAAATTTACGTCGAGATCATTTTCTGTCACTGCAGATCCACAGATCCATAAAGTTTAACTAGCCGGATCCCTTTTAAAAGGGAACCGGGAGAACCGTGGAACTGGGAAACAGAAACTCATGCAACATAAAAACCATTTCATAAAAACTTACCATAAAAGGAAAAATTCTACTAGAATGTTAGTACAAAGTAAGTTAATTGTCATTGCTAATAAAAATAAGGGTAATCAAGTAAAAACATTAGGAGATTATTTTCACGTATCAAATGTCCTCTCCTTTGATGCATATCTTTATCTTAACTTGCTCATAATTATTCATTTCACTTCCATAGGTCTCATCATGACTCATGAGTATGAATTCGACTTTCAACTCACTTATGTCTACATTCCTAATATCTCCCTTGAGCCTAACACACCTGGCAATCATGTCCGTGGGTTCAACAATCTGGAAACTCGTCACTTTCATGAAGGACGTATTGTTGACACACCTCTACTATACCAAGAAGGTATCAATTTCTCATTCCGAACCATAGGACTAGAAGGTCTTCTCGGAATTAACGAGAAAATCTGTCCACGGTTTGTGTTGGAATTCTTCCATCAAGTTGAACTCGTTCGTAACGAGGATCGATCTCTCTCACTATGGTTTTAGATCAAAAACCAAAAGTTTTTCTTAACCCTTGGTCAATTTTCTCACATTCTACGAATTCCAAATCATGGACAATGTGCCTTCACTGAAGATTGGTCTCTTGATTCTCTCTTCAACTATTGTTGGGAATTATATTTGAGTTGATTATGACAAAATATGAAAGATGAAGAAATTATGAAGACAAAGAAAGACAAGAGGCCTACTTGTTAAAGAAATAATTATTATTTAGTCCCTAGTAGTATTTGTAACCCTAGTATCTCTATTATATAAAGAGATACAGGGAATTAGGTTAGAGAGTGTGTCAAGATGTGAACACCATTAGTAAAGGTGTGTGTGTGTGTAACTTAGGTGTAGTGTATAAACGCCTAGGGATAGTTAGTTTAGTTAGTAGTTTAGTTATCTAGACGTGTTCCTATAAACGTCTAAGATTAGTTAGATGGTGAATGGAATCTTGTGTCAATAACATAATTGTTCTTTGTTATTCCGCTGCGTATGTTATTGTTTAATCCTAAGGCTCAAAACGATCTCAAGGAGTTCTATCAAACTCCACAATTGGTATCAGAGCTTGGGGAGCTCGTTACCTAGGATTCAAAAGGTTTCTTGGCGAAAAAGGAAGAAGAAAATCGAATTTCAACAATTTTCGTAATACTACTGCAGCACTGTTTTCAAGAGGGCATAAATTTTTCTTGAACCGTTGGACCGTGCTACAATTTTTTCTGGTGCGTCTCTGTATATCCGTCTAACATTTCACTGGAGGGATTGTCAATTAGAGCTCTCAATCAAAAGTTATAAGCTGTCGAAGTCTGCTGCAGAAACTGAAAAAGTTTCGTAAGGTTACTACAACACTGTTTTGTAACGAACATAACTTTTTCGTTAACCATTGGATCGTGACAAAATTTTGGGTGTATGTTCTCTTTATAGCCATCTAACTTGTCATCGGAGGGATCGTCGATCTGAGCTCTCAATCAAAAGTTATAAGGTGTCGAATATGGCTACAGATAGAGGTTTTCAAAATCGAATTTTTAGGGTTTAAAATTAGTACTACCAGCTTTGGAATGATTGTATTGTTCGAATATGATGGTTATTGGTGTACTACTTTCTTGATCACATGCTGCTAATGGAATGATGAAACTTGATTGGTTGATATTCTATACTTGGAGACAAAGTTGGTATATATCGCATGATATTAGTTTTATTACATTGCGTTGTCGAGGTCGGTGGTACTACAAGCATTAAATTGGTCGGTGCTAAAAGATACAAATATTTTCTTTTGATATACGAGATCATGGAAGGGTTTTTATTGCTGTTATAATCGTAGCATGCATGATGGATCATTGTAAAGTTGAGTGATGTTCATTCAAATTCTTGGATTATTGTTTTTGGCATATAATCTGTGACCGAAGATGATTTTTGTAGTGATGTCGAAACGAGTCTAACGAGCGATGGTATGGGTATTACTGATTATTATCATGCTGCTATCTCTAAGATCTTTGAATCATGTTAATATTGACAAATTGGTTTTTCATGCTATTCGAAACATGTTCGATTTCTACTGCTCATAAACGACTTACATACGCAATATTAGAGAATATTATAGTTTATCAAGTTCGATATTAGAGTTATTAGGGTTGTTAGTGAATCTGTGTATCAAGCAGGTTCAAAGTATTAATAAAATAGTTGAAGTTTAAAGTTATTCTTCTTAGCTTTATTGAAGTAGTTTCCGCATACTTAATAGAGTAAATTCAGTGTTTCATTGTTAGTAACTTAGGATTTATCCGAGGTTGCTAAGCCCTTACAAGCTACATAGTTAGTTTGGTCAGAGTATATCGATCCAACAACTACCGTGAAGAAAATATTCCATATTGTTCACATATACCTTCCCCTCAAGAATTAACTCGCATGCTATGCAAACCTCGATCCAATTACTCAGATCCAAACATAATCTATACACGTGATATCCGAGATGATCTTAAACCTCTCGCATTCATTCTACGTGAAAACTTTTGGAGTCTTAGGGGAAACCGATAAATTCTTCCTGCTTGTTGTGCTCACATAATGTACTGTCTCCTAACTCAACAACCATACAATCTCGCCTATTTCTTCGCAAGACGAATTGTAAACCTTCAAGGAAACAAGAACAAACTAATCCCATACGGAATGTTCCTGACACGCCTTTATCATCATATCATGTACTTTCATCCTCAATTTCAAAGTCCGTTGTACGTACTTGTGAACAAGATGATGGAACCTCTAAACATTTCTCACATCACGTCATTCTTCGTGCCTGAATCGGAAAATACTCATCATCCATTTGACGATCCTTCAAGTGAAAATGCTCAAGAAACCTAGTTTCCTTTTCAATTAGTTTCAATCCTTAGGATTTATCTTTTATCTTTGTAATATGATCATTCTCATGAAATAAAACATTTATCGTTTGATGTCTCGCTCATATAGATGTTCAAATTCTTTAAAAATCACTAGCATTAATATACGATACCTTGTGCAAATTTTGCACACCTTCTGTGAAGATACTGTCTTTCAGGAGCCGGATCCCTCACTTTGTACTAGACGGATCCCTCCATTTAGTGATCCGTGGGATCCGGACATACATAAATGCAGTTGCAGGCCTCCATACATCAAGCCATTCCCCTAGAACATATCATACTAGTTAAACATGATTCTTTAGGACTACTTAAAGTCTTCCTCAAAATCAATAGGTCTCACTCTCACTCATAGCTAACTTAGGATCACATTCAAAGTGCTTTTGATTTATCAATTCGCCTAAACTCACCAAATTTCCGCTCAAATGCTCACACATTGTCTCTCACATCTCAAAACACTTAGCTTTATATTTCGCTCAATTTTAGCAAATTGATTTTAGTCATCCGTACCTCAAAATGGGCCAAAAACTAGTTTTTCATTTCTTATGATTTTTGAGGAATTTTCCAAATTTATCTTAAGATATCATCTGATCTCTAGGATCATTTAACACCACTTAACACTCTCAAATTCATTAGTATCTTATTTAACCACTCATTGGTGCTCATAAAGTCCCATTTTCTTCCATAAAAGGCAATCATTAGCTACCATCAATCATTTCTCTTTGTCATTTAATACCCTTTTCATTTAAGACACTTAAAAAGACTGAAACACTCAAGATGTGTAGGTACTAGACCTCACAAAACATCATTTTCCTCTTTTCTTGGCTGCTGAGAGCCGGATCCCTAGGATTAGCCTAGACGGATCCCTCATTGGAGGGAACCGTGGGAACCGGCTGATAGTTTCAGCTAATCCTAGCTAAAACAATAATTTCAAGCTCTCTTTGCTAACTTGAACACTCCATCTTTACCTCAATTAACATTCTTGATCAGTGGAAATCTGAAGTCGACTCTTTTGCATGCAAATCATCACATTTCAAAGGATTTTAGTGGTTTAAGCCTTGAATGCACCTACCAAATCCTTCCCTTTATAAACCATCTTGTTACGACTTCTTAGTCACCATCCACAACTTAATTCTTAGCAATTAGAAGCACCTATCTCACTGACCTTTATCATCTCATCATGAGGAAAGCTCCTAGTGCTAACTCATCCACCAAAGGACCACCCAAGAAATTTGCTCGTGTTATTCACGAAATTTCTTCAACCGAATCATCTCCCGTTAAATCCACAAATGCTAGGATTTCCCCTCCACCAACTCAACCAATCAAACCAATCCCCAAAATGATTGTTCCCACAAAACTACCATTGCCAAACACCACTATACCTCCTAAACCAAACACTCCTATTTCCACTAAACCATCACCCTTAGTGCCTAGAGCCTTATCATTCACCACTCCACTTTCATCTCCACACCTCTACAACTTAGAGGACTTGCCTTCTAGGCCATCACATCCTCCACCATTGCCAACATTCTCCTCAATAGATAGAATAATGCAACAACAAAACCAAGGTGTTGAAACGACACTAGCACTTGTATCCTTCTCTCCATCACCCTCAAATAGTTCTTTTTGGCTTATGGGGAATCATCAAAGTCAACCACCCGATCACATGGAAGTAGATACCTCTCTTCCACCATCCTCGACACATATTCCACCACCACCACCTTTGGTTGAACCATCTCAAAATGTACCTCCACAAACCCTTTCTTCTTTTGTGGAAACTCAACCCAACCTTCCATCTCAAGCAATTCCATTTCTACCTCCACCATTTCCTAGCCATGACAAAGATTGTTATCATTGTCAACACGTTGAAGGCTTGATACATGAACTACGTGAAGAGCAACGTTTCATGTTTTATCACCTCCTCGAACGTTTTAATGAGGTTAACAAACCTAAACAACCTTGAGCTTAAGGATTCAAGTGGTGTCCTAGTCTTAAGCTTAACTTAGATAGTCTAGGAATCTTAATACATGTATTGCTCATTCTCTTAGTTTTATAGATATGTAGAATCTTTTCTCTAGTTTTTATTGAATAAAATAACATGTTATATGACATATTGTCTTGATAATATGTTTGATGCCTTAATACATAACTTATTTTGATGTTAACATCACGTTTTACATCACCATTGCTGTCTTAAGTTTACAGGCAGACGGATCCCTCTTTTTAGCCTAGACGGATCCCTCCAAGGGAGGAACCGTGCGATCCGTGCAACAGAAGACCTTTTTATTACTAACTTGTGTCTTATTTGCAGGAAATTATGCATCATATACTCGTTTTCTAACCTTTGTTTTGTAGATTTTCAATATACACATGAAGACTTTGACACCCTTAGCTAGGGGGATTTTCTTGTCAATGCAAAACAATTGCAAAATCATTTGCAATACTCTCACATAGGATTACCATAACTACATGACGTCCTCCTTGCAAAGAGCACTCGTCCAAGATGAGCATGTTCGTCAAAAAGACGAAACCAATTTCAAAGCCCTCGCTTAGTCTTTCTAATTACTTGACGCCCTCACAAAGGGATGGACCGGTCAAGGGGGAGCTAAGAGGAGAATCCTTCTCTTCTCTTACTCTCTATGATAAGGTTTTAAAATGTATCTTTTTGAGAGGTCGTTTAAGCCCTTAATTGATCACTTTTGTATCCGTTATTACTTAATATCGTTCCTCTTCACTTTTTAGGTCTCTTGAAGGCAAATTGCTGGAATGACACTTATTCGGACGAAAAGCCGCGAATATACGAAGAAAATGGCCAAAGTCAAGAATCGAGACATTCAAGCTGCTGAAACTGAAGGGGACGACGTCAGGTTATACTTGTGACGCCGTCGGAACAAGTTTTGTGACGACTCAGTAGCCAAATTGCTTATTTTCAAGTGACGACATCAGGTTTTAAAAGAGTAGGGCGTCGTAGCTCAGACGGCCTAGATTTGATCCAGACGGCGTCAGAGACTCAAGGCGACGGCGTCACGGACATAAGGTGACGTCGTCACAATGATAACATGGCCAAGACGAAACCCTAATAACGGCGACCCGGCGGCGTCACAAATTAAAGGGTGACGTCGTCGCAGTTGTAACCTTATATATAGAATCCGAATTTTTTAGTTTTCAGTGTGTAGTTTTGTGGAGTAAAAACCTAAACAGAACCAAGGCTGTCTTGTACAGTATTTTAGGGTTCCATACCCTATCTTACATCAAGATAAGTGTTTTACTTCATTAATTCAATTATGTCTTCAATTGATTGTGTGTATGCTTGCATGTTCCTCATGTCCGGCTAATTTACTTGTGTGTTTGCTTAGGTAATATGAAACTTAGTTATTGAATATTGATTGGGTGTCTCTTATCTTAGTTGTGATTGACCTAGTATTGCGATAGGTCATTCGTTGTGTTGTTAATGCTTGATTAATCTTTGTTGAACCTTAGTTTATAATCACCTATAGTAATTGTAGGCTAAACATCCAAAGAATACCTTAGTGTTAAGTTTATAAATCCTAGAGATTTTGTAGTCATTAACCTTTGGTAGCTTCAAAGAGTTAGGGATACACGCATACCCTACGACCTTAGAGACACAACGCGATTAAGAATAAGGACGTGACAATTCAACCATCAATAGGAGATAACTAGGAAGTAATAAAGCCTAAGCAAATACATTTTTTAATCATCATACGAGCACACAAAAATATACATAGACTCACCCTAGTTTAGTTAATTAGATAATTAGATAAGTAGAGTAATCGGTAGAAATACCAACCTCCAAATCCAAACCCCGAGATTCGTACCTTTCCATTTCTTAAAATACATAAAAAAGATAAAAAATAATCTTTCTCAACCCCAACCTTACCGTAGTAACTTCTCACTAGCATTCCTATTCCCCTAGAGAACGATATCAATTCCTGTGGCTTACCCTAATACTACATCACAACGATTAGGTTCACTGCCTAGGGTGTTGAAAAACTTGCTCGACGAAAAGGAAGTTCCTTTGACCCCGAACGCGCTGTGTAAGCGTATCAAGTTTTTGGCGCCGCTGCCGGCGAATAGAATAGCTAGTTAGGAGTCCACCTCATTTAGGTTTCTTTGCTTGATTCCTATCAAGTAAGCTTTTTTTTCCCCATTTTTAGCTTCCTCTTAGTCTATCCCCCTTCTTCGTGACCTTTGTTAGTAATCCCATCACTTTTCATCATGGAAGGTGATAACCAACCACCACTCATCAACCCACCACCAAGTGACCCGCCAAGAGGCCGTACTCTTTGTGAATACTCGAGACCAAGCCACCTAGGCTATAGGAACACCCATTGAGCTTCCCGACCAAGCCCAAACTACGACCCTGCGATTCAAAACCATCCGGTTGGTGCAAAACGGATGTGCATTCTATGGACTTCGTTCCGAAGATCCTAATCAACATCGTAAGGATTTTCTTAAAATTGTCGATTCCATCGACCTCGATGCTATTACTCGGGAGACCACGCGTCTGCGTCTCTTCCAATTATCTCTACGGGACCAAGCTAGTAATGGCTTGAGCGACTTCCCGCCGGCTCCATCTCAAGTTGGCCTGATCTCACCTCTCGTTTCCTTGCTCAATTTTTCCCACCGGGTAGAACTACTAAACTTAGAAGAGACATCTTGACATTTCAAAAACTTCAAGGCGAATCTCTCTATAAAGCATGGACTCGATTCAAGGATTTACTCCATAGGGTCCCTCATCACGGCATTGATCTTTGGCTTCAAATCCAAATCTTCTATGACCATATCGATTTCATCACAAGACGATCCATTGATCAAGCCGCCAGTGGAAGGCTTAACAACTTCAACGCAGAAGAATCCTGGTATATTATAGAAAATCTTGCTGATCAAAGCTACAAAAACTGGAATGAATCCCCTGAAACCCCCGTTAAGGTGGTTAATGCCATATCAATGCCTTTTGAGTCTTCCAACGTCACTAAAGAGCAAATGAGTGCTCTTGAGCGAAGGATTGATTATCTGATTGAAAGGCATAAGAGAGCCCCCGAACGAATCCCTCGAGAAATGGTTAATTCCACCAATTCCACCGACCACTCAACACCTTTCTCCGAATCCCCAAGTCGTGAGCATAATCTTAATACCGAACGGCGCTTCCGTTCTACTTCCCCAATACCACTCTCACCAAGCTTTAAGGAACAAATGAAGGAGTACATGGCAGCTCATACGGAGAGATTAGCAAAATTTGAAGAAGAGGTTTATAGGCAAAGGGAGGAGATGCAGGCAAAAATGACGGAGATGTTGAATTTGGTAAAAGAGTATACCAAGACAAAAACTCCCGAAAAGGTACTAGTAAGAAGCAATGATTACCCTCCCACTTCGTTTGTTAACGCCATTTCCATTATGCCCGATGAAGATGGAAAGGTTAAGGTGAAGGAAACTGAGAAAAGCAAGAGGGAGGAGGCTGAAACTAATGATGAGCCCGAGACCATTGAGTACTACCTTAAGTACAACATTAATAAAAAAGCCATTGTCAACCAAGTGAACAACTTTAGGTACAATGAGGTTCTTAGGAAAGGCCTTGAAGGAAAAATAACAGAAAAAGAGTATGACACCATGCCTATGGGACCTCTGTATGAGCTGGTTCTAAAAAAACGAGTAACTAAAAAGCGAGAAACCACGGGGAACTTCGTGATACCCTGTAGCATAGGTGACATTGATAATATAAATGCCTTAGCTGATCAGGGGTCTGATGTAAACATAATGCCATTATCAATCTATAATAAGTTGACTAGGGAGAAGCCAGCCAAGACCGATCTTAGACTTTCCTTAGCAAATCACACATATGTCTACCCTATAGGAATAGCAGTGGATGTTTTAATAGAGGTGGCTAACATTGTCTATCTGGTGGACTTCGTGATTATAGACATTGAGGAAGATAGAAACATGCCACTCATTCCTGGAACACCTTTTCTGGCCACTGCCAAAGCTACCATAAAATGCGGTGAGGGCATCATGATACTTAAAAGCGACAAAGGGTACGCTAGGATACCTATTGTTCCAAGGTATCCTCTTAAGATCATGGAAAAGATTACAGATGAGAATCCACAAGTCCCTAACAATGTGGTTAGAAAGAAAATGAACGATTGGGAGAAAGGGCTTAGAGATTTCATGGTTCAAGGACAACATGCAACATTGTGGAAGCGCAATAAAAAGTTAGGAAATAATCCTACCTCAATACCACAAACACAAAGGAACACTAAGGAATTTTTAAAAGGAGAGAAAGTACTCTTGTACAAATCACGAATAAGAGCATTAAGAGGTAGAAACAAGCCAAGATGGTTTGGGCCATATACGGTGAAGGAAACTAATCTAAAAGATAAAACCGTTATCATAATAGACGACGTTGGAAAGGAAACCACGGTGAGCATACAACGTCTACGCCCTTTTGATGAAGGATTAGTAAAGGAAGAAGGTGACGGTAATAAAGTCACGTAGGGGCACGACTTCGAGTCTAGCTACAAGACTCATAAATAAAGAAAAGCGCTTCGTGGGAGGCAACCCATGCTTAATTGTTTGCTTGTTTGTGTGTCATGTATCTTTTATTTATTGTTTATTCTCATGTTTAAATTTGTAAAAATGCTTTATTTTGTCTTTAACCTCGTCTTAATTACATATAAAGGTATTTTACATAAGGGATAAGTGTAGGGAGGATTACACACGTTTTCAAAAGAAACGTGAACATGAGAATTACAATTAATTAAAAGATACACATGTGTGTTTGTTCGAGTCAAATGCTTGTATCGAGTCATAATGGATGTTTTGCATGAAATTTTTCCAGATTCTAAAGATGTAAATTTTCCAGAATTTTTTCCAGAAAATCGCATACCAGTTTCTGTCAGGATAACCTGACGGCGTCAGGATCGCAACCTGACGGCGTCAGGAGGAGCAGAAACAGCTTATGACTTTTTCTCGTTTTCTGAGCTACTTATAAATTTTTGGAATTTTCCAGGTCTTAATTTTCCATAAAATCTGTGAACATCCATTCGACAAGCATTATATCCTAGTTTAGTAGAGTCATATATATATATTGTTACCGCCGATTTTACGCGAAGGTTTCGTTGGTTTTCTTCAAGTGTGCAGGTTTAATTTACCAAGAAGAAGATACATAAGATGAGAATGAGCTTTTAACGCAAACGTTCTTCTTGAAGAAAGATGTAACCACCACTTTACACAGATCATACCGAGCTAATCAGGGGAGTATTAGTTTCTTTCATCTTTAATTACCTTCCATTATCATAACTTTGATACTTTCGGGGAACATTGGGGACAATGTTCAGTTTAAGTGTAGGGAGGGAAAATAAAACAGGAACTTTGAAACTATGCTTATCCTTGACTATTTGCTTTGTCCAATTTTATTTGTGTAATAAACCATGAGAAATATCGGTTAGGGTAATTTTGGCACCAAATTTAAAATTTTTCATGACATGTAGGAGTGGGCCATTAGTCTCAATAAAGCGACTCATGGATAGGAAATTATATGACTAGCACAAAAACCCTTTACCATTTAAATTTCACCCAAAATGTGAGGATCGCCCTTAGATTTGTAGGAATTAAAGCATTCATCTTTAATGCTTAGAGTGTGAACCGGTAGTATAATAGATTCTAGAACTTGTTTTGTGATGCATTCCGCGATCGCTAGTAAGACTATACTTGTGTAGTTAGGAATAACTAAATCATAAGAGGCATTAGGATAACCCTTGTTTGATACCCGTAATATAATTACTTCTTCCACATCGGTTGAGTAATTCCCCCACACCCTTGCGTTGTACTCATTTTTAGTACACGATACCCCTAGTTAACCCCTCAGAGCCTATCCTTTTCGCAGTTCTCGTGATGTTTCGGTTTTCCGGAATATCAATGAAGAGCATTGTTTACAATCTACCCCCAAATGTACACCCAAATCGCCTTAGCCTACCTTGTATGCACTCACTTTTAGTGCATTATTGTTATCACACTAAACCCTTAGTTCAATTATCTTGTTGCTTGCATAAGTTGCTAAGTCGAGTCATATCCTTTTTACACAGTTTTGGGACGATTGGGACACATGGGAAAAGTTAAATTTTATGAAATGACGGGAAGGGAACGTTAAATTAAAATTCCCTTTATTTGCGTAATAATGTACTCCAAGTGTTTTGATATTTTCAATTCGGGTCAAATTAGTGTTAGAGTAATAAAAACTCAAGTGTAAGGATGTGCCTATAAATCCCTATCATTTTGATGTTATCGTAGGGGATGGTAGAGTAAAAGTGTATGAAAAAAAATAGAAAAAAAGAGAAAAAGAAAAAAAAATAAAGTGTTGAAAAAAAAATAAAAAAAATATGTGCTACCATCGTATATCTATCTTTGAATTTATGTTTGTTTATTTCAGTTATTTAGAGTTTAGAGTGTCGAGTCATGGCTTAGCAACGCCATTCTTCGCATGCTTGTAACATAAAGATTTTTGACTTGCCACCACTAAATAGCCTATCCCACCAAACCCTTTGTTTCCCTACCGTAAGCCTAACATTACAACCCTTTAAAAGACCTCTTGGATAGTCTTTCCTAGGTGCTTACGCCAAAGCGATGGAGGTTTGATCTAGTCTCAAGCCTATGGTAATCTATGTACTAGGATCGGTTAATGAGTGTTTATCTTCCATTTCCAACTTGTTATATTTCATATACACCCGAGATATGTGAGTATCCAAACACCCCATGTAAGGTGCTAGTATGTAATTTCCGTGCTTGTTATGACTTTTGTGGGGCTTATATGTGTTGTGGATCGTTCTAAACTAATGCTTCATGACCCCTAACTTATAAATTAATTGGCTAAAAGCACATTTGCTTGAGGACAAGCAAATACTAAGTGTAGGGATATTTGATAAGGTTTTAAAATGTACCTTTTTTAGGGGTCGTTCATTGATCACTTTTGTATCCGTTATTACTTAATATCGTTCCTTTTCACTTTTTAGGTCTCTTGAAGGCAAATTGCTGGAATGACACTTATTCGGACGAAAAGGCGCGAATATACGAAGAAAATGGCCAAAGTCAAGAATCGAGACACTCAAGCTGCTGAAACTGAAGGGGACGGCGTCATGTTATACTTGTGACGCCGTCGGAACAAGTTTTGTGACGACTCAGTAGCCAAATTGCTTATTTTAAAGTGACGGCATCAGGTTTTAAAAGAGTAGGGCGTCGCAGCTCAGACGACTTAGATTTGATCCAGACGGTGTCAGAGACTCAAGGCGACGGCTTCACGGACATAAGGTGACGCCGTCACAATGATAACGTAGCCAAGATGAAACCCTAATAACGGCGACCCGACGGCGTCACAAATTAAAGGGTGACGCCGTCGCAGTTGTAACCTTATATATAGAATCCAAATTTTTTAGTTTTCAGTGTGTAGTTTTGTGGAGTAAAAACCTAAACCGAACCAAGGCTGTCTTGTACTGTATTTTAGGGTTCTATACGCTATCTTACATCAAGATAAGTGTTTTACTTCATTAATTCAATTATGTCTTCAATTGATTGTGTGTATGCTTGCATGTTCCCCATGTCCGGCTAATTTACTTGTGTGTTTGCTTAGGTAATATGAAACTTAGTTATTGAATATTGATTGGTTGTCTCTTATCTTAGTTGTGATTGACCTAGTATTGCGATAGGTCATTCGTTGTGTTGTTAATGCTTGATTATCTTTGATGAACCTGAGTTTATAATCACCTAGAGTAATTGTAGGCTAAACATCCAAAGAATACCTTAGTGTTAAGTTTATAAATGCTAGAGATTTTGTAGTCATTAACCTTTGGTAGCTTCAAAGAGTTAGGGATAAACGCATACCCTACGACCTTAGAAACACAACGAGATTAAGAATAAGGACGTGACAATTCAACCATCAATAGGAGATAACTAGGAAGTAATAAAGCCTAAGCAAATACATTTTTTAATCATCATACGAGCACACAAAAAGAGACATAGACTCACCCTAGTTTAGTTAATTAGATAAGTAGAAGTAATCGGTAGAAATACCAACCCCCAAATCCAAACCCCGAGATTCGTACCTTTCCATTTCCTAAAAAACATAAAAAAAGATAAAAAATAATCTTCCTCAACCCTAACCTTAGCGTAGTAACTTCTCACTAGCATTCCTATTTCCCTAGAGAACGATATCAATTCCCGTGGCTTACCCTAATACTACACTACAACGATTATGTTCACTGCCTAGGGTGTTGAAAAACTTACCCGAACTCGCTGTGTAAGCGTATCACTCTAGCTTTCATATTTTTCTATTTTCACATGTGTTAGTTTCTTTTCGACACTCTTTTTGTTTCGACAAAAAGGGAGAGAAGAGAATAAAAACTTCAATTCAAACTTTTACGAATTTTAGTTTTTCTTTAAAATAATTTTATGTTTTGTCATCAACAAAAAAGGGGAGATTGTTAATACAAATAAGCCGTAAAAACATTTATTTGTATTTTACGATCTTCTAATGTCGATAACAAACGTAAAATCATTTTAACGAAACAAATAAAATATGTAAATGGTTTGAGCCAATAGTTTACTAACACACTTAGGTTTTCATATAAAACACTAAACAAGTAATAGTGTTTTCATGTTATAGTAATGCATATGTATAACAACTAGTTTTTACATAATGGGTAGATATATATACATACTTAGTATGTATTGTATTGGGTAATATAATGGGTAGAAGTCTAACTATTTGACCCATTGACTAAATACATTGAATGTCGTTGGGTAAAACCCAAAGTCCATGACCCATACCCATGAAGCATGATCCATAACCCATGACCCATTGTATGACATCATGCATAATTCATAATGGGTATTATCCATGACCCATGGAGCTAACCCTATGACCCACTGACTAGATGCATTGCATCTTCTATATACATTGTATCTATTTGGATATCCATGATCCAAAGTCCACAACCCATGACCCATGATCCATGACCCATAACCCATTTAGGAGGAGTGTCCTACGGATCCCCAGAAATACACTAGACGGATCCCTCATGTAAAGGATCCGTGGGATCCGTGGAACAGTAGTGATTTTTTCTCTATAAATAGTGAGCCATCTCTTCATTGTAACTCACCCCTGTCACACACATTCTCTCTTAGTGTTGTAAACTCTCTAACCTCAGATCCAAAGGATCTTTCTATGAAGTTTTGTGTTTGTGTGATTCTCTAGGTTCCTCTTAAAGGCGAGATCACCACCTCTTGAAGTCGAGCAAGCTCAAGTCCATGGGTTGCCAAGCTTCGTCATCATCAAGACTACTGATGTTATCTTGTTGATAGGTTTTTCCTCTCTCATTAGAAGTGTTGTGTTGAAGACATAGGTGAAAGATGTCTAAAGGGTCAAGTCGAAGGCATTAGTGAAAGGTGCCGAAGATCTGTGTCAAAGGCATTAGTGAAGGGTGCCAAAAGTCCGTGTTGAAGGCATTAGTGAAGGGTGCCTTGGTATCGTGTCAAAGGAATTTGTGAAAGGTGCCTTGGGTGTACATTCGATATGGTGCATCGATGTATAAGATAGATTAGTTTGGGTCAAAGGATATAGATATACTTGTTGATGCTGTTATAAGGAGTGGATCTCCTTTAGGATAGGTGTTGTGTAGTGTTGGGTAGTAGTTCCTCCTTTGTAATTGAACTCAGTATCTAGCCTTGTACCGGATAAAGTGTAGGCGACGTTGTGATAGGTTTGGTTCTACCTCGTGGCAGAATCCGGTGTCTAGACTTGTACCGGATAAAGAGTAGGCGACGTTGTGAAGGCTTCTTCGCCACAAGGAGTTTGTGTTGTGTAGTGATTACGAACTCTCGAGTAGGTGACTCGGGGTGTGGAGTAGGGCAAGGAAGGTGTCCTTGTAGCCAAACCACTATAAATACTCGCGTTGTGGTTTTGTGCTTCTTACTCTTTATCTTTGCTTTACTTACTTATATGCTTATCTATCAAACATCCAACACACACATCTAAATAGATTGACATAAGTCGATCTAAATAGTTTAAAACGAAGTTTTAATTGGTAAAACTATTTAACCCCCCTCTAGTTTTCTATAATATCTTCTAATCAGTGATATAACCTACTAACATGTATAAAGGGTGTTTATAGAAGACTTACTTGTTCCTGCAATTACGTATACTCCTAGACCTTAAAATCTTGCATGTAATCGCCTTATTCTTGATATTGATGCTACACGAGCAGATTAGGATTTATTGGGAAAAATTACCTCATGGAATGCGTCAGATATCCACTGGTACTACACAGGAAGAACTCGGGCTACGAGTTGGAGAGTACGAACATGGGTAACAAGTCGACAAAAAGTAGACTTGTGGATCGAATTATTGAAGTCAAATGATCGACTAAAGGGTTTCGGCCTTTTAGTTTGTTGGGTCGGCCGATCGAACAAAGAAAGAAATGAGAGGGAGTATTTTAGGGTTATGAGGAACGTCATGAGTTCTATTAAAATTCCTTTGTGTTTATAACACGCAAAGGAACATTCTAAAATTCCTTTGTAATTATCTTAAGTACATAAGTTTGATTATAAATCAAACTTGACCCTTCCTTTGTCTAGAGGGTCAACCGAACCTACCAAAATCCTTAGGATTTTTGTGTTTCCTTTTAAGTACTTTATATATTTATCCAAGATAAGTATATACACCCTGTAAACTAAGCCAAAACCTAGCAAAACACAAAACTAATGACCTAACATCTCAGGTCATTGGGATAGTACGACACAATCCAGAACGTCATTAACTTATTAATCCATGTGGTCGCTTCTCGAACTTGGGCATGTCCAAAATTTTCCTCGCACAATGCATGTGAAAATTGATACACTCCCCGGAGTATATAGCTTTTACAATAGTTGTTCAACTTATCTCGGTTTCTGTGGAGTTTGTTAGGACTCCATGAGATCGTTTTGAGCCTTAGGGTTTAACAATAACATATAGGGCAAATGGCACAAAAAGGCATCAAAGTTAGGGTCTATTTCCAATTAAGGTATTCTACTTTTTTTCTTGCATAAAAAGGTACCCAACAAAAAATTTTGGCGGATTTGGGTTTTTTACTAACGTTCGTTAAGTCACTTCGTTAGTATATTACATGTTTAGTCCTCGAATTTGTTTAATCATTTCATTCGACGTCCAAAAAAAATTCGAAATGTTTTTTTACATGTTTGGTCCTCGAATTCGTATAATATTTCATTCAACATCCAAAAATCTCACTGACCCAAACACTGCTTTATGGCAGAAATAAGAAAACTTTGATTCAACTACCTGAAACTCAAACTGATCTTCAAATTAAAAGCTTAGAACATACAAACTGCATTAAAAACTGAATTGTAAATTTGATTCAACTGAAATTAAAAGTACAAGGAATTTTAAAGGACAAAAGTAAATTGGCACTAGAATATGAATTTTCTAGACAAGTTTTACAAAAGCTCTAGAAGCCTATTTATATAATTGAATAAAAAAAAACTTCTGGTCTTGGCTCTTCTGTCCTTCTTGCAGTGTGTTTCTTTTGTGAGTGTAAACAAAGGAAATTGAGCACTTGTGTTTTCTTTGGAATCTTGGTTTGGTTCTTGATTCTTTGACTCGCTAATTGAAGTGTTTGAAGGTACCTCTTTCATCTCAAAACTGCTCTCCATTGTGTTTGATCCTGAAGCATTCAATGAAAGCAATACGTAAAAGCATCAACCAGCTATGTGCTGTTTACATAGACAGATCTGATTATTTAGGGGTCTTTTTACATATACTGATATCTAACTATTTTAGCACAAGTTTGAACTTAAGTACATCTAAATATTAATGTGTGCAACACATTTTGATGAGGCTGATCACTTTCAAAAAACGCAGTTAATCAACTCCTATATCTAAAGGGGGTAAAAATATCAGACTTGACACAAACATAAGCAATACATAGTACGTGCATACCGTGCTTGAATCTGTGAGAGACTGAAGCCCACCATGGCTCGGACTAGCATCAATTTTGGCATATTTTTCAGTCATAGAACGCGCCTTCTGGTCAAAAACTTGTTTGTTGTACTTATACTCCTTGCTCTACATATTGCAACAATATCACAACCAACACTCACACGATACCTAAACTATCATTAACGTAATCAGTCCGAAGTAGTTGTAATACATCTACTCAACGCTTCACACATTAAGCCATCATCCGGGTTGGGTTCACTCAACAACAACCCGATACTTGTCAAAACAGTTGAAATGTTTAATGACGGCTGCCATGCACCCTGGAACAACAGAGAATAACAGCTTCAGTAAACCATTCAAGTTTAGAGGAGTGTTTGGGATTAAAACTTTTCATCTTATGCTTATGAAGAAACACCTTTCATGTTGCCGTAAGAAAGTGCTTATTTCACCACATAATTAAGCAAAACGAGCACAAAAGTATGTCACTATCCAAACACTCGATAATGCGTAATGTGGTTTAAGAAACGATAACGGCCAATAAGCAATCTAAAAACACAATACCAAATCATCAATTAGCATCTTTGTAACTGAAAGGTAAAAACGTGACAACTAACCTCTGAAACTACACTCGGACTTATTCAAAACAGAAAATCAAAGTGCAAGATCTCAGATAGGTTCTCATCATCAATCTTGGTAGATATATCCGACACATCAGAAAAAGTGACAACAAATGTGTTATCCCTTCTTTCTTGGTCCGATTAAACTCATACACGGACTCAATGTTTGACTTTAAAAGTTCGTTAATAATCAAATCACTTAGTACTTATCCGAAAACGATAAGACAAGGACAATAACAAGAGTGTTATTTCCTATATATTTGTTCGTTTAATCAACAACATAATCAAAACTTGAGATGTTATACCAACCTGTTTCTCATCAAAAAATCTCGTGGCCATCATACAACCTCATGCCATCCATGTGGCGATATTGATTTGAGAACCGATTTAAGAAATGTTGATACTGATTCGTTTTAATTTTTAAAAAGGGGTGCGGTTTGATTTGTGTGCTGGGGAACGAGTAGGAATGATTAAGGATAATATGAGAAATCTTAGGGTTATAAGCATGATTTGGAAGATGAGATCTGGGAAATAGTGGGAGAAAAGTGAGGAGAGAAGGAGGCGATTTTTATCAGAAGAATAATTAGGTTTTGATGGAGCATTATTAGGGCAAGAGATGATATACAAATTCGAAATTTTTTTTTGGACGTCGAATGAAATGATTAAACAAATTCGAGGACTAAACATGTAATATACTAACGAAGTGACTTAACGAACGTTAGTAAAAAACCCAAATCCGCCAAAAAATTTTGTTGGGTACCTTTTTATGCAAGAAAAAAAGTAGAATACCTTAATTGGAAATAGACCTTAACTTTGATGCCTTTTTGTGCCATTTGCCCTAACATATACATACGTAGCGGAATAATAAAGAACATTTATGTTATTGACACAAGGTTTTCATTCACCATCACCTCCGATTATATTAATAACGTGTTATCTAAACTATAACAAGGATCAAAGACTTGATCTTGGAGGTTAACTAACACTAACTACTAACCCTAGACGTTTATAGGAACACGTCTAGATAACTAAACTACTAACTAAACTAATAACCTAGGCGTTTACAATAAACTACACGCCCTAGGTTACACACACACACCTTAAGTCGACTACATTATGGAAGACATAATTGTTAAAACCTACACCCCATGTCCTCTTTATATACTAGAGGATTAGGGTTTACAAATCTCTACGAAGGACTAAATAATAAATCTTCTTTTGCAAGCAAGTCCCTCCATCTTTTTGTGGATTTCTTCTTTGTCACTTTAAGTCCTTGATGTTTCATTCTTTATTGTTTTGTAGCATCAAATCAATAAACCCAACAGTTTCCCTCCATGATAAGCAACTATAGACCCTTTTAAAATAAATGTCTTTCATTCAGGGATTAAAAATATTCTAAATGAGATCTCATAGTAACGTCTCATCCGTTACAAGAGTGTACGACATTAGTTCCAATTCATGGGATTGATTAAGCTCGTATAATAAAGTTCTAGGGGTAACCACTACTTTAAACTTTTTGACTAATTATTCCCTATGACCCTTGAGCCTCATTTCTCAATTCTTTTCATTATTGTCTTCCTTTCAATGAATCTTGTGAGTCGATACGAGTGATTTAATCATAGTGGATTATGTTATAAAGTTACCCAATCATGACACACTGGAACCTAGTATTCAAATTGAATTATCTAACTAATAAGAACAGTGACTCCTTATTAGTGATTCTCCTAATTCCATGAGAACTTCAGTACAAGCCCCTCAAACCGCAATGTAGCAACGCATTTACAAATTTGAAATATCATACTTCGAACCCTTTAAGCCACATGACTAATTTATTTGTTCCCAAAAACTCAAGATCTGCACGTTCCACGTGCCAAACGTTCTTTGCACTATTAGACAATTTACGTATGTACCATATCTTGATACCTCCCACTTAATCTTGCAATACTAGGAATTGTCTTTGAATTAGATCATCCTGGATCTATAATTCCTGTCATGCTTTGTACTCTTTAGTTGAATGATCCAAATTAGCTTCCCATTCTTTCGCTTCCGTTGCTCAACTTTAAGCTCATTTGATTACGTCATGTTAAGGACTTTCAGTTTAAGCACATTAATTTGATATTTATTTAACAAGTGTTAACCCAGTTAACTGTTCCTCTCATAAATTATCTTTCAACTTTACCTGAACATTCCAAAGAAATGCGAGATTTTACTCATGATCTACAAACTCATTCTCTTTCAAGTTTGATTTATAGATCTAAAATGCTAACCCACGTAACATATGAGCTTTACTCAATATCTAGATTTCTGGAAATATCATCACTTGAGCATTTCTATTTCATAAGAAATATTTTTCATCAAATATCTGTGATGTTCGATTATTTTACTCATGAGGTATATGCCTTGATTCAATAAAGACTAGAGATAGACAAAAATTTCAAGTATTAAGAACTTTATACATTTAGATACTAGTATAATTGTTTCAGTAATTCCATGATTTCATCTTCTTTGATTTATCTATCCTAGATAGATCTTTATCAAAGATTCTTTTTCTTTTAAACTTCCATTCTAGATGGATTTCATCAAAAAATATGATTATCTTTGAACTTCTCTCTCGGATAGATTGCATCAATGTTTATCATTTTGAGCTTTGAAACTCATACAAACAGTTATTTTACTTCATTAGTTCTTAAAGAACCCAAATAGTGTGATCATCTTTTGACCAAACCAGAAAAATTGTTGTCACAGTTTACAAATCCTCATTTAGGATTACCCTAATTTTTTTCCAATAACTTTTAATCTCATATTTTAAAACAAAAACATGCTAGATATATTTTAAACCTAAAAATATTAAGTTTTAAAACAAGCCCTAAAACGAGCAACAATCAGTTTTAAAATAAAGACAAAAATCTGAATAGTTTTAAAATTCTATATCTCAAAATGACGCACGATCGTATTCGTCATATTCTGCAAACTCTTCACGCATTTATAAAGACCCATTATCATTGCCACTTGCACTGATGATGCCCTACACTCATTATAGCTACGATGCGTGCTTTTTTTCTCCTCTTTACTCTATACAATGATATTGTAAGTTTCAATTAACTTTTATAAATAAAATCTACAATAAAGGAAACAACAATATATAAAGTATAGATACATTTTATTATTTAAAATATTTCAGTCATATACTCATACATCATAATCATGCATTCCTCACAAACTTTCCCAGGACTTAGGCAACATTTACAATAAGGATCAGCCTTTCTCTTGCGAGTTGCTAATTCAATACAACATTTAATTGTCTAGTTAGCAACTCATCTTTCATACATTCTTCCAGCTTTAGTGTCCTTGCATAAAGGACTCTTGAGCTCAACTTCACGTACTAAATCGTAAAGTTCTTTAAGTGAATGTGTCTCGTACATTTCCATATAGTCTACTAAATACAGACAATATTCCATCGCGAGTGAATCCCACATGAAATGTAGTTCTTCTTTCTCAATCATAACTCTATCAGCAGTGCGAAATGCACGGATGCGTATGTGCATCCTTTCCTAATGGAATTCAATAGATACTCCTCGGTGAAGAGGATGTTCTATTAACCCTTCGGCTGCCGCAACCACTTCAAAAAGCTGGTTGATTTACTTTCTGAAACGATGTCCATAACCATGTCATGAGACATGTTTCACATGTTACTAGCAAATGAGCATCTGGTCAACTGCTCACCTTTTTTTTAAGGCTCTTTTTTCCATGACTAAAAGTCATTGAAATAGTTGTCCTAGAAGGTTTAGCATTACTCTTAGGTTGGTTATGGTTCCTAGAATGATGATCAACATTGTTGTTGTTTTTCTTTTCAATCTTTAGTTTTAACAAACACAGTTAGTGATTCCATCATTTATCGTAACAACTACTAAACCTTATCTTTCGCTTATTACACTAGGATCCAAGATTATACCATTACAAAGTGCTAAGCTACGACAAAACTCCTAGGTTCAAGACTTCAGCACCAATCAGGCATATCTAGTCTCTTCGTACACCTTTGTTCTGCTATGGCGGAACACCAATAGACTACATCATAAAGCCAGTGGTCTTGCAAATTCATTGGCTTATTCTATGACATATGAACAATGAATTCTAATGTCTACCTCATCTCGCGTCAGCCATTGTATCAAACATAACGCTATGGTGTTACCTGCCTGTTGATGTTAAGTTAAAAAAGTTTAACAATTATAGGTGGTGCAGCAAAGTCTGAGATTACACATAGGGGAAGACCTAAATCCATCGGTTTTATGGTCTTTTGTTTAATATCCAGTATTAAAAATGATTTTCTCTAAAAGGTCATTTTACGTATGGACTATTCATTAATTCATACTATGATTTGTTATTTTTTTGGAAAAACATATCTTTGAAATAAAAAGTGTCTAAACTCAAGTTACCTATCCCAAGAAATTTTTAGATAGGTTCCACTAAACTCATAGCACTACTTTTTTATAGTACGTGTCCTAGCTATTTTGGACTCGGTGCTTAAGTACACCATTTCCCATGGCTTTAGCAAGACGCCTAGTTTTATTAAGTCTCTAAATAGTACCGATTTGCATATTATTGATCTATCAAAGGATGCATACTTAGACTTAAATAAAACAAATAATCAAAACAGTCAAGCCATAATCTAATGTTCATCTCGAGAGCCACTTTGGGAATCAACTTGGGTCTATCCTAAGGGTTATAACAAGACATACGAAAAAAGGCATCTTCGGAGTCCGTGTCTTCTGAGCATCACCTGTGATTCTCTCTTTGCTCCTACTGGATCTTTGTTACTCCGTGCTCCTATTGGATCTCCTATTTCCTTGTAACCTATAGGTTCTTCTATCTCGCCTGGGCTTCCTCGTGTTACATCCGTGTTGGTTTACATTTAATTTAAAAGCTACTATACTTTATGAAATTAAAATACAGCAGGGAATACCAATGGCAGACAAGCCTCCCTTAAAACCAAAACATCAAAATTTAAAGAGTATAATAACTAAATCACAATCACGATTTATATTTTAGTTTATGGCTAAAGCTTGTGTCATGCATGATTAAAATAAAGTAGGCTAGTACTAATAATAAATCAAAGGTGAAAATTACTTAAATTATGGCTTGCTAGGATCTACTACACATGCACATGCACCACATGTGTAGCCCATCCTAGTAGTACATGCAAACCACACGTTTCACCCGCATCGTTTTATGCTAATGGAACTTGTCATTCTCCTAGATTGACGGTTCTTACCACATTGAGTCATTGCTTCTCATTGTCAATTTAGGAAATTTTACTTTAAAAACTTATAAACCCCGATTAGGGTTTCCAAAAACGTAAAATATTAAAAGTTTGTAACATAGGTAACAAGAAACCGTAAGTTAGTCGCCCCTCTTTGTCACATTCCGGCCTTAAAACAACCTCAATAACGTCCTCTCTACCTTTCTTGGGTACGCAATACGTTCTTGTGATTGTTTTCTATTGCAAGAGGTGGCGGCTGGGGATATCCTAAACCCTAACTATATTTGATTCAATCGGATTCTTTTTTTTTAATGATTTCGATTTTCGTTTAGGGTTTGATTTATCTATTTTCTGTTCAATTGTTTTCTGGTTATCCAATACCCTAATCGACCTGATTGTTTACCCTTTCAAGGGTATCATTTCATTATGGTTTAACCAACTTTGGGGATTCAGCAATCGATCTTCTCACTTGTTGTGTTTAAAGTCGGTTTATTACTGACTTATATATATAAGGGTCGATTTGCTTTTGGGATTTACGCTTATCTGTAAAACCTTGGTAGGTTTTTATTCTGAATGGTGAAAGTAAACCCTCGCTAGGGTTTTGTTTTGGATGCACGTCAAACCTGCTAGGGTTTGTTTATGGATCTTTGATGTCTTTATGGTACGTGGGTTGAAGAGAGAGAGATGTCTGTTGATGATCGATCTGGGTTTCGTCTTGGACCCTATACCGGTGTGTATTAGATCAGTTTAGTGAGTTGTTCATTGTGATCGTTTAATGCTATTGGCTATTGGTATGGATCTGATTTGGGTTATGGACGTTGAGTGTCTCAACCTCTTGATTACGGAGCTGCTGCTTGGAATACTATTGTGATCCATGCGATTTGCTGCAGATGGTCGTATTCTTGGTTGGTGATGTTTGTTTGGATACAATGAGGGTATTGTCTGGACGTTACTAGTTGTTTGATCATGATGCAGCCTTAATTCGCCTATTTTTTGGCCTTCTTTGATCATCCTTTTACTAGTATTTTTGATATTGTTGACAACTTGTAAGTACATGGGTTTTCTTCGTTCTCTTTGGTTATTCTTATTGGTGTTCGGTTTTGCATCTAAGCATACACTTTTGGAGCGAGCTTGTGCTTGCTGCTCTATCCGTGGTTTTAGAGTCTCTCATCAACCGTTGTGTGAAATTCGTGAATTGAACTCTCATATAATGATCCATGAGTGTAGAAGTTAATAATTCAAGAAGTTTTTATGGTCCGCACTACACTTGGCTTCACTCGTGTTAGTTTGTGGATCTATTGGTAAGTGTGGTATTGCATGAAATGGTTCTTATTCATGGATTGGAGTACTACTTGGAAGGCGGGGAAACCTGGTTATTGGTTTCTTCATGCGCAAGTTCTGGATCACTGTGATGACTAAGAAGACTCAAGTGTTTACCTGAGTTACGATTTATTGTATTTTTATTTTTAGTCATTGTTAGATGTATTTGGATATGTAAGTTATAAGAATGGCCTGTCATTCTTATATAGTAGTTATGTAAGTGTCCTAAGGGACTGAGATGAGAGATCCACGCTCATCCGTTGTACTTTAATATGTTTTGGATAATATATTTTACCAGGGTGTAGGATTACTCTCCTTTACCCAAAAAAGAAACCCTGAGTCACCATATTTATATTTATCGAAACTTTATTATGGACTTTTTAACAAAATAAATTAATTTCTTAAATTAACCCGCTATATTTTAGATAATTTAAAACCCTAGTTTCCATATTTAGGAATCCTAGATTCCAAATTAGGTCAAACTGAATTTTCACCAGTTTATGGAAACTAAATACTTAGTCACCAAGATTCATGTGAGTCGAACATTTAGCCATGACCACTAAAATTGATCCACCTAGGGTTTAGGTATACCATGATCAATATTTATTGTTCCCTAAGTTGTCTTGTTTACCATATGATTTAATTTGGTTACCTAGGGTTTCCAAAAATAGTTTTAGCATATTTTTTGCAAAGTTTTCTCATTTCCAAAAGTATCTAAAACCCAAAATCATACATTGAAAACAAGATTGCTTGAATCCAAGAAAAACAATCTAACCCATTACCCAAACAAAAAAAAAAACAATTTCTGTAGACTTAGTTCTTACGATTTACATGACAACATGAATTAAGGTTTCCACGTTTATCAAAGATACCCTTGTATCCTCATAAAGTCGACTCTTTTAGGGTTTAATAAACCCTAATGAGTCGACCATATGTGATCCAAACACATAAACCATAACTAAATCACAAATGTGAGTAATCCATAGTTATCAACAAAAAGCAAAAAAGCCTAAAACCCAAATAAGCATAAATCGACCAAACAAACATAACCAAAAATTAAAGTTTTAGTTTTTATGAGAATATAAGCAATTACAAAGAACCTTAGGTAGGTTATATATGATTAGGGTGGCTCAAATACCATTGTATGGTATTGATGGTTAGTCAAATGACCTATAAAACATGCACAACGAAAACTAAACAAGTAAAAGCCATGCAGACCAAACCCCTAATAACATATCTCCTTATCAGTGATACAACCTACTAACATGTATAAATGGTGTTTATAGAAGACTTAATTGTTCCTGCTATTACGCAAGCTCCAATACCTTTACAACCTGCATGAAATCATATTCTTCTTGTTCTTAATGCTACATGATCAAATTAGGTTTATTGGGGGAAAATCACCACTTGGATTGCGTCAGGTATCCACCGGTACTACGTAAGTATAACTAGAGATACGAACCTATGTAAGTTGGAGAATTCGACTACGGGTAACAAGTCGAATACTTGTTGAATTCGAATGATTGACCAAAGGGTTTCGGCCCTTTGGCTTGTTTGGTCGACTGATCGAAAAGAGAGAGAGAGATGGGGGAGGGAGTATTTAGTGTTATGAGGAAAGTTATAAATTCTATTAGAATGACTCTGTATTTATAGCACACAAAGGAACATTTTAGAACTCCTTTGTACTTATCTTAAGTACATAAATTTGATTAGAAATCAAACTTAACTCTTCATTTGTCTAGAGGGTCGACCAAACCTACCCAAACCATCAGGGTTTGTTCTTTTGCCTTTTAAGTACTTTTTATATTTATCTCAAATAAAAATATAAACCCTGGATAATGACCGTTTTACCACTCAATGAGAATATTACCGTATTCTCATTTCCTCTTTGTTTCATTTAGTCTGTACTGGTGTGACCTTTTGGCGTTTTCATGAAGGCCGGTTGTGAAAGAAATTGTTTTTTGCACACTAATCCTTATAATACTAAACTATATTACTTGGTAGAAGTACGTTAAAACGCTTGTAGCTTCTAAGGATATTTGATCTTTTGGTATACCAAGTTAAAATAATATATCTTTGGATTAGATAATAATGTTAATTTCGTAGATCACTTTTTCTCCCCCTCTCTCTCTCCCCCTTATCTCTCTCTCTCTCTCTCTCTATCTCTCTCTCTCCTAAAACGCTGAAAATCGATAACATCAGAATGTCTTATACATTTTATCATGAGAAAAATTTGTGAATGACAATTTAGTTTATGCTGAAGGATAACTCGTGACGAGCTTACTTAGAAAAGCATATGCAAATACTCAAAAACATAATTTTAGTGTACATGTCCAAATTTAAGAGATTTACGTATCCAAAGACTTAAAGGTACACTAATGTTAGGGCATTTCTAGCAGTGGGTTGAAAATGGGCTAAACACTATTTGTAAAGAGTTATTTGCACTGAAGTAATAGATTGATAGCTATTTCAAATATTCAAAGGTTAAGAATGTTCAGCATATCAAAAAATTTGTTTGCGCATGTGGTTCGTTTAAATAACTAAGTTGAGAAAGAGTTATACGTTGGATTTGATGGCTTAACGAAGGTCGAAACATTATAGGGAAAGGTGTAACACGTTGCACCAAAGGCCTCGTATAGTGCTAATATGGCATTTATAACGCCCGCCACCCCCACCATTGCACCGTCTCACTTGTTATTAGGTGCCATCATCATTGTGGTAACGCACGTGACCTTTTTGTGTTCTGTTTTTTGTGAAAAAGTGGAGCAAATGTGGTATTTTAGAATTGTGTTATATAATTGTGTTATATGAATGTTATTGATGAGAGTTTTTCTTTGTTATTTGTTAAAAGAATGTTACAAAGTACAAGTGATGTTGTGGTGCTAGATCCCCCGCCTATGTCATGATGCAAGTAGCACTCTTAGACTAAGGGGAGTGGTCACTATACCCCATTCTTTCACATCATCTTTCTTTCTCTTTTCACTTCCTTTCACTCCCTCTAAGGCTCTAACCTTTCACCCATTTTGGTCATATTCCCCTCATCTTTCATTTAAATACACGCTTTATAAAAATATACCACACTAAATACCTCACACACATTCACAAACCAAATAAAAAATATTAAAAACAAAAGCATTCACGGTTCCCGAGTGATGACCCGGTCACCATTCAAACACTTTCTTTCCTTATGGTGGTGCGTGACTATGATATAAGGAATGGGGTCACGAGTGAGGTGAGGCCTCACTCTCCCTTCCACTCCGGTTAGTCTTATATTTTCAAGAGTTTGAGAATGAGCTAAGCATTTGAGATCAACATTAATTTTATTTATTTTTTTATTTTTTTTTATAAAGAGCATGATATAAAACCAAAATCAAGAAGTATCAACAAGAGCAGAAATACTTGACTCGTGATGAACTAGGCTTTCGACTACAGAAGTTGCAATATCTCCTAAAGCATATCTAGATATACTATGAGCAACCGCATTATCACCACGCTTAACAAAAGCCCAACGACAACACTCGAATATAGAAGCAAGATCCATGATATCGTGCCACATACTTGAAATATGAAGAAGAGGTTTTCCGGTTAATAGCGATCAATAAAGAACAATGGAGTGTGTCTCTTCTTCAACTTTTATTAGATAACATTTTGGAATAAACTTAGAGAGAACTTTGAACTCAGCATGTTGTTTTAAAATAAACAAAAGAACACTACTTTAAGTCTTTAACCTCTAGATATACACAGTGTTGTTTAGGTCATTGAAAGACACCTAATTAAATACTAGCCAACTGGAATTATCACCTTTGCAATCATTGTCCTAACTTCTCTCTCCCCCTCTCTCCCCCTCTCTCCTTCACACACAAATATCTCTCTCTCCCACCACCATCGCCTGTCTCTTACGCCACTTTCCTTCCCTCTCTTCTCCGCCTCACCACCTCCCCAATCCACTCACTCCAAAGGTAACTTACACACACTTGAACAACTTCATGTCAGATCTTTACCTCAGTTTTACTAAATTTAACACATGGGTTTTGTAAGGTTTCAGTTTTTCTCATCTGGGTTGGTTTTAGTTTTTGTTTGTGTGCACGTTTAGTCTAGTTTTGGTTTTGAATTTTTACTACTGTCATTCTTTAGAGTTACTGTTCATGTGTCTGTGCTTGTGTGTGAGAATTATTTAATGATGTGATGCTTCTTTATAAGTTACTAATAAAATATATATTTCTATTATTATGTCCATGCAGGAATCATTAAAGTAGTAGCAGTCCTTATATTGTTTATAAAGAATATTAGATATTGGTGTGGTTTGATAGATGGAGATGAACAATCTAAGAGTTGAGTCTCATGTAGCACAAAAAAACAGGAGACATAAGTTAAGATTTCAGCATAATTCTAATGACTTAAACCACCAACAACAACCACCACAAGATCACCATCAATCTTTTTCATATAGCCATAACGTTTTTCCATCAGAAATGATTAGTTCTATTGCTAGGAACCCTCATCTTTTATTACCTCAAGGTCATAGTTATGTATCCCATGATCAAGATGCTTATTCGGGTTCGGGTCAGCCCGAAAGAGTTTTGATGAGTAGTAGTGGCTCACAAGAGTGTAATAAATGGAAATCTGTTGCTTCTTCACACCAAGAAGGTGCTAATGATCATTGGAATGTTGTTGGTTATTCGAATAATGTATCGATGAATTCGGGCTCATATAGTTACCATCAAGATGTTCAGCAGCCTTTTTACCATAGTAATGTTCAACAAGATCATGTAACTATAGCACATCCTTCAGCTAGACCATGTTGGATGAATAATAGTAATTCTGATGGATCGAGTTTTTTAGCTAATAGAATACATGATCATCAAGAACAAACAACACAACAAGCCTTGTCTTTATCACTTTCATCAGTTTCACAGCTAAAAGATGACCAACCAATGTTAGAATCAGGTCCAAAAGCTATCAAGTCAGATCTTTTACCGAACTCTGATCCGAAATCTATCATGGGTGTTTCGGCTTTTGCTCACCGGAGTGTCGGGCCATTGGGCCCGTTCACTGGTTACGCAACGATTTTGAAGAATTCGAAGTATATGAAGTCTGCACAAGAGCTGTTGAATGAGAGTTGTGATGTAGGGTATCAGGAAATGGTTCCTACATGTCATGAGTTTTACACGCAAAAGATACTTGAAGATGAGATGAGTAGGGCGTCTGACTATTCAGGCGGTTCGGAGGATCATATCAGTGGTCGGAGCAGCTCTGGTGCTGATTCTTTCAGGCCCGAGTTTCAGCGAAAGAAGGCCAAGTTGTTGTATATGCAAGATGAGGTAGTTTACTCAACTGTATACATTTCTTTTGTGTCAAATTCATTGTAAACCATCCGTTCGTTTGAGTAAACTGTTCTATAATCTTTGTAAAATGCTCTACTTTTTTTTAACACAAAGAATGAACTTTATTAGAACTAGCAAGGTGCTTTAAAATGCGATAAAAGATTAAGAATTACTTGCAAAACTACACCAACTTTTGTAAAGCTAATGCATAATAGTTTGTTTGCAACGATTGGTTAATATATAGATTAAAATTCTATTGCAAAAAATTGCAACTTTGTGCAACTAGGGGACAGATTAAAGATACTTGCATATTGTTTACCCCACTCTTTTGTGACTTAACAGTTTATTAGTCCCACTCTTTTCTCACTAATAGTATGTTTGCCCCACTTTTTGTGACTAATAAACTTTCAAACCCTCACCATAATTGTTACTACTTTCCATCAAACTTTTTATGAATGGCCAGTAGACTCCACTTGGTGTTCTTTTTCCTTCTATAAGAATCTTGATAGTGACAGACTGTAAATTTGTGGGCATTATTGCGTTCATGGGTCTGTGTTTTCTTGATTTGACTTATGGTTTTTGTATGTTTGGATTTACAAGGTATGCCGAAGGTACAAGCAGTACTTGCAGCAAATGCAGATGGTGATTTCATCTTTTGAGACAGTAGCTGGACTTAGTGCGGCCACTCCATATGTTTGTTTGGCTCTTAAGGCGGTTTCTCGTCATTTTCACCTTGTAAAGAATGTTATTTCTGAACAACTATCCCAAATGAGGAAAATGGTGGGAGAGGGTTTGTGTTCTTCGACCACTACGAGTAGCAAAGCTTTTGATCCTAATGCGACAAGTACGTCTCATCTAAAATCTGTGGATCATAGACTTGGGAAGTATGGTGGAGCGGCTGGATACTTTTCATCGCAACAACCCGCGTGGAGGCCACAGAGAGGGCTCCCAGAACGTGCTATTTCCGTTCTTAAAACATGGCTTTTTGATCATTTCCTTCACCCGTAACTCTCTTTCACTTTCTCTCTGTCGTTAATATTTATGCATGCAATTTTGTATTCTTTGAGGCCCGAACATGATACCTTGTGTCATGTTGGAGCTTTGAAGAATTGACACATTCAACGCTTAAAGCGTTACTTCTATTATATTTTCCTTTTAAAACACTTGCATTTATTTTGATCTTATTATGTGAAGGTACCCTTCGGATGCAGATAAGCATATGTTGGCAACACAAACTGGCTTAACCAGAAATCAGGTTAGCAATCTTTGACTTCTTTGTCAAACTATACATTTAATTATGTTTTCTTCAAGTATCTAGTATAGAATATGTCTTGGCAAGTTGGCATAGCATTACTGTTTGTACAGCCTGATATATTTTTGATTTAGACCTATATTAACTTGATGGCTATAAAATTTAGTAATAAAAGTTGACACAAAATTTATTGAAAATATAATACATCGCAATTTTAATATGATACAAAGCTAAAGTGTTTATGTAAAATCGGGTAAGTAAAATAAATATTTATGCGGTATGAAAGTTGTTGCAACGAGTAGCTAGGCTTTAGGCCATATCGACTTGTGTTAAGGGTTTCTTTTTGTGGCCTTCACCGAGGGATTTTCTTAAATTAACAACGAATGCATGTATATTAGTATGTTATAAGTCGAACATTACAAGTTTATACTAGTCGTTAGTGAGATATCATTCATGCAAAAGTTGTAAACTTGTTGTAACACCACCTACCTTATGCAAAAAATCGATTTGCACTTTACCAACTTGGACCATATGAATTTTATTGACGCGTCTTTTGATTCAGGTGTCGAATTGGTTCATAAATGCAAGAGTTCGAATCTGGAAACCAATGGTCGAAGAAATCCACACACTTGAAACAAAAGGCTTGACTGAACAAAACTTAACTAACCCTCAATCAGAATGTCAGGACCCTAGCCGGATGGACATAAGCTCGTTGTCAAACACACAACCACCAGAATGTTCAAGAAACACTGGTGTAACGTTAGACGGACCAAATGACCAACTACGAGACCATGAGAAACTGGCTCGGCCCGAGTACCAGATTCCTCTATCCAACATGGACCGGCTCATGAGCATTATGCCCTACCCTCAAGCCACATTTGATGCAACCCGATTGGGTCCAGTTTCACTTACTTTGGGTCTTAGACAGAATGCTGAACATGTTCAACAGTTGCAACAACATTTTGGAGGTCAGTTGATTCATGATTTTGTTGGTTAGGTTATAATTTTATGCGGCGGAGACAACGGGGTACAACCGTTGCAATAAGAAAAAGGGCGGTAGGAGATAGAAAAGGATACGGCTCGAGGATATGCGAAACATTATTTTTAGTTTCCAATGCTTAAAAGAACGAAAAGATATGTTCAGGATTGTATGCTTTGTACGTACTTGCTAAAAATGGAAGTTCATTTGAAAAACCCTAATGTTTGATTTCCAAATTTGGGAGTATTTCTATTACAGCTCAAGCTGGTAAAATCGAGTATACCATGGAAATGTTGAATTTGGCAAGGAAATGCTGAAAGTAATCATTAATATTGAGATGATGCTTCAATTTGAAATATTGGGTAAAGACCTTGCAATCTATGTCATGCTACTATGTGTGGTTTGTTTATCATATCTTTTGCATAGCTCTATATCGACATGTCACATGTGTGTAACATCTCAGCCTACTAGTGTCTTCCTAACCTGTAAACATATAAAAACAGATTTTATTAACTAAAAATATGCACCGTATAACTTTTGCAAATAACCCCGAAAATTTTTTTATAACAATTATCAAATACTTGCATTGTTTTACAAAGCGATCTTGTTTGCTTACAACAGTGTCGTACATGAACTTCATCAAATAATACCCCGATGCCCATGTCGCTTTTGTTGGTAAATCTGAATGCAAATAAACAAGCAGATTTTACACAAATATGCAAAAACCAAATCAATTATGTTAAGACAATATTAGAACCATAAAATAGGAACCATTAACAGAAAGGAATCTAAAGTATGAGCATTTTAAAAGTATCAAAATAGGATACGTTTTGCATTAAGATGATACAATCAAGTACCGACTATTAAATGTTGCTTCACTTCGTAAATATGTAGTGATGAACTAAAATAACTAGAAAAAGTTGTCATAAGCATGCCGCGTTAGAAAATACAAAAACTTAACGACGGGCGGAATTCATTTATATATGGGGTAATAAAATTGATAATTTAAGATGAGTTGTATCGTTGATGTTTGGTGGTGAATTTGGAGGTGTGGTGGCAACGTTGGTGACTATATATGGTGGGAGCTAGTTGGTGGTTTATGTTTGGTTTGATCAGTTAAGAATAAGTGAGAAGACAAGGGTAGGGAATATGGAAACGAAAAAGAAGGAAATAAGGGGGAAAAAATTTGAGATTTTGAATCGGGTGAATTTAAGAATGGGCTTTTTTTTCATTTTCATTTTGGGGCAATTGTATGTAAAGTTTTCAAAGATTAAAAATTATGTATTATTTATACAAATTTTAACTAATTATCGTATATGGATATGTTTCTTAGTGTAAGTATATAATTTGGGTGTAAACGCATGCAGTGAAATCGAGTACTGTCGAGAGTGAATTAGACTCGTCTACTAAAACTCAAGCTTGACCGAGCTTCAAATTTAAAGGTAAAGCTCGACCCAGCTCCTAAAACTCGAACTTGAAACTTGACTTGAGATCGAGGAAGAGTAGGGTTGTTATTCGATAAATAATCTTCATATCAAGCTCGACTCGCTTCGTGTCGATATTACTTTATTTAAGAAAGGACAATTAAGTACATATTACTTTAGAGGTTACTGTTGGGTTTTATGAATACATAACAATTATAAAACATAAACATCATCAAAACAAATAGCGGAAACAAGTAGGATCTAAATACATGTAAACTAATTAACCGAATTTAAATAGAATGCGTACCTTTTATCAATCCATGCAATTAGGGTTTATGAAAAGCCCAAATTAGGATCAAGAACCAATAACCCTAAAATTAGGGTTTGTGAATTTCGATTTCACAAAGAAATCGACCCCAGATATACAAACACAAGTGTATTTGCTCTTCGTCCATGTACACACGTATTAGTAGCGAATCAATGAGAAAAGCTAGGTTCTTGATCACGAAACAAATCTATCACTTATGTTGTGTTCTAGAAATCGACACCCAATGTGTTTGGAGTGTGGAAATCGTTCGAAAAACAAGAGAGGGAAAGAAGAGGAGAAGATAGATTAGTTAGGGTTACAAGAGATGGAAAAATCACAAACCATTTGTATTTATAGCCTAGAAACATTGGAGGACAAGTTTGAGTGGAATATGGTTTGCAAAACCCCACCCACGACAGGTTATGACTCCTCATGGAGTTCTAGAACTTTTCCGACTTCTATTTTCATCTCTAGCCCTTTAAATTAATATTTAACGGCCGTTAACCAAACTCCGTTAAATACCAACTCTCGTTAAGTGTTTTATTCGTGATCAAATAATTAAATATAACATTTTATATATTAATTATTTATACATTGATTCTCATACGTAATGTGTGCAATCCCGAAGTCTCGAGTTCGAAACCGGACATACGCATATTAAAATATATACATAACCTTTCAGCTCCCACTTGGATATATATTACTACATTAATGACATTGGTTCAGTCTAGCTTAACACGCCAATGCCCCCAGATTTGAACCGAGTGTGGTTCCATGGAAAAACCATTTTAATGATTCATCATTATACTTATCCTTTTGCTTCTAATACTTCATTAACTATGGATATGGATCTAGTCATTCCATAATTTAATATTTTGTTTCTCGTTATATCTGATTGAACAAGATTACCAAATCATTTGAACGTATTCCAGATAGATCTTGGGTAAAGCCTTACAAACATCTTGTCAACCCTACGAGGGACCCAAAAAGTATATGCTTTGAAACAAATTCAAATGAGCAAATTCTCTTGACTACAAGCAAAACTCATGAACTTTGCAACACTTCTGAAAATAGCCCTTACAACCACCTTTTACGGATAGTGTTAGATTATTTCACACAAGTGTACTACATTCATAACAGTTATCTGGTATCTCAAGTCTGAGGATAAATATCTATGAGTTACTTAATGAAAAGGATCCATAAAGTACAATCATGTTAAGTTGGGATCTGTCCTATATTCAATTCATTGAATATCATGTGAATTTAGCATATCCCACGCATCAATATACTTTAAGTATATTCTACCAAAACTCAGATTTGCCTTAATTCAATGACATTCCCACATCATTGATCGACAACGGACTTTTAGAATAACATAATTTATTCACGGATTAAATATGCAAATATAGGATATAATATTAAGAAAATGAAAAATAAACATAACCAATATTTTATTTTATTTAAATAACATTTGTTCATAGCATCTCTTATCCAAATAATAAATAGATCAATGCATGATAATACTGGTTAATAAATTATGTCTCAAGTAATGACAATCATACTTGTTAACAAGACATAATTTCAACTAACTTTGATCTATTGGAATTTTGAGAATACTTATTTCAAGAATTCAGCTAGTGAAGTTCTTGTATGTGCATTCAAAATATCTTGATATTGCCACATAATATTTCATAAAGTGTGTGACATCCCCAACCACCAATTTATGACAATTAAACTTCCAAACATTTCAAAGTTTAACGTATTCTTATTCTTTAATGTATAACGCAACTATACTCTTAGTTAAGCATAACCAGTTCACATGGCCATTAACAAGGATGAAATCCTCCCATGACTAGTATTGAGTGTCATCTCAATTATACCAGCATCATTGTATACAAACAACAATATGCTATTTAAAATCCCCGTAAATTTCAATATCTAGTGTGTAATGTTTGATGACTTCCAAAACTTTCAAGTTTGTTGGCTATGACAATTACGCAACAATTGTTGTATTGCTCATCCATAGAATCTATGAGCAATTCCAGGTTGAGGAATGTAATTAAAACATATTTCATTAAAATATTCATTACACCAGTTATCTAATAACTTTATGAGATATCAATGTTGTTAAATCATTTTGCATTCAAGCATGATACAACAATAACTTGATGTACATGAAAAATCCTTGTGTCAAACTAAGATTTCATTCATGTTCTACAAATCCATTTTCCAAATGATATATCATGTTCTATTTAGACTCATTTATTTATCGCACATGTTTATTAATAATAAACATATATTCCAAGGTTTGTATGTCTTATTTTCTAAATCTTTCAAGTAAAGTTTCATTCCAAAATAAAACTTAACATTTAGTTTAGATGGAATGTTACTTCATAACATATAAGATTTAAAGAAAATAAACATTATACTCTCACTAGCTTTCAGAAATACTTAAAAATTATCTTATTTTAATTTTAAACCAAAAACTTGGATTTAATAGTTAAACATAAGAATCATCTCCTAGATACATGCATATATCCATTCATGGATTATTGCATTTTGTACACTTCCAAAGATTATTTGAATTAAAAAAATCCTTTCGATTACTTACCGACCTCGCTCAAGTAATCACTTAAGAAAGAGTTTTTATATTCCATTGTCATTTTTCATATTAATGAAAATAAGTATCACAATAATCATCTTTATATATTTAATGTGTCTAGAAAAGAATATTCAATCACAATTAATTACTTAAGTGTGATTAATAATCTTGTCACATACATTAAATATGTGTACAATATTGTCCATGTAATTTCTACACAAAGATTTAAACCACCAGGGTTTTCCTTCCCTTTAAAGAAACTTATCTTCATTAAGATAAACCAAGTTCCAAAGTTGATTATCTTTATGGATAGCATCTTAACATTCATAGTATTTATCACAATTCAATATCTGGTAAATGCTTCATCATGATTAACATGTTTACCATAATCCTGTAACTTATAATCCTTAGCATATTAATCAAATATCTGTGATATCCTTCCCTGATCTATGAATGAGAATTTCACCATCTTGAGGTATATCATTTACATGTTTAGCCTCACCATGTTATTCACTAGTGTGTTTTAGAAGATTATGTGTTTTAGTAATTTAATCTCTTCAAGATCTAAACAAAACTCCCACTTGCTTTTGTAGTTTAAAGACTATCTATAAATACTTTAGCAAGTAGAACAACACTAAATTGTTTTCTTTTGGGATATTACAAATACACATTGACAGTTCCTGACTCTAGTTTGTTAATAACCTACTCATAAGTAGTTTAACAAATTCAGAACTTCATTTAAAGACTTAATGTGATTCATCATATTCTATAATAAAATAGTGTCTTATTAATCTTTCTAGGAACACATAATAATGAAAGCGGAATATTCAATAAGAATTAACGTTATAATGAACAAGGTTTTTCATTATCATAAACTAACTAAACAATAATAAAGATCAAAGACTTGATCTAACACTAACTAACTAAACCCTAGACGTTTTCCCTACGTCTAGGTTCCCACACACACACACCTTTAGACGTCTACATCTTGTACGTACGTGCTAAAACTAATGACCCTATGTCTCTTTATATACTAGAGACATCTAGGGTTTACAAGAGGAATCATAATATGATTAGGAAACAATACAATTAGGAAACTAAATATTCTTTTAAGCATATATTCTGGAATCTTCCAAATCCTCCATCTTTTTGTAGTTTCCCTTCTTGTAACTTTTAGTCCTTCATGTTTCATTCTTCTTGTTTTGTATCATTAAATCTATAATAGACCCAACAATCTTCCCCTATTTGATGATGACAAAACAAACACGATTCTTGTACGAACTTCCCTAGACGAAGTAGCAGAAGTTGAGATAATTAAATCTCACCATGAATGAAACAATCTTCCCCTTGACTTAAACATGTCACTCAAACATCTCTTCCCCTTTTTGTTATTATCTAAATAGGGAACGTATGCAAATAATGATCTTGACCACCATGAATCAATATCATACTTCCAATCTAAGCCATCCAATGCTTCAAATCGCCCACCATTACGCATCATAAGAAAAATGGATTCAAAACAGTGGAAAACTCCAACTAGCAGTAGTAATAATGATCAACAGTAGTAAAAATCAACCACTTCCCCTTGAGTGATGCATGTACATGGTTAAACTTTTAACAATAAGCTTCCCCTAAAAACCCATATGTTAACCATCTTCTTGATTCTTCAAAATCTGTAAGCTCCTTGTAATGATCACTTTGTGAAGAAAAGCAAATATAACGAACTTGATGAAGAAGTAGAATTTCCCAAACTTGTGTCTTAAATCTTTTACTATCCACGGAACTCCATACTTATACGAACCAAATATAAGTAGACCGCAATCCCTTGAAAAGAATCCTCAACTAGTATGAGACACTGAGCACTACAATGTAACTCCTTTAAGTGATAGCCAATGTGTGCATAGAGCATCATAAGAAAAATCACACATTGCTAGATTCAACAAGCTAGATGATAAGAACACAAACCAAGTAATTCCACTTCACCTTCAAATAAGTGATAAATAATCATCTTCGTAATCAATTCTTCAATAAATCAAATACGAGCCTTTTTTAATCCTTTTAAGAACATAAATTTCTTCCTGTGTATGTGAACCAAACAACCATTCTGTGTGTGTGTCATCCAAAAATCCATAATCATTATCACGCTCAACTTCCCCTTGAATCGAAAACCATATGAGAAAGAATCAGTACCTTAAGTAGTACTTTGAGAAGGAGCAGCACTTTAAGAAGTACCTCGCAGCAGTACTTAGACCTACGAGCAGTACTTTGATTATATAAGCATCAACAGTACTTTAAAACACGAGCAGTACTTTCAAACTTGAATCTGCAGTACTTTCAAAATCGACAGCAGTACTTTCAAACACGAGCAGTACTTTCAAACTTGAATCTGCAGTACTTTCAAAATCGACAGCAGTACTTTCAGCAGTACTTTCACATAAAAGCTCAGATGGAAGATCCCTTCGGTGTAAAGTTAGATTGATATATAGAGAACATCCACCAAAAATTTCGTTACGATCCAACGGTTAACGAAAAAGTTATGATCGTTTCAAAACAGTGTTGTTGTAACCTTACGGATTTTTCTGCAGCAGACTTCGACTGCTTATAACTTTTGATTGAGAGCTCCGATTAACAATCCCTCTGGTGAAAAGTTAGATGGATATACTGAGATGCACCCGAAACAATTTTAGCTCGATCCAACGGTTCAATAAAAAGTTATGACGTTTTTAAAACAGTGCTGCAGAAGTATTACGAATTTTTGACAGCTTCAAATTTTTCCTCCTTCTTCTTCGAAAAACCTTGTACCCTAGATATCACGAGCCCTAGGCTCTGATACCACATGTGAAGATCGTTGTAACTCTTAGACGAGGTCTAATATTATATCTAGGAACACATAATAATGAAAGCGGAATATTCAAACATAGAATCAACATTATTATGAACAAGGTTTTTCATTATCATAAACTAACTAAACAATAATAAAGATCAAAGACTTTATCTAACACTAACTAACTAAACCCTAGACGTTTTCCCTACGTCTAGGTTCCCACACACACACACCTTTAGACGTCTACATCTTGTACGTACGTGCTAAAACTAATGACCCTATGTCTCTTTATATACTAGAGACATCTAGGGTTTACAAGAGGAATCATAATATAATTAGGAAACAATACAATTAGGAAACTAAATATTCTTTTAAGCATATCTTCCAGAATCTTCCAAATCCTCCATCTTTTTGTAGTTTCCCTTCTTGTCACTTTTAGTCCTTCATGTTTCATTCTTCTTGTTTTGTATCATTAAATCTATAATAGACCCAACAGGAGTCTTATTAAGTATATTCAATTCATACTCAATTTTCTAACCTTGATAACTTTTGAAAGAAAAGAAGATATAGTTATCATGAATCAAACAATATAACAAATGTTTGATTCTTCTAACTGAACATACCATATACATACAGTATTTCATTAGAATTAATATTGTAAGACAATCTAACAATATGTAAGATAAACATATTCCTTTTGGCCTACCTATTTACCAACTAAATCAACTTAATGGTATAACAGAATTTTCAAGCCAATTGCATGCTTTATAACATAAGTATTCTTTGATCAAGTCAAAAGACATGACAGTTATAATGTCTTACTTTATATTATTAAGTCTTTAAAAGACTTCATGTGTGTGAGAATAAACGGAAACACATAACCATGTATAATTTAAAGTAATTATGAACACCACGTCTTGGTTTCAATTAATTAATTTTCAAGTTAATATACTATTTATGTCATTCAAAGAATAAACAAATATTTAAACTAGCATTAGATTACTTTATTATGTCATTCCTTAAAGTGTCCAACTTAAGAAACTGCAAAAGCAACCACGCTCGATCTCATGACAAGTGGAGATTTACCTTGAGATGACAATCTAGCTAAGATCTCACTTAACCTAAATTGTAACTTTAAGGTATTTCTTTAATTTTTAATGACATAAGACATAAAAGGAGTCTATGTTATAATCTTGACACATGTTCTAAATATTAGAACGTTAATCTCTTACCTCACGATCAAGAAAATCCATTAATCATATTTTTATGTGTTGTTCCTTTGCACACAATAAATACTTCTCTCACTTATGCATAGAACAACATCATGTAGTTGATAAAAACCATGACATTCGTTTGTTTATGTGAGCAATATGATAGCGTCATAGATATATAAGCATTAAGGGTAGATATAGGACCACTTAATTATCAAGAAAATATTCATGACTATCCTTGAGAATATGAATATCTACATTTTTGAACGTAATGTATTATTTCAAGAAAATCTAGAAATAATCTGAGTTACTACCAAGATAATAAAGCTTGTAACTCCCACTAAATTAGACAACGTTAAAATAATGCCTTATTCAGTAATACACCACAATAATCCCACTGGATTTAACAACATTGTAACTATTTCATTAACCAGTGAAAATAGTGTGCTATTACGTTGTTACTCCTTTGTAAGACCATTCGTAACAATTACGTAGGTATTAAGAGAGTGTTTCTATTCTTTGGATGATGGGTCATCCGTCAATGCTATTAACTTGAAAAATTGAGCATGCAATTTCTTCCTTAATAGGTCTACCATCCCCATAATGGTGTGTAGCACCTTTAATTGGTCAAAGCCAAACAACTAGATAAAATATATTAGTTTGTCTTTTACCAATTTTGCGGTAATTAGTCTAGCTTCTAATTTAATAACTCATAAAAAACGTCAAACATGTTTTCTAATTGAACAAAATGTCATATAATAATTCAATCACCAATAGAGGGTAATGAAATCTCTTAAGGAAAACAAGGTGTGCAATTTTCTTAACTATTAAAGTTGCTATGAGTTATATTAGAATTTAGACAATTCTAATGTTCCTAACATACCTTTCTCAATCATGAAAAGGAATAGGATTGAGTCTCATACTCTTCTTCCAAAGAAAAGAGACTATGTTTGTCTTTTTAGTAAATTTTTCTTGATCAAACATTTGTTTGAAAACAGAGCTAGATCAAATTACCAAAGCCCAGAACATGTTTACGGTTTAATGTTGCATTAATACAACCAAAAGAATTAACAAAATTCAATTTTAGTATTTTCAATAATTAAATCTTTCAAGAAAATTAAATACCCTTGATAAATATTCATATTAACCATAGAATTATCCTTGAAACTAGGACCCAAATTGCCATAGTTCCACCACATCAGTAGATCTGCTAGTGATGAAAGTATTCAACATGGTAATTGTCGAACAATAATTGACAAACAATTTTCAATTCCTAAGTATGGGATTACAATTTGCCAAACCTTTATGCAAATGTAAGCATGTTTCATCCAATCTTATATCTTAAGTCATAGATCTCACTAACCAACTTAATTAAGCTGTCTAATTTAGAAACTGCAAATTTATTCCAGTTGAGATCTCACACAACATGGAGATTTACCTTGTCATTGCAATCTAGCTAAGTTCTCACATAACATAAATTACAACTTCAAGTGTTTCTTATCATTAGATGACATAAACTTAAATTTAATGGTACAAATTTTTGATGTGTAATCAAAACTTATGTATGAAGAAGCATGCATACATCTTCATAACATAAAATTTTACAAAACTTTACTCATTAGTTTTTAAATTATTAAGATTAAATTCTACAAAGTTTTAATCGATGCGTTGAGAAACTTACAACTTTGCATTAAGATGCTTCGTACATATAATGGTTATACTAGGTAGCTCCAAATATGACGCACAAAGTGGCAGAGAAGCTGGTCAGCGTGAAGCATATTAAAAACCCTTCTTCTTTTGAGTCGCAATTTAATGTCGGACCCTCCTTAAACCACTCACATAGTTTGTCATAATGGGTGAGCCGTTCTAACAATTTAGTACAGTCGCATCAGTCGACTAAAAGTTCAAGATTTAATACTTAGAAAACAAATCCAATTTCACCATTATTTAGTTCAGTTAACTTTTATTTTCATAAAAAATACCCGTTTGCTTACAAACATGTCAAACAATTTTATAAACAAAAGTAACAATTAACCAACTCAAATAATGCACATATATCATAAAAATTAAGATATATAAAAACAAGTAGCCACATGCATAATCTAAGCTTATAACAATGCATATATTAACTAGGGCTTTCACCTACTAAGGTAAGTGAGCTACATACATCGACGAGTCCATTGCGTAAGCCACAGTTAATCATATACCACATAGCACATAATTGATTGATTAGATACATTGAGGTCTTCCCCAATTCAATATTTATCAAACCATTACATGTGAATTTTTTTAACAATTAATCACATAAACATATACTTAACGCTTTAATCATATAAGCAATAATCCATGATAAAACATGCATGGTTTTACCATGGATTCCACATAAAAATTATTCAAGAATTCCCAAGATACGCATAATTATGTCACATAACGATTACACATAATTATTCACATAAAAATTTTACATGCAATCTTAGGGTTTCTACAAGTTTTAATAATACTAAAACCTAATTAAATAAAATTAGGGTATTCGACCCATATTAAAAAAAATTAGGGTTTTCAATTTTTAAACCCCTAGAAACCATAAACATGTAATAATCACACAAAGGTTCAATTTTTATGTGTTTTGGTAATTAATTACATGGTATTAACGGCTCGTGATGCCACTGTTGGGTTTTATGAAAACATAACAATTATAAAACATAAACATCATCAAAGCAAATAGCGAAAGCAAGTAGGATTGATGAGTGTCTAAATACTCATCATTTTTGTACCTTTTAAACTGCAAAAACATCTGAAAACACTCAGAAATGCATCAAAATGATGAAAATATCACAAATAAGTGTTTTATGTGTTTTAAATGCAAAAATACCAAAATCAGATGAAAAACGTATCAAGTTTGCATAAATTGGCAGTTTTAGTCCCCCAAGTTTCAAAAGTTGTCAAAAATCAGTCCCTGGTAAATCAAAATAAAGAAAAAATGTCATTTAAGGTCCATGAGATTCAAAAGTTGTCAAAACAAACCCTTCAAAGTTCAAAAATTGAAAAATTACAACTTTGGTCCCTGAACTTTGAAAAATGTCAAAAATAGTCCTTGGTGAATTTAAAAAGTGAAAATAATCAAAAATAAACCTTGTACTATTCATAAATGGCAAAATTGGTCCTTATGGGTAACTTTTGAGAAAATTACAAGTTTGGTCCCTAGAGTTATAAATGTGGCAGTTTTGGTCCTTGGAATTATAAAAAATGGGATTTTATCAAATATGGTCCTTTTACTATTAAAGAATGGCAAGATAGGTCCTTGTATTAACTTTTGGAGAATTGCAGGTTTAGCCCTTCAATTTTCAGCAAATTACATGAATGGTCCTTGTGATATACAAACCAAACGAATCCCTTTTATTATCCAAATCCAAAACCAGTGAACCCAAGCCCAATATAAGCCCAAACCCAAAAGTTTAAAAAATGAAAAACCGCCAGTACTGTACACCTCCCTCTCCCACAACTGCAATCCCAAAACCAGAAACCAGTGATGGTTTTCTCCACTTTCCACCACCTCACCTGATCTCCCCAGCTGTATACCAACCCCCCTCCACCTCCACAAACACCAAATTTCATTAAATGCAATATACCTGCTCAAAGACTTTTCCCACCAAAACTTCACTTGTACGATTATGATGAATTGAGATGATCCAATGGCTAGAAATGAGTGGGAAAGACTCAGAGGTGTCGACAGAGTCTCAAAAAGCTATAAAGAGAAAAATAAGCAATATGAAGAAGTAAGTAGTGTAATTTTAGTTTAGGTATGTCGAACTAGTTAATTTTTAATTTCCAGTATTTAATTAAGCTTCCAAGTACTTTCTTATGTAATTTCAGTGTATCATAAACCTTTTTCAGTATTTAATTTCAAGTAAGAATTTATCTTATGCAATTTTCAAGTTAAAAATATCAAGTTCATGTGAATGATGTTTATAGTTGATGTTATGCAATTATAAGTCCATATAAGCTCCCATTTAAGCTTTTATAAGCTTACTTTAGCTTATTATTTACTCAGAAAGTTTCCACTCAGATTTTACTCTCAAACACTCACAGTCAACAAAAGTCAACCGATAAGCATCATTTGGATTTGGTCATGATATTTGGTGATGCAGAGCTAATTTTGGATTGCTTATTGGTATAGAGCTTCTTGGGAAGCTATAGGTGTAATCTCAGACCTTGGTTCTCTGTCTTGTGCATTAACTTAACTTGTAAGCCATTTCTTAAAAATTTGCAATTTTTAGTATAGTGGTTATAATCCTGTTAAATATAGCTTAATACTGTCTAATTATAGTCATTATCAGTTAATAAATAGATAACTTGGTTTAAAAAAACTTGTTTTAGTACAATAAGCTTCAAAACAGTTATATTAAAGGATGTTTGGATTTGCTATCTGCTTGATGTTCAAGGTTATTTGTGATATCATTGTTAGTTGGTACATGTTCTATTAGTTCAATATAGCTCAGTCAAACAACAAAAACCAGTCCTCATTAGTTTAAAAGTCAAAATCAAGTTTAATCTTGTATTGCTTGTTAACTGTTGAAATTTAGATTACATAATCATGCATACTAGTTTAAAAGTTGTTTATCTAGCCTAATTCAGTCTCATATTAGCCTAATACACCAAATTAGATCATCTAGGATCATTAAAAGTTCATTTAAGTCAAAGTCTTAGTGAAAATTAAAAAGTCAAAATTTCCTAAATACAGTTTTTGAATAAACTTTAGAATTTTATTGTGTGTTTAATACTAAGATTTAGCTCATAAGCTTTTGGAATATTCAAATATAGCTGCTCATATTAATTAGAAAAATATAAGTTTACTTTTAATTAGCTTATTAAGTGCTTATTTTTTAGTTTGTTTTGAGTCCTTATTTAGAAAACTGCCCTGTGCACACACTCAGCATACACTGAGTGTGCACAGGAAACTTGTAAGCTTTGCACAAGCTTCAAATAAGCTCATTAGGAGCTGAGAATTGGTCCATGTATAGTCTGCTAGGTGGTCTTGAGTTCTCAACATCTGTTTTTCTATTTGGCTTATTAGATCAGCTGTTGCACTAGCTTGAAGTAGCTAGTCAAGGCTGCTTGGTTTCTTAGTAAGTAATTATCATCAAATCATGATAGTTTGCATTACAGAGGTTTAGACTAGTTGAAATAGGTTAGTATTAAGTAGTTATAGCATAACCTAGCTTCTGTGTTCATTTGGTGTCCAATTGTGGTCTTTGGCTTATTTTGAAGTGCTTATTCATAAGCAGTTTCACTACCGATTCCATATCTTACACATAAGCATATGTTTTTATATTTTTTATAAACTTAGAATAATATTTTAGACTTTTCCTGAATTTTTCATAATTTTCTGCCACTGTTTGCTATTTTTCTTATTTTAAACTAGTTTTTAATCCTTTTTAATTAGCTTTTATTACAAATAAATCAGAAAAAAATTTAAAAAAATATGTTTTCAATTTTCCTAGATTAAGATAAATATAAAAAGCCAAAAAAATATTTTTCCATAATTTTCTTAGTTTAAATAGTATTTTCTAGCATTTTAATTAGTTTTAAATAGTTTTTAATTAATAATAAATATTTAAAAAGTCTAAAAAATATCTTTTCAGTTTTAAAATTAGTTTTATAATATTTTAGATTTTTATAAGTTATAGTTTCATTTTTCTAAGTTAATTTTATATTTTCTTGTATTTAAGTGCATTTTAAATAATTAATAAATAGTTTTTAATTAATAATAATTAAATAAATAGTCATAAAAATAATTTTATTTTTCTAATAATTTTCTAGTATAATTAGGATTGTAAAAATGTATTTTTCATATCCGTAGGTATTTTCCTTCTTTATTTTCACATTTTATTTATTACGTTCACATAATTTTATTTAAACATACGTTTTAGGTTTTAAACGTTCATCAATTTTAAAAATAGTGATAGCGTTTATTTAATATAATTTATCATTTTAATTTTCTTTAATTTGCATTTAAGCCCCTGTAATTTACAAACCTTTTCTCTAGATATAATTATTCCAAATTCACAAACCTTTTCCCATTCAATATCACCCGATCACAGATTCGTTGTACTACAGTGTTCACACCTCGTTGGGACTTAACGACCCGGGGATACACTATATTCCTCTGATCTCAATTGTATTGGTTTCTGAGCTGTTTGAAGTTTATTACGGTTGACCATTCACAAGTGGTTAGCTTGTGTGATAAACTTGTGTTCAGGAATCAATCAAATTTTGGCGCCGCTGCCGGGGAGGTGTGCTGCGTTCACTACGAATTTGAAGCATCATTGTTATTGAATATACACCCATTGTATATTTTCCATCTTTGTCCATATTTCCTTGTTTTCATATAAAACCAAAATTATCGTGAAGTTAATTCGTTTGACGGATCGATTACCAAAAACATTTTTTATTCAAGTTTTCAACAAACACAAAAAACTCAAAAAGATTTTCTTTCTTATTTTTACAACATGTTTTTCAAAAATCCAAAAATATCCATCTTTACCCTTTCACATTTTTGATTCTTCATTTCTTATCCTCTGTAACCATTTGATTCTTTCTATGTCTTATCCTCACCCTCTTGGTTGTCAATGGTGTGGTGGTCCTTATAATGGTGGCAATTGCCCCAGTTGTAGCATGGTGGAATCAGGAAACGGGTCTGTCTATAACCAGGATCCCTATTCCTACCATAACACAACTGATTTATTCCATCAGCTACCACACTGTGAGACTCAGCAGTTTTACTGTTGTGAGTACTGTGGTGGTTCACACTACAGTTCTGATTGTCAATCGGGAAACACGCTTGTCTATGAGCAGGTTCCTGATAACAATTATGACTACAACACATATGACTCACAGCCACATCAGTTTTACTGTTGTGAGTACTGTGGAGGTCCTCACTCTAGCTCTAATTGTCAAACAAGGAATCCATTTCCTTGTAACAATAACGACTCTTCGTATCATGACCAACCTCTACAGTACCAAAATCAGGCACCACCTCAGCCTGAGCCACTTCCTCAAAATCTTCTCCTTGATCTTTTGGATTTAGTGAAAGATTTGAAGGAATGTAAACACTCCCAAGATAATCCAAATCAAAAATCCATGGAAGTTTTGTTAGCTGAAGAGCGGACTGCTAAATTAGATTCCCAGATTGCCTTTGAAAAATCTATTAGGGAATCAATTGCAAAAGAAAAAGCAGCCAAATCTAGCTCTCAATTCCGTTTTATTCCTGATGACAGTGATGATGAGGATACACTTGATATCCTTCAATTTTATCAAGATTCATCAAGTTCATCAGTTGAAATTCCTTCTATGAAAAATCAGGGAGAAAAGACTATGATGGAATTACTAGCAGAAGAACAAATGGAAAGTATAAAACATATGTATGCTAGTCCTTCTCAACTCCCTCAGTCTGTTGTTATCACACCCAATATTCCCACTCACTCTCTAAATATGGGGGATGAGCATCTTGACACTGTTCCTGAAAAGGAATCGGACGAATTCATAAAGTCTAGTGTTGAGAACCTTATCCCAATCCCGAGAGAGTCACAGGGAACTTCTGATCATATGTGTGATATCCCTTTCCCTCTTGAGTGTTCAAAAGATCATTTTGAGACTTTCTCCGATTTTAGCGATGATTGTAAATCTTATGGAGACATCGAGTATGTTGAAGCATCACTCCCACAGTCTGATCCTCTTCTTGAGGAGTTCACCAATGAACTCAATCACATCAGTCCACTTTCATCAGAAAGTGACGATGATCTCTTTGATTTCGAAGCCGATCTTGGAGAAACTAAAAGTCTCCTATATAATGATCATTCACTCATTTCTTGTCCCATTTCCGACTCTTCCATTCCTTCTCTCACTCCAGATGAGGAAGATGACAACTTTTGGAAAGAAGTCGATGCTTTTCTTAGTGATGAGTCAATTCCAACAGGGATTGACAATACTTACTTTGATTCGGAGGGAGACATCCTCTTTCTTGAAAATCTGTTGATTGAAGAACCATTTCCAGCTCTCCCTCTCGGAAATTTTGTTACCAATCACCATACAAACTTCAAGCCTAAGCTTAAAAATCTAACAAATGGTGATTTGCTCCTCACTAATGAAGAATGGGATTGCATTGTGACGCACATCTTTATTCCATTTTTCACAGATGGTGTGGTTTCTCGTTCCCTATTCTCCTTCAGGAATGAGGACACTATTTTTGATCCCGGCATTTTCATTTATCATTTGTGAGCCGGTTCTATGTATATCTCATCGGTGTGGAACTTTCACGACCTTCAATGTTTATACAAACATCTTGAATGAAAGTCCGATGGAGATTGTCTCTTCCACTTACTTCCCCATGAACAAATTAATTCGGGGTCGAGTCAAGCTAGCGACTCGGTAATCAAAAACAGTAGTTAAACATGGGTTTTCACCCGTGTGTACCACCCTAGTGTGGGGGAGATGCCCCACATGTTGTATATAGATCTAAAAAATGAATGAAAATTGTAAATATTAAAAAAGAGAATAATTGTTGTGTTTCTACACTTGGCTAGTAATATTCTCTTTTTACGTTCTAAGTTTCGGCATAACAGCCGGTACTTTAAATATTGAGGACAATATTCATTTCTAAGTGTGGGGGTAAATTCTGGCGAATTTGATCATAAATGTACCCTTTTAGTCCCTTTTTACCCCAAAATGGCCAAATTTTAAATTTTTTTTAGTGGAAGTACTATGTACTAAACACAACAAATGGTAATCAGTCCACCATGTCTGATAACGCTACACGCGTCGTTCGGGGTCAAGGAAACTTCCTTTTCTTCGAGCAAGTTTTATAACACCCTAGGCAGTGAACCTAATCGTTGTAGTGTAGTAATTAGGGTAAGCCACGGGTATTGATATCGTTCTCTAGGGGAATAGGAATGCTAGTAAGAAGTTACTACGCTAAGGTCAAGGTTGAGGAAGATTATTTTTTATCTTTTTATGTTTTATGAAATGGAAAGGTACGAATCTCGGGTATTGGATTGGGGGGGGGGTTGGTATTTCTACCGATTACTCTACTATTATCTAATTATCTAAACTAAGGTTGTGGGAGTCTATGTCTAATTAATGTGTGCTCGTATGATAGTTTAAAGATGTGTTTACTTAGGTTGTACTACTCCTTAATTATCTCCTATTGATGGTTGAGTTGTCACGTCCTTATTCCTAGTTGCGTTGTGTGTCTAAAGTTGTAGGGTATGCGTTTCTCCCTAAATCTTTGAACTTACCAAAGGGTCTCGTCTACAAACCCACTAGGGATGATAAACTCCTACTCTAAGGCGCTCTTTGGATGGTTTAGCCTACAACTACTCAGGTAATTATATTCTAAGGTTCACAAAGATGAACCAAGCATTAAGTACACAACGAATGATCTATCGCATTACTAGATCATTAATCAACTAAGATAAGAAACAACCAATCAATATTCAATAATTAAGTTTCATACTTTCTAAGCAAACACACAAATAAATTAGCCGGACATGGAGAACATGCAAGCATACACACAAATAATCAAAGACATAATTGAATTAATGAAGTAAAGACTTATCTTGATGTAAGATAGGGTTTAAAACCCTAAAATACTGTACAAGACACCTTAGGTTCGGTTTTAGGTTTTTACTCCAAAGACTCTCCACACAAAGACTGAAAAATTCGGATTCTATATATAAGATTACAATTGCGACGGCGTCACCTTATGTTTAGTGACGCCGTCGTGTCGCCGTCATTAGGGTTTCGTCTTGGCCATGTTAACCTTGCGACGGCGTCACCTTATGTCCGTGACGCCGTCCTCTTCAGCTTCTGACGTCGTCTGGATTGCATCTAGGCCGTCTGAGTAGCGACGGCCTACTCTTTCACAACTAGATGTCGTCACTTGAAAATACGAGTTTTGAGTCCTGTATCGTCACAATAATTTTGGGACGGCGTCGCCATTAACACCTGACGCCGTCGCCTTCTAGTTTCAGCAACTGTGAGTGTCTCGATTTTGACTTTGTCCATTTTCTTCATATATTCGCGCCTTTTCGTCCAAATAAGTGCCATTCCAGCATTTTGCCTTCACGAGACCTAAAAAGTGAAAAGGAACGATATTAAGCAATAACGGATACAAAAGTGATCAAATAAGGACTTAAACGACCCCTCAAAATTGTACCTTTTAAAACCTTATCAAATATCCCTACACTTGTTATTTGCTTGTCCTCAAGCAAATGTGCTTTTAGCCAATTAATTTATAAGTTAGAGGTCATGAAGCATTAATTCAAAATGGTCCACAACACATATAAGCCCCGCAAAAGTCATAACAAGCACGGAAATTACATACTAGCACCTCACATGGGGTGTTTGGATACTCACATCTCTCTCGGGTGTATATATGAAATATAACAAAATAGGAAATGGAAGATAAACACTCATTAACCGGTCCTAGTACATAGATTACCATAGGCTTGAGAATAGATCAAACCTCCATCGCTTTGGCGTAAGCACCTAGGAAAGACTATCAAAGAGGTCTTTAAAGGGTTGTAATGTTAGGCTTACGGTAGGGAAATAAGGGTTTGGTGGGATAGGCTATTTAGTGGTGGTAAGTCAAAAATCTTTATGTTAACTGCATATTAAGAATGGCGTTGCTAAGCCAAGACTCGACACTCTAAAACTCTAGGTAACTGAAATAAACAAACATAAATTTAAAGATAGATGTAGGATGGTAGCCCGTATAGTTTTTTTTTTTTTTTTTTTTTTTTTTTTTTTTCACACTCTATTTTTTTTCTTTTCTCTTTTTTCTATTTATTTTTTTTTCCATACACTTTTACTCTACCATCCTCTACGATAACATCAAAATACTAGGGATTTATAGACATATCCCTACACTTGAGTTTTTATTACTCTAACACTAATTTGACCCGATTTGAAAAGATCAAAACACTTGGGGTACATTATTACGCAAACAAAGGGAATTTGAATTTAACGTTCCCTTCCCGTCATTTCATAAACTTTAACTTTTCCCATGAATCCCAATCATCCCAAAACTGTATACAAAGGATATGACTCGACTTAGCAACTTATGCAAGCAACTAGATAATTGAACTAAGGGTTTGGGGTGATAACAAACATTTGCACTAAAAGTGAGTGCATAAGGGGTAGGCTAAGGCGATTTGGGTGTATATTTGGGGGTGGGGTGTAAACAATGCTCTTCATTGATATTCCGGAAAAACCGAAATATCACGAGAACCGCGAAAAGGATAGGCTGTGAGGGGTTAACTAGGGGTATCGTGTACTAAAGATGAGTACAACGCAAAGGGTGTGGGGGAATTACTCAACCGATGTGGAAGAAGTAATTATATTACAGGTATCAAACAAGGGTTATCCTAATGCCTCTTATCATTTAGTTATTCCTAACTACACAAGTGTAGCCTCACTTGCGATCTCGGAATGCATCACAAAACAAGTTCTAGAATCTAATATACTACCGGTTCACACTCTAAGCATTAAAGATGAATGCTTTAATTCCTACTAATCTAAGGGCGATCCTCACATTTTGGTGGAATTTGGGTGGTAAAGGGTTTTTGTGCTAGTCATGCAACTTCCTATCCGTGAGACGCTTTTGTTAAGACTAATGGCCCACTCCTATATGTCATGAAAAATTTTAAATTTGGTGCCAAAATTACCCTAACCGACATTTTTTCATGGTTTATTACACAATCACAATTGAACAAAGCAAATAGTCAAGGATAAGCATAGTTTCAAAGTTCCCGTTTTATTTTCCCTCCCTACACTTAAACTGAACATTGTCCCCAATGTTCCCCGAAAGTATCAAAGTTATGATAATGGAAGGTAATTAAAAACGAAAGAAACTAATACTCCCCTGATTAGCTCGGTAGGATCCGTGTAAAGTGGTGGTTAAATCCTTTTCAAGAAGAATTTATGCGTGAAAAGCTCCTTCCAATCTTATGTAACTTCTTCTTGATAAATTAAACCTGCACACTTGAAGAAAACAAACAACCCAACGCATCAAACCGAACAAAGAAAAATCACAACAAGATGTAATTCCAGACTTAAATAAGATATAATGCTTGTGGAATGGATGTTTGCAGATTTTCTAGAAAATTAAGACCTGAAAAATTCCAAAAATTTATAAGTTGCACAGAAAACGAGAAAAAGTAATCTGATGTTTTTACTCCTTCCTGACGCCGTCAGGTTGCAATCCTGACGCCGCCAGGTTATCCTGACAAAAACTGGTCTGCGATTTTCTGAAAAAAAATTCTGGAAAATTTACATCTTTAGAATCTGGAAAAATTTCTGCAAAAACATCCATTATGACTCGATACAAGCATTTGACTCGAACAAACAAACATATATATCTTTTAGTTAATTGTTATTCTCATGTTTACGTTTCTTTTGATAACGTGTGTAATCCTCCCTACACTTATCCCTTATGTAAAATACCTTTATATGTAATTAAGACGAGGTTAAAAACAAAATAAAGCATTTTTACAAATTTAAACATGAGAATAAACAATCAATAAAAGATATATGACACACAAATAAAAATGAAAAAGGAAAAACACATGGGTTGCCTCCCAAGAAGCACTTATTTTTGTTCGAGTCACGAGCCTGACTCTACCCTTATTTAACGGATAAAGGGGAGGTTTTCCCTACACTTAAGTTTAAGTGCGGGTGATAGTAGCGATACACACCCTTAAGGTGGAAATATGCCACGTGAGGTGAAGGGGGGTGTGAATGGCTTCCTTCATCCTAAAACTACCCAGACTAAATTGGTTGATGGGTGGGTTGGTTCCTCGTTTATTTAAGGACGGAAGTAAAGATTGAGGTTCCGGTTCATCAACACTAGGAAATTCCCTAGAACTAAGAGTAAGACTGGGACTACAAGTATTCAAACCTATATTTTCCAGTTGCGTTTGGTTCAAATGTTCAACCTCCATTGGGATTCCTAAAGTCTCTTCTACTACTTCCGGGTAAGTCACGTGCGGTGTGTATGCCTTAAATGACGGTGGGACTTTTGGGGTACCTTGTGGGTCTAGACTTTTCACCTTATCCTCAATCACTTCTACATCATCTATATGCTCATCATGTGCTATTTCCTTAGGTCGTGATGAAACCAAACTTAGTAATTGATCCAACTTATGGTTTAATGCTTGGTTGCTTACCATAATATTTTCACAGATTTGGTCAGTTCTCCTAAGGGCCTTACTAACAATAGTTTCTAAACATGGAGGTTGTTCACGAAAGTCTATCCTAGGTGAAGGCTCATACGAAGCACAGGTTTCACTAGATGAGGTGTATTGTGGGCTTGATGGAATGGTGAAATCCTCAAAAGGTTTATGGACTTGGTTAGTTTCTTCCCACCATCTTGAATAATCCGCTTTAGTAATATCATAATTATTTATGAAAAAACCTAATCGCGGATATAGTGGATTCGCGTTCTCCATAATGGTGAACGGAAGAGTCAATGGACAGGTTTTACGAACAAAGGCACAAAGAAGGGGATAGACTACAAGGAAGCTAATAAAAAGAAAAAAAATCTCACTTGATAGGAATCTTGTGAGTAGACCTAAACGAGATAGAAATCAAGCCTAAACAATAACTATTCCCCGGCAGCGGCGCCAAAAACTTGATAACGCTACACGCGTCGTTCGGGGTCAAGGAAACTCCCTTTTCTTCGAGCAAGTTTTATAACACCCTAGGCAGTGAACCTAATCGTTGTAGTGTAGTAATTAGGGTAAGCCACGAGTATTGATATCGTTCTCTAGGGGAATAGGAATGCTAGTAAGAAGTTACTACGCTAAGGTCAAGGTTGAGGAAGATTATTTTTTATCTTTTTATGTTTTATGAAATGGAAAGGTACGAATCTCGGGTATTGGATTTGGGGGGGGGGGGGTTGGTATTTCTACCGATTACTCTACTATTATCTAATTATCTAAACTAAGGTTGTGGGAGTCTATGTCTAATTAATGTGTGCTCGTATGATAGTTTAAAGATGTGTTTACTTAGGTTGTACTACTCCTTAATTATCTCCTATTGATGGTTGAGTTGTCACGTCCTTATTCCTAGTTGCGTTGTGTGTCTAAAGTTGTAGGGTATGCGTTTCTCCCTAACTCTTTGAACTTACCAAAGGGTCTCGTCTACAAACCCACTAGGGATGATAAACTCCTACTCTAAGGCGCTCTTTGTATGGTTTAGCCTACAACTACTCAGGTAATTATATTCTAAGGTTCACAAAGATGAATCAAGCATTAAGTACACAACGAATGATCTATCGCATTACTAGATCATTAATCAACTAAGATAAGAAACAACCAATCAATATTCAATAATTAAGTTTCATACTTTCTAAGCAAACACACAAATAAATTAGCCGGACATGGAGAACATGCAAGCATACACACAAATAATCAAAGACATAATTGAATTAATGAAGTAAAGACTTATCTTGATGTAAGATAGGGTTTAAAACCCTAAAATACTGTACAAGACACCTTAGGTTCGGTTTTAGGTTTTTACTCCAAAGACTCTCCACACAAAGACTGAAAAATTCGGATTCTATATATAAGATTACAATTGCGACGGCGTCACCTTATGTTTAGTGACGCCGTCGTGTCGCCGTCATTAGGGTTTCGTCTTGGCCACGTTAACCTTGCGACGGCGTCACCTTATGTCCGTGACGCCGTCCTCTTCAGCTTCTGACGTCGTCTGCATTGCATCTAGGCCGTCTGAGTAGCGACGGCCTACTCTTTCACAACTAGACGTCGTCACTTGAAAATACGAGTTTTGAGTCCCGTATCGTCACAATAATTTTGGGACGGCGTCGCCATTAACACCTGACGCCGTCTAGTTTCAGCAACTGTGAGTGTCTCGATTTTGACTTTGGCCATTTTCTTCATATATTCGCGCCTTTTCGTCCAAATAAGTGCCATTCCAGCATTTTGCCTTCACGAGACCTAAAAAGTGAAAAGGAACGATATTAAGCAATAACGGATACAAAAGTGATCAAATAAGGACTTAAACGACCCCTCAAAATGGTACCTTTTAAAACCTTATCAATGTCTAACCCACATAAGGATTGGCTAATCCAGGAGCAAACGGCTCTTGGTAAAGATATCTCAAATCCGTTTATGGCTTGCAATTTGCCCAAAATTGTATGGTGTTCAGCTCACCATATCCTAAAAAGTGAAGAGTTGGCTAGCCCGCAAGTTTATGGCTTGTGGTAAAGGCAGTTGAAAAACCATAATTGGTAATCGACTCACCAAAGATAATTTAGCTAAGAGTTGGCTAGTCCAGAAGCAAACGGCTTCTAGTAAAGACAAATCAAATCCGTTTACAGCTGGTGATTTGCTCAAAATCATTTGGTTATCATTGTACCAAGGTTCTTACTTGAACTAAAACAATTGGCTACTCCAGAAGTAATGGCTTTTGGTAAAGAGATTAAATCCATTAATTTTTCTCAAAACATTGCTAGGGACTAGCAATATCTTAGTGTGGGGGATTGATGAGTGTCTAAATACTCATCATTTTTGTACCTTTTAAACTGCAAAAACATCTGAAAACACTCAGAAATGCATCAAAATGATGAAAATATCACAAATAAGTGTTTTATGTGTTTTAAATGCAAAAATACCAAAATCAGATGAAAAACGTATCAAGTTTGCATAAATTGGCAGTTTTAGTCCCCCAAGTTTCAAAAGTTGTCAAAAATCAGTCCCTGGTAAATCAAAATAAAGAAAAAATGTCATTTAAGGTCCATGAGATTCAAAAGTTGTCAAAACAAACCCTTCAAAGTTCAAAAATTGAAAAATTACAACTTTGGTCCCTGAACTTTGAAAAATGTCAAAAATAGTCCTTGGTGAATTTAAAAAGTGAAAATAATCAAAAATAAACCTTGTACTATTCATAAATGGCAAAATTGGTCCTTATGGGTAAATTTTGAGAAAATTACAAGTTTGGTCCCTAGAGTTATAAATGTGGCAGTTTTGGTCCTTGGAATTATAAAAAATGGGATTTTATCAAATATGGTCCTTGTACTATTAAAGAATGGCAAGATAGGTCCTTGTATTAACTTTTGGAGAATTGCAGGTTTAGCCCTTCAATTTTCAGCAAATTACATGAATGGTCCTTGTGATATACAAACCAAACGAATCCCTTTTATTATCCAAATCCAAAACCAGTGAACCCAAGCCCAATATAAGCCCAAACCCAAAAGTTTAAAAAATGAAAAACCGCCAGTACTGTACACCTCCCTCTCCCACAACTGCAATCCCAAAACCAGAAACCAGTGATGGTTTTCTCCACTTTCCACCACCTCACCTTATCTCCCCAGCTGTATACCAACCCCCCTCCACCTCCACAAACACCAAATTTCATTAAATGCAATATACCTGCTCAAAGACTTTTCCCGCCAAAACTCCACTTGTACGATTATGATGAATTGAGATGATCCAATGGCTAGAAATGAGTGGGAAAGACTCAGAGGTGTCGACAGAGTCTCAAAAAGCTATAAAGAGAAAAATAAGCAATATGAAGAAGTAAGTAGTGTAATTTTAGTTTAGGTATGTCGAACTAGTTAATTTTTAATTTCCAGTATTTAATTAAGCTTCCAAGTACTTTCTTATGTAATTTCAGTGTATCATAAACCTTTTTCAGTATTTAATTTCAAGTAAGAATTTATCTTATGCAATTTTCAAGTTAAAAATATCAAGTTCATGTAAATGATGTTTGTAGTTGATGTTATGCAATTATAAGTCCATATAAGCTCCCATTTAAGCTTTTATAAGCTTACTTTAGCTTATTATTTACTCAGAAAGTTTCCACTCAGATTTTACTCTCAAACACTCACAGTCAACAAAAGTCAACCGATAAGCATCATTTGGATTTGGTCATGATATTTGGTGATGCAGAGCTAATTTTGGATTGCTTATTGGTATAGAGCTTCTTGGCAAGCTATAGGTGTAATCTCAGACCTTGGTTCTCTGTCTTGTGCATTAACTTAACTTGTAAGCCATTTCTTAAAAATTTGCAATTTTTAGTATAGTGGTTATAATCCTGTAAAATATAGCTTAATACTGTCTAATTATAGTCATTATCAGTTAATAAATAGATAACTTGGTTTAAAAAAACTTGTTTTAGTACAATAAGCTTCAAAACAGTTATATTAAAGGATGTTTGGATTTGCTATCTGCTTGATGTTCAAGGTCATTTGTGATATCATTGTTAGTTGGTACATGTTCTATTAGTTCAATATAGCTCAGTCAAACAACAAAAACCAGTCCTCATTAGTTTAAAAGTCAAAATCAAGTTTAATCTTGTATTGCTTGTTAACTGTTGAAATTTAGATTACATAATCATGCATACTAGTTTAAAAGTTGTTTATCTAGCCTAATTCAGTCTCATATTAGCCTAATACACCAAATTAGATCATCTAGGATCATTAAAAGTTCATTTAAGTCAAAGTCTTAGTGAAAATTAAAAAGTCAAAATTTCCTAAATACAGTTTTTGAATAAACTTTAGAATTTTATTGTGTGTTTAATACTAAGATTTAGCTCATAAGCTTTTGGAATATTCAAATATAGCTGCTCATATTAATTAGAAAAATATAAGTTTACTTTTAATTAGCTTATTAAGTGCTTATTTTTTAGTTTGTTTTGAGTCCTTATTTAGAAAACTGCCCTGTGCACACACTCAGCATACACTGAGTGTGCACAGGAAACTTGTAAGCTTTGCACAAGCTTCAAATAAGCTCATTAGGAGCTGAGAATTGGTCCATGTATAGTCTGCTAGGTGGTCTTGAGTTCTCAACATCTGTTTTTCTATTTGGCTTATTAGATCAGCTGTTGCACTAGCTTGAAGTAGCTAGTCAAGGCTGCTTGGTTTCTTAGTAAGTAATTATCATCAAATCATGGTAGTTTGCATTACAGAGGTTTAGACTAGTTGAAATAGGTTAGTATTAAGTAGCTATAGCATAACCTAGCTTCTGTGTTCATTTGGTGTCCAATTGTGGTCTTTGGCTTATTTTGAAGTGCTTATTCATAAGCAGTTTCACTACAGATTCCATATCTTACACATAAGCATATGTTTTTATATTTTTTATAAACTTAGAATAATATTTTAGACTTTTCATGAATTTTTCATAATTTTCTGCCACTGTTTTCTATTTTTCTTATTTTAAACTAGTTTTTAATCCTTTTTAATTAGCTTTTATTACAAATAAATCAGAAAAAATTTAAAAAAATATGTTTTCAATTTTCCTAGATTAAGATAAATATAAAAAGCCAAAAAAATATTTTTCCATAATTTTCTTAGTTTAAATAGTATTTTCTAGCATTTTAATTAGTTTTAAATAGTTTTTAATTAATAATAAATATTTAAAAAGTCTAAAAAATATCTTTTCAGTTTTAAAATTAGTTTTATAATATTTTAGATTTTTATAAGTTATAGTTTCATTTTTCTAAGTTAATTTTATATTTTCTTGTATTTAAGTGCATTTTAAATAATTAATAAATAGTTTTTAATTAATAATAATTAAATAAATAGTCATAAAAATAATTTTATTTTTCTAATAATTTTCTAGTATAATTAGGATTGTAAAAATGTATTTTTCATATCCGTAGGTATTTTCCTTCTTTATTTTCACATTTTATTTATTACGTTCACATAATTTTATTTAAACATACGTTTTAGGTTTTAAACGTTCATCAATTTTAAAAATAGTGATAGCGTTTATTTAATATAATTTATCATTTTAATTTTCTTTAATTTGCATTTAAGCCCCTGTAATTTACAAACCTTTTCTCTAGATATAATTATTCCAAATTCACAAACCTTTTCCCATTCAATATCACCCGATCACAGATTCGTTGTACTACAGTGTTCACACCTCGTTGGGACTTAACGACCCGGGGATACACTATATTCCTCTGATCTCAATTGTATTGGTTTCTGAGCTGTTTGAAGTTTATTACGGTTGACCATTCACAAGTGGTTAGCTTGTGTGATAAACTTGACTGTTCAGGAATCAATCAAGGATCTAAATACGTGTAAACTAATTAACCGAATTTAAATAGAATACATACCTTTTATCAATCCATGCAATTAAGGTTTATGAAAACCCCAAATTAGGATCAAGAACCAAGAACCCTAAAATTAGGGTTTGTGAATTTCGATTTCACAAAGAAATCGACCCAATATATACAAACACAAGTGTATTTGCTCTTCGTTCTTGTACACACGTATTAGTAGCAAATCAATGAGAAAAGTTAGGTTCTTGATCACGAAACAAATCTATCACTTATGTTGTGTTCTAGAAATCGACACCCAAGGTGTTTGGAGTGTGGAAATCGTTCGAACACAAGAGAGGGAAAGAAGAAGAGAAGATAGATTAGTTAGGGTTACAAGAGATGGAAAAATAAATCACAAACCATTTGTATTTATAGCCTAGAAACCTTGGAGGACAAGTTTGAGTGGAATAGGGTTTGCAAAACCCTACCCACGACCGGTTATGACTCCTCATGGAGTTCTAGAACTTTCACGAATTCTATATTCATCTCTAGTCCTTTAACTTAATATTTAACGACCGTTAACCAAACTCTGTTAAATACCAACTCTCGTTAATTGTTTTATTCGTGATCAAATAATTAAATATAACATTTTATATATTAATTATTTATACATGGATTCTCATACGTAATGTGTGCAATCCCGAAGTCTCGAGTTCGAATCCGGACATACGCATATTAAAATATATACATAACCTTTCAGTTACGTAATGAGAAATGCTCAAGAAATGATGAATAAGTGATTAAGAGTTGATAAATATTGGATTGAGAAATAATCAAGTGAAGTAACAAAGAACAAATGAAACATTGATGATAACACATCAAATATTGACCTAGTTGCATTATTTTGGTAATAAGTTTTCCATATGTTCTCTGATTTCGATAATAAAAGAGTCCACCGAACACGAAGAGAGAGATTTACGACTTTGGATTTATAACTAAAAATTGAAATTTCAACCTGCTCCCAATGCGAGTCGAATCACAAAAAAACTTCTGTTTTCGACACAATTCAAGACTCGCGATGAACAACACCTCTATAATTCACTTACGTCAAATTTACCAATGAGGAGTTTATTCCTTCATTTTTCCCTTTGTTTTTATTTTCATGTCCTCCCACTCTTTCACAACCACCTAAAGGGTTTTTTGGGCCATGAGAGACTGCTTTCATTCAAAAAATTATTTTCTACAATTAGCTTTTGTTATTTCCCATGCACAGAAATTCTTAATCCAGACTATCGTCAAGCAATGATTAACTGGACGATACATATCGATTGTTGCTTGTGGAAGGGTGTAATTTGCGATAATTTAAGTGGAAACGTAGTTAGTTTAGACCTCATTTGTGGTATACTGTCACAATTCTCAAATTCCGGTCATTTCTTAAATTAAATATGCATCATATTAGTTCATTCATGGCATTTCATTTCACATTTAACGCGTAATTTTTATATTTAATAAACGTTATCGCGTGAGTTATTATTTCGAACATCTAATCCGTTACTTTCAAAAATGATCCCGACATATTTTTATACTTACATTTAGTTGTAAAAACTATATTTTGAGTTTAACTAGTGTTTTAAATTTATTTTGTATATAATTCGTTAAATTTATATTATTACGACGCTTTTCTTAAAAACTTCTCGATAATTATCTTATCACTCAAATTTCACAAGGAATGTATTTTTACAACTTTTATAATATCATTATACTCTATTTTGATATATTAAAAATTTACTTGTACCTAAAAATTTCCATTTACCTTTACTTGTATATTTAACTACACAATTACTTACACTTTCTTACAATTTGTAAAAGTAAATATTTACACAACATTTTAGAAAAAAAAAAAAAAAAAAAAAAAAAAAGATATTTGAGAGACAATTGCCCCCAAAAAATCCGGCCATAGAGATTGCATTTATGGTTTGGTTGAAATTTTACTTACATATCTTAATATATACTCCAAACTTCACCTCATTCATTGGATCTCATTCACACTCATTATTCAAGTCTAGAAAAGTTCATCTCTCTTTGTTTTCTCTCCATAGAACCGGTTATCATCAAGAGTTAGCTAGGGATCATCAAAAATTTTACAAGTTCAAGTTTTACAATCTAGATAACACTCTTCATAAGGTTTTGAAATAAAAACCAAGAGTGTTTAGGATTAACCTTGGTTCTTTGCACCTCATCATAGTACTTGTAAGCATATTTCTATCATTTTACATATTTCATCTTCATTTTATATTCATCTCTTCATTTTTGGAGCAAGCATGCATGATTTGTGTTGTTTATACCATTTTTCCATTTATTTTAGAGTTATATATATAAATGGTCATCCTATAATTATCCCCTTGATATATGTTGGTCTTGATGATGATTAGGAACCCATGACACCCTAAGAAGGTGTATGGTAGGATTAGATTAGTTTTGGAGTTGATTTGAAGGGATTAGAATAGGTTTTGTCCGAGAAAAACTATTTTCGATAAGTATATATTATGTTCTGTCCTTGTTTTATTTTTCTGGAAAATCCGACAGTAAGCACGACATTTTGGCCTTGATATTTAGAAAATATACTTTAAAACGAATCCGTGGCCGCTTGAACGGATAAAAACGGAGTTATAACGAAGAAGTTATGGATTTTACAAGTTTGACGACGAAATATATAATTTTCAGAAATTTCAGCATACTATATTTTTCTTGTACGAGTCAAAAACGAGCCTTAAGCTTCACAAATTATTTCGACTTATCAAAAATATATTAGTTTACTTCGATACGAAGCTAAGGACGTATTATACGTAGAAAACGGATTTGAAACGACAAAGATATGCACGTTTTCATAAAATTGCCGTAACTATTATTTTCTGAAAAACTATATTATTTCTACGATACAAGTGTTACGGTAGCTGTAACGTCCATGTTGAGGGCTGTTTTTAACGAGGTTGTGAAACTTTTTGGAACGAAATGTCTTCTAATAAAATCAAGTTCACCGAGCATATTTTTCAAAACAACAAGCCGTTTGTATAGCGGAGTTATAATAAATTAATTACGGATGTCTAAACTTGGCCGAAACTCACTTTTTACACAACAATTAGCCAAAATCACTATCTTTAACCCTTATTATCTTTATGTTCGAGACCTTTTGGACGAAAACTCCTGAACTGAAACTTCTAGATTTCGATACAAACTTTCCAAAACCGTCGAGTTCGTTCTCTAACGATCGACGTACACCGTTTTACGACTAGTTTTCCAAAGCCATTTTTGTTAATTTCATGAAAATTCCGACGACATTGTTTTACGACGAAAAGTGAAAATTTCACTATAGATCATTATAAAACCATTGTAGGATGACATTTTGACATAAATACTTGTAAAGAAATTTTTGAATGGTCAAGACGTCAAAAGAGTATTTTTCGACGATAAGTATTATTTTCAAAACTCGCAAATGGTATAAATAACATACGAAATGCATGCATAGCATTACATTGCAACTCATTACATATCATATCATTCGTAATAGGTCCCGGTTAAAACATCACATTATACCTCGGTGTACTCACTCTTGTCGTCATACCAGTTTATCAAGTGAGTAATCACATCCCCTTTTTACCGTTTTAATATATTTTGGGGCGAAATGCATGAACCATACTTGAACTAAATTAATTCCTACTTTTGTGAACTCTTTTGGCTTGAACTTTTGAACTTGAATCAAATCCTTGAACTTAATTACGAACTTATGACTTGTTTGAACTTATTGAACCGTACATGCTATGACCCTAAAAGTCTCGCCTTATTGGTGGAGCGTACAAAGTCTCCCATGTTCGGAGCATCACTATAAAGTCTCCCATGTTCGGAGCATCAACTTAAAGCCTCCCCGGTCCGGAGCAGAATGTCTCCCTATGGGAACGGAGCATTTTCAATTTAAGTCTCCCCTGTTCGGAGCAGTGCAAAGTCTCCCATGTTCGGAGCATCTCTGAATTATTATATACTTGGTACTATATTGTGAACTATTATGACCACTTATACTTGACTACTTCATACGCTATCTTTTGTGCAATGGGTTGTGAATACACAGGTTGCAAGTTTTGTATGGGCGGAACTTGGAACTGAGTGGATTTACAATGCCTTTGCTTTGTGGACCATTTTTGTTGACCGAAAGCTTTGAATATTTCTTACGAGTTTTCTTATTTTGCTAAACGTGTTTACTCACCAACTATTTTCATAGTTGACCCGTTTTTCTCTCATGCATTTCAGGTGATCGTTAGTAAGCTTTTTCTACCAGGTCTTGCATAATGAAGTTTTCACTTGTCACTACAAATCATTATGTAATAGAACGCAATATTTTGGGAACTAAACTTTGTAATATATTTGCCGATGACGGCTAAACTGGTATTGTAATGGTGTACTCTTTCTTTTAAATATTAACGTTGGTATGTTCTATTATCTTGTGCTTATGTTCCTTTCCGTTACACCTCGTGTTTCCGCCTCCGGCGAGGGTGTGACAGATTGGTACCAGAGCCAAAGGTTATAGAGAATGCCGATTTTTCAAAAATAAAAATCACAGCTATAACCGGAAAATTTTTTTTTATTTTATTTTATTAAACATTGAACATCATTCGAGTCATCTAGTCCTATCGTTGCATCGTTAATCATAAATTATACATAGCCTGATCAACTATGTCTAATTTATGAAGAACCATGCAATGATAAGAAGGGTAAATTTAAATCATGTTTAGTCGAGTCTTTTGAGTCTGGTCACCTGAAGTTGCATTGGTCGGGTGGGTATGCATAGCATGTTTTTACGTTCACGTCTACATTACCGTACCTTGTTCATATCTTCTCTTTTCCATCTTTCGACTTGTTAGACATAGTATGTCTCTGTTCCTGTCATGTTTCGATCACTATAACACATTACCACCGTTCTGCACCTCATCTGACTTCGTTAGAATGTCGTTTACTCAACCCGATGTTTTGGTCCACTGTAGGATCATGGCTACAAGAAACACACGCTCAGGAGGTAACAACAACGGCAACCCAAACAACAATGACAATCCAGACAACAACGCTGCTGGAATAGCGGATCTACTCACCCAAATTATAACACATCTCGATGCTAGACGAACCAACAATGGAGAAGGTACTTCAAACGCTGGTCAAGGATGCAGCTACAAAACTTTCATGACATGCAAGCCAATGGAATTTCATGGTACTGAGGGTGCCATTGGACTGCTAACCTGGTTCGAGAATGTTGAGTCGAAGCTTAGTATCACGAAATGTGCTGAAGGAAACAAGGTTGAGTTCTCTGCTGGTCTACTACAGGGTCGAGCATTGACCTGGTGGAACAACCAACTACAGACTAGAGGAAGAGGGGCTGCAAATGCGTTATCTTGGGAAGCATTTAAGAAACTACTAACTGATGAGTACTGCAGAAAAGATGAAGTGCAGAAACTGGAAGAAGAATTTTGGAACCATTTGATGGTAGGAGTAGAGATCGACAAGTACACGATCCGGTTCCACGAGTTAACTAGGATGGTTCCTCACATGGTTTCCACTGTGGAGAAGTTGATTGACCGATATATATGGGGATTGATACCAGAAATTAGGAGGGATGTCACTTCGTCGAAACCAACCACTCTGCAAGCTGCTGTGAGTATGGCGTATCGCTTGACGAATGATGTGATCAGGTCTGGAGAACTAACAAAAGCAAACGACAATGGACGAAAGCGACAGGAGGATCACCAGGGAAACCGAAACCAGAATCAGCAAAACAAGAGGCAGCGAATAACTCAGAACTATGGGGCGACCACCCAGGAGCGCAAAGGATATGCAGGTCTACATCCTTTGTGCACTCGATGTAATTATCATCACTTAGGAGACTGCCCAAGGTGCGACAAATGTGGACAGACGGGCCACTTCGCGCGAAATTGCTCAAACAGAACTGGGAATCAAGGACAGAGAAAAGCATGTTACGAGTGTGGAAGTCTAGATCACCTTCGCAATACCTGTCCAAAGCTGAAAAGAACTCCCAATCAAGGAGGTAATCGTCCAAACTTGGCATTGGCAATAGAAGGCCCACAAGATCAGAACATTGAAATTCCTCCCGCACGTGGTCGAGCATTCTATCTGGGTACCGAGGAAGCCCGCAACGCTTAACGGGTACATTCTTTCGAACAACTACCTTATTTCTGTACGACATGATTTTGAGTGCATAACTTCCTTCCAATTCTTACCACGTTTACGACCTTGATTAATTTGAGACCTATTGATATCGACCTTAGTTGTTATATATTTTGTTGATTTGATTTGATTGTGTAAGCAAATTGAATATCGAGCGAATCTTTCAAAAGACTTCATTCAAGGATGTTGAATCCTACCTTTCTAACAACTTGTTTCCTAGCTTGATCTAGTGACAGTTCTTGTTTGATGAGTTGCGAAAATCAAGCTAAGAGACAAGTTTACTCAAGTCGGTTTAGTTTAATCTCATGACAGTTCTTGTTTGATGAGTTGTGAGGTTAAATTAGAATCGACTACCTAAAGGTCTTTTGAGAGCTACGTTCGATATTGGGTAAGTTTACCCTATCCAATCTAATCACGGGCACGTACTTAGTTGAATGGGGAACCTGTACGCATGGGCATTGATATGATCATTTAGACTGTTCGTACGAGCATGAACTTTTAGAACTCTTGTCGAGGTTCGGACCATAGTATCGTTAATCGAATCATGAGGACATGATTCCGCTGACATGGGAAGAATGTCACAATTCTCAAATTCCGGTCATTTCTTAAATTAAATATGCATCATATTAGTTCATTCATGGCATTTCATTTCACATTTAACGCGTAATTTTTATATTTAATAAACGTTATCGCGTGAGTTATTATTTCGAACATCTAATCCGTTACTTTCAAAAATGATCCCGACATATTTTTATACTTACATTTAGTTGTAAAAACTATATTTTGAGTTTAACTAGTGTTTTAAATTTATTTTGTATATAATTCGTTAAATTTATATTATTACGACGCTTTTCTTAAAAACTTCTCGATAATTATCTTATCACTCAAATTTCACAAGGAATGTATTTTTACAACTTTTATAATATCATTATACTCTATTTTGATCTATTAAAAATTTACTTGTACCTAAAAATTTCCATTTACCTTTACTTGTATATTTAACTACACAATTACTTACACTTTCTTACAATTTGTAAAAGTAAATATTTACACAACATTTTAGAAAAAAAAAAAAAAAAAAAAAAAAGATATTTGAGAGACAATTGCCCCTAAAAATCCGGCCATAGAGATTGCATTTATGGTTTGGTTGAAATTTTACTTACATATCTTAATATATACTCCAAACTTCACCTCATTCATTGGATCTCATTCACACTCATTATTCAAGTCTAGAAAAGTTCATCTCTCTTTGTTTTCTCTCCATAGAACCGGTTATCATCAAGAGTTAGCTAGGGATCATCAAAAATTTTACAAGTTCAAGTTTTACAATCTAGATAACACTCTTCATAAGGTTTTGAAATAAAAACCAAGAGTGTTTAGGATTAACCTTGGTTCTTTGCACCTCATCATAGTACTTGTAAGCATATTTCTATCATTTTACATATTTCATCTTCATTTTATATTCATCTCTTCATTTTTGGAGCAAGCATGCATGATTTGTGTTGTTTATACCATTTTTCCATTTATTTTAGAGTTATATATATAAATGGTCATCCTATAATTATCCCCTTGATATATGTTGGTCTTGATGATGATTAGGAACCCATGACACCCTAAGAAGGTGTATGGTAGGATTAGATTAGTTTTGGAGTTGATTTGAAGGGATTAGAATAGGTTTTGTCCGAGAAAAACTATTTTCGATAAGTATATATTATGTTCTGTCCTTGTTTTATTTTTCTGGAAAATCCGACAGTAAGCACGACATTTTGGCCTTGATATTTAGAAAATATACTTTAAAACGAATCCGTGGCCGCTTGAACGGATAAAAACGGAGTTATAACGAAGAAGTTATGGATTTTACAAGTTTGACGACGAAATATATAATTTTCAGAAATTTCAGCATACTATATTTTTCTTGTACGAGTCAAAAACGAGCCTTAAGCTTCACAAATTATTTCGACTTATCAAAAATATATTAGTTTACTTCGATACGAAGCTAAGGACGTATTATACGTAGAAAACGGATTTGAAACGACAAAGATATGCACGTTTTCATAAAATTGCCGTAACTATTATTTTCTGAAAAACTATATTATTTCTACGATACAAGTGTTACGGTAGCTGTAACGTCCATGTTGAGGGCTGTTTTTAACGAGGTTGTGAAACTTTTTGGAACGAAATGTCTTCTAATAAAATCAAGTTCACCGAGCATATTTTTCAAAACAACAAGCCGTTTGTAAAGCGGAGTTATAATAAATTAATTACGGATGTCTAAACTTGGCCGAAACTCACTTTTTACACAACAATTAGCCAAAATCACTATCTTTAACCCTTATTATCTTTATGTTCGAGACCTTTTGGACGAAAACTCCTGAACTGAAACTTCTAGATTTCGATACAAACTTTCCAAAACCGTCGAGTTCGTTCTCTAACGATCGACGTACACCGTTTTACGACTAGTTTTCCAAAGCCATTTTTGTTAATTTCATGAAAATTCCGACGACATTGTTTTACGACGAAAAGTGAAAATTTCACTATAGATCATTATAAAACCATTGTAGGATGACATTTTGACATAAATACTTGTAAAGAAATTTTTGAATGGTCAAGACGTCAAAAGAGTATTTTTCGACGATAAGTATTATTTTCAAAACTCGCAAATGGTATAAATAACATACGAAATGCATGCATAGCATTACATTGCAACTCATTACATATCATATCATTCGTAATAGGTCCCGGTTAAAACATCACATTATACCTCGGTGTACTCACTCTTGTCGTCATACCAGTTTATCAAGTGAGTAATCACATCCCCTTTTTACCGTTTTAATATATTTTGGGGCGAAATGCATGAACCATACTTGAACTAAATTAATTCCTACTTTTGTGAACTCTTTTGGCTTGAACTTTTGAACTTGAATCAAATCCTTGAACTTAATTACGAACTTATGACTTGTTTGAACTTATTGAACCGTACATGCTATGACCCTAAAAGTCTCGCCTTATTGGTGGAGCGTACAAAGTCTCCCATGTTCGGAGCATCACTATAAAGTCTCCCATGTTCGGAGCATCAACTTAAAGCCTCCCCGGTCCGGAGCAGAATGTCTCCCTATGGGAACGGAGCATTTTCAATTTAAGTCTCCCCTGTTCGGAGCAGTGCAAAGTCTCCCATGTTCGGAGCATCTCTGAATTATTATATACTTGGTACTATATTGTGAACTGTTATGACCACTTATACTTGACTACTTCATACGCTATCTTTTGTGCAATGGGTTGTGAATACACAGGTTGCAAGTTTTGTATGGGCGGAACTTGGAACTGAGTGGATTTACAATGCCTTTGCTTTGTGGACCATTTTTGTTGACCGAAAGCTTTGAATATTTCTTACGAGTTTTCTTATTTTGCTAAACGTGTTTACTCACCAACTATTTTCATAGTTGACCCGTTTTTCTCTCATGCATTTCAGGTGATCGTTAGTAAGCTTTTTCTACCAGGTCTTGCATAATGAAGTTTTCACTTGTCACTACAAATCATTATGTAATAGAACGCAATATTTTGGGAACTAAACTTTGTAATATATTTGCCGATGACGGCTAAACTGGTATTGTAATGGTGTACTCTTTCTTTTAAATATTAACGTTGGTATGTTCTATTATCTTGTGCTTATGTTCCTTTCCGTTACACCTCGTGTTTCCGCCTCCGGCGAGGGTGTGACATATACTAATGGAGAAATTTCATGATAATAACACTTTATTTCACATTCCTTATCTTCGGAAACTTAATCTTGCTTATAACTAGCTAGTTTGATGGTCCCGAACTTACACTCAAATATGTATTTTCAAACAAAATCACACATTTAAATCTGTCATTTTATGGACTCCCTGAGTATATTCACTCAAGGGACTATTTCTACACTTCAATTTATTTAATGTTCAAATATAGTTAGAGATCAATGGGGTACAATTTATAAACGAACCATACCAAATAAGTTTATTTTGGTACCGTTTTTAATATAATCGTACCAGATAAGTTTATTTTGGTACGGTTTCTAGAAAACCGTTATCTTGGTAGGGTTTTTAAAAACCGTACCAAATAAAAGTATACGGTTTTATAAATAACCGTACCAAAAAATAAAATCCATACATCAACTGTACAAAATAACACTTTTATAATACGTTTTTATCAGTTTTGGTATGGTTTTGGTTTTCCTCTAACGGTATCAAATGGGCGTCCCAAAAAGTGCTTTATGTAGTAGTGAACTTAATCTATATTCAAGATTTTTCAGTCATGTCCACATATGAACGATGTGGACTTACCCAAAGGTTAAGTTTTACAAACAATTCCTTTATTATTTGTCTTTTGTTCCACAATACCATGCGACCCAGGTTCACATTTTTTAACACTTTAACATATATAATAGTTAGAGAAGTTACTGAGCATTTACCAAATATGTCTCGTATTATAAGAGGACTCGTCAAGTTGTTGCAACATGTTGGTGATTTTGCATCACCAATATGATTTAAGTGTAATAGATTGACTTAGTTGACAAATGTGTAATTGTGATAAATATTCAACAAGTCGGGGTTGTGCGGAGTGCACACTTGTATGACGTTATTATGATTATCATTCGGGGGCGAAGACCTGAATGACAGGGGTCCGGGGTCAGCGCCCCTGGTAGAAGGGTCCAAAGGGCGGTAGCCCCTGGCAGTTACAACCAAATGTCAGTTTTGTTGGTCATATGTATGTGTTATCATCTGGTTCGGTTTCATAACAAATAAAAACATATTATCGTTTCTAAAATCTGAGTTTTATCCGATTTAAGATTTCGATAGAGCCATCGAAATACTTCAATCTGAAAGTGTTTACACGACTCTCAGATTTCTGTGATCCTATTTTCCAACAAAGATTGAAGTATTCTGTGATCATGACGAACGGAGAATCTGTGAAGGATATGACGAGCAAGTTCGATAAGTTGGCAAAGTTTGAAGGGCAAGACTTCCGTCGATGGCAAAAGAAGATGCACGTTCTGAGTACACCCATTCCCGAATGGGACGAGAATGAAATTTTGGACACGACTAGGAAGAGGATGAAGTGGGAGAACGACGACTACATATTCCGTTGTCACATTCTGAATGGTATGTCTGATTCCCTATTTCATATCTATCAAAATGCTGAATCTGCAAAAGCACTATGGGAGTCCCTAGAATCAAAATACATGGCAGAAGATGCTTCTGCAAAGAATTTCTTGTGAGTAATTTTATGAATTACAAGATGGTTGATACCAGGCCTGTCATGGAACAATATCATGAAATGTTAAGGATTCTGGGACAGTATACCCAACATAACTTGATGATGGATGAAGCCATCTCGGTTGCAGTTATCATTGATAAACTGCCTCCTTCCTGGAGAGAATTCAAACATGGTTTAAAACATAAAAAGGAAGAGTTAAATTTGGTTTAACTCGGTAGTCATCTACGAATTGAGGAAGGATTAAGAAATTAGGAACTTGATAATAATCCTAAAGGAAAGAACCAAATTGGATCTTCTTCTGTTAACATGGTTGAAGGAGATGGAGCCAAAAATTCTAACACAAATAAGAACAAAAGAAAGTTCAAAAGTGGTGATGATAAATTTGCCAACAAGAAGGGTGAATTGACTTGTTGGAAATGCAACAAGCCTGGTCATATGAATAATGATTGTCACTCTCGTAAGGGCAATAATGGCTTTGGTTCAAGTGGGTCTAAGGATCCTTAAAAGCAACAAGGTTATAATTCTGATTTTATACAGAATTTTGATAATGTTTTACATTATGTTTCTGTAATTTCTGATGCGTTTTATATTCAGGATGATGAAGTTGCTTGGTGGGTTGATTCGGGTGCAACAAGTCATGTTTGCAAGGATCTTCGTTGGTTTCAAGTATATAAATCGATTGTAGATGGATCATTTGTAAAGATAGGAAACGTTGGAACTGAACTAATCAAAGGAATAGGGCGTGTTTATTGACTTTCACTTATGGAAAAACTTTATGTTTAGATAATGTATTGTATGTACCTGGGATTCGAAAGAATATTGTTTCTGAAATTATGTTGAATAAGTGTGGCTACAAACAAGTGTTGGAAAGTGACAAGTATATCTTGTCAAGACATGGTTCAATTGTTGGATTTGGTTATGTATGTAATGGAATGATTAGATTAAATCTGAATTATCCTTTGTTTAATGCTTCTGCTTGTATGATTACTTCTAGTCATAGCAATAGTTTAAGCAAATCTGAATTATGGCATGCTAGACTAGGACATGTTCATTACAAGAGAATGAAAGATATGTCTAACATGAGTTTAATACCTGCTTTTGACATGACACCTGAAAGTTGCAAGACTTGTATATTAACAAAGATCACTAGACATCCATTTAAGAGTGTTAACCGGGAAAGCAAAGTATTAGATCTCATACATAGTGATTTGTGTGATTTTCATGCCAATTCTTCAGTAGGACATAATAAGTATGTCATTACTTTTATTGATGATGCTTCTAGATATTCTTATGTCTATCTACTGCATGCTAAACATGAAGCTCTAGATAAATTCAAATTTTATAAACAAGAAGTAGAACTTCAAAGACAAGATTTGATAAAAGTATTGCGTACTAATAGAGGTGGTGAGTATTATGATCCAGTTTATTTTCAATCGACTGGTATAATACATCAAACCACGGCTCCTTACATGCCACAACAGAATGGTGTGGCTGAAAGGAAGAATAGGACTTTAAAGGAAATGGTTAATTCCATGTTATCCTATTCTGGACTAAGTGAAGGGTTTTGGGGTGAGGCTATGTTGACAGCCTGTTATATTCTGAATAGAACTCCAAACAAAAATAGTAAACAAATACCTTATGAAATTTGGACCAAGAAGGTACCAAATTTGACTTATTTGAGGGTTTGGGGATGTAGAGCGGTTGTAAGACTAACTGAACCCAAAATGAAAAATGTAGGTGAGAAATGTATAGATTGTATCTTCATTGGGTACGCTGAGCATTCCAAGTGTTATAGGTTTTATGTTATAGAACCTAATGATTATGTGTCGGTGAGCTCTATAATAGAGTCAAGAGATGCTATATTTGATGAAGAACGGTTTACGTCTATACCTAGACCAAGAGGTATGATTCAGCCATCTTCGAGTAAGATAGCTGAAGATGATGTTGAAGGTACTGATGATGTACATGGTCCATCTGTTCCTAGAAAAAGCACTAGAACAAGAAAAGCTAAGTCTTTTGGGTCTGATTTTCAACTTTATTTAGTTGAAGGAACAAGAGATAAGACTTTATCTCAACATGAATATTGCTTCATTATTGAGGAGGATCCAAGGACTTTGAGCAAAGCAATGGCTTCTAGGAATGTTGCTTTTTGGAAAGAAGCAATTTAAAGTGAGATTGATTCCCTCATGCAGAATGATACTTGGGAAGTAACTGATTTGCCTCCTTGATGCAAAGCATTAGGAAGTAAATGGATCCTTAAAAGGAAGATGAAAGTGGATGGAAGCATAGATAAATATAAAGTCAGATTGGTTATCCAAGGCTTTAGACAAAAGGAGGGAATTGACTTCTTTGATACGTATGCTCATGTTGCTAGAATTTCCACTATTAGACTGTTATTAGCTCTTGTAGCTATACATGATCTAGTTATTCACCAAATGGATGTGAAAACTGCATTCTTAAATGGTGATTTGGATGAGGAAATTTACATGAAACGAACCTGAAGGGTTTGTGATGCCTGAACATGAAAACAAGGTATGTAAATTGAAGAAATCATTGTATGGTCTGAAACAAGCACCAAAACAATGGTGTCAAAAGTTTGATGATGTGGTCATGTCTAATGGTTTTTCTTTAAATCAAGCTGACAAGTGTGTGTATAGCAAATTTGATGCTTCTGGTAAAGGAGTGATAATTTTCTTATATGTGGATGACATGTTGATCTTTGGTGCTGACCAAGATCAAGTTGATAAGACAAAGGAATTCTTGTCATCTAATTTTGATATGAAAGATCTGGGGGAGGCTGAGGTGATTCTTGGTATTAGAATCAAAAGAGGAAACAATGGTATCTCTATTTCTCAATCACATTATATTGAGAAGATTCTAACAAATTTTAACTTTGCTAATTGTTCTCCTGTCTATACTCATGTAGATCCTACTGTGAAGTTTCGACCTAATAAAGGAACTACAGTGTCTCAGTTAGAATACTCTAGAGCTATTGGATGTCTTATGTATGCCATGATTAGCACTAGACCAGATATAGCTTTTGCTGTAGGAAAGCTTAGTAGGTACACTAGCAATCCTAGTGCTCTACATTGGCAAGCTCTGGGTCGAGTATTTCAGTATTTGAAAGGAACCATGGATTATGGTTTGACTTATAGTGGTTATCCTTCTGTTATAGAAGGTTATTCCAATGCCAGTTGGATTAATAATATGGAGGATCACTCATCTACGAGTGGTTGGGAATTCCTTCTTGGAGGAGGTGCTATTTCTTGGGCTTCAAAGAAACAGACTTGTATTACAAGCTCAACTATGGAGTCTGAATTTGTTGCTTTAGCTGCAGCTGGTAATGAAGTTGAATGGCTGAGAAATTTGGTTTATGAAATTCCTTTATGGCCTAAACTGATATCTACCGTTTCTATCAGATGTGATAGTGCTGCTACCTTGGCAAAGGCTTATAGTCAAGTGTACAATGGCAAGTCTAGACACTTAGGTGTTAGACATAGCATGATTCATGAGCTTATAATGAATGGTGTGATATCTGTTGAGTTTGTAAGAACTCAGTTGAATTTAGCCGACCATTTAACCAAAGCGTTAGCAGGAGATCTCGTACGCAAGGCGGCTATTGGGATGGGTTTAAAGTCCATCTAATTAAATCCTTGTATCAAGATACCCAATTCCCATATAACGTAATGTTAAATGATGAATTCAATGAGGAAAGCTTGATATCTTTGGATTGGAACACATAATTAAATCATCTCACGGTATGTGTTCAGAACTGCAAGATAAAGGAGGTTGAAATTATATTTCTTAATGGTTTTTTGAAAAATTGCATGTGCAGGTGCAAGAATAAAAAACTACCTATATAAGCATGAAGTTTAGTTGCTTCAAGAAGCTTGGGACTTGGCTTTGATATGCTTATTGAAGGATAGAACATAAGCAAGTAAAACATAGTGTCAAGTATAACATGTGAATGTGTAAACTATTGTGTATATTATCTTCATGTATTCACTATGAATAGAAAGAGTTCAATCCTTTAGTGACACTCTTATATTCGAATATTTGGAATGCTAATGTACTAATGTGAAATTCAATCGTTTCGATATTTCATTTATGCATCAGTTTGTTGTTTGTTATGAGTTAGTTTTAAGTTAAGCAAGATTACACTTAAATGGGGGAGGATTGTTGGTGATTTTGCATCACTAATATGATTTAAGTGTAATGGATTGACTTAGTTGACCAATGTGTAATTGTGATAAATGTTCAATAAGTCGGGGTTGTGCGGAGTGCACACTTGTATGACGTTATTATGATTATCATTCGGGGGCGAAGCCCCCAATGACGGGGGTCCGGAGGCAGCGCCCCTGGTAGCAGGGTCCAAGGGGCGGCAGCCCCTGGCAGTTACAACCAAATGTCAGTTTTGTTGGTCATATGTATGTGTTATCATCTGGTTCGGTTTCATAATAAATAAAAACATATTCTCGTTTCTAAAATCTTAGTTTTATCTGATTTAAGATTTCGATAGAACCATCGAAATACTTCAATCTGAAAGTGTTTACAGGACTCTCAGATTTCCGTGATCCTATTTTCTAACACAACAATTGTTATGATGTGTAGTTCGAATTGTTAACGGGTAATAGCTAACGATTACACGTCTTGTTTCATCTTTGTGGGGTGTTAATTAGTTAGCAAATTTGATGCATATCACAAGGTTATGGTATGCTAAATGACTTGAACCTGATTCGCATCTATCACGCCTACTTCAATGAGTTTACATCAAAAAAATATGACATTTGATGATGATAGTTTTATAACTCTGAAATCTTAGATAAACCATGGACTTGATTCGTTGATCCCTCTCTTGGTAAAAATATTTGTTTCTTTTGAGGTATCGATGTAGCTCTATATTCTGAGTTATGAAATATGCCCGTTTACGTATAGTGAAATGATGTACCCAGATTAAGTATCAATGTAGTGGTGTGTTGAAGCGTACATGCAGGGGCGGATTTACCTTATGCATAGGGTATGCAAGTGCATACCCTATGTAAATTTTTAGTAGTGTAAAAATAATTTGATTTTTTAAAAAGTTACTATAAAACACACTATAGATTTATTAGTGCATACCCTCTACTATACTGGAAAAAATATGGGTGCATACCCACAAAAACGAAAGAAATAAAGAAAGAAGAAAAAAAAAGTACGACTGCAAGTTTTCAATAGGTCAGTTGTTGAAGAAGAAGAAGAATGACAAAGAATTATGAAGTTTAAGTGTTTCTTTGGCCCATTTGTAAGTATCAAGTTTCCCTATTTAATTGGGCCCAACCCAATTAAAATTACAGTTAATACATATATTAGTTTTATCATTTAATTGATTAGCTCTGCCAAAATGTGTTGTAGCATTTTATTTATGATTTAAAAATAAGGATTTTTGTTTTTACTCTATTTATTAGAAATTAAAAATCCGCCTTTAAATATTTCAAAGATTTGTTGTTTTGTAGGATTCTAAAATGTGAAATAAATTGTGCTCTATCAATCGCTAGTTACTTTAGTTTTTACGTACTGAATTTTGAAAATATTAATGTTTGAGTTGAAGAAAGTGATTAAAACTTAAGAATTGACAATGTACATTACTAACTTTTTTTAAAATGAGCTTTATGTTCTTCCGAAAATTAGCCGATCATTTTACTTTGGATCTTATTCGATTAACACCGAAACCAACCTAGTTGAATTAAATACTTATATGCGGATAACTAATTTAGTCTCCAATAACCAAAACTTGGTAAGCGAAATCAACTTCAATAATATGGATCCAAAAAACTAAACAAATGCCTAATCCGAGTCCTAAAAAACCCGACGCTAGAAAACCCAACCCAAAAACCAAATTTATTAATATCTTTACAAAAAATAGTGCATACCCTACTCCAAATTTCTAGATCCGCCACTGCGTACATGTTTATGCTAGGCAAACCATATGTAGTGAAATAGTGATCGTTCTATGGTTACACAAATTGGTATTACGGTATCTTCTTAACGTATTTTGCAAAAGAATTTTCAATGCATTATCTTGAAGCTTTTGTCATACAAAAATTAATCTATCATATAAAACTCAAATACAAAAAGTTATTGTAAAACTTCATCCACAATGCATTTTGTTATTGAAAGATTTTTTTTTATGTCAACATGTACATTCTCAAAATAACCCAAATGTAAAATATATTTTAGAATGTTTTTTGTGGTATGTTCATATCTTTTATATAATATAATAAAGAAATTACATCATTTCGGAGTGATTTTGTCAATTCATTCTTATTGAAAAAACAATTGAGTCAATAGAAGAGCTCGATTTCGCCACATAAGCAAAATCATGTGATGTGATTGGTTAATAATAGTCAAAATTAAATTGATTTTCGTCAAACTTTAATAAATTTGGAGGAGAAATTTGGTTGATTAAAAAAACATATAAAAATATATGTGTCAAATTTGTGAAAACAAAAAATTAAAAAAAGATAAGGTAATTAATAAAACTTTAGTGGTTGAATGCAAAAAGTTATTACTTCAATGGGGAAAAACTACTAGATGAAATTTTTGATGAAAAAAAGTTATTCCTTTACTTTCCATCGAGTATCTTCACTCGTTTGGTTTGAGAAGTGTTGCATCAAGTCTGTCTTTGTTAGAAAAAAAATTGACCGCGCTTAACTTATCACACAAAAAATATTACGTTCTCTGATTCAAATAGACAAGTATCCGTGCATAGCAACGAGATTTTATAGCGATATATAGGTGTAGTGATAAAAAAAAGTTTATAGGCTATAAACGAAAATAATAAAAGTTTAAGAATTTGAGGATTAAATATGATTTAAACTGAATGAAAATAATATGGGTTATGGGTTATATATGAAAATAATAATAAAAGTTTATAGTTTCCGTATAGAGGTATGGTAGAACTACATAATTTTTACAATGATTTTTCTAACTTGTGTCTTTGGGGCACAAATTAAGCACACTAAAAAGTACAGAAAAGTACTTAGGGACTCATATAAAAGTAAGAAAATTATACTTTTATGTGAATTCCTAAGTTTTTTTTCGCGGGTCTCATAGTACTTTTGATGTGATTAACTTGTGTCTCTAGAGCATAAGTTAGAAAAAAAAATTGTTTACAAGACAAAAATCACAAAATTAGGTGTCATGTTAATGTGTGGCATTCTCTTTCTATCCTTTTCAAATCATCTCATACTTGAAGCCAATAGTAATTATGACACCTCATTTCGTGAATTTTATTTTGTAAAAAATTATTTCATATATAGTGTTTTTTTTTTTTTTTTTTTTTTTTTTTTTTTTTTTTAAATTTTCACTTTAAAAATTATGGGTATTTTTGCATATGGGAATATGGGATGCTGTGGTTATAGTGTTATCTGGGCTAAAATTTCAGATAGTGTTGGGCCATTAATTAACCAACATCCTATCAAGATGCATGATGGTTCAAAGAAAACATCTTGGTAAAACTTATGTTTTAATGTATAAACTTATGTTTTAATGTTCCGATACTTTTTTTTGCGGTGGTTCGTTGTGGCTTCCGTTCGGCTGAGCTTTGTATATGTTCTAGTTTTTCTTTTTCTTGGTGATTTTCGTTGTGCTTTTTATTATTTATCAAAACGAAGTAAATGTGTGGTTGTTTTTACCATTTTTTTTAATTGGTGTAGTTTTGTATCATTTTTTTTATTGTAATGTTTTGTGGGCTTTTTTTTTGTTAAGTATTAGTATTCCCTTTTAAGTTAGGGTTCCTTTTTTGTATTTTTTTAAACTATGTGGGTTTTTTTGGCACTTTGATATTAACGTGTTGACTAATAGTGTTTGGTCCATTCATTTTTGACCCACTTAATTTTTTCTCACTGCACTTTCAATTGTCAATCATCTAACCATGGCAGGGAAGCCTAACATTCAAGAACTCTTGGCGGCTTGTGGTTCGACTGACCTTGCGAATGCTTTTAAGTTCCTTTTTAGCAGTGAGGTGACTGAAGATCGGATTTTGTTGAACCGTTTGGAAGAGGAACGTGACCAGTTGGAGCGCAAGGTTCACAAAAGGGAGAGAACCATTACGGAGACCCACAGGTTTGGGCCTTTCGTTGGGCAAGCTGTAGATGGTTTAGGGGGTTTGGTGGAGCTGCAACTTGTTGATAGGGAAACTTTGGTTGCTCTTGGGGCCCTTTTGGATGCAGTGCGTGGTGGGATACCTGTGAAGGAGAGGCAAGTTGGGCTGATGGAGCAGAATGAGGGGATGTCTGATTAGTGTAGTGGTATGTGGCTTTTGTTGGTGGCTTTTTTTGAGCTGTTTGGTTGATGGGTTGTTTGCAGCGTTGATTTATTTGATTAGGCATGGTTGGTTAGTATTATTAGTAATGTTTTTATAAACTTATGTACAGTGGCTTGATGGATGTACCTTTTAGTAGAGTACCATTTTGTTTTGTGTAGGATACTCCATCTGATGTAAGGAAACTATTGTAAGTTTGTCCATGGTAATGGAAAATCAGTATCTTTAGCCTATATATGTTTGATTCTTTTATACTTTTATGATGATGGTGTTCAGATTTTTTTGTCTCCATTACGTACGCGCATGAGCCTTTTATCTATTTTGTGTGTGGTAAGGTGTTTGTAGTGGTTTAGACTGTGTTGGCAGGTTTCAGTTTTGCTGTTCAATTGTGCACGCCTCTGCGTGTCTAAAGTATTCTATGTTGCTTTTTGGCATAGGTCTTTGTAGTGGCTTATACTGTTGGTAGTGGTCTGTAGATTGTCCTTTTTCTTTTGTATAAATGTTACCTCTGCCTTGTGTTTGGTTGTGTTTGGTCTTGTTGAATGATATACTTGTTGCGGCTGTTATGTCGCGTCCTGGTTGTCTTGCGAAACTTGGTTTTACGTGTGATAGTGATGCCCTCCAGGATCAGATGTGCCTTTTTTTCGAGAGGGAAGTTATTGCTGCGCGTGAATGGGAGAGTATGGTGCGTGTGCGTTGCTTCGAAGTCGCTGCACGTATCAGGTATCTGGATGACTTAATCCAGGAGGTTCTTCAGGAACGGCGTGATCCGGTGGTGGCGAATTCGGTTACGTTTCTCAAGGAGGTGCGTGCACATGAGCATTCTAAACAGGTTACGTTTCAGGGAATGCTACGTGAGGCTCATACCGCTCTTCGAGCTGCAGCGGGTTACATCAACAGTATTCGTGCATTGTAATGGTTTATTGTCTTTGTGTAGTGTTTGTTTGTGTGACATCAAGGATCATGAGTTTCAAGCATAATGTAAACTCAAAGTGTAGCTACTTTTGTCACCTGTGTGTTTAGTGAGAGTTTAGCTCTTAACCTTTGGTTTTTAGTAGTAGTGTTTTAGTTGGTGTTGTTTGGCTTTGTTTTGCCTGCTGTGGTGCTTGGTTAGTTTCTGATGTGTGCTAGTTTTTGTTTGCGGTATGTGTGTAAAAGTTCTATTCAATTGAAGTTATGTTGTTGTGTTTCCCTTGGATTTGTTTCTTTGTATTTGTGTATAGAATTGATGACATTATGTAAATATGTGATAGTAAGATGTACTAATGACTGTTTACATTGATGGAAAATGGCATGGCTTAGCATGCGTTTGTACAGCCTTGGGATTTACCTATTTTTGAGACAGATTCATGCACGTGAACTGTCTAAGTAGGCTAAGTGTCAGAAAATGTTGCGTGAGGCGAGCGCTGGTGCAGGATACATTAATAATATTCGAGGACTGTGATCATCCTTTTTGTGCTTGTGTTAGTTGTCGTTGTAGTTGTTGTTTTTGCTGCAATTACTTATTTGTCGTGTCTTTGTTCAGTTGTATGGTCAGGTTTTAAGTGCCTTGTTCTTTGACTTGGAATGTATGTGTGGTGCCTAATCTTTAATAAACATTGTTCTGTTATGGCTATAATTTTTCGAATGCATTTGTCCTTTTACTAATGCGGGTTGTGGCGAAACATTTTGTGCACACGATAGTAACGTAATTTAATTGCTGTTAATATAGGGAAAATGACATGGCTTAGCATGCCTGGCTACAGCTTTAACAGTTGGATGACTGTTTCAGTTACGTTTGATACTACTTACGGTCCTATAGTTCCTGATAGTTACTGTACATTTCCTAGGATTACATAGTTCTACGTGATAATTATAGCTACTGGTACCTTACATTAGGCAGATACAAAGCCGGTAATTTGAGAAGTTTCAGTCTTTTTTCGCTTTTTTGGTTTGTGGAATGGGAGTGCTACCTTCACCCTCTGGCAGTGTGCCGGTTTCTTCCTCTGGGAAGAGCTCCTTACGGACCCTTGCTGGTGCACTTGTTGCCAGTTCTTTGTGTTTTTCTGTTGGTTCAGCCGTGTGGGGTGGTGGCGTGATTGCCTCTGTAGATATTTCTGTTGCGATTTCCACGACCGGTGTTGAAGATGAGGCACTTTCTTCTTTGTATTCTGGAATTGGTGGCAGTGCTTGGACAGCAATTGGAGGAGGATGTGCTTGCACTGCGGGTAATTATGTTGCGTTGTCCAGGATGAGCCTAGCATTTCCTCGTCGGCTCCTTGTGGCAAAGTGCACTTTGAATAAATGCCTAGTTTGTTGTAAGTCCCTGATGATTGCTGGTAGAACATATGGGTTGGGTTCAGGTATGTAACTAAGAAGCTCGCTACATGGAGGCAATAGTGAATGTGCAGCAGGGCTGAAGCAAGTGACCGCTACCGTGCCAGTGTTGTCTGTGAGAGATGTTCTGAAGTAGTAGCCCTGACACAGTTATGTGATGCATGCTTCAGTATCTTGTGGTAGGCATGTCAGGAAATGTTGGTAGATGTTAGTGAAGTATGCAAAGAACAAACCTGTAGTTTGGTGTCGGGATGCCCCCATATTATTGGCAATGGAGGTGTGGCATCCCTTCATTGATTTTTGTATGACACGTGCGGCACCTGTTAAAGTACCATCCTCTCCTTTCGTCTATCCATGTTATTGTAGCATCTATGGTGAACTGTTGTTGCTGCAATGATTTCAAGTACATTGTTCTTAGTAAATGGACTTTTGTATATGTTTTTTGTTGTGCTTTAATGGTAATAATGTGGATACCGGATGCGCCTCTGGATTGAGTTCCAATAATGCACTGATATTCATAGTAGTCTGTTGTTGTTGTCCTACTGTTACAGATGGCTTGGTTGTAGGCAACTGCTGCGTTGTTGTTGGACCAAGAAATTGCGGAGCCATTTTGTGACACAGTAATTGTAAGGACATTAGAATAAATTGAAGACTTGGTAAATAAATATTTGTAAGTCAGTACTTACATTTCCCTGATGTGGTCTGCTTCTGGTATCGTTGGGTTCAGATAGTAACTGGTGGCTGGTGTTGCGGATTGTTGAAGTCCACCTGTTTCACAATCCTTGGTTATGGCGTGAACAAATAAAGAGTTCTTAACTTTTTACATTGTGACTATTACATACCTGCGAAATGCTTTGCCCAACATGAACTAACGGCAATGATTATTGGTTGTTCCATTGCTGGTAACAGGTTGACCTCAAATCCTACAGCTGCCTCGTTCCAAAGGGTGAATGTTATGTTATTACCACTGCAAATAGGTAACGCAAAGGTTAATGGTAATCTGTGTATATTGGTGTGTTGGTGTGCCAACTTAAACGCACCTTAGGTTCTGTATTGTTATGTTCCTGCGGGAAATCCTGTTTGTGGTTGTGTCTCCGAATTCCCTTATATCACTGACATTGCGGATTATTCCTATGTAATATGTAGTTATATATTAGTATATGGGGACATAATTGTAGATGCATATTTTGTGGTTGGTTTTGTTACTTGTTAAGATAGAATCCCTGGTTTCAGTTCATGTGCCAACCTCATTGTAAAGGACAAAGTTGAAATAATGGCGTGGGAAACCATCATCTTGTACTTCTGTAACCTTTGTGTATTTTCCGAAGAGCAATGTTAAGTTGTTGTTGACTGTTTGCTGCCAGTGTTCAGTTTTTTTTGCAACCGTACCCTTCAACGTGATAGCAAGTGTTTATGTCGAGTTTTGTTTCGAATAGATTCATGTCCCAGAGCTGCACATTGGCCTGTATCGCACCGCCCTATATATTTTTGTTTATCGATAAGGGAGAGGCAATCAGTTTCTAATATTGCAGCTATTTGGGAAATGTTCTATGATGAATGATTTGAAAATGTACCTTTTTGTCAAGTAGCATGTAGCACAGCCCCTTCGGGTTTGGGTCAGGAATGTTCCTGGACATCCACTTTCTGTAAACTCTTACGCGAAGTGGTTTTGCTAAGTCTGCTGGTGTAAGATTTTCCAGGTCTGTTTCCTCTTCCTCGACCATTATGGCCTTGATTTTGTCCTGTTGTTCTAGTCGTTGGCTCGATGATGGGGGTGCAGAAAAAGGAGGTGGTATCTGTTGAGGATACACTGGATCCTCCACCGCCGGTTGTGCCTCTGTTTCTTCAAGCTCTGCCTTACGTTCCTCTTCTTGTTTCAACTCCGTCGTTGTACCTGCAACTTTCCTTTGTTCGCTTGCTTCAGTCACGGGAGTTTCTGAACTTTTGTTAGCCATTTCTCTAAACATACATAGAGTTGTTAGTTATCTTATGAAATATGTATATATGAAGTTGGTGCATTCACGATATATTTTTTAACTGGGTCATTTGACATTCTAGGCAAAAATAAATTCTAAGATGCAAGGTACAATGGCATGGGTCGATTTGTTTGGCATACCTATTATCTGACCGTCATACTCAGCTAATGATGCAAACGATGTGTACGGAATAGGAATTTGTAATAGTGATGAATGCACATATGTATGCCTATGCAATGCGCTACATAAGATTATTTTGTTAGTGTTTTGATTCCTGACACAAAAGTAAACCTGATGCGTCATAATCCTGTTTAGAAAATCCCTGTAAACGATGTTCTTGGTTTCATTTTTGGGCCAATGTTCGTTGTCAGCTACAATAATTTTCAAGCATGATGGTGATGTTGCCCTTGAAAGCGCGATGTACAGTTGGCCATGCCCGAATACTGGTTCGGGTAAGTATACCCCTATTTTTTGGAGCGATTGCCCTTGACTTTTGTTTATTGTCATAGCCTAGCAGACCTTCACCGGGAACTGTTTTCTTTTGAATATGAATGGGAGCTTTCGTCTTTCATGGTTAAAATTATACGGGGCAGGAACACTTTTTGCGATTTCCTCGTACCAGTTATTATCTTCACTTCTAAAACCTTTGAAAGAAGTTGTGTGACAATCATATGGGTCCCATTGCATAGGCCCCCAGCTGGGTTCAAGTTTCATAACAACATGATAGGTATACCTATTTTGAGTTGCAGTTGGTGGGGTGGCAATCCCGTGGGGTTGACGGTATTCAAATAGTCAGTCGGATAAAGGAGTTCTGTAAAACCACCGTCATTCCCTGCAGGAAGTTCATGGTCGATGCTTTTATATGTGTGAGTTGTACCTGGTATCTTTTCCAATACCTCTGCATTTATAAGATCGGTTGTTTCATTTTTTGGACAAACAATAGCTTTATCTTGGAGGTTATCGGCGCTAGGATGCTGGAGTGTTTGTTGATCGTAGATGAAGTTGATTAGTTCTTGTTTTCCATTTTCATTATCAGGTAGCTGGAACTGTTCTGCCACCTTGATCCATGACACATTTTCAGGATCATCGGGATCACGTGTTCCTGTATTGCCGTCGCCTATATCAAGTAACCACTGCGAAAATCTTCTGATTTCCTCTCTTTCTAACGCGGTCATCCCTTCCCTTTCCAATCTCATGTTATGTTGTAGGACAAAAACTTTGAAGTACTGCCATAGGTATGATTCTGATAATGAAGAGGCTATTATTTCATTTTTGGACGCCCCTTTTTTAACCGGAAGCGTTTGCCTAAAGTCCCCCCGAACATTAGTGACTTACCACCAAATGGTACGCTGTCAGTGTCACAGATATCCCTCAGCGTCCTGTCCAATGTTTCAAAACATTTTCGATCATTCATTGGTGCTTCGTCCCAAATCACTAAGTCAGTTTGTTTTAGCAAATTTCCAAGCTGTGTATTCTTTTTTACGTTGCAAACCGACTCGTCAGTCAATACCAAAGGAACTTTGAACCTTGAATGGGCCGTTCTACCTGCCGGCAATAGCAAGGAAGCGATACCAGAAGATGCCACTGCTAGGACTATTTTAGCGTATGACCTTAGGGTGGTTATCAAAGTTTTCCACAAAAATGTTTTCCCCGTGCCACCATGACCATACACGAATACCAGTTCCTGTCGCTGAGCATCTATGCTACGCATAACAATATCGAAAATGTTTTTCTGCTCCTCATTTAATTGAGGTACCAGCATATCCCTTTCTCGAGCCAGTTCTACACGGTTGTAACATTTTTCTTCCATTATCCCCTTATAGTTCAGTATGTTTAGTAATTCCCGGGAAGGCATTGGGAGACCGAATTCTTCTAAGGACTTTCCATGATGTGATAAACTTGACTGCAACTCGTAGAGGATACCGGCTTTCAGTTCTGGGTCATTCACATATAGTAGGTGCACGCCAAATAACTCAGACAATGTCCTAGGAATGTCATCAGACATATGCCTCCAAAACTGTTCCCATAGTGTCATTGGATTAGTTACATCACAAAAGAGCAATATTTGTATGAATAGTGCCCGCATTTCTGCTGCAGATGGACTGATTGCTGCCTCTTCTAATGCTGTTGACCATTCACCGTCGCCTTCTAATAGACCCATGGCATCGGTTGCTGCTCTATTTGTTGGGTAAGTGTGGCCGTTAACTGTACATATGTCAGGAAATGAAGTGCAACCTGTTTGATGACACAATAGGAGCCGTTGGTAGAACAGATCGCCAGAGCTTGGATGCACATATGCCATTCTCCCAATAGACGGCTTATTAAGATTAGTTCTTGGAAACCATTCCCTGTCCTTTTTTGACCAAACAAATTCGGACGGGAATTTTAAATATGTGAGGTGCCTGCCTATGACGCTCAAAGCATTGAAGTTTAGCCATTTTGTCAGTGTTGTTCTCCGAGAATGCGGATTTTTCAGTACTGATTCTAACTGATGACCAACCTTGAATGTAACACGTTGCATGTTCTCCAGGTGAACAACAAGAAATTGGACCGCTGGCTCTCTGAAGTGAATATCAAAACCAAGTATTCGCCAACATGCTTTGTGTGGACCTATGTATAGCGCATCTACAAAATTTTTGATCTCATCTACGATCGTCAATGAGGCTGGTGTAACCGGATGAGTGTTGCTGGTTGATGCACCAAGGCCTGTAAGCGGTGCAATTTTTCTTGTTATACGTGCTACAATCTTGTCAGTTCCCTTTAATATGTAATTGAAAAGGTATTTGATTAGCATTGTCCATCTACAACATTCAAAACCTTTTGCATAACTGTAAGTTGTAAGGGACAACGTAACCATTGTCAAGCTGCATGTTCTGGCGTGTTGCTTCAAATTGCTTGTCCCTCCGTCGTTAATGGACATAGCCGGATTCATCAATGAATGTGTTGGGACAATACTCTTTCGGAAAATGCTTTTTACATGTCTGTCGCTCACGCATACACGGAGCATTTGGGAATGCCTATCCGCACGGACCGTGCATCATGAGTTCTGCAACAATCCTGAAGCCTTCAGGGTCAACGTACTCATCTGGAAATTCAGCTGAGATGAACCTGTCAACGTCTGCGGGGTTTGTTGTTTTTGAAGATACATCGTTCCAAAATAGCAAGTGACAATGTGGGAGGCCACGCTTTTGAAACTCAACTGTGTATAACACTGCAACAAAATTTAGACATTGTAACTGTTTGTTAGATTGTTTCTGAAAGTGACGTGTCGACAGTCATATGATGACTCAAAAAAAAGGCACATATTATCTAATAAAATCATTGAGTACCTACCTGCACTGATAATGCCAAGCGGTCTCTTGTCACGGATGTATTTTATCAGCCTATGGATCTTGCGCTCAAAAACACGGTCAATGACATCCGGTCTATCAACAGTCGTTAGGCGTGGGAATTATGTCATGTATTCTTCAATCTCTGGCCATCTGACATTGCATGTGAAGGTAACAAAAAAGGTAGGATTTCCATGAACCCTACAAATGGCCAACACGTCAAGATAGTGACTGTACATGTATCGTGGTCCACCGGTGAATGATGCAGGTAATATGATTCTTGAGCCGACATCGGAACCTTCATGGTCTCCCCTTGCCACTGCATCATATAGACCATTCAAAAACTTCCCCTAATATCCGACTAGTGCTTTCGGACGAAATCCATACGCTCCTGTTCAATAGCACAGTAAGCGGTGACAACATATTGTTGGAATAGACGCCCGCCTCGTGTAAGAAGCCCATAACGGTGGTAACGGTCATGAAACAGGTAAGAGTAATAAGCATTCATGGACATATTTTTCTCAGCATCTGTATCCAGGCCACCAACATTTCTTAGCTTTAAATCAAGATGATACCCTTGTTCACCGTAAACAAAAAGCAACGGAAACTGAAGGGACATGTAGCAAGGATGGAGTTTATTAATGCGTTGTGGTTCGCCAGAATGTAATTCAACCACTACATCAAACTCGCTCAATGTCTCTAGACCCGGTTCAAAGATAATTGCTCCAATACAATCGGCCATGGGAAGCTCATGTCTGGCTGAACCAACGACACCATAAAGTGCCACTTTGAATTCTGGAACACTTTGCTCTTGCAGCTTATCGCGGGCCATCCTAAAAAGCTGAACCAAAGCATTATTGTGGTCAAGGAAATCAATCAATCCCTCTACTATGTTACGATGAAACACTGTTTTCGCGCCTCTGTCAAAGTGTATTAGCCTATTGTCAACTTCATGGTCTGTGTCGTAGATATATAGCTGCAGGAACCTTGGATCTTCACCTTCAACCGGGCACATACGACCAATCCTATGATATATCTGACCTGAAATTTTAAAAACGTAGGGACCTCTTCCTGTGGTGACCGTCTCATTAATAGACGCCCCTAAAGACGTCATTGCAAACATTTGGTTGTAGCCACGGATATTGGTTAGAAAATGTGGGTCGTCAAATAACTACCGTATAAAGGGTGGATATTCCCGAGGTATTGACAACCGCACTTTGCCTCCCATACAACAACGATGATATAATGGTCCTGACGAACGTGTGGAATTACTCAAACGCTCTTCATACCAAACCGTGCGTGACAGTGCCTACAAATACAGTTACATGAACCAAACCTTTCGTACTGTGGTGGAGCACCTAAAGTTTTGGAAAAAGCTATTATTAGTACATTAGGAAGAAAAGTGCAACAAATAACTGTATTAACCTCCTCAAATACCATGAAATATGTATACCTCTAACAAAAGGAGGTCTTGCATGGCTCGATGATGCAACGTCCCCAGCGGCTATAGGAAAACCTGATGGATGTCCACCAGATATATCTACGGACGGCGCTGTTTCATCGTAAATAGATATTATCATTCAATTCAAAGAACATGGAGATACAGTTATAAAAATGAATGGCAACAGATCGTTACCACTACAATTAAATGTACCTGTATAGGCACGTGATGGAACATGAGGCATGGTTGCAGAAACATTCTATGGACGATTACCAGATAAAGGTACATGTATTGTTGTGTTATAGGAAATAAGTAAATGTTATGTTTCAATTCCACAAAGATTGGAGAACAACGTTTCACAAAAGAGGAAAACACGACACGTTAAAACAAAACAAACCTGTATTGCTAGATGATCGAACGCTACGCCCAGGCCTAGAAACATATGGCAAACGACCACCACGTGAATCCGAGGACGGTACTGGATTACATGGGATAGATGTTATTGTCCAATTCCGTAAGGAACAAAATACAATTATATAAATAGGAACATACAATGCCTGCTAAAATAAATTGTACCTGTACAGGGACCTGATGGGATACCATGTGTGGCCCTAGCAATATTCGGTGAACAATCACCAGCTAAACCCGTTGGCGGCCCTGCATCACAGTAGGTAAGTGTTATCATCCATTTTCAGTAAACATGGAAACACAATTACAAACAAAGAAGTACACATTATGATTGTCAAAAGTAAACGTACCTGTTCCTGTTTCAATTCCCCGTGAGGTAGTATCAGATTGGCCGAGAGCATCTGGAACCACACCCATACCGTTCAAAGGTTCAGCATCGGCTAAACGGTTCTGAACCATTGTGACAGGCACACGTGCAGCTTCATTCATGTAAGAGGCTTATGACAGTCGTTGCCGTAAGCACTTCAGGAACATTGCCATCAACCAAGCAACCAAAATCAGTTGAGCAAAGCCAGCTGACTTACAGTTGCCCAACATATTCGTTGCACCAACAATGCCAGATTCATTTAACATAGGCACGCTGTCATACGTCATTGCACGTGGCATGCCACACCCAGAATCGCCAAATGTTGATCCTGGAAACACACCTTTAGTACATTGACACCGATAAGGTTAGACATACAACCATACACATATGGAAACTGAAACAATGTATGAAACAAACGGTTGTCATCAGATCACAATCAACATACGTCTACGATTCGGTGACCTGCCACAATAATCTGAAATAGACATGCCACACACATCATGGACAGACATCCCTTCACTTGCAACAGTTAAATAGAAGCATAATAAGACCCTATGAGGGATATAAAAACCCAAATAGACATAATAAGCATATAATGTAGTGAAACAGACGCTGAGTTATGGAAGCGATCCTGCTCTTCCTGCTCACACGATCCGGTCCTGAAACTTGGCTACCTATTTCACCAACCTAAGCAGCACCGTCAACTGGCAAGGGACAAATTGTCCCTGCTCCAAATTCAAGTTAAACGGACCAGTACCTATACAGTAACAGGATAACATAACCGTTCACAACTATAACAACACGGAACCCAACATGAAAAGAAAAACAGTCACACTCACCTGTGAGTAAAACGTCACCACGTTGAACCTTTTTGGCCTGCGTAGCAGCATCAGATACATCATGGTCACTGACAGGTCGTTTACCAAGAACATTCGAACCCATTGGAAGGATTCGAGATGGACCCGGATTAATGCGTACATCGGATCGGGACACGGGAACGTCACCAACCTCAACCAAAGGATCTGTGTTACACTGACGTGCAACGTCCATGCAACTATCCAAACCTACTCCTCCAACACCACACACAACCCCACCAGAAACATCGGCTGGGATTCCTAAACATTCTTTTCTAGCTACAGGTTTTCTCTTTGTTTTCATGTATGGGAAAGACACAATGAACCAAAAATATAACAAAAGGAAAAGGATTCGAAACGTTGGAACTGTATGTATACTATTTTACTTTTCGAAAATGGACACCCAAAGATCATAAAATTAGTCAGTAATAAACTTATGAGATATAAGTAACTCTACAACATGAACTGAAAAACACAAACAACACCACCACCTACATCTATGTAAAAAACCACACACAATGAAAACCTAAGCACATGAAAAAATGGCACAACAAAGACATCAGTAAAACATTAGCAAAAGGGAGGAAAAACATTGAGCTAACAAACCATCCCAAAAGCATGCACCAAACATACAGCGCATGTTAGACACAAACGACATGCAACAGTTAAGAACCACAAACCCTATCAAACATACACCGCATGTTAGACACAAACGACATGCAACACTTAAGAACCACCAAACCCTAGACATATATCTGCATGCCTCACTTGAAGTAGATCTCACCAACCTTGCCAAAAGAGAGAGACGTTTCTTCCAAAGGAAGGAAAAGAAAACGACACATATAATACCCAGAAAGTGACAGCGTGTGTGTAAAATGCAAAAAGGCCAAGAGAAGCGGGCCAAAAAACCTGGGCCAGGATTTAATATTTAAAAAAGACCCGATTAAAATACAATGGTTAGTATGTCCAGCGCCCTATAGTATCTTATATAAATAGGTAAAGATTATTCGGTGGAATGATTATGGCATATTCATTTTTCTCTACATTATGTGCGTAATGATCGTAAAGTCATTTTTATCTACATTATGTGTGACATCTAAGCTAGTACCCCATTCCCCTCACGCGTGGATGCTTCCCAATTATGAAGCACCTCGGAATGAAGTACATGACCAGGGCCGTCTCGTTGATTTTAGAGGCCCTGTGCGACAATTAAAAAAAAAATCCTTTTTGTACGATAATCTTAAATGAGTTATCTAAAAGAACTACCGATATTCAAAAAAGAGAAAGAAAAAAGTAAGATCAAAGTCTTTGTAAGCTTTAAAATAATAATGGATGTAAATTTATGATATTAATTTTCTTGAACAACTTTTGAAAACTTTTTTTTGGACAATATACAGATACCCTAAATTCGTAAAACGTATTTGACCATATATTATTATGTTTCAAAACAAGGGTTGAAAGTGTTAATGATGTAAACACTATACACTTGTTTAAAAATAAAACTAAATAAAAAGGACAAAACTATAAAATCTAGAAACTTGAAGGGGCAAAGTGGCAGATGAGACACATTCATCATCTTCCTCAACCTTTTAGATCCACGCTCTGCGTATACTCTGGCTCCAAAAAAAATATATTATATAATACAAATTAATTGTTGGCTTATTTCTTTCGTAGAATCGGATAATTTTATGTTTTTAACACATGAATCTCAGTTTTATGTTTGCAAATGAATCAAATCGGACCCATGTCTCAAAAACCGTGGGCCCCTCAAAAAATGCAAGCTGCGCCGTCGCACACCTTGCACATGCTCAAATCCGGCCCTATACATGACGAGCTTATCTTTGTGTGTGTATATAAGTTATGCTCAATATGTCTCAAAATAAATGTTTAGTTTTGACTTTTTGAAGTCGTTCTTTTATAATTTTGACTTTAAATATTTTGGTTTGTGTAATATAATACTTAATAAAAATTATACCAATAAAAATATATTTAAAACACAATCTATTTATACATTTTGCATCAAGTATTACATAACACAAAAAGACATAATTACGGTCAAAGTTGCAAAAGAAAAACATTAAAAAGTCAAAACAGAACATTTATATTGGAACAAAAGGAGTATTTAATAAAGGTTTGAGTATTGATAAGAAATGATTGAATACTATGAAAGTTTTAGTGGTGAAAGTCTGTGAAAAAAATGGTGTGTCCGCAGTAAAATGAAAAAAAGATAGTGAGAATTACACACAGCTTCACGTTGGCATAACGCCGTTCGGCGCGTTATCGTACCTTGTTTTCACGAACTTGTTTCTACAAGGTCTTCCGTGCTGCACTTAGTCTCGACTAAGTTCAACCTTGCTCGAATACTCAACGATGTATGCAACGAAAGTAAGCTTCAAAGAATGGAACAAGTGGAATGTAAAGAATACTTTGTATTATTAGAGAACTTTTATACAAGAGAGCTTACAAGAGAACTTTTCATGGATGCCTTCTACAAATAAGGCTACACCTATTTATACTACTATGTACATCATTCTACAAGGTTCATGGAAGCTTCTAGCTTCTAATATTTCCATAAGCTTCTAGTAAGCTTCTAGAGCTTCCAACTTATATTGTAATATTCCAAAAGCTTCCAAGATTATCCATCATCTTCCATGGGCTTCTAAACTCTTTCAAGCTTATCCAAGACCTTCCATGAGAAGTGTAGAATAATCCGGAATCCCGAACATACTTGAAAATGATCTCTTCGAGTAGGCAGGCCGTGACATCCTCCCCCACCTAAGCTCACGACGTCCTCATCGTGCCATCCTCGTGATACTTTTTGATCTTGTCAACAAATTGCCACAATAAGTCTTCGGCTTCCCAACTTGCTTCACTATCGGGAAAATTATGCCACTTAATCAAGTACTCCTTATAGCTTGGCACTTCTCGCCTTCATATCGTACGATCCGACAAAATTTCCTTAACCTCTCGATCATACGAAGTAACAACCACTGTTGGTGCCCGCTTGGACACCCCTCGTTCCGAGTCTTCCTCGTACTCATGATAAGGATTGGAGAAGGGTAACGTGGAAGACCAAATAAATTTTCAAGTTGGGCAATAGTTGAAGTTGATATGACACCTTCCCAACACGTCCTATCACCGGTAAAGGCCCTTCATACCTCCTTAGTTGTTAGGAATTAGAAAATTCAGTCATTAAAGTATCGGTCACCTCAAGTATATGTAATTGTTAGAAAGCTCGTAGTCGTAGTCATTTAATATTAGTTAGTATTTAGTTAAGTAACACCGTGGAGGACGGACGGGTCTTTACCCACTGTATGCCTGATCCACAGCCTGTAGGAGGCGAGTCTTGTAAGAATACTATAAGTACCCTCTACCTCACAAGGTAGAGGGTTGGTGCTTCAATACTATTTTTATTTGTTTCACATAGTTCCCAACTCTCTTCCCTTTCTCTCTCTAGAACTTTCTCTCTCTAAACATAGTGTACGCCCCATATGGATTTGGTTTGATGTGATTGTGAAATCCAATATCATACAATGGGTATCAAGAGCCATGGTTTGATCACTCATCTTTCATGCTCTTTGTTTTGGTGGATTTCATAAGGTTTTTGGGGTTATAAGTGTTTAGGAGAGTTTGAATCATTTGGTCAATTTCTAGTGTTAAAGTTTGAATTTTGATTGTACTTTTGTGTTTAGGATCATCATATGTGTTTAGGTTTTGAATTGGAAGGATTGAATCATTATGGTTTAGCTGTTTTTGATTGATAAAGTGGTTGTTTTCAAATATTGTACGAAGCGAGTTGAGCTACGGTGTTGAGTTTCTTGGAAGCGAGTTGCTTTGTTATTGGAAGCGAGTTGGTTTAAGCCACTTGGCTATTAAGCGAGTTGTATTAGCAGCGAGTTGGTATATGCGACTTGGCTATTAAGCGAGTAGTTTCTTTAAGCGACTTGGCTATTAAGCGAGTTGTATTGTCAGCGAGTTGGTTTAAGCGACTTGGTGGTTAAGCGAGTTGTCTCTGTATGCGACTTGGCTATTAAGCGTCTTGTTTCTTTAAGCGACTTGAGTTTTAAGCGACTTATCTTTTAAACGAGTTGACTGTTTAGCGAGTTGATACCAAAGCGAGTTGACTGTTTAGCTACGTGTCTATTGAGACTTGTCACTTCTTCGTGCTACATTTTTACGGTTGTTCTTTTGGTTTAGTAAAATCTCGTGAAAGAATCAATTTCCCGGTTTAATCAAAGAATAGTAAAATCCCGTAGAACTTGTAATCATGTCCAACAACGTGCCTACTATCGTTTCTTCTGTAGTTAAGGACGTTCAAGCAGCTGGATCTGATACTCGTCCACCTATGCTTGACAGAACTGATTATGACTCATGGGCTCAACGAATTAGGTTGTACTATTTGGGAAAGGAAAATAGGGTCAACATTCTAAAATCAATTGATGAAGGACCTTATCAGATTGAGACTACAAGAGACATAATTGATACTGCTGCAGATGGAACAATGATCTTTGGATTGGACAGACCAAAGACGTATGATGAGCTCAGTGATAAGGAGAAAAAGAGATTCGATGCTGATATCAGGGTTTCAAACATTATACTTTAGGGTCTTCCAAAAGATATCTACAAGCTTATCAATCACAACACTGAAGCCAAGGCAGTTTGGGATAATGTTAAGATGCTTCTCTCAGGTTCTGAATTGACTAAGGAAGACAGAGAATCACAATTGTATGATGAATTTGAGCACTTTAAGATGAAACCAGAAGAAAGTGTCTATGAATATTACATGAGATTCCACAAGCTTGTGAATGACATGAGGAATATCAAAATGACCATGCCAAATATTCAGCTGAACTCAAAGTTTGTGAACAACATGAATCCCGAATGGCACAAATTTGTCACCTCTGTGAAGCTAACCAAAGGATTAAAGAATACTAACTATGAACAATTGTATGCATTCCTGCTTCAGAATGAGAGACATGCTATGTTTGAACGAATGATTCTTGATCAGTTCAAATCCAAACAGGGAGAAGCAAGTTCGTCAAATGATTCAACAGCATTCTACACTAATGTAGGGATTACCACCAAAGCTTCACAAGTCATACCTACTGGAAATGGCAATTACAAGCTCATTCCTGATCCAGCATACAAGCATCCAGACCCAAACACATTCATGGAAAACTTCATCAATCAACTGTCACTCATGGTTAGTCAAAATCTGAATTCCAACTCACACACCAACAACAATCTCAGAACATCATCTAATCCTCATAATCAAGCTACTATTAGAGATGGCAAGGTGGTAGTGCAAAATGTTCAAGGAAGAAGAAATGAACAAGGGATGGCTGGAGCAGGTTTTGGAAATATAGGAGCAGGTGGAGGGTATGCAGCTAATCAGAACCGTGGAAGGAATGCAAATCAAGGGCAGGGTAAACCAATCAAGTGCTACAACTGTGGTGGTGAAGGACATATTGCGAGGAACTGCACGTCTCCAAAACGCCCACAAAATGCTGAGTATTTTAAGGAGAAGATGTTGCTGGTACAAGCTCAGGATAATGGAGCTGTTTTGGATGAAGAGGAATTGCTGTTTCTTGCTGAGGGAAATGCCAAGACCTATGATGCTGATGTGGATGAACAACCAGTGCAAGACATGGGTCAGAATCATCCTAATGCGTTTCAGGTAGCTGATTGTGATGCATATGACTCAGATGTTGATGATGAACCAACTGCCCAAACCATCTTCATGGCTAGCATTTCACCAATGGTCTCTCCAAAGGTCTTATCATCAAAGCAAGCTGGTCCCTCCAAAGAATCAATCATCTCAGAGGTATTAAAATTATATGATGAAGTTGATGAGCAAAAGATACATGACAAAGTGCAATCACATGAAACTTGTGAAACAAATATTGTTAATATGGGTAATAGTAATATTGTCCCATATGATCAATATGTGATCCAAAGTGAAAGTGTGATTAAACCAAGTGATGCATCTTCTGCAGTCAATGATGACTATGTTTTTTATGAATACACTCCATGTGCCCCTGATGATTCTGTTATCTCTGAACTTAATGCCTATAAAGAACATGATGGATCTGGACACACACCTTGTGTCAATGATATTTTGTATGATATTATTAAGCACGCGGAATTTACTTAGTAATACTTAGAAGATGGATTATATGATGTATTGTAAGTAAACACAGATTAAACACACAACTTAAGCTCCAATATTATTAATGAATAATACGAGTGATCTTGCTTATCACTAGGGTTACACCTTGAAGCCTTTGTGAGTAATACGTAGGTAATTAGACAAGTACCTAAGACAATGACCTAGGACCTCCTTTTATAGCACAAGGAATCCTTTACAAGATAAGAATAAACCTATCAATATAGAATATACACACAATCTATTCTATACTTATCATTATACGAATACTAAACAATTATCCAATAGCAGTGGTAATAATGTACCAGCAGTGGTAATACGTTTCCACTGCTAGTGTAATTCCAAGCAGTGTAAACCACAACTATCCGTGGTAATGATTATTCCCAACAATCCTCCCCTAAACTTATGGTTTCTCTGCAAATCAATAAGTTTCTTCAATCTGCATTATCTTCAAGGATTTGGGGAATTCAATTAAACACTTTACTTCTTTCTCAACTTCTGAATAGCTCTGGAACATTGATCTTGAAGTCTATGTAATAATGCTCTGACCTTCTCATTGTCTTCATGAACTCTTATTGTTGTACATAACATCACTGTGAGAGTTCCAGCTCTGAGTGGATACTCTTTCTTAGCAAGCATGAATGCATCAACTCCATTTGCTGTAGAAACATGATGAACTTCACATGAGTCATAATAAAACCATTTAGTATCAGGACATGTGCATGAGAATTTCCAGAAATCATCATTAACATTTGGTTCATAGAGCCTTCTAAGATTAATCCATAACTGCATCTTCTTCATATCTTTGAGATCTTGAGTATCAAACCTTTCTCGAACTAACTTCCATAATGTGTCAAGGTCATCTTTGTCAAAAGATTTAATGAGATCTTCAAATGTCATGAATGATGAAGTTTCACCACCTAGCCTTGTGATCTTCCATGTTGGAGAAAAATTGCTAGCAGTGTAAACCTCTCAATCAATGGTAGGATGTCTTACTTGCAGTGGTTCTGGATAAAAGTCTTCTTCTACAACCACAATCATTCCAGTCAGTTGTTCTTCAGTGAATTTCTCAGTAGGAATTTCTTGTTCTTCAGCAACCTTAGTATTCTTAACAGTTTGAGAATCACTTTCTTTGGCCTTTCTCTTCAATCCAGGAAACCTTTTTACTTCTTCTTCAGAGCCTATTGAAATAAAATCTCTATCATGTTTTTGAACTCTGTAGTAGATACCTTCAACTTGATTATCATGCATTCCTTTGAATTGATGCTTTTTCCAACCACCAACATGACAACAATAAGTCTTTATGTAAGAAATAATTTGTGCCTTGGTTGGTTGTCTTTGTTTCTTTTGACCCTTTCTGACTGTACTAATCACATCTTGAAGTGATTGATTGTTCTTCATTTGAATGAAATCCTTCAACTGAGCAGTTCTTTGATCCTCAGTTAAGGATGCATCTGCTACTAGGTCAATTCCCTTTTTCTTGATTATTGGATTATTAGCAATCAAGAACTCAATATCTTCTTCAGAAGGAACATAGCTAAACTCTGGAGTCTTCTCTCTAAGTATTGTAGGTTGAACAGTGGAAAGTGGATCTTCTTCCATTCTATCCAATCTTTTAGTCTCAAAAAAGCTTGCAACTTCCATTTCTTCAAGCTTTTTCTTTTCAGCAACTTGTTCTTCAGTAATCTTCTTAGCAATTTCTCTATCAAGAGCAATCTATGCTTGTTCTTTCTTTGAGATCTTTCTTCCAGTTTGCTCTTCACTTTCCATAACTACTTTACCTTTGTCTTTATTCAGTTTATCAAATTCTTCACTTGCAGTGGCAATATTTTGATTAGTTGTAGTACAGAAAATATCTTGATCATCAAGTTGCTCTTCTTGAGTATTAGCTTCCTTTGCTCCTTTACTATTATCTCCTTCATCTTCAAAATCAATTTTCCTCCCCTGAGTTTCATCACTTTTTTTCCTCCCCTGTTTGGGAGAATTACCCAAATCTTGATCAAAACCACCTGAATCACCATCATTAGGTGAGGATGAAGATGAAATCACCAACTTTGCAGTCTTCTTGTGCTTTTTCAACCCCTGCAACTCTTTCTTTAAGGTCTGAATCTCTTCTTGTAAGTGTTTAACATCCTTGGCATGCTGCTTCTGGACATGTGCCAAGTCCTTCTGTAGAGATTCAACCTACTTGGCTAACTTTGTACACAAAACCATCAATTCCAATTGGGGCATTGGCTCATATTCCTCCCTAGTTGGACTAGGTTGAAGTCTAGAACCACCACTGCTTGTTCCTAGACCAAAAGGTTCAGAAACTTGCTGTGTTGTCATGAAAGAAGGTGGTTGTTTGCTCCTCCTCTCATAGGTTTGAGAAACTGGTGGAGTATAATCAATGTTTGGAACATAGATTATGGGTGTGTTTTGTTCAGTTGTAATCTTTGCAAGCATTTGAGGTAAGAGTGGTGTAAAAATCATGTTGCCATCTCTATTCATGTTTTGAAAAACTTTAGGCTTTAGGCAACTGATTTCATAAACATTAGTATGGGGTTGCAGTTGAAACTCATTTAGCACTGCTTGCACAAACCTTGGATACATTAAAAATTTTGTTGAACTCTTTACATTGCCAGTCATACTTGTAAAAATATAATTTGACCAGTTAAAAATCTTATCAGTGGCTAGACAAACCAAAGGGTAAGCCATGGTTGAACTAAATTGCTCATAAGATGTTTTCTTTGGACTGAGACAATGTAAAAGAGTATGAATCAAAAATCTCCATTGGGGACAAAAACCACTCTTTTTGAAAGTAGCCTTTTTATTAGTGGTATCATACCCCATGGATGATAAAGTATCATGAATTTCGGGCATAGGTAATGTGATGAGACCATTGAGATCACCCAATTGGAGAACTCTCCTCAAGGATGCCTCAGTAACATCAATAGTTACACCATCCATAGTGGCTCTTAGATCATCCACTGTTTCATGTGTATCTCCATTCTCAAGTGTTATGGACTTAGCAGAAGTCCAAAACTGTTTGATTTGAGAGATATAGATTGTGGGTTTTAAAAGCAAAGCATACCTTATATGAGTGGTATTGAGAAAGTCCATAATCTGATGAAAAACAGTGCCACTCTTCTTGTTAGACTTTTGTAGGTAGGCCACTAGGTTGTGCTCATCTGCAAATTTTAAAGGTGCCATAGAAACTTTTGTTGAAAAACGATATTATGTCAGTAAGAATTGAAGTAATAACTAGCCAATTGAGAGAGAAAGATATATAGGGTTAGGGTTTAAGATTATTGCGCAAGAAAAATTATCTTTAGAAAGTATTTATCTTTAAGAGGATAAATAACAATATGGAAAGAAGATAATTTCCTTAAAATTTTAACCCTATATATATGGAAATCAGTGGTTACGTTCAACGGCTAGTAAAAAATAAGTTACTGACACAATCAGTTGTAACGGCTAGAACAACAGTGGTAAAATAACACTGTCAGTGGAAACTGTGAACTAGCAGTGGTAAATTTTCACAAAAAATTTCAAAGAGCAGTGGTAAATAAAATCATATGAAAACTAGACTGCTCTTATCATAGTTTTTAGCAAACTACCAGCTATCAACGGATTTGATATGTATTTACCATGAGCCGTTGGCTATGGACTAGCCAACTCTTAATCATAAAGAATATGGTGAGTTGATAACCATATAGTTTTTGGTAAACTATCAACCATAAACGGATTTGTCAAGTCTTTACCAGTAGCCGTTTGCTCTAGACTAGTTGATTCTTATGTGGATTAGACATGGTGAATCAATAACTATTTGTTGTGTATCTCAGATATACACCTTTTAAGATCAACTCCCATCAAAGCTTGGTTATGTATCTGTATGAGATAGGAATAACCAACTTGTTATTAACCAAAATTACTTTTAACAAACCATTACCCAAGAAAAATATCTTCCAAAGTTAACCCGATAATATCTATATTTACTCCTTAACCTACCAAAATAGGGAAAAGTAAATATACTCATTAATTAACCCTTTCAACCGACTTTGTCTATATAAGAAGGCTTGGCTTATTGTAATCTTCATTAAAGCACATTCAAACACACAAAATCCCTAAAAATAATCATGAGCAATCCTTCCAACACCGTTGACATCTCCTCTGATTCAGAAGAAGAATATGTGATCGAGTCAGAGACTTCCTCAGAGGCATTAGGATGGGCTGGATACTTCCCAGCATGGGCTGGAAGCACTTTATCCAAGAAGTACACTAAGGAGACTGCCAAGCGTGTACCTGCTGCAAAACCTGCACCATCTCTTGAGTTTTACTCCAGCTCATCAGATGATGATGAGACGAATGATGAGACCTATTCCATGGCCAAAGAATTGCCGAGAGCTCTTACAAAGGCACTGGAAACAGCTATCTCCAATATGAAGCAGATATACATACCAACAAAGCCTGCAATGCTACCAAAACCTCCTCCACAAGTTCTTGGTCTTCCTTGTCCAAGAATGCAATCCACCTTTGAGAACAAAAGGAAGAGGGCACAGAAAAATAAGCATGACTATGTGGGCAAAGGCAAGAAGCCAATGGAGTAGCTGGTGGTAGGTGTAGGATGTGCTAAGTTTCAGTCTTTTATGTTTTGATGATTAGAAGTACTTTCACTTTGGTTGTAATGAATCATGTTTTATTAATGAAATGAATTTTCTCTGTTTTCCTTTATCATTATAGTTCTTGCATCATACATGTTGTTCCATTAACTTCACCTCCAAAACTGACATACTGTCCATGATAATGTTCAAAATCTGAAAGATAGGACTTGTTGCCAGTCATGTGCCTTGAACACCCACTATCTGTATATCCTTGATCTGATCTTTTTGACCTTGGATGTTCCTGCACATAAAAGTAAAGAGTTAGTTTCTTTTGAGGACCCAAGCCATGATTGACTTGGATCTGCCTCGTGTATCAATATAGTTAAATCTATCAAAGGCCATTGATACACCATTGGGATTGGTTGTAGAGGTAGTTCCTTTAGGTTTCCATTCCCAACGTGCTGAGGCCTTCACAGCATTGCCCATGTCCCCCTTTTCTTGTTTACAACCCTTGCAGTGGTAACTTTTGAATGAGCAGTGGAAATTGATGGTTTGTTTTTAGGTACCCACTGTTGGTTATAATGAACCTTATTATTCTGAAAAGTTCTTTTCCCTGTTTGTGCAGATCTGACAAAAGTTTTTTTGAACTTTGCACTTTTAACAGGTGACTTAGGGTGAGCAGTGTTAACAGTTTTTGAAGTGGCAAAAGTTTTGAGACCACTTCTTAGTTGAACTGCTCATGGGATCATTTTGCAATGTGAATTAGGGTGTACATTATTTTGAAACCTGTTAGACTTCACCCTTTTATTCCCATGGACTTCCCTTCTCCTATTATGATAGTCACAATAAGCATGTAAATGATCAAAACTACCACAGATATAGCATGCCTTATTGTACATCACAAAATCACTACCTAGTTGTTGAGATTTAACATGATTCCAACTCCTCTGGTTACCCCTAGGAGCTGTAGGCTTGTTCCTATACATCTCAGCATACGTTACAGTTGATCTAGGTTTATTAACTGGTTTCCTAGGTTCCTCTGTAACAGTATTAACAACTTTTGGGATAGAAGCCTCTACATTCTTTTTAACATTCTCATCAACAATAGATGAGTCACTAGCACTCTCAAAAACATCATTATCATGCTTAATCTCTTCCTCACTTTTCACCATTGTGTCCTTTAAAGGACCATATTCACGTTCAAGGTCCTGAAACTCTTCTAAGCCTTTATGAGCTAAATCTATACCTGGAGGTGATGGAACACCTCTTAGTGGTGGAGGCACAGTGTTATAACCCATACCAGACTTAACTTTACTATGTATTTGAGCATTCCAAATTTTATCAATTGACTTAGACTGATGATAACATGTGTCTAAAGTTAAATTAACATTTTCATTTTTCTTTTGAAGTTTTTCAAACTCCTTTTGGTATGCTTCATTCACAGCTGTTGTATGTTCTACCTCTCTTCTAAGAAGAATCATATCATCATTATATTTTGACTCATTTGCTTGATAGTGCTCTAGTTGTTTTTCCAATACTGCTATAGCTCTCCTAAGGTTAGACACAGTATAATTAGCAGTATATAACTCTTGTCTTTTATTAGAATATAAATCATTAAGCCCTTCAACTTCTCTAGCAGCCCTACATGTTTTAGAACAACTTTCAAAGTTTTGTACCTCAGAGTCAGAGAAAGCCATGAGAGCAAATTCAGTAGCAACAAGAGCAGCATCAGAATGTTCTTCTTCTTGTTCATCAGCCATGAAACTCCAATCATAGCTCACACCATCAATAGCCAACATTGCCTTTGGTTCTTCCATAGTTGGTTCCTTCTTTTGCTTGTACCAAGTAGATCTGTTGTCCTTGGTCTTTGGTCTTCTACATTCTCTAGCAAAATGTCCAAACTTGTGGCAGTTAAAGCACTCCACTTTCTTCTTATCAAAGCCTGCAGTTTCATTACCATTGATGTGAATAGGCTTGCCAGTCTTCTTGTAGAATTTCCTAGCCCTTATGCTAAGAATAGCAATCTGCCATTTTATGTCCATCTCCTCCAAGTCATCTTCATCAATTTCCTCTATGTCTTCATGAGTTAAGACAGAGCCATTTACTTGAGTGGAGATAAAAGCATAAAAGGTAGGATCTCCAGTACTAGCAACCTTCTTCTTTGAACCTGCAGTGGAAACACTAACATTACCCGTGGAAACTGTAGAACCAGCAGTGGCAAAGTCATCATCACTATCATCTTCAGAATTGATAAGGTTTTAAAAGGTACCATTTTGAGGGGTCGTTTAAGTCCTTATTTGATCACTTTTGTATCCGTTATTGCTTAATATCGTTCCTTTTCACTTTTTAGGTCTCTTGAAGGCAAAATGTTGGAATGGCACTTATTTGGACGAAAAGGCGCGAATATATGAAGAAAATGGCCAAAGTCAAAATCGAGACACTCACAGTTGCTGAAATTAGAAGGCGACGGCGTCAGGTGCTAATTGCGACGCCGTCCCAAGATTTTTGTGACGGTTCAGAACTCAAAACTCGTATTTTCAAGTGACGACGTCTAGTTGTGAAAGAGTAGGCCGTCGCTACTCAGACGGCCTAGATGCAATCCAGACGACGTCAGAAGCTGAAGAGGACGGCGTCACGGACATAAGGTGACGCCGTCGCAAGGTTAACGTGGCCAAGACGAAACCTTAATGATGGCGATACGACGGCGTCACGAAACATAAGGTGACGCCGTCGCATATGTAATCTTATATATAGAATCCGAATTTTTCAGTCTTTGGAGGAGAGTCTTTTGGAGTGAAAACCTAAAACCGAACCTAAGGTGTCTTGTACAGTATTTTAGGGTTTTAAACCCTATCTTACATCAAGATAAGTCTTTACTTCATTAATTCAATTATGTCTTTGATTATTTGTGTGTATGCTTGCATGTTCTCCATGTCCGGCTAATTTATTTGTGTGTTTGCTTAGGAAGTATGAAACTTAATTATTGAATATTGATTGGTTGTTTCTTATCTTAGTTGATTAATGATCTAGTAATGCGATAGGTCATTCGTTGTGTACTTAATGCTTGATTCATCTTTGTGAACCTTAGAATATAATTACCTGAGTAGTTGTAGGCTAAACCATCCAAAGAGCGCCTTAGAGTAGGAGTTTATCATCCCTAGTGGGTTTGTAGACGAGACCCTTTGGTAAGTTCAAAGAGTTAGGGAGAAACGCATACCCTACAACCTTAGACACACAACGCAACTAGGAATAAGGACGTGACAACTCAACCATCAATAGGAGATAATTAAGGAGTAATACAACCTAAGTAAACACATCTTTAAACTATCATACGAGCACACATTAATTAGACATAGACTCCCACAACCTTAATTTAGATAATTAGATAATAGTAGAGTAATCGGTAGAAATACCAACCCCCCCAAATCCAATACCCGAGATTCGTACCTTTCCATTTCATAAAATATTAAAAGATAAAAAATAATCTTCCTCAACCTTAACCTTAGCGTAGTAACTCCTTACTAGCATTCCTATTCCCCTAGAGAACGATATCAATACCCGTGGCTTACCCTAATTACTACACTACAACGATTAGGTTCACTGCCTAGGGTGTTATAAAACTTGCTCGAAGAAAAGGAAGTTTCCTTGACCCCGAACGACGCGTGTAGCTGATTGGTGCTAAACAGTCAAGTCTAATCACACAAGCTAACCACTTGTGAATGGCTAACCGTAACAGACTTAAAACAGTTCAAACACTAATGCAATTAAGATCAGAGGAATATAGGGAATTCCTGGGTCGTTAAGTCCCACGGAGGATGAATTGGTGTAAAAACACTTGATCAGATGGTAGAATGATCACTAAGGATAGTAATCAGTAAGGAAATTGATGGATAATTACCTAAAGAAAAGATTTACAAATTAAAGCGACTTAAATGCAAATTAAAAGAAATTAAAAAGTTAAAATCTATTAAATAAATGCTATCACTATTTTTAAAGATCGATGAACGTTTAAAACCTAAAACTTAAAAATTACGTTTAAATAAAAATTACGTAAACGTACGAAATAAAACGTGAGTTTTAAGAAATAAAAGGCCTATAAATATGAAAATGATATTTTTACAATCCTAATAATAAAAGAAAATTATTAGAAAAATAAAATTATTTTTACAACTATTTATTTAATTATTATTATTTAAAAACTATTTATTAAGTATTAAAAATGCACTAAAATACAAGAAAATACAAAATTAACCTAGAAAAATGAAATTATAACTTAGAAAAATCTAAAATATGATAAAACTTATTTTAAAACTAAAAATATATTTTTTAGACTTATTATGTATTTATTATTAATTTAAAACTATTTAAAACTAATAAAAATGCTAAAAAATACTTTTTAAACTAAGAAAATTATGGAAAAAATACTTTTTATTACTTTTATATTTATCTTAACCTAAGAAAATTTAAAAATCATTTTTTTGAACTTTTTATAATTTATTTGTATTAAAAGCTATTTAAAAAGGATTAAAAACTAGTTTAAATTAAGAAAAATAGCAAACAGTTATGAAAAATTATGAAAATTTCAGGAAAAGTCTATTTTAATATGTAGAATCTAGGAAAAATAGAAAAACATGGTCTTGTGTGGTAGATTATGGAACTGCAGTTGTGACTGCTTATAAATAAGCACTTATGATAAGCCAAAAGCTACAATAAGCTACCAAATTGATACACAAGATACAATAAGCTATAATAACTCTAAATCAACTAAAAACAACAAACCACAACCTCTGAATTGCAAGTTAGCACAGATTTGAGTTTTTGAGCTTAATGAACAAAACAGATTTTGGTAAGCTACTTTGAGCTTATGCACAGAACACCAAATAAGCTAAAACTGAAAAGCAATGAATGGAACTTGGATTAGACCTGGTTAACTATCTTAAAACCAAAAAGCAACATTAGAAAAGCTCTGAGTAGCTCAGGACAAGCTCAACAATAAACTGAGAAAAATCTCAGCATTCACTGAGTTTGTAGCAGGGCACATAAGCTCTTTTTGATGAGCTTATTTGAGGCTTAAGAAAAATTAACAAAAATCTGAAAAAATGCTTATAAAAAACTAGACCAAGAAAAGTTATAAAACCCAAAGTTTGACTTGTTTTGACCCAAAGATGAGTCTGTGATAAATCCCTCTAGTTGGCCCAAAACTTGATTTTTCAAATATCTTGACTTTTGACAGATTTTTAACTTTGACTTTCTTGAACTTTGCCACTGATTTTAAGTACTTAGATTGATGTAAATGATTGAAATGGAACCTCTGCAAGCTTTGTTGATGACTTTTGAACACAAAACAAAAGTTTGATTTGCCAAGATCTCAACAGTTAGGCTTATAAGACAATTAGATTAGAATTTTGACTTTAGGTGTATTGCAGGTGCAGACTAAGACAGGTATGAGTCCAAAAGGACTTAACAAGTATGAACCAATAAGAAACTACTACTGCAATAGCCTATAACACAGTTAATGCAGTTGAACCAAACACACCTTAGCAAGGACTGTTTATTGATTAGTGTTACTCAACACTAATTTAAAGCATGAGATTGAATTCTAACACTTGTTAATGATGATAAAAGGTTAAATGAACACAAGAACACAGATTTAACTATAATAAACTAAGATTTACACTTACTCTATTTTAACTGTCTAACTAGGATTATTAGCAACTAAGGTTTTTAACTAGCAACCTACTAATTTTACTTTATATTATCACTAACCAACACCAACTAAGCATAAAACAAGAGATATTAAACTAGATTAAGAACTAATACAGTAAAATGGCATAATCAAGAAATATGCTTACAATTTGAATCAAGGCCAAATTCTGAGAACCAAGAACTGAGATCATACCCTATGGCTTCCCAAGAAGCATCTAACCCAAGGCAATCCAAAATATACCCTGCTCCAAGCATTCATCAGGTTTCACCATTGATTTTTATTTTTTCTTTATTTTCTTGATATTTTTGTGAATTTTTGGTTTTGGCTACTAATACTGCTTTTAAGGTATCTAAAAGCTTTAATAAGCTTTATAAGGAGCTTATATGTGCTTCTGAGTCCAAACTAACAACTGATTAACAACATTCACCATATTGATATTTTTGGATAATGAAAAAATTGCATAACTTGAAAATAGAGCTTGAAACTGGAAATTTATGTTAACAAAAGTTTTATTTCACTTAAATAACTTGAAATACAAAGCTTAAAGCTTAAACAAACACTGAAATTACAACTTAAACTAAAAACGACATTAATAATTAAAAATTACACTAGATAGCTTCTCCATTGCTTCACTCTTGATATTTATTGACTTCAATCATCCTTGTCGACACTCTTGAGTAAATCCCACTTCAATCCAACCGTTGAAATCATCCAGATCATTGGAATTGCCATATGTCAGTTTTTGGCGCCAATTTTTCAAAGAGTTGGTTTTCTGCATTAATTGGAGTTGGATTGATATGGAGGTGGAGGGGAAGTGTAATCAAGTGGAGATGGTGAGGTGGAAAGGTGAAAACCAGTGGTTAAAACCACTGGTTTTGGTGTATACAGGGGTGGTGAAGAGGGTCTACAGTGTAGGCGTTTTTTTTTGTTTTTAAAAGTTGGGCCGGGTCATTGGATTGGGCCATGGGTTTAATTGAATATTGGATCCGTTTGGCTTGGTAATAATCACAAGGACCTAAAGTGCAAATCTGTCAAAGTTAAAGGACTGGATTTGACAAGTTTCCAAGCATATCATAAGGATCAAACCTGCCAAGTAAGAATAGTACAAGGACCATTTGAATAAAATTCCATTTTTTAAATGTCCAAGGACTAAAACTGCCAATTTAGTAACTATAAGGACCAAACTTGTAAATTCTCAAAAGTTTTATCATAAGGACCATTTTTGTCATTTATAAATAGAACAAGGTTAAAAGTTGATAATTTTCACTTTTTAAATTAACCAAGGACTATTTTTGACATTTTTCCAAAGTTGAAGGACTAAAGTTGTCAATTTGTTATTTTTAAACTTTAAAGGGTTTGATTTGACAACTTTTGAATCTCATGGACCTAAAATGATATTTTACAAGTTTTTGAATTACCAGGGACTGATTTTGACAACTTTTATAACTTGGGGGACTAAAACTGCCAATTATGCAAACTTGATATGTTTTTTACCAGATTTTGATGTTTTTGCATTTAAAACATATAAAACACTTGTTTGTGATATTTTTATCATTTTGATGTGTTTCTGAGTGTTTTCAGATGTTTTTGGCATTCTAACAGTATAAAAATGATGAGTATTTAGACACTCATCAGTAGCGTTATCAAGTTTTTGGCGCCGCTGCCGGGGAATAGAATAGCTAGTCAGTAGTCCACCTCGTTTAGGTTTCTTTGCTTGATTCCTATCAAGTAAACTTTTTTCTCATTTTTTAGCTTTCTCTTAGTCTATCCCCCTTCTTCGTGACCTTTGTTCGTAACCCCATCACTTTTCATCATGGAAGGTGATAACCCACTACCATTCATCAACCCACCGCCAAATGACCCACCAAGAGCCCGTACTCTTGGTGAATACTCGAGACCAAGCCACCTAGGCTATAGGAACACCATTGAGCTTCCCGACCAAGCCCAAACTACGGCCCTGCGATCCGACACCATCCGGTTGGTGCGAAACGGATGTGCATTCCATGGACTTCGTTCCGAAGATCCAAATCAGCATCTGAGGGATTTCCTCAAAATTGTCGATTCCATCGACCTTGATGCTACTACTCGGGAGACCACGCGCCTGCGTCTCTTCCAATTCTCTCTACGGGACCAAGCTAGTAATTGGCTTGAGCGACTTCCCGCCGGCTCCATCTCATGTTGGGATGATCTTACCTCTCGCTTCCTTGCTCAATTTTTCCCACCGGGGAGAACCACTAAGCTTAGGAATGACATCTTGATGTTCCAACAACGTCAAGGTGAATCTCTCTACGAAGCATGGACCCGATTCAAGGACTTACTTCATAAAGTCCCTCATCACGGCATTGATCTTTGGCTCCAAGTCCAAATCTTTTATGATCATGTCAACTTCCCCACTAAGCGATCCATTGACCAAGCGGCCGGTGGAAAACTTAGTGATCTCACCGCAGAAGAATCATGGGAAATAATAGAGGACCTCGCCCTCTATGACAACGAAAGTTGGGATGACCCCCGTGAGCTGCCCAAAACCGTTAAGGCAATCTCCTTGCCCCCTTCCGACCGTAGGATGATCGAACTTGAAGATCAAGTTAGATTCCTCATGAGCTCCTACGAAAATCCTAAATCTTCACACCATGTGAGCAAAGTTTCTTCGTCGTGTGAGCCGTTTTGTGATCCTCATAACACGCGCACTAGCACTCGATCCCCCGAACATGCTTCCGTTGATTACGCATCCTCACGTATCAATGGAACGGGAGGAAGATTCCCTACAATACCCGGACCTAGGAATTTCAATGAAACCCGAGAGGCATGGAAAGGCAAGCCCGACTTCTACTGGGGACAAACCAAAGAATTCACCTCCAATGATTTCTCATGGCCCCCACCTAACGGTCCTAACCAACAAAACGTCGAAGGGATGTTGCAAAACCTAGTTGCATCCCAAGAAACCCAAATGGCTAAGCTCTCGGACCGCTTTAACCATCAACAAGCCGAGATGGATAGGAAAATTGACAACCTTTTGAAAGCCATAACTAATAGTGATAAGAAGGTTAGTGCTATCTCAACTCCCGAGCCTTCAGGTATAGAGATTAAGGATCCAAGCAAGCTAACTAAGCATGTCCAATTCGTCAATACCATCGCCTTAGTTGAACCTAATGAAACAAATGACGAAGAGGACTATACACTTGTGGATGATGAAATACCCGAGGAAGTAGATGAAGTAGACATTGACTATTTCAACAAATTTCCTACGGAAGAAGAACTATCTCGCCACCCTCACTTAGTGCGTGACCTCCGTCACATGTATGTTAGGAAAAGTCCTCGAATCAAGTTTGGGAACCCTTGGAATCTCAACATACCATGTGTCATAGGACACCTTTTTGTGGCAAAAGCCTACATTGATCGCAAGTCCCCAATCAACATAATGACTAGCACCTACTACAATTGGATATTGAAGAAGCCTATTCCAACTAGGCAAGACCCCAATGATCCTAATGTTAGTTGCAATTTTCTCGGAAGAATTAAGGGATTGCCCGTTTATGTAGGTAGTTTCACGTTTCCTACGGACTTCATAATTGTGGATGATATTAGCACGGCCATAGACCCTAGCTTATCCCATGTTATTCTAGGAAAACCTTTCATAGAAAGCACCGGGATGACCTATGACCCCTCGTTAGGAGTAGTGCGATTCAAGAATGAGACCGATGACATAGCTTACCAAATGCCGTTTAAGATTGAGAAGTTTTCATCACTCTCTAATGATGAAAAGGAACTTAAACTGTCGGTCTATTATAGGAATGATGAGGATAGGGAAAAAGGTGTTGATTATGTTATGGCTAAGATTTTCGGATTCTATAAGGATTGCTTGAGCTTAGGACCGGAATATAGGACCGATTGGGGAGAGGATGAACTCTTAGAGAAGTGCATTTTAGGGCACTTCTACAACATGGAATCCCCCATTAGAGACCGTCAAAAGGGCGGTAATGAGAAAACGTAGGAGCACGACTATGAGTCTAGCTACAAGACTCTTAAATAAAGAAAAGCGCTTCGTGGGAGGCAACCCATGCTTAATTGTTTGCTTGTTAGTGTCATATATCTTTTATTAATTGTTTATCCTCATGTTTAAATTTGTAAAAATGCTTTATTTTGTTTTTAACCCCGTCTTAATTGCATATAAAGGTATTTTACATTAAGGATAAGTGTAGGGAGGATTACACACGTTTTCAAAAGAAACGTAAACATGAGAATAACAATTAACTAAAAGATATATATGTTTGTTTGTTCGAGTCAAATGCTTGTATCGAGTCATAATGGATGTTTTTGCAGAAATTTTTCCAGATTCTAAAGATGTAAATTTTTTCAGAATTTTTTTTTTCCCAGAAAATCGCAGACCAGTTTTTGTCAGGATAACCTGACGGCGTCAGGAAGGAGTAAAAACATCAGATTACTTTTTTCTCGTTTTCTGAGCTACTTATAAATTTTTGGAATTTTCCAGGTCTTAATTTTCTTAGAAATTCTGTAAACATCCATTCCACAAGCATTATATCCTAGTTTAAATCGAGTCTTATATATATATTTACCGCCGATTTTACGCGAAGGTTTCGTTTGTTTTCTTCAAGTGTGCAGGTTTAGTTTGTCAAGAAGAAGTTACATAAGATTGGAAGGATCTTTTCACGCAATAATTCTTCTTGAAAAGGATTTAACCACCACTTTACACGGATCCTACCGAGCTAATCAGGGGAGTATTAGTTTCTTTCGTTTTTAATTACCTTCTTTTATCATAACTTTGATACTTTCGGGGAACATTGGGGACAATGTTCAGTTTAAGTGTAGGGAGGGAAAATAAAACGGGAACTTTGAAACTATGCTTATCCTTGACTATTTGCTTTGTCCAATTGTGATTGTGTAATAAACCATGAGAAAATGTCGGTTAGGGTAATTTTGGCACCAAATTTAAAATTTTTTATGACATATAGGAGTGGGCCATTAGTCTTAACAAAATCGTCTCATGGATAGGAAGTTGCATGACTAGCACAAAAACCCTTTACCACCCAAATTCCACCAAAATGTGAGGATCGCCCTTAGATTAGTAGGAATTAAAGCATTCATCTTTAATGCTTAGAGTGTGAACCGGTAGTATATTAGATTCTAGAACTTGTTTTGTGATACATTCCGAGATCGCAAGTGAGGCTACACTTGTGTAGTTAGGAATAACTAAATGATAAGAGGCATTAGGATAACCCTTGTTTGATACCCGTAATATAATTACTTCTTCCACATCGGTTGAGTAATTCCCCCACACCCTTTGCGTTGTACTCATCTTTAGTACACGATACCCCTAGTTAACCCCTCAGAGCCTATCCTTTTCGCGGTTCTCGTGATGTTTCGGTTTTTCCGGAATATCAATGAAGAGCATTGTTTACACCCCACCCCCAAATATACACCCAAATCGCCTTAGCCTACCCCTTATGCACTCACTTTTAGTGCAAATGTTTGTTATCACCCTAAACCCTTAGTTCAATTATCTAGTTGCTTGCATAAGTTGCTAAGTCGAGTCATATCCTTTGTATACAGTTTTGGGACGATTGGGATTCATGGGAAAAGTTAAAGTTTATGAAATGACGGGAAGGGAACGTTAAAATTCAAATTCCCTTTGTTTGCGTAATAATGTACCCCAAGTGTTTTGATCTTTTCAATTCGGGTCAAATTAGTGTTAGAGTAATAAAAACTCAAGTGTAGGGATATGTCTATAAATCCCTAGTATTTTGATGTTATCTTAGAGGATGGTAGAGTAAAAGTGTATGAAAAAAAAAAAAAAAAAAAAATCGAAAAAAAATAGAAAAAGAGAAAAAAAAAAAAAAAAAAAAAAAATAGAGTGTGAAAAAAAAAAAAAAAAAAAAAAAAAACATACGGGCTACCATCCCACATCTATCCTTTAAATTTATGTTTGTTTATTTCAGTTATCTAGAGTGTCGAGTCTTGGCTTAGCAACACCATTCTTCATATGCATTTAACATAGAGATTTTTGACTTGCCACCACTAAAAAGCCTATTCCACCAAACCCTTTGTTTCCCTACCGTAAGCCTAACATTACAACCCTTTAAAAGACCTCTTTGATAGTCTTTCCTAGGTGCTTACGCCAAAGCGATGGAGGTTTGATCTATTCTCAAGCCTATGGTAATCTATGTACTAGGACCGGTTAATGAGTGTTTATCTTCCATTTCCTATTTGTTATATTTCATATATACACCCGAGAGAGATGTGAGTATCCAAACACCCCATGTGAGGTGCTAGTGTGTAATTTCCGTGCTTGTTATGACTTTTGCGGGGCTTATTGATCGGGTCCAAACAGTCAAGCCTAATCACGCAAATCTGCCACTTGTGAATGACAGACTGTAACAGACTTAAAACTGCTCAAAAACCAATACAATGAAGATCTGAGGAGTATAGTGTTTCCCCGGGTCGTTAAGTCCCAGCGAGTTGTGCAATGGATTATCAAACGTTTAGTGATCGCGAGATTTGAACGGGAAAAGGATATTGTGAATATGATATTAACTACGGAAAAAGCCAACAAATAAAGACGGCTTAAATGCAAATTAAAGGAAATCTAAAAAGATAAAATCTATTAAATAAACGCTATCACTATTATTAAAATGATGTTTTTGTTCTTTTTGTTTTAATAAAACTTAATTAAAAACTACGTGACGTACAAACAAAAACGTGAAACTTACACAATATTAACCCTAAAAATATGAAAATGATATTTTTATAAACCTGATGATAAAAGAAAATTATTAGAAAAAGAAGATTAATTTTACAACTAATTATCTAATTATTATTAATTAAAAACTATTTTTAACTACTAAATAATTACCTAAAATACAAGAAAATAGGAAACAAAGCTAGAAAAATGAAATTATGAAATGGAAAAGTCTAAAATATCAAAATAGACTTTTCAAAACTATTTTTGTATTTTTATGATTATTTTTCTATTTTCTAGGAATTTTAAACTATTAAAAACTATTTAAATTATTAAAAATTACAAAATAAACTATGAAAAATATGGAAAATTACTTTTTTTACTTTTTATATTTATCTAAACCTAAGAAAATTGAAAAATTATTTTTTTGAAGCTTTTCTTAATTTTTTGTATTAAAAGCTATTTAAAAATGCTTAAAAACTAATTAAAATCAAGAAAAATAGCAAAACAACTTGGAAAAATCTGAAAATTTCAGGAAAACTCTAAAATGATATGAGGAAGCTAGGAAAATTAGAAAAACAGGTGCTTGTTTGGAGAATTATGCAACTGCTTTTCAAGTGCTTATTCAAATAAGCACTAGAATAAGCAAATGAGTACCAAAGGCTACCAAACTGAAAATGAAGCTCTAACAAGCTAATTTAACTAAAATGCAACAAGTTCCAACAAGCTAATACCACTGAATCACAGGCTAGATCAGATTTGATGTTAAAAGCTAATAAACTAAAACAGTTTTCTGGGGTTAACTTGCAGCTTATAAATAAGCTACTGAAATAGCCAAAATCCTAAAAACAGATATCACAACCTCAAGAGGACCTAGCAAAGGGCTTGTGAACCAAATATCAGCTACTTACAAGCTCTTATGAGCTTATGAAGAGATCTGCAAGATCTTGTCACAACCTGTTATGCAGTGCACAGGGCAAAAGGAGGCTAATTGGACAGCTTATTTGGACCATGTAAGAACTTGAAAAAATTCAACAAAATTCATTTTAACAAACTAGACCAACAGAACTTATCAAGCCCAAATTTTCACTTTAATTGGACCTAAAATGAACCCATGAAAATTGTTTCTAGGATGGCTCAAAACCACTTTGGCCAGTTTTGACTTTTGAAGAAAAAGTGAAACTTTGACTTTTATGAGCTTTGGATCCAATTTTATCACTGATCTAGGTGTTATAAGGTGTAATAGATATAATGCAAGCTATATTTAACAAATCTAAGCACAAATCAAGAGTTTGCTAATCTATAAATCACAACAGTGAGCAGTTTTGACAGATTCAAAGGAAATTTGACTTTTGTGATGTTGCAGACCCAACCTAAGACCCAAATGAGTTCAAATTTACTTAACAAACATGAACTAATATATAGCTATCACTGCATAAGCTTAAAAGATAGAAACATCAGCAGAACCAAACACTCCTTTGTCAACTGTTTTGAAAATGAAACTGAGCTAAACCCTGACCAAACTTATATCAGTGATCAAACTAAGTTCATATATCCTAAACACATCTTTTGAAACAGATTTGAACCAGATTTAACTATGATTGAAGGTGATGCAAAGAAACTTAAAAATTCACTTACAAGGATCCTTAGCCACAATGGCTTGCTAACTGTGAAACAGAACTTCTAACCTACATTATCCAACCATTTGGACTTAAAATCAATCCCAAATCCAGATTGCATCAACCCCTTGCCATTTCCATTCAAACTTGATCAAGTTTTGACTTTCTTTGACCCAGAACCAATAATGAATGAAACTTGAATTTGAGCTTGTAAAAAGCTATGCTAAGCTCATTTGAGCTCAATAGAACTGAGAAACAAGCATTGTAAAGCTTTTGAGTGTGATTTGGAAATGGAAAATTTCAACAGTATTGCTAAAATGTGAAAATAGTTGGAAACTTGGAAATAATGATTAAAACCTGATTATATTGCAAATATAACTTGAGATTACACTTGGAAACAAAAACTTACAGTTTTAAGATTAAGCTAATACATTAATTATAAAAACGACATAAGGAAATTTTTTCATAAAAACTAACTACCCTTTGGCTTGCTTCTCTTCCTTCTTTTTATACCCATTCTCTTTGTCTCTCTCTTCTGAGTGAATCCCATCAAAAATCTAGACCATTGGATGACTAGGTTGCATTTTAGCCATAGGATCAAAAATGGCGGGAAAAGCCCATTTGACCTGTTGATACTGTTTTTAGCTACTAGGGGGGGGGGGTGGAGTAGTTGTGATGATGAGGGATGGGTTTTGAGGAGATAAGGTGAGGTGGGAGGGAATATGTTGAGAGTTGCAGAGGATATAGGCCAAGTGGGGAAGGAGATAGGCTTAGGCGGGTTTTCTGCTTTTTTGACTTTATTTGACCAAAGGGTCAAAAATGAGTTTTGACAGGGGGGTCAAGGTTTATAAGGCAGGGGTCAAAAGATAGTGACAAGTCCAAAAGTGTAGGAAAGGTTCTAAATAACATAGGGACTTAATTGTAATTTCTGAAACTGTAGGGACCTGTTCTGCCAAATCATCAAACTTGTTCCAAGGGCTGAAAATGACAAGCTTCAAAAGTATAGGGACCAAAATTGCCATTTTGCAATTTTCCAGGGGCTAATTTTGCCAATTTTCAAACTTGGAGGACCATTTTTGTAATTTTCTCAAACTTGTGATATTTTTCACCAAAGGACTAAATTTGATAACTTATGATTTAAAAAGGACCTTTGGTGACTTTTCTTTTGAAATTATGTACCAGGGACTGTTTTTGACAACTCTTGAAACTTGGGGGACTGAAACTGCAATTTTTGCAAATTTGATATGTTTTTCATCTGATTTTGATATTTTTGCTTTTAAAACACATAAAACACTGATTTGTGATATTTTGATCATTTTGATGTGTTTCTGAGTGTTTTCAGATGATTTTGCAGTTTATTTTGTACAAAAATGATGAGTATTTAGACACTCATCAATCCCCCACACTGAGATATTGCTAGTCCCTAGCAATGATTTGAGAAAACATAATGGATTTTAATCTCTTTACCAAAAGCCATTACTTCTGGAGTAGCCAAATGTTTCAGTTCAAGTAAGAACCATGGTACACCGATAACCATGTGATTTTGAGCAAATCACCAGCTTTCAACGGATTTGATTTTGTCTTTACCAGAAGCCGTACCCTTCTGGACTAGCCAACTCTTAGATAAATTATCAATATTATCTTTGGTGAGCTGATTACCAATTATGGTTTTTCCACTGCCTTTACCACAAGCCATAATCTTGCGGGCTAGCCAACTCTTTACTTTTTAGGATATGGTGAGTTGAATACCATACAATTTTGGGCAAATTGCAAGCCATATAAACGGATTTGAGAAATCTTTACCAAGAGCCGTTTGCTCCTGGATTAGCCAATCCTTTAGTCTTACAGACATGGCGGACTGATAACCAAATGAGAAAGTGTAAAACACTTACTCCAAAAAAAAAATTTTGGCCAAAAACGGGGGAATTGGTATAATTATATGATAAAATTCGTGAGAATTCCCCCCCACACTTAGAAATGAATATTGCCCTCAATATTCAAAGTACCGGCGGTTATGCCGAAACAAAGAACGTAAAAGGGAAATATTACGGCCATTATTTAGAAAGAAGGATTTTTTTTTTTTTTTTTTTTTTTTTTTTTTTTTTTTTTTTTTGAAACATTCTTATATACACAATATGTGGGGCAACCCCCCCACACTAGGGTGGTAGAAAGAGGTGAGAAGACAGAAATATGGGTGAAAACCCATATGGCATGCTACTGTTTTTGATTACCGAGTCGCTAGCTTGACTCGATCCCCGCATTCATTGGTTCATGGGGAAAGTTTGTAGATCCGGGACAACCACAGGGGGAATGTCCTCTCCAAAATAGTGCTTCAACCTATGTCCATTCACTTTGAAGTTTGGCCCGTCTGTTTGAGATAATTCGACGGTGCCATATGGAAAAACTTTGGCAATGGTGAATGGACCAGTCCAACGGGTCTTAAGTTTCCCCGAGAAGATCTTCAATCTAGAATTGAAAAGAAGGACTCGGTCACCAACGTTGAAAACGCGGTTCTTAATTTTTGAGTCATGGATCTTCTTTGTCTTTTCCTTGTAGATCAAAGAGTTCTCGTAGGCTTGATTACGGAGTTCATTTAATTCGTTGAGTTGAACTTTCCGATGATCACCTGAAGACTTGAGGTCGAAATTTGCATGCTTCAAGGCCCAATAGGCTTTGTGCTCAAGCTCGATCGGGAGATGACACGCCTTTCCATACACGAGCTTGTAAGGAGTACACCCGATGGGTGTTTTGTAAGCGGTACGGAAGGCCCAAAGTGCATCTTCAAGTTTGTCCGACCAAGAGGCACGATTTTCACCTACGGTCCTCTCCAAGATTCTTTTCAAACCACGGTTCGAAACTTCCACTTGCCCACTAGTTTGTGGGTGATACGCGGTAGAGAGACGGTGGGTGACACCGTACTTAAGCATCACTTTTGCGAATTGGTCATTGCAAAAGTGTGTGCCGCGATCACTAATGATAGCACGAGGAGTTCCAAAACGGGCAAAGAGAGACTTTAAAAACTTCACAACTACTCGGGCGTCGTTGGTAGGGAGTGCTTTCGCCTCTACCCATTTAGACAAGTAATCGACCGCCACGAGTATATACTTGTTCCCTCGAGAAGACGGGAACGGCCCCATAAAGTCAATGCCCCATACGTCAAAGATCTCGCACACTTGAATGGCATTTTGAGGCATTTCATCTCTTTTAGAGATGTTACCATGACGTTGGCAAGAGTCGCAAGATTTGACGAGATCATGGGCATCTTTGTAAATTGTGGGCCAATAGAAACCGGAATCAAACACCTTCTTGGCGGTGTAGTTCGGGCCATTATGTCCCCCCGTGGGTCCATGATGACAAGCCTTGAGAATTTCAGCGGCTTCTTGCCCGTGAACACACCGTCGGATGACTTGATCCGCACAGATTTTAAACAAGTAGGGGTCGTCCCAGAAGTAATGCTTAACATCTTTGAAAAATTTGTTCTTTTGTTGGGACGACATCCCTTTCACAACAAAGTTACCCGCATGGTAGTTTGCAAAGTCGGCAAACCATGGGGTACTCGAATCTCTACGATGAGATACCACATTAAGTGTCTCGAGAGGAAATGTTTCGCATATCTCCTTTTTCTCGAGCACACCTTGATGAGGATTTTCAAGACGGGAAAGATGGTCAGCCGCTAGGTTCTCTGCTCCTTTTTTATCACGGATGGTGATATCAAATTCTTGTAGGAGGAGAACCCATCGGATCAATCTCGGTTTTGCATCTTGCTTAGCAAGAAGATATTTGAGGGCCGAGTGATCCGTATACACTATGCTTTTGGACAAGATCAAGTATGGCCGAAACTTCTCGAAAGCATACACCACCGCTAGTAATTCTTTCTCCGTAGTGGTGTAATGTGCTTGAGCTTCGTTCAAAGTTTTGCTAGCATAATGTATAGGCTGGAAATGTTTAGCCTTGCGTTGCCCCAAGACTGCACCTATGGTGAAATCACTTGCATCGCACATAAGCTCGAATGGTAGGTCCCAATCGGGGGCAACTAGAATTGGTGCTTCCGTGAGCTTTTTCTTAAGAGTTTGAAAAGCTTCAATGCACTCACTAGAGAAGACGAAAGGAGTGTCTTTTTCAAGAAGTCGGGTCATAGGCCGGGATATTTTCGAGAAATCTTGAATGAAACGACGATAGAAACCGGCATGACCAAGGAAACTTCTTACTCCTTTGACAGTTGTGGGAGGAGGTAGCTTTGCAATAACATCAACTTTAGCTCTGTCCACCTCAATCCCTTTCTTAGAGATCTTATGGCCAAGGACAATGCCTTCTTTGACCATAAAGTGACATTTCTCCCAATTTAGACAAAGGTTCGTGTTTTCACAACGTTCAAGCATCTTGTCCAAATGGGAGAGACATGTTTGGAAAGAATCCCCAAAGACCGAAAAATCATCCATAAACTTCCATAGTCTTTTCGATCATATCATGGAAAATGGCCATCATACACCTTTGGAATGTACCGGGAGCATTGCATAAGCCGAAAGGCATGCGTCGGTAAGCAAATGTTCCATAAGGACATGTGAATGTGGTCTTTTCTTGATCTTGGGGGTCAATGGGTATCTGGAAGTAACCTGAGAAACCATCGAGAAAACAATAGTATTCGTTTCCCGCTAATCTCTCAAGCATTTGATCCATGAAAGGCAAAGGAAAGTGGTCTTTACGGGTGGCTTCATTTAACTTTCGATAGTCAATGCAAACACGCCATCCCGTAACCAATCGAGTAGGAATCAACTCGTTTTCATCATTTTCAACGACAGTAATGCCACCTTTCTTGGGCACACAATGAACGGGGCTCACCCAAGGACTATCCGAAATAGGGTAAATCAGTCCGGCATCGAGAAGTTTTATGACTTCCGCTTTGATGACCTCATGAATTTTAGGATTCACCCTTCTTTGGTGTTGAACCGCTGGTTTGGAGTCATCTTCCAGGAGAATTTTGTGAGTACGAAATTTCGGGTCAACCCCCTGGATGTCGGAAAGTTTCCAAGCGATGGCTCGCTTGTGTGACTTCAAAACCTTTATGAGAGCGGCTTTTTCATCCTCACTCAAGTCTTTAGCAATGATGACGGGTGATTTATTGTCATCCTCCAAAAATGCATACTCGAGATGAGGTGGTAAGTCCTTAAGTTCGACCTCGGGAGGATCATCAGATTTTTCAATCGTTTTGATTTCCTCTTTATGAAGTTCTTGAGGAGGGAGCGATGAGGGATCATCATTGAGCAACTTCTCGATGAGAAGAATATCTCCCTCGATGTCAATAGGGGCGTGATCAATTTCCCATGAAACTGAATCACTAGACAAATATGCTTCAATCTCCTCCGAAATAGAGTTACTTCCCTCAAACGGAGTGAGGGATGTGGAAGAGAGAGCAACGATGGGATCAACCGAAGTGGGATTGCCACTCGAGAATCCAAGAAGTTCTTGAGAATATTCCCCCGACACAATGTCAATGACATCAATCATGTTGACGGAAGTGTCTTCATAACTAGGGGAATATTTCGTAACTTGATCGAGGTTGAAGGTAACGGCTTCCTTGTTTGACCTCAAAGTGATTTCCCCCTTATCAACGTCGATTAATGCACGACCCGTTTTCAAGAAGCACCTCCCAAGGATGAGGGGTACTCGGGGATCGGCATCAAATTCAACAACAACAAAGTCGGCGGGAAAATGGAAATCTCCAACTTTTACACAGACGTCCTTGGCTATACCTAACGGATGAGAACTCGTACGGTCGGCAAGCTCAAGGACCATACACGTAGGTGTAAGCGGAGGTAATGAAAGCTTCTTCCACATGGAGTTTGGCATTAAGTTAATGCTCGCACCAAGATCGGCCAAAGCGGAGCATTGAACTAATCCTTGAAAATCACATGGGATGAGGAATTTGCCGGGGTCTCCTAGCTTTTCGGGAAGCTTTTTGAGGATAACCGCCGAACAATTCTCATTCAAAGAAGTTTTAGCCAATTCGGAAATCTTTTCTTTGTTAGTCAACAGACTTTTGATTGTTGGACCGAATTTGGGCATAAGAAGAAGAGCGTCCGCTAAACTAATCTCGAAGTGCAAATCTTGAAAGATTTGCATAAGCTTCTCCATTTGTTGATTAGTTTTGTCGCGGGCCTTTTGATCATTAAGCCTTGAAGGATAAGGAAGTGAAGGCTTAGGATTGGTCATCGGAACAACGGGTTCCGGAATTGGAGGTAAGTCGACCGAAGGTTGGACTTGTGCGGTACTTCGTGGGCTTGAGATATGCACCTCGTCCGTTGTATCCTTGGTAACTTGACTCATTGCCACAGGTGGAGGGGGCATTGGAGTCATAGGTCCATTGTGCGTCTTACCACTACGAGTGGTAATAGCATTCAACTCACCCTTAGGGTTGGGAATGGTGTTACTTGGAAGAGATCCTGAAGTTGAAGCTTGATTGTTTTGACTCATGAGAAGAGCAAGCACGCTATCGATCTTGCTATTTTGCTGATCAATCTTGCTACTAGTTGTTCTAATCTCAGATGTAAAATCATTCCTCATAGAGGTAATCTGATTTTGCATGGACACCATCTTAGCTTCATTGTTTTTGATGTAACTAACAATGTCAATGGAAGCTTGAGGAGGTGGAGCTTGAACAGTTTGTTGTGGAGCGTGGAATCGGTTTTGATTATAGTTCCCTTGATTTTGAGAACCTTGATTTTGACAATTCCGATTCTGATTCTGATTAAACTGATTATTTCTGTTTTGATTGTTCTGATTTTGATTAAACCCAGGTGGTCCAAGGTAATTGTTAGAACGATAGCTTAGAAGGCTACGGTCCCCTTGCGGTTGGTAGGAGTTACCCCCCGAATTGTAGGAACCTTGAGCAGCATATACGCTCTCTTGAGTGAAGCCACCGGAGGCTGGACACTCGAAATAAGGGTGTGGACCACCACAAGTCTCACAACTCTTGTTCACGGCATTAACTTGTTGATTAGCATTTGTGTGATTCATTTTAAGCATGGCGGCGGATATTTCTTCCAACTTTTTGTTGAGAGTGGTGAATTCCGAAGATGGAAGGGCGGTGGATCTCATTGACTCACTCCTCTCGGCAGAGGAATCCCAATAATTGTGGTGGGCAGTCATGTTTTCGATGAGATCAAAGCACTCTTCGGGTCGCCTTTTCATAAAGGTACCACCGGCAGCAGCATTGATTGTGTCACGATGTCTCAGTGTTAACCCGTTATAGAATGTATCTATTTGGGTGACAAGCAACATGTTGTGGTTCGGACATCGGTCAATTGAAAGCTTATAGCGTTCCCATGCCTCGAATAAGGACTCGTCGGGAAGCTGCCTAAAATTGCTGATTTCATTCCTTAGTTTCGTCACCATCGACGGTGGAAAATATTTCGCCAAGAACTTGGAGATCATTTCATCGAAACTATGGATTGAGTTCTTGGGAAGACGATCAAACCATGCAGTGGCATGAAGCGTCAAGGAATAAGGAAAGAGGTATAAGCGAAGGGCGTCATCGGAGACCCCATTTTGCTTCATACTTTGGGTGACAGTGAGAAATTTGTCAAGATGCTTGTTGGCATCTTCACCCGGTGATCCGCGAAATTGGCAAAAGCTTTGGACTTGTTGAATCATGTGATGTTTAAGTCCAAAGTCCGTGGCCTCGATGTTGACCGGGGCAATTGGACCGCCCCGTCCATTCATCGTGGGTTGGCAAAGCTCCTCCATCGTTCGGAGATCGGGAGCTGGATTTTGTGGATCGGGTTGGACTTCAGGTCCATCCCCTTGGATTCCAGACATGGTGGGATGCTCAACGGTACGTATCTCGGGTACGTTTTCCTTGTTAAGAATACGTCTACGAGCTTGCGAGCGAGTGCGCATACACTAGACGTAACTCTAAGAGACCTCAGAGTTAAGGAGAGAAATGGGAATTATGAAAATCTTTCAGATGAGAATGAGAATTATGAAGATGTTTTATAAAACTTGGGTGAGAAGAATCTTTATGAGTTTTCTGGTTCTGAAACGTCGATATCACAACAAAATCAATTAACACAAAATCGAGGCAAAACAACAGTGAACTTAACCAATAATCCAAGATGAATGGCTTCTTTGAAAAAGGTACACCAATCACAAGGACACAAAGGCAAGTTTTATATCTTTAGTTCGGGAACTTATTATGGTCGCACCCCCAGTTAGGTAGTGCACTGCCTTGGTTTGCGGTGGTAATCTTTTAAGTTGTTATTATTAAAGAAAACGACGAATCTTTTTGTATTTTTATTATTTGATACATATATAGAAACAAAAGGAAAAATATTTTTGTGTTTTATACGTTTTTGCTTGTTTTTGGGTTTTTGGATTTTTTAAATAAAAATATGGATATATATATAGATGGATATGGATGATATGAACAAATGAGTGAGTATTCAAACAACTAATCTGCTAGACGAAAGATAATCAGCACAGCTCCCCGGCAGCGGCGCCAAAATTTGATCGGGTCCAAACAGTCAAGCCTAATCACGCAAATCTGCCACTTGTGAATGACAGACTGTAACAGACTTAAAACTGCTCAAAAACCAATACAATGAAGATCTGAGGAGTATAGTGTTTCCCCGGGTCGTTAAGTCCCAGCGAGTTGTGCAATGGATTATCAAACGTTTAGTGATCGCGAGATTTGAACGGGAAAAGGATATTGTGAATATGATATTAACTACGGAAAAAGCCAACAAATAAAGACGGCTTAAATGCAAATTAAAGGAAATCTAAAAAGATAAAATCTATTAAATAAACGCTATCACTATTATTAAAATGATGTTTTTGTTCTTTTTGTTTTAATAAAACTTAATTAAAAACTACGTGACGTACAAACAAAAACGTGAAACTTACACAATATTAACCCTAAAAATATGAAAATGATATTTTTATAAACCTGATGATAAAAGAAAATTATTAGAAAAAGAAGATTAATTTTACAACTAATTATCTAATTATTATTAATTAAAAACTATTTTTAACTACTAAATAATTACCTAAAATACAAGAAAATAGGAAACAAAGCTAGAAAAATGAAATTATGAAATGGAAAAGTCTAAAATATCAAAATAGACTTTTCAAAACTATTTTTGTATTTTTATGATTATTTTTCTATTTTCTAGGAATTTTAAACTATTAAAAACTATTTAAATTATTAAAAATTACAAAATAAACTATGAAAAATATGGAAAATTACTTTTTTTACTTTTTATATTTATATAAACCTAATAAAATTGAAAAATTATTTTTTTGAAGCTTTTCTTAATTTTTTGTATTAAAAGCTATTTAAAAATGCTTAAAAACTAATTAAAATCAAGAAAAATAGCAAAACAACTTGGAAAAATCTGAAAATTTCAGGAAAACTCTAAAATGATATGAGGAAGCTAGGAAAATTAGAAAAATAGGTGCTTGTTTGGAGAATTATGCAACTGCTTTTCAAGTGCTTATTCAAATAAGCACTAGAATAAGCAAATGAGTACCAAAGGCTACCAAACTGAAAATGAAGCTCTAACAAGCTAATTTAACTAAAATGCAACAAGTTCCAACAAGCTAATACCACTGAATCACAGGCTAGATCAGATTTGATGTTAAAAGCTAATAAACTAAAACAGTTTTCTGGGGTTAACTTGCAGCTTATAAATAAGTTACTGAAATAGCCAAAATCCTAAAAACAGATATCACAACCTCAAGAGGACCTAGCAAAGGGCTTGTGAACCAAATATCAGCTACTCACAAGCTCTTATGAGCTTATGAAGAGATCTGCAAGATCTTGTCACAACCTGTTATGCAGTGCACAGGGCAAAAGGAGGCTAATTGGACAGCTTATTTGGACCATGTAAGAACTTGAAAAAATTCAACAAAATTCATTTTAACAAACTAGACCAACAGAACTTATCAAGCCCAAATTTTCACTTTAATTGGACCTAAAATGAACCCATGAAAATTGTTTCTAGGATGGCTCAAAACCACTTTGGCCAGTTTTGACTTTTGAAGAAAAAGTGAAACTTTGACTTTTATGAGCTTTGGATCCAATTTTATCACTGATCTAGGTGTTATAAGGTGTAATAGATATAATGCAAGCTATATTTAACAAATCTAAGCACAAATCAAGAGTTTGCTAATCTATAAATCACAACAGTGAGCAGTTTTGACAGATTCAAAGGAAATTTGACTTTTGTGATGTTGCAGACCCAACCTAAGACCCAAATGAGTTCAAATTTACTTAACAAACATGAACTAATATATAGCTATCACTGCATAAGCTTAAAAGATAGAAACATCAGCAGAACCAAACACTCCTTTGTCAACTGTTTTGAAAATGAAACTGAGCTAAACCCTGACCAAACTTATATCAGTGATCAAACTAAGTTCATATATCCTAAACACATCTTTTGAAACAGATTTGAACCAGATTTAACTATGATTGAAGGTGATGCAAAGAAACTTAAAAATTCACTTACAAGGATCCTTAGCCACAATGGCTTGCTAACTGTGAAACAGAACTTCTAACCTACATTATCCAACCATTTGGACTTAAAATCAATCCCAAATCCAGATTGCATCAACCCCTTGCCATTTCCATTCAAACTTGATCAAGTTTTGACTTTCTTTGACCCAGAACCAATAATGAATGAAACTTGAATTTGAGCTTGTAAAAAGCTATGCTAAGCTCATTTGAGCTCAATAGAACTGAGAAACAAGCATTGTAAAGCTTTTGAGTGTGATTTGGAAATGGAAAATTTCAACAGTATTGCTAAAATGTGAAAATAGTTGGAAACTTGGAAATAATGATTAAAACCTGATTATATTGCAAATATAACTTGAGATTACACTTGGAAACAAAAACTTACAGTTTTAAGATTAAGCTAATACATTAATTATAAAAACGACATAAGGAAATTTTTTCATAAAAACTAACTACCCTTTGGCTTGCTTCTCTTCCTTCTTTTTATACCCATTCTCTTTGTCTCTCTCTTCTGAGTGAATCCCATCAAAAATCTAGACCATTGGATGACTAGGTTGCATTTTAGCCATAGGATCAAAAATGGCGGGAAAAGCCCATTTGTCCTGTTGATACTGTTTTTAGCTACTAGGGGGGGGGGTGGAGTAGTTGTGATGATGAGGGATGGGTTTTGAGGAGATAAGGTGAGGTGGGAGGGAATATGTTGAGAGTTGCAGAGGATATAGGCCAAGTGGGGAAGGAGATAGGCTTAGGCGGGTTTTCTGCTTTTTTGACTTTATTTGACCAAAGGGTCAAAAATGAGTTTTGACAGGGGGGTCAAGGTTTATAAGGCAGGGGTCAAAAGATAGTGACAAGTCCAAAAGTGTAGGAAAGGTTCTAAATAACATAGGGACTTAATTGTAATTTCTGAAACTGTAGGGACCTGTTCTGCCAAATCATCAAACTTGTTCCAAGGGCTAAAAATGACAAGCTTCAAAAGTATAGGGACCAAAATTGCCATTTTGCAATTTTCCAGGGGCTAATTTTGCCAATTTTCAAACTTGGAGGACCATTTTTGTAATTTTCTCAAACTTGTGATATTTTTCACCAAAGGACTAAATTTGATAACTTATGATTTAAAAAGGACCTTTGGTGACTTTTCTTTTGAAATTATGTACCAGGGACTGTTTTTGACAACTTTTGAAACTTGGGGGACTGAAACTGCAATTTTTGCAAATTTGATATGTTTTTCATCTGATTTTGATATTTTTGCTTTTAAAACACATAAAACACTGATTTGTGATATTTTGATCATTTTGATGTGTTTCTGAGTGTTTTCAGATGATTTTGCAGTTTATTTTGTACAAAAATGATGAGTATTTAGACACTCATCACTTATATGTGTTGTGGACCGTTTTGAATTAATGCTTCATGACCCCTAACTTATAAATTAATTGGCTAAAAGCACATTTGCTTGAGGACAAGCAAATAACAAGTGTAGGGATATTTGATAAGGTTTTAAAAGGTACCATTTTGAGGGGTCGTTTAAGTCCTTATTTGATCACTTTTGTATCCGTTATTGCTTAATATCGTTCCTTGTCACTTTTTAGGTCTCTTGAGGGCAAAATGCTGGAATGGCACTTATTTGGACGAAAAGGCGCGAATATATGATGAAAATGGCCAAAGTCAAAATCGAGACACTCACAGTTGCTGAAATTAAAAGGCGACGGCGTCAGGTGCTAATTGCGACGCCGTCCCAAGATTTTTGTGACGGTTCAGAACTCAAAACTCGTATTTTCAAGTGACGACGTCTAGTTGTGAAAGAGTAGGCCGTCGCTACTCAGACGGCCTAGATGCAATCCAGACGACGTCAGAAGCTGAAGAGGACGGCGTCATGGACATAAGGTGACGCCATCGCAAGGTTAACGTGGCCAAGACGAAACCCTAATGACGGCGACACGACGGCGTCACGAAACATAAGGTGACGCCGTCGCATATGTAATCTTATATATAGAATCCGAATTTTTCAGTCTTTGGAGGAGAGTCTTTTGGAGTGAAAACCTGAAACCGAACCTAAGGTGTCTTGTACAGTATTTTAGGGTTTTAAACCCTATCTTACATCAAGATAAGTCTTTACTTCATTAATTCAATTATGTCTTTGATTATTTGTGTGTATGCTTGCATGTTCTCCATGTCCGGCTAATTTATTTGTGTGTTTGCTTAGGAAGTATGAAACTTAATTATTGAATATTGATTGGTTGTTTCTTATCTTAGTTGATTAATGATCTAGTAATGCGATAGGTCATTCGTTGTGTACTTAATGCTTGATTCATCTTTGTGAACCTTAGAATATAATTACCTGAGTAGTTGTAGGCTAAACCATCCAAAGAGCGCCTTAGAGTAGGAGTTTATCATCCCTAGTGGGTTTGTAGACGAGACCCTTTGGTAAGTTCAAAGAGTTAGGGAGAAACGCATACCCTACAACCTTAGACACACAACGCAACTAGGAATAAGGACGTGACAACTCAACCATCAATAGGAGATAATTAAGGAGTAATACAACCTAAGTAAACACATCTTTAAACTATCATACGAGCACACATTAATTAGACATAGACTCCCACAACCTTAGTTTAGATAATTAGATAATAGTAGAGTAATCGGTAGAAATACCAACCCCCCCAAATCCAATACCCGAGATTCGTACCTTTCTATTTCATAAAATATAAAAAGATAAAAAATAATCTTCCTCAACCTTAACCTTAGCGTAGTAACTCCTTACTAGCATTCCTATTCCCCTAGAGAACGATATCAATACCCGTGGCTTACCCTAATTACTACACTACAACGATTAGGTTCACTGCCTAGGGTGTTATAAAACTTGCTCGAAGAAAAGGAAGTTTCCTTGACCCCGAACGACGCGTGTAGCGTTATCAAGAATCATCACTGTCAGCAGAGGTTGACAACAATGCCAAGCTACTAGAGCTTGTACCAAGTTTCCCTGCCTTCTTCAACCTTTGCTCAATAAGTTTGAAGTTGTTGTAAAGGTCATTGAGTTTCATTGTTTCAATGTCTGATTTGTTTTCCCAGACAGTAACATTGGTTTGAAACTCTGAAGGCAAACTTCTTAGAAACTTCAAATTGAGGTCTTCCTTTTCTACCTCAATGCCAAACAAAGTCAGTTGTGTAACAATCTTCTGGAGTTTGGTGAAGATGCTATCAAGTGAGTCATTGCTTGAAGCAGAGAAGTTTTCATAACTTTGCTTCAACAAAGTCTTTTGTGTCTTCTTTGTAGCATCATTACCACCAAACACTGAGCAAATCTCTTCAAACAGTTCTTTAGCAGTCATGTACTTGCTGAATGCAATGATCTGATCTCTAGGAAGAGTCATCAGCAACAAACTTCTAGCTTTAAGATCATTCTTCCTAAGAGCTTTTTCAATACTAGATTCAGGCACAGAAACTTTGACAACATCTGTGTCACCAACCTTCACAGTACTAGTCACAGACTTGAAAGAATCACCAGTTTGAACGATCTCCCAAAGAGCATAGTCCTGAATGAGAAAGTATTGCTCAATCAGTATCATCCACATCTCAAACTCATTAAGTTTGAGCTTAGGTAGCCTTGGTGTAGAAGAGTTGGACTGGTTGTTTTCCATCTCCATTGAATTTAGTGAGTAGGTTAAGCTTATTCCTTGGATCTTCTAAAACAAAATATCAGAACCTTCGCTCTGATACCACTTGATGGATCTGGACACACACCTTGTGTCAATGATATTTTGTATGATATTATTAAGCACGCGGAATTTACTTAGTAATACTTAGAAGACGGATTATATGATGTATTGTAAGTAAACACAGATTAAACACAAAACTTAAGCTCCAATATTATTAATGAATAATACGAGTGATCTTGCTTATCACTAGGGTTACACCTTGAAGCCTTTGTGAGTAATACGTAGGTAATTAGACAAGTACCTAAGACAATGACCTAGGACCTCCTTTTATAGCACAAGGAGTCCTTTACAAGATAAGAGTAAACCTATCAATATAGAATATACACACAATCTATTCTATACTTATCATTATACGAATACTAAACAATTATCCAATAGCAGTGGTAATAATGTACCAACAGTGGTAATACGTTTCCACTGCTAGTGTACATTGCCATTTATGAACAACGCGCTAAGTTTGAGTTAACCACTCGTGAGCAGGAAATGGATGACCAAATGCGTACTATTATTAGAAAAACTAACTTTAGGGAAGAAATACTCAAACAAGAGCTAGATTCCTTAAAAGAAAAGCTTAATAAAACGGCTAAGCAAAAACAAGAACTTCAAGAAAATGTGAAAGTGCTTAAGAAGGAATTTAATGCTAAGGAATCAAAACTTTTAAATGAATTTTCCAACCTAAAAACTTTAAAAAACAAACTTGAAAACAAATTGTACGTACAAGGAAACATCATTCAGACTGCTCACATGATCACTAAGCATAGAGTTCTAAGTAACAAACATAGTGTTGCATTAGTTGATGAACCAAACCCTGAGGCTTGTAAGAAAGCTAGAAAAGCACAGAAGGTAATTTATGATGGCAATGAAATCCTTAAGCCTAGACAGAAACCTAGTTGTGCTGAGAATATTGAGGAAGATAAGCAGTTAGAAGAAGTCACTAGAAAGAAATTGGATGAAAAACTTAAGAGCCCTTCATGCATAGAAAAGAAAATCAATTATAAAACACCCAACTATGCTAAAGATAATTGGATTGCATTTAACAAGTTTAGACCTCAAACACAGCTGACCCATGAACAAGTGTTCTGGAAAAAGGACATGGACATGAAAAAAGCTGATGAGTTTGTTGAACAAAATCCCCCATGTAGGAGAATGCTTCCTGCCACTGTATATCCCCCCAATACACCAATGCATTTAGTTCCTAGATCTATTCCCACTAAGAGCAAGACCTTAATCAGTCAGTATGTTATTTATCAATTATTTGTTGATTTTGAGAAAACGTGTAAGAAAAGGATCACACCTACTGGGATAACTGAAGGGGAGAGGGGTTTTGAGCAAACTAAAGAATGTTTTTTAACTAAGGTCATGCCTTTCTTTAAACAATAAAAGGTCAATTTGAGAGTCTTAAAAAGGGGATGGATTCAGATATTAAAGAAATGGAAAAGGAATTTGACGCAATGATAGTTGAGGTCAATGACTATGAGCGAGAATTAAAATATAATGAGATTGAGAGGAAGAACTTACATACCTTAAATGAGAATCTGATTTCTGAATGTATCACTCAAGATGTGTTTTACACTTGCATCTCAATTTCATGAATTATCTGTTGCTCTGAAAGTCTCCCATGATCGTGTCATTGAGCTTGAAAAAACTAACTCTAAATTGCATGAGAAAGTTGAACGGGATGATCATGATAACCTGGTGAAACATTTTTCTAAATTAGAAGTTGAGCATCTTGCTTTGCAATTAAAATATCAACATCTAAAAGAAAATGTTAAAACCTCAAATATCAAGACATCCTTGGATGCTCCTGAATTTGATGCAGTTTTTGAAATAAGCAAACGTGATGAACAAATTCGAGCTCATTGTAACATGATCAGAAAAATAAGAACCCAAATTTCACAATTAAAGGGTGAAAAGAACAATGTGACTGGCTCCCAAATGCCTCCTCCTTTAGATTCTCAGTGTTCTCAAATTTTTTATCTTCAAAACTTGGTTAATCTTTTACACAAGGAAAATGAGAGTTTTCTAGAAGAAAATGAAAAGGTGAAACAACACTTTAAACAGTTATATGATTCAATGAAAGTCACTCGTGACAAGAACAACGAAATAATAACGTCTTTACAAAAGGAAATTGAGAATCTAAGGAGTCAGGTAAAAGGGAAAATGCCACTTGTCTTTAATGAGAATGTTGCATCAAAGTCATCTACAGACTCTAATTATACTGTGACTGTTAAATACATTCCTCCTCATCTTAGAAATAACGAACTTGTGTTTCATAACTATTTCGCTTACCTTAAGGATAGTCTAGAATGTCTCTGAGAGATTGTAGAAGAGGATTTCATAAATAAGCCACTTGATAGAGAAATTAGGTTTGCTTGCATTCAGACCAAACAATCTCAGGAGCCGTTAGAACGTTTAAGAGCAACGTGTCCTAAAACTTTTTGTGAGAAAGGTAAAGTTGTGATGCTTTGTTCTATGCCTAGCATTAAGAAAGTGAACTCTAGAGTGCCTTCAATTAGTTCAGATCCCTGCACGTCTAGTTCAGGAATGCAAAAGGTAGCTCAACCAACTAATGTTCCTATAATTCCCTCTACAGGAGTAATCAGTGACACAAATGCAAGCGGGTCAAAGCCTTCAGGCAATATAAAGCAAGATAGGACCTCGCAAGCTAAGAATGTGCAATGGAAGAAAGTAGAAGACCACCCTAGGAAAATTAAGTTTGTGTTGAATAAAACGAACAGTGTTGATTCTAGTATTAGCTATAAGCGTACTGTAATTAATTCGAATTCTGCTACTTTTGGCAAAACATGTAATTATGATTGTTTGGTTTCTGTTACTAATCATGAATGTGGTGTGAATGAGTTGATTAATGATGTTAAATGCCCTGTTAAGATTGTTAACGCCAAAAATCAAGCTAAGAAGGGTAGAAAGCAATGGCGGAAGAAGGTTAGAAAACAGTGGAAACCCACAGGAAGGAAATTTAGTAACATAGGTTATCAGTGGATACCTACTGGACACAAATTCAATCTTAATGAGATGTGCCCCAAATTATCTAGATCAATGCCCATTAGGAAATGGATGCCTACTGGTAGAACTATTCCCTTAAGAAGTGAACATACTTTGAATAGGTCTAATTCACACACTAGCACAACATCTGTCCCTAATGAATTCATTGTTTCTGCTTCTGATGTGGGTGTTCCAATCACAGTTACTAACCAAGTGGAACCCATTCTTGCATGGGGATCCTAATTATCCAGTTATCCATTCTTGTCTGTGTTAAACTGCAGATCGTTCAAATCGTTCTGTGGTACCTGGACTCAGGCTGTTCCAAGCATATGACTGGAGACCGGTCACGGCTCATGAACTTCGTGAGTAAATTCATCGGGACTGTTAGATTCGGGAACGATCATTTCGGTGCAATTATGGGTTATGGAGATTATGTTGTTGGTAAAAGTGTAATCTCCAGGTGATAAGGTTTTAAAAGGTACCATTTTGAGGGGTCGTTTAAGTCCTTATTTGATCACTTTTGTATCCGTTATTGCTTAATATCATTCCTTTTCACTTTTTAGGTCTCTTGAAGGCAAAATGCTGGAATGGCACTTATTTGGACGAAAAGGCGCGAATATATGAAGAAAATGGCCAAAGTCAGAATCGAGACACTCAAAGCTGCTGAAAACAGAAGGCGACGGCGTCAGGTGTTAATTGCGACGCCGTCAGAGGATTTTTTGTGACGATACAGTAGCCAAATACCCTATTTTCAAGTGACGACGTCGGGCTTTAAAAGAGTAGGCCGTTGCTACTCAGACGGCCTAGATGCGACCCAGACGACGTCAGAAGCTGAAGAGGACGGCGTCACAGACATAAGGTGACGCCGTCGCAAGGTTAACGTGGCCAAGACGAAACCCTAATGACGGCGACACGACGGCGTCACGAAACATAAGGTGACGCCGTCGCATATGTAATCTTATATATAGAATCCGAATTTTTCAGTTTTAGAGAGAGTCTTTTGGAGTGAAAACCTAAAACTGAACCTAAGGTGTCTTGTACAGTATTTTAGGGTTTTAAACCCTATCTTACATCAAGATAAGTATTTACTTCATTAATTCAATTATGTCTTTGATTATTTGTGTGTACGCTTGCATGTTCTCCATGTCTGGCTAATTAATTTGTGTGTTTGCTTAGGAAGTATGAAACTTAATTATTGAATATTGATTGGTTGTTTCTTATCTTAGTTGATCAATGATCTAGTAATGCGATAGGTCATTCGTTGTGTACTTAATGCTTGATTCATCTTTGTGAACCTTAGAATATGATTACCTGAGTAGTTGTAGGCTAAATTATCCAAAGAGTGCCTTAGAGTAAGAGTTTATCATCCCTAGTGGGTTTTGTAGATGAGACCCTTTGGTAAGTTCAAAGAGTTAGGGAGAAACGCATACCCTACAACTTTAGACACACAACGCAACTAAGAATAAGGACGTGACAACTCAACCATCAATAGGAGATAATTAAGGAGTAGTATAACCTAAGTAAACACATCTTTAAACTATCATATGAGCACACATTAATTAGACATAGACTCCCACAACCTTAGTTTAGATAATTAGATAATAGTAGAGTAATCGGTAGAAATACCAACCCCCCAAATCCAATACCCGAGATTCGTACCTTTCTATTTCATAAAATATAAAAATACAAAAAATAATCTTCCTCAACCTTAACCTTAGCGTAGTAACTTCTTACTAGCATTCCTATTCCCCTAGAGAACGATATCAATACCCGTGGCTTACCCTAATTACTACACTACAACGATTAGGTTCACTGCCTAGGGTGTTATAAAACTTGCTCGAAGAAAAGGAAGTTTCCTTGACCCCGAACGACGCGTGTAGCGTTATCACCAGGGTATATTATGTTGAAGGTCTTGGTCATAACTTATTTTCTGTCGGTCAATTCTGTGATTCTGATCTTGAAGTAGCCTTCAGAAAACATACTTGTTTCGTTAGAGAACTTGATGGTGTGGAACTTTTAAGAGGAACACGAGGTTCAAACCTATACACCATCTCTATCGAAGATATGATGAAGTCTTCTCCAATTTGCTTGTTGTCAAAGGCTTCAAAAACAAAGTCATGGTTATGGCATCGTCGTCTCAATCACTTGAACTTTGGCACCATAAATGATCTCTCCAGAAAGGACTTAGTAATAGGCTTACCTAGACTAAAGTATGAAAAGGATCATCTTTGGTCAGCATGCCAATTGGGAAAAAGCAAGAAGTATGCCCACAAACCCAAATCTACAAACTCAGTTATGGAAGTTCTTCATACCATTCACATGGATTTATGTGGACCCATGAGAGTGCAAAATATTTACGGGAAGAAATATGTGTTAGTTGTGGTTGATGATTACTCTCGATTTACTTGGGTTAAGTTCTTAAGGACAAAGGATGAAACTCCAGATATCATCATCAAACTTATCAAACAGCTGCAGGTTCGACTTAACAAAACTGTCAGAATCATCCGAGCAAACAATGGAACTGAGTTTGTTAATAAAGAACTTAGTGAGTTTTATGAAAGTGTTGGAATCAGTCATCAAAGAAGGGTTCCACGAACTCCTCAACAGAACGGTGTAGTTGAAAGACGAAATCGAACTCTTGTGGAAGCCGCAAGAACAATGTTGATTTACTCAAAGGTTCCAATGTTTCTCTGGGCTGATGCCATTGCCACTGCATGCTACACTCAAAATCAATCCCTTATTCACACCTTTCATGGAAAAACTTCATATGAACTTGTCCACAATCGAAAACCTAATCTTTCATTCCTTCGTGTGTTTGGTGCATTGTGTTATCCAACTAATGAGGACCAAGACTTAGGCAAACTTAAAGCTAAAGCTGACATTGAAGTATTTGTAGGATATGCACCAAGCAGAAAAGGATACCGAATCTACAACAAAAGAACCTGAAATATCATGGAAACCATTCACGTTACGTTCGATGAGCTGACCGGTCAAATAGCTCCAGGACAACCCAGTTCTGGACCCGCATCACAACCTTCATCAAGTATTCCCATCAGTTCTACTCTTGTACACGATTCTTCGCCAACAACTCCTTATGTACCTCCTTCAGAAGATGATTTAAAGAAATTGTTTGATCCAATGTTTGATGAACACTATGAGCCAATTGCTAATGATCTGTCAATTCCATCAACAGAGGCTACTCCTATCCCTGCCAATGAAGTTAACCCTTCAGTTTCTATGTCATTTAGTCAAGAAGCGCCTGCTGCTGATCACTCTGTCTCATCAACAAATCATCAATCATCGAGTGTACATCATGGAATTGTATCTGGCAACTTTGACGGAGATAACCCCTTTGCTACTCCCGAAGATGCTACCTTTGAGAACATATTTGCTCCTGAATCATCATCAGAACCATCTTCATCAGGAGAAATCGACTCTGCTACTTCAGTTCCTCAACAACAACCACACGAACACCTTAGAAAATGGACACATGATCATCCATTGGATAACATCATTGGAAATCCCTCTCGTCCAGTATCCACTCGCAAACAACTTGCAACTGATGCTTTATGGTGCTTCTTCAACTCCGTACTATCCAAGGTCGAACCAAAAGATGTTAAAACTGCCATGAATGAAGACAGCTGGTTCAATGCCATGCAAGAAGAAATTCATGAGTTTGATCGACTAGATGTATGGGAATTAGTACCTGCTCCTGACTGTGCTATGATCGTTGCTCTAAAGTGGATCTTCAAAGTAAAACTTGATGAGCATGGCGATGTATTTAAGAACAAGGCTAGATTGGTTGCAAAAGGATACCGTCAAGAGGAAGGTATTGACTCTGAAGGATCATTTGCTCCAGTTGCACGCATCGAGGCAATCAGAATCTTCCTGGCTAATCCTGCAAGTAAGAATATGATTGTCTATCAGATGGATGTAAAGACGGCTTTTCTTAACGGAGATCTTAAAGAAGTCGTATACGTCAGCCAACCAGAAGGTTTTGTGAATCCAAAGCATCCTACTCATGTCTATCGCTTGAAGAAGGCTCTTTACGGCTTGAAGCAAGCTCCAAGGGCATGGTATGATACGCTATCAAATTTTCTTCTATCTACTGGATTCAGCAAAGGAGCAGTTGATCCGACATTGTTCACCAGAAAGTCAGGCAAACATTTAATTCACGTTCAAATATATGTTGTTGATATTATTTTTGCCTCGACTGACCCCAATGAATGTGACCGTTTTTCTAAGGAGATGGGCTCCAAATTTTAAATGTCAATGATGGGACAAATGTCATTTTTCTTGGGATTACAAATTTCACAAAGTGCCGGAGGCATTTTTATCAATCAATCTAAATATGCTAATGAAATTTTAAAGAAATTTGGATTTAACACTTGTGACACCGTTGACCCTCCCATGGTGGAACGTACCAAACTGGATGAGGACCACTCAGGGATCATGGTAGATCAAACGAAATATCGAAGTATGATTGGATCCCTGATGTACCTAGGGATGGCAAAAGCACCCAAAACCGATGGGGAAAACCGAAACCCGAACCGGTTGGGTCGGGTTCGGGGGCGGGTTCGCGGGTTTGGATGTGGGTTCGGGTAAATATTTTCTTTTATTTTCGGGTACGGGTTCGGGTACGGGTTCTAGTAATACCCGCCCGTTTACCCGTACCCGTATCCATACCCGTATACCCGAATTTGTACCCGTTTTTTTTGCTAATTTATATAAGGTCCTAATAAGTTTTTGGCTCTTAACTTTGTACAATTCTTTTTCTACTCTACTCCTTAATAGCATATATCTTGGTAATTACAAACTATTAAATTAACACTTACGCTTGACGCTTTAATTCTCACACAGATGACACATTAACTCTTTAATCTTCAAACATTACGATTATTGAAGTCGTTTTCTTTAACTTCTAAAAACTTTGAATATATTAGGGTGTTTTGGTTTTTTTTTAGGTTGAGTTGTACAACGATGATTTTAATTGGGGATAACCGAAACCCGCAGGGAAAACCGATAACCCGATGGATAATAATAATCGGGTACCCATCGGGTATTGGGGCGGGTTCGGGTTTGGATATTATAAACGGGTATGGGTACGGGTACGGGTTCACTAAAACCCGCCCCGAACCCGACCCGTTGCCATCCCTAGATGTAGCTCACAGCCAGTAGACCTGATATTCTGTTCGCTGTATGCATGTGTGCTAGATACCAGGCTAAGCCTACCAAAAAGCACCGTGAAGCGGTTAAACGGGTCTTTCGGTATCTCCAAGGAACCATCAACATGGGACTTTGGTACCCGAAGGACACTGGTATGTCACTAACTGCCTATGCAGATGCTGACCATGCACGATGTCAAGATACACGTCGAAGTACGTCTGGAGGTGCTCAGTTTTTGGGTGATAAGCTTGTGAGCTGGTCTTCAAAGAAACAAATGAGTACTTCTATATCCTCTACAGAGGTTGAATACATAGCCATGTCATCTTGTTGTGCTCAAATCCTATGGATGAGATCCCAATTATCTGACTATGGCTTTGAATTCAACAAAATCCCTCTGTATTGTGATAACAAAAGTGCCATTGCTCTCTCTTGCAACAACGTTCAACATTCAAGAGCAAAGCACATCGACATTCGACATCATTTCATTCGGGAACAAGTGGCAAAAGGTGTGGTAGAACTCTATTTTGTGAGCTCTGAATACCAGTTAGTAGACATTTTCACCAAAGCTCTTCCTAGAGAACGTTTTGAGTTTATCCTCCCACGACTTGGTCTAAAGAGCCTACAACAGGAAACACTCAGTCGTCTTCAAGAGGAAGACGATGAGTAAATGGTTGTTTCTTCATCTATCTCTTGTATATACTTATTCAAAAAATCAAAATACAAAATTTTAAAACCCATAAAAAGAAAATAGAAAAATATAAAATTTTCAAAAACCATAAAAATTAGAAAATCTTGAAAAATCCCAAAAACATTGTTATTTTTTCATATTTTTCTTTATTTCGATATCATCTACGAACTTTGTGTTGACATTCAAAGAATGTCAAGGGTTTTTAGATGTTCTTCGAATGTACATAAATTGCTTAAAAAAAAAAAAATGAGGCGGAGAAAAATAGTGGTTTATTGTCATTTCAGGCAGTAACCCGTTTTAAAAGGAAAGAACAGAGCCATGCTTAATCTCATTTTTTCAAATCTCATGCTCTGATTCTTAAAACAAATGTTTGTCACCAAAAAGACAAATGTTTTCTTTCCAAATATTTTTCCGTCTAATGATTCTTCTGAAAAATATTTGTCATCTTATGAAAACAAAATTGCTTTGAAAATACCTCGTACTCTATTTTTTAAGATCATCCGGGCTTATCTTTGTCAAAATCTCTAACACTCAATCAACAACTCATGTCATTGATTGAGGGGAGAATGATTTCAATTCAATCAAAAAGATTATTTTTCAAACAATTGGCACGTAAAAGAGCAAGGTCTACTTTTGCATAGTCAAAATGAACAATGTTTTATACAAGTGGTTCAAGACCTTGGCTATTGTTATGTTTTCAAAAGATATTTATGCTTGAGTGGTCAATGGAGTTTAAAGTCTCAAAATCTAATCATTATCAGTTAAAATGTCTTTCAAAAGCAAGTCACTATTTTCCTCAAAAGTTCTCAAAATTTAATTTAAATCAATAGAGATCACAACTCTTAAAGGATTTGAAAATTGTGATCGGGGGAGAATTTGTGATTTAAATTGGATTTAAACTAATAATTTGATAAATGGTTTTATACATGATTAACAAGCTCTCCTCCGTGCATGTGCCAAACGATTTCAAATTTTTCATGCACATGTTAAGGGGGATAATTTATATCAAACCAAAATGGATTAAAACGTGACTGATTTGTCTCTAAGTGCAGGTTTTCCCTAATATGTGCTAAACAATTTCAAAATCAGATGCACATATTGAAGGGGGAGCAAATTTTTGAAAACCACATTCACTAGTACAAAAACGGGATTTGGTCACGCATGGTCGAAATGGAACAGCCACACATTCGCATATTTGTGTGGCTGAAGGTACGAAAATTGACAACATGTACTAATTAGTCACACATGAAAATTTTAATTGTGTGACCATTAGAACTGTATCGCCACACAATTGAACGTTGTGTGGCTAAAGGTATCTGGTGATTTTGTTTCAGATCATTTAGCCATATATGAATTTGGAACGCGTGACAAATACAAGTAACCTTGATGCGTTAGTCACATGAAGTAATTTTTTGTGTGTCTAAATCATAGAGTCAAGTTTTGTCACACATTATGTAAGGGTGACTGATATGTTTTGCCAACTCTTTAGCCACATCTGAAATTGGAACAAGTGACAAATGAAAAGTAAGGTTGAAGCATTAGTCACGATATACATATAAACAGTGACAAATATATGTCACACACTTGAACACTGTGACCAAAAGCCATATATGGTCACACTAAATGTTTTGTCACACATTCGTTAAGTGTAGCCAAAATCCAGTACATATGTTCACCTAAGTTAATATGTGTGTTTAAAGTTTAGTTTGTGTTAGCTTGCCGAAAGCTAATCTATAAAGTCACATTTGCTACTAACACCATGACCAAATGCCATATATGGTCACACTAAACGTTTTGTCACACATATTATTCAAGTGTAGCCAAAATCCAGTACATATGGTCACGTAACTTAATATGTGGCCATTAGATGATGAATAGTCACTCAAAATACACGTTTCCTCACTTGAAACACCATATGGTCACACTTATTAACACTTTTAGCCACTTTATGGTTAATTGTATGTGACTAAATACCCAAAACAAACATGCTTTGTGTGACTAAATGTTAGAAAAGGCCACACAAACATAAAATTCATGTGGCCATTGGATGATCAATAGTCACACAAAAGACACCTTTCTTCACTTGAAACACCATATGGTCACACTTATTAACACTTTTAGCCACTTTATGATTAATTGTATGTGACTAAATACCCAAAACAAACATGCTTTGTGTGACTAAATGTTACAAAAGGCCACACAAACATAAAATCCAAGTGGCCATTGGATGATTAATAGTCACACAAAAGACATATTTCTTCACCTTAAACACCATATGGTCACACTTATTAACACTTTTAGCCACTTTATGCTTAATTGTATGTGACTAAATAACCAAAATAAATATGCTTTGTGTGACTAAATGTTAGAAATGGCCACACAAAAAGAAATTTGATGTGGCCATTGGATTATCAATAGTCACACAAAAAACTATTATGTTTTTCATAAACAGAACTAACTACGAATACTAAACAGACTTATCTTATTTCTGCCAGACTTAACCTTGTACTGGCAGCCTTAACCACTAAAACTAACCTACCAGACTTAACTTTGTACTGGCAGCTTTAACCACTAAAGTTTTCTGTTTATAAGTAGACCACAACACAAAATATATATATTTTTTTGGGTGCAAAGATGAACTTGTATTAATCAAGGAAACTTTGTAAAATGAAAAAATCAACACACACTGATATTGACAAGTTCCATATCAAGTTGCATACTAGGCAACTCTATTCAATATCTGATATATCTGTTCTTATAAGTCTGATAATAAAAACAAACTGCCCATATCATACAACCATGGACAGATGACAACCAACACAAAACCATCACAAAGAACACCTTTTAATGCACCAGTATGAACCATACACTTCCAGATAGGGGCTATACCAAGTAGTTTACATTCCATCTCATGAATGGCTTCAACTACTTGGGAACACACACCCTAAATGAAGCCAACCAAATCCTACACAATCCTAAAATCTGTTTATAAACGTGTCTATCAATAACAACTGATAACGCCTGGAATTACGTTTTAGCACATGCTAAATACTGGAATTATAACTGGATTACGGGAAGACACCGAAGCTTGGTCGTCGATGACAAAGTCAACAAGATTGAATCTGACCATTTTGTTTTGTTCCCACTGACACTCCTCAACAATCTCTCTCCATATGGCATTTATGGTAACGTGGTTCTTGCTTCTAGGCCTATCGCTGTGGTGTTGCAGATTCACGTTCACATAAAACTCCATGTCTTCCCGGTATCTCAGCAATGCGTTATGGTACTTCCACATGTGATTTCGCTTCGTAAACTTATGTGGTATGTTCTGCATTAAAAAGAACAATGTAGTATGCTAATCAAAAGTATGTCCATGTGTTGAAGCATATATTAGTTTTTGCGAAAGCAGATAATGACTGAAATGGTCCGATTTGTATCATTACTTACCAAACGACTCCTGTCCGTGACATATGCAAGGATGGGCGCGTAAAAACAATCCCTTTCACTTTCATGCTCTGTATATTCGTTCCATGCACATATGTGTTTCATACGCTCATCTGCAATTGGAATTTAATAAAAATGGTAATTAATAATTTAAAAGCTATTATATGGAAAGGTTTATTTTTAAAATAAAGTCATAGATTATGTCTACACTTTGATTAACATACCTTCATCTACGGGGTTTCTCATGAACGGTCTTGTACGATTCAGCTCCATACGTTGCACAAGTTCAGAACGCATCATCAGTCCATTTTCAGCAAAGGGCATCAGGGAAAGAGTATTGTTTAGGAGATTTGTGAAAACAACTCTTGTGCCAGCAAACAGGTTTTCATCGTGAACCAATACATTCCATCTGTGCCCACCAAACTCATGCACGTGTCTGTTTTCCTCCAGTATTTCAATTTGACGGTGAGTGATAGCTGCTACGGGCACGCCAGCAACAAGAACGTCAAATTGGTTATTGTCAGTATTGTCCCGGAAATTGCAAGGAATGACCTACATAACAGTTTAGTTTAAAGAAAACATTAGCGGGTCAAACAATTAAAATATTCCCCATTTTCAACAAACTTATACAATGTATTGATTAACATTTTTTTTCTTACCAGAGGTTGTGCAGGATATTCATCCAACGTAACCAGGCACCTACGTTGTCTGTAACCTAGAAGAGCCAGATCGTATCCAGGGCATTCGTGGCCTGCATCATTGTACCTTGTTACATAATAACAGTCTTCTTCCTGACGAATGAAATGGAATGTGGCCACATTGATGTATTGGCTTTGATCAATAAAAGCTTGCCACTCGGACCCTTGCAAAGAAATGCGACCACGAACCAATTTCCAGTAAACCTTATGTTTGGTTCCCCTATTGTGGATTAGGTATATCCAGCGCTTGTTGGGGTACAGTGTTTCAGTAAACAAAGCAGGAAGCATCTTAAATTTAAAAAGTAAGCACGTATATCAATTTGATGGTTACATCGATAAATTTATAACCTTAAGTAAGCATTTTAAGTACAACTTACCTGCAATGTCCTAATGTTTGTGCGGTTTGCCTCCACCAACAATTGGATGCTCATTCTATTTTAAAACCACAATCGTCTTAATGGTCAATAAGGTTATCTCATATGCATAACATTCAACTAATACAAGTCTTAGATGATCAATACATCTTTATCATTAAGGTGTCAAACAAAATATGATTGAAGATGTACTACTACATATTTAACTATGTTTCAAAAACCAATAATCATATAGTCCGTTTAGAGTCAAAATCTGTATTTTTTTACGTTTATTCATCTTACCCCATACGTTTGTTAAAATCTAGTAAGAAATCCATAATATACCCAACATACCATACGCCATTGCTTCATCCAATGTTTAAACCTAAGCTCAGATAATTAATTACATAAGGTGTAGTGCTTTACAAAATCATATAAAAGCTATACTAACCTAGATTAAACATATGTTTACAAGTTGTCTAATTAGCTATTTAACAAATAGCTGCTACGTTTTTCCACAATCCACATATATTTACATGTCACACAATATTCTAAAGAATCAAATCGCATATAGTTCTAATAAAACGGCTGTTACATTATGATCAAAGGATACTATATTCTTTAGGATATGTTAAACATTGCTGAAAAATTACCAAACATGCATTTGTATCCATCAACATATCAGAAACATGCGTGCATATCAATCACTTTACATTTGCAGTTCATGGTTAAAAAAACAAAAAACAATGTGTAACATTACCTGATGATGCGGTTGTTGTGTTGAAGAAGATAGACTTGAATATTTTGCTTTGACTATGTGATTAAGTGTAGCTGTAATATGTCACGATTCTCAAAACTGCAATGATTACTATTAATTAAGGGAAGGATTTTTTGTTTTATTTTTTTAGCTTGTATTATAGGAGCATTGCATATATACCCACTAAAACTCAAAAAGTTTCATATTTCTCCATAATAAAATTTTTTAATGCATGATGTATAATGCAACTTAAGCATGTTTTGGGTATATATGCAAATATGTAAATTTTACACAACAATTACGTACCAAAACGGTACATTTGAAAAAAGTACCCAACTATTTTATGACCTAAACCCTTGATTAAATACATACAAAATATTTGGTAGAATCACCTTAAAAATTAAGTACCTTAACATACAAATAAATAATATTACATTAACATACACGATATCGTAACTTCTCGCAAATAAATACATATGTCGAATACAATATTGGTTAATCGAATATACAATGTAGCTATTGAATCACTGCCAGTGCATCAACGTTTGCAATGTTTTTGTACGATGTTTCCCGTCCTTGAATGTCACGTTCACTGTGATGATAAAAAACCTGTGGAATCCAAGTAACAAAAAAAGTTATACGTTGTAATAAAGTATATAATTGTAGGTACTTTTTAAATAAGAAACATACTATTCAATAACTTAGCACTACCAGTATTAACTTAGCACTGACAGTATTAACTTAGCACTGCCAGTATTAACTTCTTCCAGCCCATTCTTATTCGATGTCAAATTCCAGCCCATTCTACTACGACTATATACACAGATGCTTAACATCTTCGAGCCAATCATGATTCATTGGGACGGGTGTATGATAGGGACCAATGATTATATATAGCTTCTAACAGAAACTATATATACACGTGACGCCAACGGACGCCAGCCACAATGAAACATGATTGACCTGAAGAAATTTACCAACTTCATTAAAGTACAAGGTTGTGATAATATTATGCATATAAAATAAAACGGTCACAAACATGCGACATAATCGTCTATACATTGCTATAAACCAGGTCAAGATATGGGCAATCTCAAGTTTAAAACTACCCGTCATAATTGATCAAAGCGTTGATGGTCATGGTAAGCTTAACACAGCCTCTATCTAAGTAAGACACCTATGTTATAAGCAAGCAAGTGGAGACAGCTTAGTACTTTGAGCGTCCACTCGAAATCCCATTGCCATGTCTATGAAATGGCTGCAAAGATTTGCACCAAACCTATTGCTATGACAGTGACATAGGAATGGGTTTTCGAGGGGAAGCTCAAAGTACCAAAGGTGTGCCGAATAAATAATTATCGATTCTACAAAAAGTTAATTTTACAGAGATGAAAAGACAAAAAGCCTATCCGGCGATGAAAAGACTTTTAAGTGCAATGGTTAAAATTTTAATGTTGAAACTAGGGAATAAGATCTTGTATACAGGCAACCCATCTACCATACAGTCAAAAAAAAATTGACTCATTTTTTGCACATAATAGTGAGGCTCAGATCTGTATAAATCAATAGTTTCAAAAACATCAGTATCACATCATTTGCATGATTTAATAAGATACTTGTCATCACTGCCTCATACACACTGACACCTCATAATTATAGTTTTGCTAGATTGTTAAAAAAAAAGTTAAGGAACAATATGATATAGTTGCGGATTCAAACGGAAGTTGAACATACCAATGTGGCCGCGTTACTTTGTAGATGTGTATGGAATTTAAACTTAGTGAACCCTTCTGAATCCCCCTACAGTACCTTTTGTCGTTTCAACTCCCTTTGAGCAAAGGCCTGCACCAGGCGATTTGCTAGATTGTTGAAAAAACAAAAGGCACTGTTTGGGAATTTAGAATGGGTAACTATGCTGAAATTCCCTACTCATCTACAAAGTAACGTGGCCACCTTGGTACGTTCAACTTCCCTTTGAATCCGCAACTATATCATATTGATCCTTAACTTTTTTAAACAATCTAGTAAAAGTCTATAACAAGTATATCAGACTCATATAAACTTCCAAACTGAGTGTGCAGTGTGATATGCATTAGCAAGGCTCAGATCTGTGAAAAGGATGGATAAACACCGGAACATCAGGATATAACCGCCATGGCTGCAAAATAATGTAATAAAATTGCCATGCCAACATACGGTAAATCACATCATTTGCATATCAAATAAGATAATCGTCATCACAGCCTTTTGCATATCACAAATAAACACATGTGGCCCAAAATAAACCAACTCCCTTTGATCAAAGGCCTGCACCAGGCGATTTGGTAGATTGTTGAAAAAACAAAAGTAACAATATGATATAGTTGCGGATTCAAAAGGAAGTTGAACATACCTCTATCACATCATCTGATTGATTTATTAAGATATATCATCACAGCCTCTATCAAAGTAAGACACTTATGAACAAAATAGAGTTTATACATGCAAAGGAAATGGTCAAAAAAGTTAAATGTCAATATGTTATAAGCAAGCAAGTGGAGACAGCTTAGTACTTTGAACGTCCACTCGAAATCCCATTGCCATGTCTACGAAATGGCTGCAAAGATTTGCACCAAACCTGTTGCTATGACAGTGACATAGGAATGGCTTTTCGAGGGGAAGCTCAAAGTACCAAGTGTAAATAATTATCGATTCTACGAAAGTGTATGTGTTGAATGGGATAATGAAGGAGTGTGGCCTGCCATGAACAATACACACTATATCATTATCGCAATCAACACACCTCATAAAAAAGAAACACAATCAAACCCTTTCTGAGATCCCCTACTGGTCCTTTTGTCGTTTCAACTCCCTTTGTGCAATTGCCTGCACCAGGCAAATTGCTAGATTGTTGAAAAAACAAAAGGAACAGTATGGGAACTCAGAAAGGGTTTGATTGTGTATTTAAGATCATAAAAAAAGTGTTTTCCTAAAAAAGAAGCATAGTTAACCCTTCTGAGTCCCCATACATTAACATTTAACTATGCTTTTTATATTTACTAAACTGCATACCTTATTGACTATTATGCGATCAGAACAACAACAACAACAACAAACAAAAGGCAATAGCGTAGTGCGAAAGGATAGAGAAAGCATACGACAAAACCAAAAGGCAATAGCGTAGTAAAAAGAAAGCAAGCAAACAAGCAAACAGGGCATACAGGAAAAAGAAACATGCACAAGCAGGCCGTAAATACGCCAATAGCAAAGCGCAACAGACATAAAACCAAAAAGCCCAGGCACACCAAAAGCAGGCCAACCTAAGGGAGCAACAACAGAGCAACGCAAACCACGCACGAGGCCTAAGACTACGGCAAAACAAAACACGCAAGGAGGCAAAAGGGGACACCTAAAACCCAACCTAGCACCACTACCCGCAAATCTCATTCTTCGCGTCTACTAATCTCATTCTTCGTGTCTCATTCTTCACGTACCCATACTGCATGTATAACACGTAATCGTTATTACCTCAACTAATGATCCATAAATCATCAAACAACTACTTTTCCTATGCAAATGACTAATACCCTGACTAACATCCTAAACTAACATAACACAATATCATCTATAAATCAATAAACATCCTAAACTAACAAACTAGCATTAAATTATAACATTTATACCTGAGATATTAGGCTCAATAGGAAGAGAATCAAGCCCTTTATAATAGCCCTCAAGAGTATTTCATTGACTAACATTTATTTTCATTGATTTTGCGTTTGATTGAAAACCCTAAATCTGCTATTAATTATAATCTAACTGTGTGTTTTGACCGAGTGTAAGAGAGATAAATGTGTGAAATACTGAAAGTCAAACACACACTACTTGACCATTTTCTAATAAAAGTAAATAAATAAATAAAACTAACTTATTTCTTCAAGTTAATAAAGCATTAAAACCTAAAATTAACCATTGTACTGATCATTGATCATTGATCATTTACATATAGTTACTTATATAAACAAAGTAGCAGTTAATAGCAAGCATCCATACAACCATCAACTATACATCATCAAAACACAAAAAAAACTTCCAAAGCTTCCTATGCTCCATCTTCAGACTCATCAGCTTCATCCAAATTTTCCAAGAACTCCTCCTTCTCCGACAGACTACGACGACATAGCACCAAAAGCTGAGCCAGCAAATCAATCTTCCTTCGATCCTTCAACTGTATCTCACGAAGGGCATACTCACCAGTTGCTGCAACAGCATTGAAACGAGTAAACAATCCACCAGCCTCATCGATTGTCTGTTCTTTTTTGGCAACAGTTTCCCTCAGAATGCTGCTCTCTTCTCCCATCCGCTCGATCAAAATTTTCTCCTCTGCTATGTCTTGCAATATCAACAACCTGAAAGCATCGCTGAGCTTGCCGGATTCAGTGGCGGCTTTCATTTCATCGATATTAGGTGTGGAAGACATTTTGTGTGTTTAGGTGTAAAATTATTGATAGTTGTGTGTTTAGAGTAAAATGATTGATACTTGTGTGTTGATTTTATGGTTAGGTAAGTATACATAATTACAATGTACCTCACAATTTGCACAAATAATCACAAAAAAACACTTAAGAGGCATCGGAAAATTTATTTTGGGTGTTATTGTAGCCCCTTCATATTCTTCCATGCATAAATGTGATATGCAATAGTTCAAGAAAAAAGAAAAGAAAAAAGTGATATGCAGGAGGAGTATTTAGGAAGATATCTAATATTGCAATTTAAACCCCTCATTTTTTCATTGGATCTAAACCAGCCCCTATATACTAGGGGTGTTCACGGGGCGGTTCGGCTCGATTCGTTTAGAGATTTTAACTATCCATCACGGGGCGGGTAGTTCATTCTACTATCCAAAACCGAACCGTACTAGGAGGGTAACCGGACATGCGGGTATCCGAAATGAGCGGTTACCCGCGGTTCGGGTCACGGTTAACCATTCAAAAAAATTAATCGAATCGAATCGGGTGAACAATAACATAAATTATAACGTAATATGTCATTTTAGTAAAATTAAATAACACTAAAGATATTAGAATAATAGTAATGTTGTTGTGTCGCAATAGCAACATTCAAATTACCATATCTAACAAAATAAGTAATACTACTTATTTGACGTTTATAGATTACGATCACATTAATGATATGTAAAAATGCATTATGAACCGTGATAAGTGGGTTTTTCGGTTTCGGGTTTTCTCGATTTCAGTTTCTTCGGTTATCGGTTTTTAGCGGTTATCGGATTTGCTTAAATTCTTAAAATTTATGTCAACTGCAATACATCGACCAAAATCAAAGTTAGTCATCTTTACAATGTAGCACATTGACAAAAATCAAAGTTAGTCATCACTACAACTTTGGCAAACAATGAATTCGGTGGTTATTAATTTGCGAACCATGCAAATTTTCATAACAAAACCCACGTAAACATTACCCGACAAGGTTACAACAAAATTACGCAACAAGAATTGCTGACACAATAGGATGCTGACACATGATAACATCAATTGCAATACCTTACATGTAACTACTTGCATACAATATTACGTAAATTGCTGACACAATAGGATGCTCACACATATGTTTAGCCATACTATATGAGTTAGGGGTTGTTTACTTTTTTGAAAACTTTTTTCGCCCGTGTATACACGTTTATACACACATTCATACGTTTACACACGTTTTTGTCTGTTTTAATACGTTTTCGTACGTCTTTGTCCCCTTTAATTTGTTTTTATACGTTTCCGGTTTTGTTTACAGTTTTTCGTCCGTGTTTACACGTTTTCGCTAGTTTTTTCATGTTTCCGTCCGTTTGAATAATTTTTAGTCTGTTTTACATACTAACGTACATTTTCAAACGTTTCATACATTTTCATATGTTTTACATATGTTTTCGTCCGTTTTCGTCCGATTTACCCCGTTCTCATCCGTTTTTACCCATTTTCGTATGTTTATAAGAATTTTTCAACCGTTTTCAAAGGTTTTCTTACACTTTTACACAGATTCGTACGTTTATACAAGTTTTCGTCTGTTTTAATACGTTTTGGTCCGTTTTCTTACGTCTTTGTCCCTTTTAATCAGTTTTTATACGTTCCCGTTTTTGTTTACTAGTTTTCGTCTGTGTTTGCACGTTTTCGCTGGTTTTTTAATCTTTTAATCCGTTTGTATAACTTTTTACACACATTCGGCCGATTGCAGCTGTTTTGCACGTTTTCGTCCCATTTACCCCGTTTTCATTCGTTTTTACCCATTTTCGTATGTTTTTAACAATTTTTCAACCGTTTTCAAAGGTTTTCTTACACTTTTACACAGATTCGTACGTTTAAACACGTTTTCTTCTGTTTTAATACGTTATGGTCCGTTTTCTTACGTCTTTGTCCCTTTTAATCAGTTTTTATACGTTCGCGTTTTTGTTTACTGGTTTTCGTCTGTGTTTGCACGTTTTCGCTGGTTTTTTTATCTTTTAATCCGTTTGTATAACTTTTTACACACATTCGGCCGATTGCAGCTGTTTTGCACGTTTTCGTCCCATTTACCCCGTTTTCATTCGTTTTTACCCATTTTCGTATGATTTTAACAATTTTTCAACCGTTTTCAAAGGTTTTCTTACACTTTTACACAGATTCGTACGTTTAAACACGTTTTCTTCTGTTTTAATACGTTATGGTCCGTTTTCTTACGTCTTTTTCCCTTTTAATCGGTTTTTATACGTTCCCGTTTTTGTTTACAGGTTTTCGTCCGTGTTTGCACGTTTTAGCTGGTTTTTTCATCTTTTAGTCCGTTTGTATAACTTTTTACAGACATTCGGCCGATTGCAGCTGTTTTGCACGTTTTCGTCCCATTTACCCCGTTTTCATTCGTTTTACCCATTTTTCGTATGATTTTAAGAATTTTTGTGTCAACTCAAGAAGCGAACTTAATTATCCATTTTCGGTTTAAAACCATATGTGTCAACCCAATAATCAAGCTTAATTTCGGGTCAACCCAAGAAGCGAACTTAATTCATAATCGGTTTTCGGTTCGCTTTGGTTTAATTATAGTTCGGTTCGTTTCGGTTTTCGTGTTGACAAAAATAAAAATATAACAGATTTAACGAAACAAAACCCGATAACCGAACGGATCAACACCCCTAATTTATAGTCATAGTTTAAAAGAAGGAGGACTTAGTTTTCCGTTTTTAAACATTAGGTCCTTAGAGATTGGTGGATCTTAGGGATGACAGGGAGGCTGCGAGGTCTAAGCTGCAGGGGTTGAATGATCTCATTACTCAATCTTAGGAGGAAATCGATACCAAGGAAGAACAAATTCAGGCGATGAATGGTTGAAGGGTTTCTCGCTATGGAATGGGATGTTTTCTTTGCTCTAATGTCATCTGTTTATGTCTAATGTCTAATGTCTAATGTCTAATGTCTTGGTTTAATGGGATGGTATGTAGATATATTAACAATGGAATATGTATGGATCTTTTGATGGTTTATCCATACGAATGCTAATTATGATTGAACCACTATATTGGGTGTTTTTGTTGTTGTTTCTGCTTTAAGTTAATTGCATTTACATGTTTTCTTGATTTTTTTTGACTACTTGAGGATGTTAGAGCTTATCTAATTGCTTATAAATAGCTTATTTATAGCCTTAAAGTAAGGTCTTAGGGCTGTTTGATGTATCAGCAGTTCTTGGTTTGATTTGCCTATTTTTGTGCTTAATTGTTTATCTGGAACTGCTTATTAGTTATAGTTGCTTAATTAGTTGCTTTAAGTCCATTTTTAGCTTTTGATTGTTCATTTGTATGCGCCATGTGGTGATTTTAGTGTATCTGCAGTTATATGTGTTTTTGACACAGCTGGTTTGAAGTAATATGAGTGTTTGGGACTGTGGGTAAGCACCATTTCTGTCAGGGGTGTTTTTGGTTTAAAAAATTGTTTGATTTTGAGCCACATTTTAAAATTATCAAATTTGGAGCCAAATTTTAGCCAAAATTTTTAAAATTACTTTGGAAATTATGGTTTCCTTAATTGAAAAACTGCCCCATCATTAGCCCTATTTTTACTCCAATAAATCAGCCTTCAAGCAAAAAACCAGAACTTCAATTTTTACACCATTATTTACCAATTAAGTTTACTAATTTTCTTTAACATATTACTTCTGACGAATCATGTCAACGCAAATCACTTATCCGGATGATTTGGTTTATTCTGATCGTGAAATTGAAAACACTTTAGAATATGAATCAGAGACGTATTCAGATGAGGGTAAGGATGCTGGAAACAACCATTCAAATGCGAATGTTGTTAAGAGGGGCATAACTAGGTTAGCTAAGTTTCGCAGGGAATATGGAAAAACAGACGGAATAAAGGTCAGTGTAACCTTCGATGCACTGGATAGGTTATCAGGAAAAAACAGAGCATTGTTTTCAAGTTTTTTGGGTGATTTGGTTCGTGAGCATATAGGTGTCAGGATTCTAACCTGGAGGAAGGTTGATTCAGAAGCAAGAGATAAAATGTGGGATGAAATCACGGTACACATATACTTTTTTTTAACTAGTAGTGGCTTGGCTGTCGTAGATACAAGGTGTTAATAAGTTTATCTCTGCATTTACAGTATGTGCAACTAATTAACAACAATTTGTTAATCTTTGCAGCGATATTTTGATGTTGACTTGACGGTCAGAAAGCTGATAATGAATCGTATTGGTCAACTTCTAAGGAATTTCAGAATGAAATTGATACAAAACTACATATTGCCCAACCAAAATACCCTTTCAAAACTAAATGAAGTCCCGGCAAAGTATAGTGCAATTATAAAAGCCGAAGATTGGGTTAATTTTGTAAACTACACAGCCAGCGAGGAATACAAGGTTTTAATTATTCATTTTTATTCAAGTTCAAATATCTTTCACCTTTTCATATGTTTCCATATGTATTAGTTGTATACTATCAGCATTACTACATCTAAACGCCGTATGATTTTGTGTTGCAAGGTGAGATCAGCAAAAGCTAAAGTGTCGCGTTCCAAGTCTGTTTATGATCATACAATGGGACGAGGTGGATACGCCCGTGTGATAGAAAAAATGGTAACAGTAAACATTTGCACATTTACATTTGCATTTAATAGCATCATAGTTTCGTTTATATTCGTTTATCTTACATTTGTATGTATTTGATGTGTATAAGATCGAGAGTAAAGAAATTGAACCAGATGAAGAACCACCGCGTGGTACGCTGTGGTTGAAAGGAAGGGTGAAAAAAGACGGAGAATATCACGATGAAGATATCAGATCAGTGGGAGAAAAATTTGTAAGTTTGACTGCAAATTTTATTATTATGTTTGTTTAGTTATAAGTTAATACTGCTACTGTATTACTTAAAACTGTTATTTATAAGTTAATACTGGTAGAATTAAATAACCTATTTCCCATACTGTGTGTGCAGAAAGAAACGGACGACAAGATCAAACAAGGAATCTTGAAGCTTGATCATGGCACTGATGCCATGACAGTTGTATTAGGTAAGGAAAAGGGAGGATATGCGAGAGGAGTGGGAGGTGGAGTAACCTACAAGAGGTATTTTGATCTGCCTCGAATCAGACAAGCATCTGATGAAAGAGTGGTGTTACTTCAAAGTGAACTTGCTGATGAGAGGCGCCAACGTCAAGAAAAAGAGGCGGTAATACAGGATTTGATGAAACAATTGGCTGCACAAAGGGGGCAGTTGCAGTCAACTTCAACTCCATTGACAGAAACGGAAGTAAGACATAAGAAATTAACATTCCATCTTTTTTTTACCCTTTTAAATACTGCTTCAGTCTTCTTAAACAATTTATATTTCAGGTGTCTCCGGTGAACATTAATCTTTTAAATAGCAGTGCTGATGAGGATGCCGGAACACGTGTTGCTGGACGTGAGAAAGTTGCGAGCATTGAGAAGTCTAATGGACTTGCAACTTTGGAAAAGGAAATTCAAATAAGTGTAAGTAATAAATCACCCCCCCTGGGATTTTTGAATTCTACATACATTATTTATTTACCGTGTATTATACATATAGGAAACTGTTAAATCTGTCGCACCTAAGAAATCGACTAGATCAAAACGAAAGGATTCTTCACGTCAACTTTCTGGATCACAAGAACAGGAGTCTCCATTAACAGTACTACCACAAGTATGTATTTAAACATTTTCATATGTTCTTTAGTTTAATTAAAATTAATTACTGATACATATATACATGCAACAAATTATATTTTTAGGTAATTAAGTGCAGACTGTGGCACTTAAAGAAATCAACTATTATTGCGGAGGGTACCGTGTACAAAACTGATGGAAAACAAATGCTTCATAACAAACCACTCCCAAAGGATTGCTACAGAGTATCTATTGAAAAATCTTTAGTGGATGCAGCGTGCATACCGGATGTAGGAAGTAACGGTCTCAAAACAGTTAAGGATGCAGTAGGTGGTTTTTATGCATGGCCAAAGGATCAAGTGGTTTTCGATGAAAAGGTACATAGATGCATGTGTTTTATAAACCTACATATATCATTCTTCATATTTTATTCAGTGTTTGATACCCCGGCTATTGTTTCCTATAGGTAACACCACCAAGTACCATAAAACTGATTGGTGAGAACAGAACTGCACCTAAATTAAATACGAAGCGCTACGTCTCTAGTCATACCATGCAAAAGGAAGCTAAGAAGATCAAGAGTCAGAAGTCGTTAAATTATTGAGAATTTTATTATGTACGACATTACAATTTTATATACATTCCAATTTTATTGTATTTGAATATATTTTGAATATATTTTTATATATTAGAATTTGTTTTGATATATATTGATTTCTTATATGTGACTAAAAGATTCATATAGTCACAATTATTAACACTTTTTGGTCAAAGTTTGCTTAATTCGATGCGTGACTAAATGTTAGAAAGCGCCACACAAACATAAAATTAATGTGGCCATTAGATGAGCAATAGTCACACAAAACACACATTTCTTCACTTAAAACACCATATGGTCACACTTATTAACACTTTTGGCCACTTTATGCTTAATTTGTATGTGACTAAATACCCAAAAGAAACATGCTTTGTGTGACTAAATGTTAGAAAAGGCCACACAAACATAAAATTCATGTGGCCATTGGATGATCAATAGTCACACAAAACACACATTTCTTCACTTAAAACACCATATGGTCACACTTATTAACACTTTTAGCCACTTTATGGTTAATTGCATGTGACTAAATACCCAAAAGAAACATGCTTTGCGTGACTAAATGTTAGAAAAGGCCACACAAACATAAAATTCATGTGGCCATTGGATGAGCAATAGTCACACAAAACACACATTTCGTAACTTAAAACACCATATGGTCACACTTATTAACACTTTTGTCACTTTATGATTAATTGGATGTGACTAAATACCCAAAAGAAACGTGCTTTGTGTGACTAAATGTTAGAAAAGGCCACACAAACATAAAATTCATGTGGCCATTGGATGATCAATAGTCACACAAAACACACATTTCTTCACTTGAAACACCATATGGTCACACTTATTAACACTTTTGGCCACTTTATGATTAATTGAATGTGACTAAATACCCAAAAGAAACATGCTTTGTGTGACTAAATGTTAGAAAAGGCCACACAAACATAAAATTCAAGTGGCCATTGGATGATCAATAGTCACACAAAACACATATTTCTTCACTTAAAACACCATATGGTCACACTTATTAACACTTTTAGCCACTTTATGGTTAATTGCATGTGACTAAATACCCAAAAGAAACATGCTTTGTGTGACTAAATGTTAGAAAAGGCCACACAAACATAAATTTCATGTGGCCATTGGATGAGCAATAGTCACACAAAACACACATTTTTTCACTTAAAACACCATATGGTCACACTTATTAACACTTTTGGCCACTTTATGATTAATTGGATGTGACTAGATACCCAAAAGAAACGTGCTTTGTGTGACTAAATGTTAGAAAAGGCCACACAAACATAAAATTCAAGTGGCCATTGGATGAGCAATAGTCACACAAAACACACATTTCTTCACTTAAAACACCATATGGTCACACTTATTAACACTTTTAGCCACTTTATGGTTAATTGTATGTGACTAAATACCCAAAACAAACATGATTTGTGTGACTAAATGTTAGAAAAGGCCACACAAACATAAAATTCATGTGGCCATTGGATGATCAATAGTCACACAAAAGACACATTTCTTCACTTTCAACACCATATGGTCACACTTATTAACATTTTTAGCCACTTTATGATTTATTGTATGTGACTAAATACCCAAAAGAAACATGCTTTGTGTGACTAAATGTTACAAAAGGCCACACAAACATAAATTTAATGTGGCCATTGGATGATCAATTGTCTCACAAAACACACATTTCTTCACTTTAACACCATATGGTCACACGTATTAACACTTTTTGCCACTTTATGATTAATTGTATGTGACTAAATACACAAAACAAACATGCTTTGTGTGACTAAATGTTACAAAAGGCCACACAAACATAAAATTCAAGTGGCCATTGGATGATCAATAGTCACACAAAATACATATTTCTTCACCTTAAACAACATATGGTCACACTTATTAACACTTTTGGCCACTTTATGCTTAATTGTATGTGACTAAATACCCAAAAGAAACATGCTTTGCGTGACTATACAGTGTTTATGGTCACGAATACGGATTAATCCTACAAAATTTGTACCTAATTAGTCACACATGTTACGGTTTTGGTTACTCTTTTGCAATAGAGACTAAAAAAAAGTCAAACACGTGACCATAGAGTACCTATGGTCGCGGCACCTTTAGTCACACACGGCCGAAAAATCATGTGTGACTATATGTATATCGTCACACATATTCGATGTGGCCAAATCCACTTTTTGTTCTAGTGATTCTTTCCTGAAAATATCTTCAATTGTATTGAAACACAGATTTTGATCGAGAAAGTAATGTCGAGATTTTTAGAAAATATTTATCAAAGAAGTAAATTCTTCCTCTTTCCTCCATATGCCAAAATGATTTCAAACAAATGATGCACATGTTGAGGGGGAGCCGTTTTCTAAAATATCAAAAACGATTCTGGTACAAAATGTTTTGATCATGTATCACAAGTACTTGGATTGATTTTAAAATGGTTTTCTATTGGTTCCAATGGCTGATGAACAATACCAAAAAGACCGACCAAATTTACTTTATGTATGGTGATATAAGGATGGTTAGGTTAGGTATTCGTTCCCACGATCCCGCCAGAGCCGGAGGGATCTACCCAGGGACAATCCACTAGATAGTGTAGAGTCCTTAGGTATGATGAAAAAAAGGAGAAAAGTGAGATATGGGAAAAGTGCGGACTGAGATAGAGCTAGAACTGGAATAAACCCAACAAGGTTCTAGTTATGAAGTCTCGGTAAGCACTGAAGGGGTTGAAGAATGAATAAGAAATTAATGTGAAAAAGGGTGAAAAGAAATAGCCCTCCAATAATTCAACCTTAGGGCAGTAACCGGGTTCAATACATATACTACTGGTGGTTACTAAGGTAACACTGGTATTGAAGACAAGACGTCATGGACCCAGTGACGCACTGCACTTAACTTCCCAAGCTACTCAAGTTCCTCTTAAAAGGGCTTGTTTCATTCTCACGGGGAACCTACATAATCTATCAACTTTCTCTTAGAGATTGTTGATATTGAAGAAGGAGACCCTCTCCCTAGTCTCCGGCATGACAACCAAATGTGCACAATTGAGTCTAGAGCCACGAGATCACAAATAAATCTCATTAAGGACACATTCAATGAAGACTCTCTTTTTCACACAATGTGGAAAGAGAGAATAAATCTTAAGAGTCCTACGCATTATCCTTGTGGTATTGCCAGAACATCTGAGTGATATGCAAACATATTCACGATGAAGATGGAAAGCCTTCTAGAGCCAACATCATACAAGCTCTTGGTAGGTGGCATGTGAGATCTATCCAATAGATCAACCATGTGACAACTGAACAGAAACAATGGGGCGATTCATAATTATGAATCAATCCTGGTTCAGGTTATGGATTGACGGATACCTTTGAAAAACCGGTCGTTGTGCTCAAAATAGTTTTCACTAGCACATCTACTGTGCATTAATGTTTCAAAATAAAAGGTGTTTATGATTGATAATTGATTTTCATTAAAACCTTCGTTGTATTGCAAAAACAATTTATATCAAGCAATACGCGATTGTTTTTCAAATCTTTTTTCATCAATCAGTGAATCTCAATTTGCTGGTTCACTCACTCCGTGTTGTCTTCTTTGAGACGTTCCGGTTTGAGAACAGCTAGAGCAGCTGCGAAACTCTGTCAAGGAGATTCTTCGGAATTATACTTGATCATAGGCAATACTTGTACTGATCAACGGGGAACCGTGGGTCGTGTACCTCAATTCAACGAAAGTGATCAAAGACACTTTCGTGCGCTTTATTGCTAACTGTTGCATGCAGGTACACCCGACGTTTGTAGCTGATCAGAATGGAGAGGTCAATCCATAGCCGCATGCTCACACAACACATTCATTTCTAAAGAAATCATGATAAGTGCATCAACGACTCTAATATTTTCACTCCATGCTTCTGCTACGCTGCTGCAAATATCATGAATCAATTAAAGCTTCCGCTACTCTGATGAAAAGAATTCATGATCCAGAAAGTGAGCATGTCGGTCCACTGTCACAACGTCACATAATGTCAACACCACTATGGAAGAGTCAGATATTTATGCAAGCTGTTGATCTCAAAGCTGGCTCAAAACTCATCATCACGTGGATCAGTTAAATACCTCCACTTGAATTATCCAAACTTGCAGAACATGAAGAATCAAAGACTATGAGCTACTGAGCAAAGAACTTAATCAAGAATCCAAGAACAATCTAATGTAATATCTGTTTGTATTCATTGTAAATTGAGGTGACCTCCCTTAGGGGGAGATTGTTAGGAATTAGAAAATTCAGTCATTAAAGTATCGGTTACCTCAAGTATATGTAATCGTTAGAAAGCTCGTAGCCGTAGTCATTTAATATTAGTTAGTATTTAGTTAAGTAACACCGTGGAGGACGGACGGGTCTTTACCCACTGTATGCCTGATCCACAGCCCGTAGGAGGCGAGTCTTGTAAGAATACTATAAATACCCTCTACCTCACAAGGTAGAGGGTTGGTGCTTCAATACTATTTTTCTTTGTTTCACATAGTTCCCAACTCTCTTCCTTTTCTCTCTCTAGAACTTTCTCTCTCTAAACATAGTGTACGCCCCATATGGATTTGGTTTGATGTGATTGTGAAATCCAATATCTTATAGTAGTAAACCTTTGTGCACCATCCTTGGTGATTTGAATTATTGAGGTAAGAGCTTCACCATAAGTTAATCTCTGACCTCGAACTCGACGTGTCTCCTTTTCCCATCTGCCCACTTCTTCATCTTCTTAGCCGCTTTGTCTAACGAAGCCCGGGCCAAGTGATGTGTGAGTTCTTCCTTTTCAACGAGCAAGCTTTACAACCCACTAGGCAGTGTACCTAATCGTTACAGTGTAGTATGGGTAAGCCCCGGGGGTTGATCGTTCTCTAGGGGAATAGAGATGCTAGGAAGAGATGTATGACGAGAAGGTAAGGTTGAGGGAGATTCTTTTTATAATTTTATGAAAGCAAGTAAATATCTCGAGGTGTAGGAGTGGGGGGTGGTACTTCTACCAATTTTAACTACTAATCTTTTAAACTAATAACTAATTAAACAAATGAAAAGGAAATGATAGGCTATGCATTGTAAAGTGTGATCTTATGATGATTAAAAGTGTGTTTACTTAGATGTTTATACTCCCTAGTTATCTCTTATTGGTCGGTTGAATTGTCACATCCTCATCTAAATTGGTGCATTGTATTCCGTGTGGTCATAGGGGGTGCCAAATTCCCTAGTTCTATGAATTGTAACTATCCTCTAGACTATTCGGGATTGCCAAATACCGTAGTATCTCCCCCAAATATTCTATTATCCTAAAGCTACAACTCACGTAATAAATACAACGATGGCTCAAGTGCACTCTCAAGCTTTATGCTATTTAGGACGTTCAAGCTCGCAACAATTAAAGAAGAAGCCAGTTTTCCTTACTTTAGCGTCTACCAATTAAGACAAGAGACAACCTAATAATAATTAACAACTAGGTTTCATAGATCTAAGCAAACACAATAGTAATTTAGCTACTCATGGTAAATAAGCAAGCATACAGACAAAACAATTAAACATATGGTAGACATAATGATATGATGGATTAACAAACTTATCTTATGATGTAAAGAGGGGTTTGGAACCTTAAAATACTGTCCAAGTCAGACTACACACGAGTTAGGGTTTGCTCTCCAAAATTCTACCTTCCTAAATGCAGAAAAATCGAATTATATATATAGATTTACAAATGCGATGGCGTCACCTTTTGCTGATAACGCCGTGTGGTCGTTGTCTTTAGGGTTTCGTTTGGGCCAAGTCATTGTTGGGACGGCGTCAGTTGATGAGTGTGACGTCATTTGTCGTCATGAAGGACATTGTCTTGAGAGGGTTCTTGGACGTTTGGTGTAGAAACTAAGGGAGACGCCTTCCAGATATTAGGCGTGACGTCGTCATGCTTTAGAACCTCTTTTTCACCTGAGCCGTCACTTGCATTCTAACTAGATTTCTTCCTTTGGGACGACATCTCCCTTTGGTTGAGACGCCGTCAGGCTTACAGAATTGCCTTGGATCTTGACTTTGCCTTTATCTTCATGTTTTCGCTCATTTTCATTCAAATATTCTTAATTCCAGCATTTTGCTTCCAAAAGACTTAAACTGTGAAAAGAAATGATTTTAAGTAGTAACGGATATAAAATGTGTCGATTTAGGGCTTAAATGACCACCTAAAAACATATGTTTTAAATCCTTATCAAATATCCCTACACTTGGAATTTGCTTGTCCTCAAGCAGATGTGCTTTTTTGGCCAATCAATTTATAAGTTAGGGGTCATGTAGCATTGGTTTAGAATAGTTTACAACAAATACAAGTGCCACAATAATCATGACAAGCACGGAAATTATACACTAGCACCTCACAATTGGTGTTTGCATTCTCTCATCTCTCGGGTTTATATGAAATATAATATGTAAGGAAATGGAAGATAAACACTCACTACCTGCCATAGTACATAGATTAACATAGGCTTGAGAATAGATCAAACCTCCACCGCTTTGGCGTAAGCACCTAGGAATAATTATCTAAAAGGTTTTTACAAAGGGTTGTAACGTTAGGCTTAAGGTAGGGAAGTAACGGGTTTTGTTGGATATGGGGATATTTAGTGGTCGCAAGTCAAAAATCTTATGTTACAAGCATGTAAAGCGTCGCGTTTCGAAGCCAAGACTTGACTCACTAACACTAGATAACAACTTGAAACAAAACATAAACATAAACTTAGAAACATAAACATAAAGATGTAGGATGGTAGCCCGTATGTTTTTCTCTTTTTTTTTTTTTTTTTTTTTTTTTTTTTTTTTTTTTTGCATACCTTTTTACTCTACCATCCTCTACGATAACATCAAAATAAAAGGATTTATAGGAGCATTCCTATACTTGAGTTTTTATTTCACTAATACTAAACCCTATTTGAAAATATCAAAACACTTTGAGTACTTAATTACGTAGACAAAGGGACTTTGAATTTATCGTTTCTTCCCGTTACTCCATAAAATATTACTTTAACCCATGAGTCTCAATCATCCCAAAACTGTATACAAATGATATGACTCGACTTAGTAACCATGCAAGTAACTAGATAATTGAACTAAGGGTTTAACAATTATTACAATAATTCACTAAAGATGAGTGCATGCAAGATTGCAAGGTGGGCTAAGGCGATTTGGGTATAACATTTGGGGGTGGATTGTAAACAATGCTCTTCAATTATATTCCGGAAACCGGAACATCACAAGAACCGCGAAAAGGATAGGCTCTGAGGGGTTAACTAGAGGTATCATGTACTAAATATGAGTACATCGCAAGGGTGTGGGGAAAATTACTCAACCGATGTGGATGACGTAATTAAATTTCAGGTTTAAAACAAGGGTTATCCTAATACCTCTTATCATTTAGTTAATCCTAACTACACGAATGTAGTCTCACTAGAGATCTCAGAATGCATCACAAAACAAGTTCTAGAATCTATTATACCACCGGTACACTCACTAAGCATTAAAGATGAATGCTTTTATTCCTAAAGATCTAGGGGTGAACCTCACATTTTTTGGGTGGAATTTGAGTGGCATACGGTTTTTGTGCTAGTCATATAATTCCTATCCATGAGACGCTTTATTAATACTAAATTTTTACTCGTAAGTGCCATAAAAAAGTTTAAATTTAGTGCTAAAATTATCCTAACAAACATTTCTCGTAGTTTATTACACAATTTACCAAGGACAAGACAAAAATCAAATGAGTGAATAGTTTCTAAGTTCCTGTTTTATTCTCCCTCCCTACACTTAAACTGAATATTATCCCAAATGTTCCCCGAAAGTATCAAAGTTATGATAAAGGAAGATAAGTAAAAGAGAAAGAAACTAGTACTCCCCTGATTAGCTCGATAGGATATGTATAAAGTTGCGGTTAAATCCTCCTCCAAAAAGAATGAGCAAGTAATCAATGCTTCCAATATATATTTCTTCTTCTTTTCTAATATAACGTGCACACTTATAAGAAAACAAAACAAAACCTCGCATAAAATCGGCGGTAAAACAATATATATAAAAACTATACTAGAAACCGAATAAAATATAATGCTTGTAGAATGTATGTTTGCTGTTTTCTGAAAAATTAAGAATTGGAAGCTTCCAAAAATTACAAGTTACACAGAAAACGAAACTGATAATCTATTTCCACATTGCCTGACGTCGTCGAGCTTTAATCCCGACGCCTTCAGGTTGTCCTGACAGAAAGGGTCTGGTACGTTTTTATGGAAAAATTCTGGAAAATTTACCTCATTAAAAACATGGAAAAATTCTTGCAAAACATCCATTATGACTTGATACAAGCATTTGACTCTAAAACACACACAAATATATACAATTTCAATTATTGTTAATCTCATGTTCATGCATGTTTGTAAAATATATGTGATCTTCCATACACTTATCTTTTTGTAAAATACCTTTATATGCAATTAAGATGAGGTTAAAAACAAAAATAAAGTATTTTCACAAAATGGACATGAGAAGTAAGCAATAATGAAAAAGATATATGAACATACAAACAAAATTGAAAAACAAAACAAGCAAACAATTAAGCATAGGTTGCCTCCCAAGAAGCGCTTTTCTTTATTTATGAGTCTTGTAGCTAGACTCGAAGTCGTCCCCCTACGTCACTTCATTACCATCATCTCCTTTATTCACTAAGTCCTTATCATAGTGTTTCACACATCGTATATTTACCGTGAACTCCTTTCCATTGTCGTCAAGTAACACAATGGCTCCACCTCTTTTTGCCCCTCTCACCGTATAAGGGCCACAACATTTTGGCTTACTTTTTCCTTTTGGTTCTTTTAATCTTGAATTAAACAAGAGCACCTTATCTCCTTCCGCAAACTCTTTAGGGCTCTTAATTCTTTGGTCACGTCCTTTAGTAACATTTTCTTCATGACTGTTCCCATGAGATTTTTTCGTGGCGTTGTTATGCCCAATCATGTGTTTGTCTCGCTTCCCTTCTCATAATTCAATATTCTTATCCTTGTACTCCCTAATCTTTTCCTCTCGTTCAATGATTTTCCTCCTAAAAGTGCTATTGCGAACTTGCGAATCATGATCATCCATTCTCTTTTCCTTAAAATTCAAAGGATGTCTTGGAGCTATTGGTATCCTAAGTTTGCTTTTACCGCTTTTAAGTACCATAACACCCTCACCGCATTTGATTGTTGCTTTGGCGGTGGCTAAGAAAGGTGTTCCAAGAATGAGGGGCATGTGTTCATCTTCCTCAATATCTACGATAGCAAAATCCACCGGATAGATGCTACTTGCAACCTCAATTAATACATCCTCTGCTATTCCTAACGGGTAAACATATTAGTGATTGGCTAAGGAGAGTCTAAGATTAGTCTTGATTGATTTCTCCTTAGTCAACTTATTATAGATTGACAATGACATTATGCTTACATCGGATCCCTGGTCATCTAAGGCTTTTATATCTTCTAAGTCACCAATGTTGCACGGTATTATGAAGTTCCCACAGATTTCCTATTTCTTAGCTACTGGTTTCTTAAGAATTGCCTCGTACAAAGGTCCCATAGGCATAGTATCATATTCTTACTCCTTTATTTCACCTAAGAAGGTCTTCCTAATTGTACCTAAATTTGTTTACTAAGTTAACAATGGTTTTCTTATTTACTTCATGCTTAAGGTAGTGCCCTACAGTCGTGGGTTTATCTAATTCCTTAGCCTTGCCTCCATCCTTACAATTCAAACTATTCTCGTCAATCCTAGTATCTTTTTCCTCAACTACCTCATCCTTATCACGAACAATAGAAATGGCGTTAACAAACATAGTGGGGGCAGTGCGGTCATCTTTTCTTACTAACACCTTTTCAAGAACCTTTATCTTAGTGTACTACTTTACTAAGTTCATCATCTCAGTCATCTTCACCTGTATTTCTTCCCTTTGTTTATAAACTTCTTCCTCAAATTTGGCTAATCTTTCTGAATGAGCCACCATGTATTCTCTCATTTACGTTTTGAAGCTTGGTGAAAGTGGTAGTGGTGAGGAAGAACAAATGCGTTTTAGGGAAGCGGGGTTTCTTTCACGACTAGGTGATTCAAGGAAGGGTGTTGGGTTACCGGTTAAGGTAGCAAATTTGACCGGTGATCGAGGAGTTGGTCCAAGCACTTTCTTTTGTCTTTCGACTAGATAATTGATCTGTTCTTCAAGAGCACATAGTTTCTCTTCGGTGATGTTAGAAGAACTACAAGGTACAAATATTGCTTTAACCGTGCTATTATGAGTTTTGATACGCGTACAACATGCGTTCGGGTCAAAGGAAACTTCCTTTTCAACCACCTAGGCAGTGAACCTAATCGTTGTAGTGTAGTATTAGGGTAAGCCTCGAGATTGATATCGTTCTCTAGGGGAATAGGAATGCTAGTGAGAATTTACTACGCTAAGGTTGGGGTTGAGAAAGATTATTTTTTTTATCTTTTTTTATATTTTTTTAGAAAATTGAAAGATACGATCTCGGGGTATTGGATTTGGGGGGTGGTACCTCTACCAATTACTCTACTATTCTAATTATCTAATTAACTAAGATAAGGGGTAGTGATGAGTGTGTAAATACTCATTATTTTTGGTCAAATCTGAACTGCAAAACACTTAAAAACGCTCAGAAATGCATCAAAATACTGAAAATATCTCAAAATTGCATTTTATATGTTTCAGATGCAAAATGTTTAAAACCAGATGAAAAACGAGCTAAGTTTGCATAATTGGCAGTTTCAGTCCCCCGACTTTCAAAAATTGACAGAAATAGTCCCTGAGCACTTATTTTAAAAGAAAAATCACCAAAGGTCATTTTGGAATCATAAATTGTCATAATTAGTCCTTTGGTGAAAAGTTCCAAAAGTTTTGAGAAATTACAGTTTAGATCCCTGGATTTTAAAAATGGTCATGTTTAGTCCTTGGAATTTCACAATTGGCAAAAATGGTCCTTAACTTATTTGAGATTTACAAGTTTGACCCTTGGACTACAACTTCATAAATTACAGTTTTGGTCCCTGGAATTTCGAATTGTACACTTTAGGTCCCTTAACTACTAAATGTGTCCAAGTTAAAGCCTAAGTCCAAACCCTTAACTACAAACCCAAAATAAATACCCAAGCCCAATACCCTTTATACCCAATCCAACCCGTTTACCCTATTATTAACCCGGTCAAACACCTCGGTCAAATAATTACCCCGCTCACGGGTTTCCCTCTCATCATCACCTACACCTGCAAACACCTCCCTCCTCCAACATCATCATCACCTCTCCACACCTTATTCCTACCCTCCAAACACCCCAAGCCAAACGCATTTAATGCCTCGTCTAGGTTTCCTAGCAATCAGAAAAGTGGTTGAGAAGTTTTGGCGCCAAAATTTGATCAAACGGCCAATATTGTCTCAACTCATCCAATGGTCCAGGATTCAAGTGGGATTTGCTCAGAGATGTGAGAGAAGTACTTTTGCTATAAAAAGAGGAAGAAGAGAGAGTAGAGAAGGCAATACTTAGTTTTTATTTCCATGTGTATGTCGTTTTAAAATTCACATGTCTTAAATAGGTTCTAAGTTGTAATTTTAAGTTGTATTGTATCAAACTAAGTTGTTCCAGTGTATTGAAACTACTTTTAAGAATCAATTTCAAGTTCTCTCAAATTTCAGTTTTTGCATTTTTTTTATTTAAATAAGTTTTAAAGTTGCTATTATACTTAAGCTCCAAGTAGCTTTATTTTAATTCAAATAAGCTTATTTAAGCTATTTATAGCTTTTGGTAAGCTTATAACTCAAGTGCAAGCAATATTCATGTTTGGTCAACAAAAGTCAACTGAAAAGCTCATTTGGACTTGGTTATGGAATTGGGTGTTGCAGAGCTTGATTTGGGTTGGAATAGCTTCAGTTAGTATAGTTATGGTTCTGGTATAAGTTGCTAATAAGCTGGACTGCTTATGAGTACTTTACCTGTTTTCAATAATAGTATATTTTTGCATAATCTATATCTGTCTAAATTTGTTGTTAACCTTAGTGTAGATCTGCTCATTTAACTATTATTAGGTTAGAGTGATTCAGTTTCAGTAGTAGCACAAGCTAGATTAGTCATTTAAGGTAGAATCATTAGCTAAACAGTTGTATAGAAGATGTTTGGATCAGTGGGCTTATTTGAAATTGAGCCTTGGTTTGCACTTGACATCTGCATACTCAGTCTTAATAAAGGTCACTTGAATCATTTTAGTCATCACTTTGCTTCTGCATAAGCTTTAAGTCAAAATCACCATGAATCTGTCCTAATTTCATGTCTGTTGGAATTTATAAAGATCAAAGGCTTGATTTGTGTTTAGAATTCAGTGAAGTAGCTTATTTTAGTTTCATTTTAGCTTAAAACATCAATATCAGCTCACAAATTAAGATCAAATCTCACAATAGTCAACTTTTTAAAACTGCTTCAAAAGTAAAAAAAGTGAAAATCTCAGTTTTCACCAAGGTTGGGTGATTTTTAATTGATTCATTATTGGATCAATCCAAGTGAAATTTTGGGTTTTACAAGTTCAGTTGGTCTATTATTGAAATCTGATTTTTGTGAAATTTTGTGAAGCTTCTTTAAGCCCTTAATCAGCTGCTCATTAAGCCCATAGTTGCCCTGTTCACACTCAACATTAACTGAGTGTGAAGCAGGTTCTTTGCATAAGCACTCTAGGTTTCATTTGGCCTAGTCTTAGGCTGAAATTTGGTACATGTGCTCTTTGATTGGTCATTTAGAGTTCTCAATTTCTAGTTTCTGTTTCAGCTCACTGGATAAGCAGTTGCATTTGCTTAAAGTAGACTGATAAGGTCTGTTTGGCCTTAGTAGCTAATTAGCTCAAAACTTGGTAGATTTCTTATTAAAGGTTAGGAGTAGCAGTAATTAGTTGCTTTAAGGTCTTTTTAGTATAAATTAGCTTCTGTAATAGTTTGGTAGCTTATTGCACTTCTTAGCTTATTCTAAGTAGCTTATTTAGAATCAGTTTACACATCAGCTTCAAAATCCTTCACATAAGCCATAGTTTTCATATTTTTAATAAAATTAGAATAATATTTTAGACTTTTACTGAATTTTTCATAATTTTTCATCAATGTTTAGTATTTTTCCTTATTTAAAACAGTTTTTAGGACTTTTTAATTAGCTTTTAATACAATTAATTCAGAAAAACTTCGAAAAAATAAGTTTTCAATTTTCATAGGTTAAGATAAATATAAAAAGCAAAAAAATAATTTTTCCAGATTTTTCCTAGTTTAATTTGTAATTTTTAGCAATTTAATTAATTTTAAATAGTTTTTAATACATAGAAAATAGAAAAATAATCAGAAAAATATAAAATTAGTTTTGAAAATTCTCTTTAGTTGTTTTAGATTTTTCTAAGTCATAATTTCACTTTTCTAGCTTTATTTCATATTTTCTTATATTTTAGGTTATTATTAAATAGGTAAAAATAGTTTTTAATTAATAATAATTAAATAAATAGTCATAAAAATAATTTTCTTTTTCTAAAAAATTTTCTCTTATCATTAGGTTTGTAAAAATTTCATTTTCATATTTTTAGGATTAATTCTGTTTCAATTTCACATTTTCTTTTGTACGTTACGTAGTTTTTAATTCAAATTTATAAAAGAAAAAATCAAAAACATCATTTTAAAAATAGTGATAGCGTTTATTTAATATAATTTAGCTTTTTAATTTTATTTCATTTTTCCTTTGTCATTTAGTATCAATCATAACCCTTTTCCCGTTCAAATTCACCCGATCACTATACGTTTGGTGATTCAGTGCACAGCTCGTTGGGACTTAACGACCTGAGGTAAAACTATACTCTCCAGATCTTAATTGCATTGCGTTCTCAAGCTGTCTGGCTTTTATTACGGTTGACCATTCACAAGTGGTTAGCTTGTGTGTTAAAACCTGACGGTTTGGAACCGATCAGGTAGTCTATGTCTATTGATGTGTGCTCGTATGATGATTAAAAATGTGTCTACCTAGATACTATTACTCCCTAGTTATCTTTTATTGATGGTTGAATTGTCACGTCCTTATTCTTAACGCGTTGTGTCTTTTAAGGTCGTAGGGTATGCTTTTCTCCCTAACTTTTTGAGAATACCTTAAGGTTATTGCCTACAAAATCTCTAGGATTCATAAAGTAACTCTAAGGTTATCTTGGGATTTTTAGCCTTCAATTACTCTAGGTGATCATAAACTAAGGTTCACAAAGATTACTCAAGCATTAAAAACACAACGATGGGCTATTGCAATCCGAAGCCAATTACAATTAAGATAAGAGACAACCAATCAATAATTAATAACTAGGTTTCATGGATCTAGGCAAACGCACAAGTAAATTAGCCGGACATGGTAAACATGCAAGCATACACACATACAATCGAAGATATAATGAAACAATGAAGTAAATAACTTATCTTGATGTAAAATAGGGTATGAAAACCCTAAGATACTGCCCAAACCAGAAAAAAGTCGTTTTAGGTTTTTACTCCACAAATCTACCTCTCTAAAAGTCTAAAAATCAAATTCTATATATAGAGTTACAACTGCGACGACGTCACCTTTTAATTGTGACGCCGTCGGATCGCTGCCATTAGGGTTTCGTCTTGGCCAAGTCAACTTTGGGACGGCGTCACGTTGTGGTTGTGACGCCGTCAGCTTCAACTTCTGACGCCATCTGAATTTGGATCTAGGCCGTCTGAGGGAAAAGGTCTTCGTGACGCCCTACTCTTCAAAGCCTGACGCCGTCAGGTGCAAAATAGCAAATTCACTCCTGAGTCGTCACAATTATAGGGACGGCGTCGCTCTTTGTTTGTGACGCCGTCGGGTGCACTTCCAGCAGCTTGAGTGTCTTGATCTTGACTTTAGCCATTTTTCATCACATATTCACGCCTTTTCGTCCAAATAAGCATCATTCCAGCATTTTGCCTTCAAGAGACCTAAAAAGTGAAAAAGAACGAAATTAAGCAGTAACGGATATAAAAGTGGGAAATTAAGGGCTTAAATGACCTCTCAAAAGTGTACATTTTAAATCCTTATCAAGTTTAATGAGATTCATTCCAATTTTTAAAAGACTGATCGGCGAGCTCTTCAATAATATCCCATGACTCTTCCGCATTGAGATTGCTAAGCCTTCCGTCGGTCGCTTGGTCAATGGATCGCTTTGCAAGGAAATTGACATGATCATAAAAGATTTGGACTTGGAGCCAAAGATCAATGCCGTGGTGAGGGACTTTGTGGAGTAAGTCCCTGAATTGAGTCTACGCCTCATAAAGGGTTTCGCCTTGACGTTGTTGGAACATCAAGATGTCATTCCTTAGCTTGGTGGTTCTCCCCGGTGGGAAAAATTGGGTGAGGAAACGGGTGGTGAGATCATCCCAACTTGAGATGGATCATGCGGGAAGTCGCTCAAGCCAATTACTAGTTTGGTCCCGTAGAGAGAATTGGAAGAGACGTAATCGCAAGGTCTACCATGTGGTAGCATCAAGGTCAATGGAGTCAACGATTGTAAGGAAATCCTTGAGATGCTGATTAGGATCTTCGGAACGAAGTACATGGAATGCATATCCATTTTGCACTAACCGGATGGTGTCAGATCGCAGGACCGTAGTTTGAGCTTGAAGTGGAAGATCGATGGTGTTCCGAAAGCCTTGATGGCTCGGTCTAGAGTATCCACCAAGAGTACGGCCTCTTGGCTGGTCGAGTGGTGGTTGATTGGGTGGTGGTAGTGGATGATGTGGTGGATGGTTCTTGGGTGGGTTGTCCCCTTCCATGATAAAAAGTGATGAGGCTACGAACAAAAACACAAAGAAAGGGGAGACTAAAGAAAGCTAAGAAAAAATATAAAAAGCTAACTTGATAGAAATAAAGTGAGTAGACCTAATCGAGATAGAAAACTAACTAGCTATTATATTCCCCGGCAGCGGCGCCAAAAACTTGATGCATGGGTTTGGGGTCGAAAGACTTCCTTTTCAATGAGCTAACTTTACGACCCACTAGGCAATGTACCAAATTGTTGCAGTGTAGTATAGGTAAGCCCAGGGGTTTGATCGTTTACTAGGGGAATAAAGATGCTAGGAAGAGATGTATGACGAGAAGGTAAGGTTGTGGGAGATTCTTTTTAGTCTTTTTATAATTTTTTGAAAGCAAGCAAATATCTCGGGGTATATGAGTGGAGGGTGGTACTTCTACCAATTTTAACTACTAATCTTTTAAACTAATAACTAATTAAACAAATGAAAAGGAAAGGATAGGCTATGTATTGTAAAGTGTACTCTTATGATGATTAAAAGTGTGTTTACTTAGATGTTTTTACTCCCTATTCATCTCTTATTGGTCGGTTGAATTGTCACATCCTCATCTAAATTGGTGCGTTGTATTTCGTGTAGTCATAGGGGGTGCCTAATTCCTTATTTCTATGAATTGTAACTCTCCTCTAGACTATCCAGGATCGCCAAGTACCGTAGTATCTCCCCTGAATATTCTATTACCCTAAAGCTACAACTCACGCAATAAACACAACGATGGCTTAAGTGCACTATCAAGCTTTATGCTATTTAGGACGTTCAAACTCGTAACAATTAAAGAAGAAGCCAGTTTTCCTTACTCTAGCGTCTACCAATTAAGACAAGAGACAACTTAACAATACTAACAACTAGGTTTCATATATCTAAGCAAACACAATAGTAATTTAGCTACTCATGATAAATAAGCAAGCATACATACAAACAATTAAACATAGGGTAGACATAATGATATGATGGTGTTAGGAATTAGAAATTCCATAGTGAAGTATCGGTCACCCCAAATATTATCTAGCATAAGTTAGCTCGTAGACATATCGTTAGTTACGTTATTTGTTAGTTTATTAGTTAGTTATTAGCATAGTTTAGTTTAGTGCAACACCGTGGAGGAAGGACGGGTCTTTACCCACTGTATGCCTGATCCACAGTCCGTTAGGAGGACGTATTGTATGTAACTATAAATACCCTCTACCTCCCAAGGTAGAGCGTTGGATCTTTCATTCTAATCTAACCTTTTCTCTTTTGTTTACTCTCTCTCTAGAAAGGCTCCCTCTCTTCACTTTCTCTCTCTAAACTCTTAATCCATACGTCTATATATGTTATGATTTGATATGTTTGTGAAATCCAATATGTTTCAAATGGTATCAAGAGCCATGGTTTGATCATCTCTCTTACATATCCTTGGATTTCTAGTGGTTTTATATGGTTTTTGAGTTTGAAAAAGTTTAGTGGTTTTTTCATCATTTGGATCATTTCTTGTGTTAAAGTTTGAATTTTGAGTGTACTTTTGTGTTTAGAATCATTGTAAGTGCTTGGGTTTTGATTTGGAAAGCTTGAATCACTGTGGTTGGGCTTGTTTTGGATTGAAAAGGGTTGTATTTAAGTTTTTCTACCTAGCGACTTGACTCTCGGAGTATATTTCTTCGTAGCGACTTGCTTCGGTAGTTGGTAGCGACTTGTAGTTGAAGTGGTAGCGATTTGAGCCCTAGCGACTTGTCTATTGAGACAAGACGACAAATAGTACAAAGTAGTGGAGACACCACTTCGGCTAGCGACTTGGTTGACATAGCGACTTGTCTTTATTATTTCTAGCGACTTGTCTTTATTGTTACTAGCGAGTTACTCTTTAGCGACTTGACCTCTCAGCGAGTTGTTCCTTAGCGACTTGTCTACTTAGCGAGTTGTTCTTTAGCGACTTGTCAGCTTAGCGATTTGCTGCTTTAGCGACTTGTGTTTAGCGACTTGGTTCATAGCGACTTGTGTCTAGCGACTTGATCCATAGCGACTTGAGCCTTTAGCGAGTTGATACCTAGCGACTTGGTGAAAAGCGATTTGTCTAAAGGAGCGGTTTGACCAAAGTTGACTTTTTACGTCAAAACTTCAAACGGCCATAACTTTTGATCCATAACTCCGTTTTCAGCGAAATACCTGTCAAAATGACCGGAACAGGCTGAAAATTGTGAGGTTTCACCACGGTGACGTGAAACGAATATTTCGAGGCCCAAATCCCCTCTGAAAGGAAGTTATTAAGTTTTTAAGTTTTTAGACCTAAATTTCACCGTAAAAACGTGCATTAACAAAACCAATTCACAACCAAATAACACTTCAGCTAATTCTTCTATCAATCATCACTCCTAACACATAATCCTCTATCATTGTGTGGGTTCATCAGTTATCTTAACACATTCTATTCGTCATTGTATCACGGTTTCTTCTTGATTTTGTAAAATCCCGCGAAAGAATCTATTTCTCGGTTTAAATCATAGACTTGTAAAATCCCGTGTATACTACAACATCATGTCTTACACTACTGACCCAGTGATTTTAGAAGTACTTAAATTGTATGATGCTGTGGACAACAATGATAATGTATGCTACACTGAACGATTAAAGATGTTTGAATTAATCAATGAGGATGTGAGATCTTCATGTTCTGAGTACAATGAGAATGAATTGCACCTGCTAATGCTACAGAATGCCATGCAAAAGGAATGATGCATTATACCCTATCAACAACTTCACTCTCACCTCATGTTACTTCTACCCACAACAACGGAACGAACATGTATTGCCCTCTTCCGTCAGGACTTATCTACATTAACAGGAACTTTGCTGTTAAACTTAGAGCAATTGGAGCTACAACTTGACAAAGAGAAGGTTCAAAAGCATAGTTCCAGTTCTGCACTTCAAGTGATCTACAACCAAATTCAGTCATTCATCAGTGGGGAATTTACATCAGATTATGATCAAGACATGACTGAAATGTCTTTCAAGAGACACACTGGAATGGAAATTAGCGTGTTCATAGAGACACTTATCCATCTCATGGATAATGTGGAGAAGTATATTGAGGAAGTTACTCAGAAAGATGAAAAAGTAGATGAGTGTCTAGTGCAGTTAAGTGATAGTTGTGATAAGTTGGGTAATGTATCAGTTGAAGAATCAGGTGTTGCTGAATGCAGAATGTCAGAGACATCAAATAATGATGTAAACAGTTGTTCAGTTACTCCTAACACACAAGAAGTTGATGCAGAAATCAGAAAAGGGAATGAATATCGGGCAAAATCAAAAGATTGTAGTTTTGAGTCAGGTAAAGCACCAGATGATGGATCAGTTGACACTGAATACAGAGGTTCAGAGATAGATAAGCTTGACACAGCCAGCGGTCCAGTGACTCTTGTTACACATGATGTGGATGCAGATATCAGACCAGAAATTGAGCAGGTGTCATGTAATGAGGTACCCTTTACTGTTCAAAATAGTGCATCTGCTAAAGTACTTAAACAAACTGATCATGATGTTGAACATGACTTTGATAATTGTTCTATAACTGAGGCTGAGTCTGAGATTAAGTGTTTCAAAACAAAAGATATGGTTGATAAAAAGGCTTTTGATGAACTTTCAAACAAATTCTCAAATCTTGAAAAACATTGCATTTCACTTGAAATTGCGATACAGAGTAAAGAAGAAAGTTTTCAACTTAACAAACCATGTATAAATCTGGAACTTCCTGAATTCTGTGAACTTTTTGAAATTAGCACTTTGAAAGCTCAGCTTCAAAACAAAGAGTCAACCATTTACAATCTGAAGAAACATAATTCTGTCCTGAATTTGAAAAGTAATTTAGTCATGACTAAACAAGACATCGATGCTATTCAAATAAGAAATGATGAATTAGCAGTTTGTGTGGCCAAATTACTAAAGGAAAATGAGTCTTTGAGAAAGCATCACATAGAACTAAGTGACTCTGTCAAAGAAGCTAGAACTAAGTCAATGGAACAAACAAACTCTTTGATAGCAAAAATTGATGAACTCAAAGCTCAACTTCAGGAAAAGAGTTTCGCTATTGTTGCCTTAAATAATGAGCTTAGAAAAACCGTAGGGAAAAGTGTGAACACTAAGTTTACAAAACCATCAACCTTGGGGAAGCCTGTTTCTCATCCCACTAGAGACCGGTCCGTTGTTAGGTAGCCTACTGCATTCATATCTAAAAGAACAAAATCTTTAAAGACAAGGCTTGCCTCCCAAGTTGATGAGATAAAAGTTTTGTCAAAACCAGTCACTTCACCTGAGTTACCTAAGAATAAGGCTTCTAGTTCAGTTAACCCTCAACAAGTAGCCACTTCTGCTCCCAGTACCTCTAGGAATAGTTCAAAAACAGTGTCAAAATCAAGCATTAAAACCCAGAATTCATATGATATGAATGACTTGTGGAAGAACTATTATCTAGAACAAGCTAGGAAAAAGGCACAGATTCGAAAAGACAGAATTTTAGGTGCAAGACCTAGGGTGATGCATTCCACGAGATTTTAAAGCACTGCTAGTAGTTGTAAACCATTACCTAGGAACACTCAAAAGACTAGGGATTGGCTTGCATCTAAGAGTAGTTATATGAAGAAGAATGCTATGCATGTATAAAATGATACAAGAAATTCTGAGTCTTTTTCGAATAAGAAACATTTTCCTAATTCACATGCTAAGGTACAATCCACTAAGACTACTAACATGGCTAAGGTTCAACATGTTATGATGCAAAACAAACCTAAAACTTCGCCTAGATGGATTCCAACTGCTAAATCTTTGGAGTCTAGGAATAACGATAAGTCTTCCACTTTGCATAAGAATGTCACCAATCCTAGACCTTGCCATAAGTGGATTCCGTCTGGTAAAATGTTTAAGGATGTTGGACTTAGGTGGATACCTACCGGAAAGCTGTTTACCGATGACATAATCAAGGTTGACCGTGAAACCTCAAAGGGTTTGGATACTAATGTCACTAACCAAAATATATGCAATCAAATTTGTAATATTAGTGCAGGTAGTCCTTACTCAGTTGCAGATACTTCGATCCTTCACTACATGGACTGGCTTAAAGTATGGATTACAAATGGATTGATATCTCATAACTCACGGGTTCAAGTAACTCAATCTTGATATTCATTCAGCTATGACGTCTGTTCACATCAGTTCAGGCCTCGTACTTCAACATTATGGCGTCTGCAGATAACACTTCAGGCCCCGTTCCTCAAAGAAAAGAAAGGTGTACGCTTCAGTGCGCTTTATCTTTAAAAGAAGAGAAATCTTCATGCGTATGACCATTCTCATTGACATTCTTCATCAACAAGCTTCATGTTTTTCCACGCTCTTTCAACTCTCAAGTGGATCTACGTTCATTGGTGTATATTCTTATTCACTTGTTCAAATCAAAAATGGCAACCTCAGATGCAATTTTTGAGGGGGAGAAGAGTGCATTTACTACATGTTGATGGATGCTTGAATTATGGTCATATGACTCTCCTTCAACGCCTAATGCTTCACTTACTAAGGATAACTGGGATTCATTTCTTGGGATTCATTGGTTCAAGATATGTTTGATGAGTACTTCCAACCTCCAACGAATGCTGATCATCTAGTTTCTGAAGCTCATGCTCTGGTTCCTACTGACTCAACTGGTTCACCATCTAAGAAGTACTCCTAGGAATTCTCAAGAAACCTTATCTCTAGTTACTTCAAAAGGCGTTGATAATGACTATCATTATAGTTGCACTCATGAATAATGATCCGCTCTTTGGTATTCCTTTGCCAAATCTTCACGGATTATGGTTCATGAATAATGATCCGATCTTTGGTATTCCTTTGCCAAATCTTCACGGATTATTGTTCCTCTCATTGTGCACGCTATAAATCAACCACATGAACATTAAGGAAAATGACTACCTCATCCGCTCGAAGACATTATTGGTGAATCTTCCATATCAGTCTCTACATGTATACCTTCAGGAAGAATGCATTGATGTTGAGGAATCATTTGTTCCGGTTCATTCAGTGGGTCAATGTACATCCGATTGTATGTTTATTCACATGCTGGGCATTTGACACAAGTTGATTACTTCGGAGTTAATCATTTAACACTTATTTGAGATTGAAGTTGACTTACACTAAGGCATATTCTTATTTGATAACTTGCTCAGGATTAGGAATTTGAGTTGGAGACTTGGTTTATCTAGTTACCAGGTGTCGGGGTGGATGGTTGAAGACCTGGTTAACTATCACTTTTAGGAGTTACGTTGTTTTACTCAGTGTCACACGCTATGACGGTGTGGATAATCGCAAGAGGTGTCAATGTCTCATACTTTGTTCCATCATTAAGTGCAAGCTTAGGATACAAATGTAGGGAATTCGACTTTAGTTTCAAGTTTGGTATATCAGGTTTTCTTCTTCAATGGTCACTTCAAATTGTCTTGATATGGGTTGATAAGGATGGTCAGAGAGATTTTCTGTAGCAGTTGATTCTCACAAGAATCATTTGAGCTAATTGTGTTCTTCTCTATTTCAAGTATATAAGTGTATTATGTTTTGCTGATTCTGAGGTATCATAACCAGCAAGGGGGAAGGAGACATACATCTAAACGCACAACGAGTACACGTGCTGAACTAAATACTTCTTCTATATTGAAGTTATTCCGGGGAGACAAATGTCATAACCGCAGAGAAACTCAGTGTTTAACTCGTGGCTTCTGATGTATTATTCCAACTATTTAGGGAAGTGGTCTCTGGAGACTTTTGGTATGTGTTACTTCAGTGATTTAGTTGGAAGAAATATGAGAAGAATATTTGGAGCGTGAGATGATATTGCTTATCGACATCTTCGATATGGTTATGATAAAGTGCTTCTGGTTACTGCTTCATGTACACTATGTAATGATGATTTCGATGAGATCGCAACCATCAGGGGAGAGATTTGTGTACATCAGGGACGCACAACATGATCACTTAATCGAGCTTATTTTGTTATTCTGGAGTTGATATCCGCAGAGATAATCAGTGATTCAACATGTTACTTGGATGTCATAGTCTCGACTCTGGTTGGGTACATGTGTACATTATGGGCTGATTGGTTATATGTAAGATAAATGGAATGCATTTGGTGAATTGAAGATGTTGATATATTGTTCTCCCGTACAGACGACTGTACAAATCCGCAGAATGATGTTTACATCAGGGATGCACAACAGGTTCATGCGATCGGGCTTAATCATGTATCCCGAGTTTGATAACTGCAGAAAGGATCACTGGTTCAACTTGTTACTTTGGTGTTTTCATTATTCTTTGGGTTCTTGAGCTTCATACAATTAGACGGTTTGCTTCACTTCTTCTTCTAGGGGGAAATGGTCTTTTTACGTGGTTTGTCGGTTTGGGGGGAAGCTACCAAAGATTCACTTTTTGAAGGCTCAAGTTCTTGCAACGATTCATGAGCCTCGAATGCTTTGGTGGTGAAAGTTTAAAAGATGATGACTTCTATCGTCTACAAAGTGCTGAACGGTTTCCTTATCTCGTTACACCTATCATCATCTTCTTAAACTATTTCTCTATAAGTTGTAAATATTTTTCAAAAAGCAAAATACAAAAATATAAAACCAACAAAAACAAAATAGAAAAATATAAAATCAACAAAAGCCCATAAAAATCAGAAAATTGAAAAATACCAAAAATATGTTTTCTCAAGACATGTCTTCTAGTATCGATAACATCTACGGTCTTAGAAATGTCATTCAATAATGGCACGGGACTTTAGATGAAGTTCGAGCAGGAGGTGTAAATATTTCTTTCTAAACATGTCTCAAAATATGGCTTACAGTTATTTCAGACTGTAACCCGCACTTCAAAAAATGGCTTACAGTTATTTCAGACTGTAACCCGGGCTTCAAATAATGGCTTGCAGTTATTTCAGACTGTAACCCGTGCCTAACTATGGTTTGCTATTATTTCAGATAGCAATCCGTTCTTCAAGGAAGGAAAGTGCTGCGCTAAACCAATTTTCAAATATTTTGTGCACTTATCCTAAAACAATTTGAGGAAAGTATGTCGAAGGACTGCTGTTCCTACTCAAATATTTTTCCTTCTATAATTCTTCAGAAAAATATTTGTTTTAACAAAATGGTGGTAAATAAGTTGCTTGTAAATCAATCAGTTTCAGAGTTTTTGTAAAAATTGAAAACTCAATCAATGACTTCAGCGCTTTTAAACTTTTCAGAAAATAAGTCATTGATTGAGGGGGAGAATGTTTTCAAATCTACATCATCTAACGGGCTTTCTTAATTATCCTACGTGCTTAACTAAAAATGACATTTGCCTATGTCGAAGGACTAGGAATTTAGGATATGATTGTTAGGTTTAGATGATTAGAGTTTGATGGACACATAATCCCATGCCTTTGTTGGATTTGATTGATATGTTGAATTGACTGTTATTAGTCGATTGCTGTTTGGGTGATGTCGACCACCATATATCTGTATGTGTGTTCACTAACGTATGCAGGTATATTGGTATATAAGAATGTTCTCGATCCGGATCCCACAATAGAATATGATTGGATGCCGAAAGGAAAGGGTAACTATATCTTGGGTTGACAAATGAAGAAACGGAGCTTAATTTGACTTCTATGGAAAGTTGGCATGAAAAAATGCAACGTAAGAGGTCTCATTGCATCAGCAGTTGGTTTTCTTCATCATCAAATGAAGAAACGGAGCTTAATTTAACCTCAGTTGGCATGAAAAAATGCAACATAAGAAGTCTCACTGCTTCAGCAGATGGTTTTCTTCCAAACCTCCAGCAACAACAACAAAAGCAGCTCAACCACCTAACGTATCTTTGTGCAGGATAATAGTGATGATACCATTTTTAAACAATTTTGAAAAATTTGATTAAATTGTTTTGAAAATGGAAAATATTGTTTTGAAAATTAATTGGACTTAATTTTGAAAATCACCGGACTTCATTTTATCAAAACTTAAGTCACTCAATCATCGACTACGGTCATCGATTGAGGGGGAGAGTGATTTAAAATAAAATATTTTCAAGCGATATTTCTTCACAAAAGTTCCGATTTGTACGAAATCAAGTGGTGATCTAAAGATTTAATGTTATGTCATGGTATGATTTTCTTTAAAACTCAAAGATCTTTCAAAATGAAATTTTTTCTGTTCTTGTTTGATTGTGAAATTGTTTTATTTTAGCTAAAAGATCTCTTAAAACAATCATACCTGACACTAACAATCTTTAATGTCTTAAAATGGTCCTTATCTGTCATTTTTCAAAATCAAATCTTGCCACGTCTTTCCCCAAAATTTTTTAAATGATTTAAATCAATTGGGATCACAAATCTCAATTGGTTTGAAATTTTTGATCGGGGGAGAGATCGTGATTTAAATCTCAAATATGTTTTAATGGAATTAGTTTTAGTCCTTCAAAGGCACTTCTGCCTCCATGTGTCAAACGATTTCAATATACATAATGCACATGTTGAGGGGGAGCATTTATCCAAAAACTAGATGAGTTTTTAAATCAGGCACATTTTCTCCCATGTTTTCTAAACCTTATTAAATCACTTGGGATCCAAAATCTCAAAGGGTTTGATATTTTTGATCGGGGGAGAATTTGTGATTTAATAATGAAATTTGATAAAAGATGATCGTTTTGATTCAAGTGTGCATATTGCTCTCCCATATGTGCTAAACGCTTTCGAATCTCAAAGCACATATTGAGGGGGAGCATTTCAAAAGAAAATAAACTTTCAAGGTACAAATATTTCTATGTTTCAACATACGTACCATGATTGATTTTCTAAATGGTTTCTTAATGGATTTTGTGATCGTGTATGTACTTCAAATGACCTCTTGCCTCTATGTAATAAAATGATTTCAAATATCCTATGCACATATTGAGCGGGAGAATTTACCAAAGAAATTCAAATGGCTTTTTCTAAGGAAATTGTGATCAAGAAATTATTTCAAAGAACTCTTGCCTCCATATGCCAAACAATTTCAATATCATATGCCCATGTTGAGGGGGAGCATTTCTAAAATGATCAAAACAATTAAGGTACAAAATGCTTTGATTTTATATCACAAGTACCTTGATTGATTTTCCAAATGATTTTTCAATTGGTTTCGTGAAGGAATGAACTGTACCAAAAGACCAACCATTTTACTTTATGCATGGAGTTATAAGGATGGTGAGGTTAGGTATTAGTTCCCACGATCCGCCAGAGCCAGAGGGATTTACCCAGGGACAATCCACTAGATAGTGTAGAAGTCCTTAGGTATGATGAAAAAAGGGGAAAAGTGAGATATGGGAAGAGTGCGGACTGAGATAGAGCTAGAACTGGAATAAACCCAACAAGGTTCTAGTTATGAAGTCTCGGCAAGCACTGAAGGGGTTGAAGAATGAAAAGGAACTAAATGTGAAAAGAAATAGCCCTCCATTAATTCAACCTTAGGGCAGAAACCGGGTTCAATTCATATGCTACTGGTGGTTACTAAGGTAACACTGGTATTGAAGACAAGACATCATGGACCCAGTGATGCACTGCACTAAACTTCCCAAGCCACTCAAGTTACTCTTAAAAGGACTTGTTTCATTCTCACGGGGAACCTACATAATCTATCGACTTTCTCTTAGAGATTGTTGATATTGAAGAAGGAGACCCTCTCCCTAGTCTCCGACATAGGAACCAAATGTGCACAATTGAGTCTAGAGCCAAGAGATCATCCACAATATCTCATTAGGACACGAAAATAATGAAGACTTGCTGTTTCACACAATGTGGAAAGTAATACACGATTGTATTGCAAAACATTTTCTATTAAGCAATACACGATTGTTTTCAAATCATATTCATTAATCAGTGAATCTCAATTCGCTGGTTCACTCATTCCGTGTTGTCTTCTTTGAGACGTTCCGGTTTGGGAACAGCTAGAACAGCTGCAAAACCCTGTTAAGGAGATTCTTCGGAATTCTACCTGATCACATGCAGTACTTGTACTGATCAACCGGGAACCGTGGGCCGTGTACCTCAATTCAACGAAAGTGATCAGAGACACTTTCGTGTGCTTTATTGCTAACTGTTGTTTGCAGGTACATTTGGATGGTTGCAGCTGATCAGAATGGAGAAGGTCAATCCATAGCCGCATGCTCACACGACACATTCATTTCTAACATGATAAGTGCATCAACGACTCTGATATTTTCACTCCATGCTTCTGCTACGCTGCTGCAAATATCATGAATCATCTAAAGCTTCCGCTACTCTGATGTGAAGATATCATGATCCAGAATGTGAGCATGTCGGTCCAAAAGTCACAACATCACATGATGGCAACACAATAAAGGATGATCCAGAGATTTACTGTAGCTGATGATCTCGAATAAAGCTCGAAGATCATCAAAGATGTGGATCAGTTAAAGGCCTCCACTAAAAGTGCAAAGTTATCAGAGTTTAAAGAATCATTGCTAAAGCACAAAGATGCAGATGTTGAAGAATTAATGTCTACGAGCTCAAGACTGAAGATTAAATAGAATGCTAGGATTCGAAATGTAAAACATGGGGTGACCTCCCTTAGGGGGAGATTGTTAGGAATTAGAAATTCCATAGTGAAGTATCGGTCACCCCAAATATTATCTATCATAAGTTAGCTCGTAGACATATTGTTAGTTACGTTATTTGTTAGTTTATTAGTTAGTTATTAGCGTAGTTTTGTTTAGTGCAACACCGTGGAGGAAGGACGGGTCTTTACCCACTGTATGCCTGATCCACAGTCCGTTAGGAGGATGTATTGAATGTAACTATAAATACCCTCTACCTCCCAAGGTAGAGGGTTGGACCTTTCATTCTAATCTAACCTTTTCTCTTTTGTTTACTCTCTCTCTAGAAAGGCTCCCTCTCTTCAGTTTCTCTCTCTAAACTCTTAATCCATACGCCTATATATGTTATGATTTGATATGTTTGTGAAATCCAATATGTTTCAGATGGATTAACAAACTTATCTTATGATGTAAAGAAGGGTTTGGAACCCTAAAATACTATCCAAGTCGGACTACACACGAGTTAGGGTTTGCTCTCTAAAATTATTCCTCTCTAAATGCAGAAAAATCAAATTCTATATATAGATTTACAAGTGCGACGGCGTCACCTTTTGCTGGTGACGCCTTCTGGTCACCGTCTTTACGATTTCGTTTGGGCAAAGTCATCGTTGGGATAGTGTCAGTTGATGAGTGTGACACCGTCTGTCTTCATGAAGAACGTCATCTTAAGAGGGTTCTTGGACGTCTGGTGAAGAAACTAAGGGAGACGCCTTCCAGATATTAGGCGCGACATCGTCATTCTTTAGAACCTCTTTTTCACCTGAGTCGTCATTTGCATTCTAATTAGATTTCTTCCTTTTTGGGACGGCGTCGCCCTTTGGTTGGGACGCCGTCAGGCTTACAGAATTGCCTTGGATCTTGACTTTGCTTTTTTCTTCATGTTTTCGCTCCTGTTCGTCCAAATATGCTTCATTCCAGCATTTTGCTTCCAAAAGACCTAAAATGTGAAAAGGAACTATTTTAAGTAGTAACGAATATAAAATGTGTCGATTTAGGGCTTAAAGGACCCCCTAAAACGTATGTTTTAAATCCTTATCACCAAGCCCGTTTGCTTGTGTCATTCCTTCATCGTCTTGTAAGCGGTCGGGCTACTTTCCTCGTATGATGCGGCTAAGGCATTAGGAGTCAATGGTTGGTGCCCCGTGACTAACTCAAAAGGACATTTTCCTGTGGCTTCATTCTGTTGCATGTTGTACCAGAAATGAGCAACGTCAAGGAGTTTAGCCCAATCATGTTGGTTGACAATCACATAGTGCCGAAGATAGAGCTCCAATAGCGCGTTTACCCTCTCCGTTTGCCCATCCGTTTGGGGATGAAAACTTGTAGAGAAGTTCAAATCCGTTCCCATGATCTTGAACAACTCTGTCCAAAATTGCCCTGTGAATCTTGGATCTCGATCACTAACGATCACATGTGGAACTCCCCAATATAAAGAAAAGCTTAGCCGTATCGTCCGCGGTAACATCGGGTGGTGCGACAATGAAAGTTCCATACTTTGAGAATCGGGCATAGGTAAAGGTTCCAACAAGCCTCTGGACTTCTTTTGCTATATCTTGTCTTATTGGCAAATAAGGTACGTCCGCACGAATGTCGCTACATCGTCCTCCATTCTTGGCCAATAATAAGTGCCCTCGACTAATGCCAACATCCTCTTGATCCCCGGATGACTGGCTGTTGGGATATGAAAGTGCTGAAGAATGACAAAGTACTGGAAAAGTCAAAGTACTGCTAAAGAAGAAGTCAAAGTACTGCATTCAAAGTCAAAGTACTGCAAAGCTAAAGAACTGCTATATTCGTTTATGGAAAGCTTTGTTTGTTCTAGAATATTCTTTGTTTAGATTACTTGTCGTACAAGGATACAAATTGTAAACCGACTAGGGTTATCCTTGAGCCTATAAAAGGACTCCTAGATTGGCATTAGAAGTACAAGTTTTAGAGAAGAGTTTTAGAATCCTAAAGTTCGATTATTATTAGAGTTTTAGAGTTGTTAAAGAGTCTGCATAACAAGCAGATTTAGAGTTATTAATAAAAGTTAAAGTTATATTCTTCTTAGATTTGTTAAGTAAATTTCGCGTACCTAATAAAGATTACTCAGTGTTTCATTGTTAATAACTTAGGATTTATCCGAGGTTATTAAACCTTAACAAGCTATTAAAGTTAGTTTGGTTAGAGTACATCGATCCAACAAGTAGTATCAGAGCTTGTGTGGAAACTCTGACTAAGAAGAAACCCTAAAACCTAAAGATGTTGACTGATGCTGTTCCACCACCTTCCATCACCTCACTCAGGATACCTGTCATTAAGAAGGGAGAATACGACCTATGGAGCATGATGATGAGGCAGTACATTGCAATTACAGACCATGCACTGTGGAATGTAATTGTCAATGGTAATGAAGTCGTTCCAGAACCTATTGACATTCTTGGACAACCCAAAGCACCTAAGGCAGTCTTACCAGCAGCAACATTAAGGAATCAAGAGAAGGCACTCAACATTCTCTTGTCTGCCATTCCAGATGGTCATCTTCTCAAGTTCCATGATGCTAAAGATGCAAAGCAACTCTGGGCTGCTCTCAAGACAAGGTTTGGAGGTAATGATGCTTCCAAAAAGATGCACAGAAATCTGTTGAAGCAGCAGTTTGAAACATTCACTGTTGGAGAAAGAGAAAACCTTGATGCTGCTTATGACAGATTCCAAAACCTTCTCAGCATGTTGGAGCTATACAAAGCAGAGGTTTCAGTTGAAGATGCTAATCTCAAGTTCTTAAGGAGTCTGCCATCGACATGGCATGTGATTGCTACAATGATCAGAGGACAACCTGGTTTGGATGTTATGGACTTTGATGATCTCTACAATCATCTGATGATGTATGAGCATGAGATGAATGGCCAAACTAGTTCGAAGTCTCATAGTATTGCCTTTGTGTCATCTGAAAAGAGGGGCAATACTTCCACTAAAAGTACTGCTTCTCCTACTCAAAGTACTGTTGCTCAAAGTACTGTTTCCTATTCTACCCCCACTGCTCAGCAAGCCCCACCAACCATCCACTCAGATGAAGTTGTATGCTCCTTCTTTGCACAGCAAGCTTCTCTACCTGTCACTTATAAAGAAGATCTCTCACAGATTGAAGAGGATGCTCTTGAAGAAATTGATATCAGGTGGCAAGTTGCTATGATCACTGCAAGGATAAAGAAGTTTATGAAGAAGACAGGAAGAGGCATTGACTTCAAGCCAAAACAGGGAATCACTTTTGACAAATCCAAGATTGAATGCTTCAATTGTCAAAAGACTAGACATTTTGCAAGGGAATGTAGGTTTGCTAAATATCAAGCAAACAGGATGACTGAGAAACCAAAGCTAGAGTTAAAAGAAATTCCTATTACAGAAACAAAAGCTTTGGTTGCTCAAGAGAATTTATCAGAGGTTGACTGGAGTGCTGAGTTTGATGATGAACCAGTAACCTACTGTATGGTAGCTGTGGAGGATTCTGTGGAAGAATTTGACTGGAGCACAGCTTTCGATGAGGAACCTGGACATGCTGCTATGGAGTCTAAAGATGGTTTTGGAAGCTTTGAATGGAGCATGGAGAGTGAAGATGATCATGTTCTACTTGCTATGATGGCTACTTCACCAAGCTCATCCCCTATCTCTGAGGTATGCTCAAACTGTTATGACTTTTATCAAAAAGTACTTAATAGTTATGTGATTGAAAGAGATAATTGTATAAAAGCTAGGTCTGAGGTAGCAGGTTATCAAATAACCTTAGAGTCTATGGAAGCCAAAATTATAACACATGAAAATAATGAAATGGCTTGGGCAGAAAAGTATGAACAACAGGATTATCAATTAATATTAAGTGAATGGAAGTTAAATTGTAAGATTTCTGAAATTGAGAAACTAACTAAGGAGAGAGATGATTTGCTAGCAAAGTTTGATGCCTGGAAAGAATCTGGTCTTTCTCATGTTTCTTATGTTCAAAAACAAAGAAGAGCATACAATAGGACTGGTCTAGGTTTTGGTATGGATTTCAGTAGTGTAGATGAAAACCCACCTAGTGATAAGGATGACCTTGATTTTGAGGATATAACCACTAGTGATGATGAGCTTATTAACTATGTTGACACATCTAGTAATGAGGAATCATTTAGTGAACCACCTCCAGAATATAAGCAAGACAAAGGTTATCATGTTGTCCCACATCCCACTGGTAGTCATCAACCCATAAGACCTGATGTTTCTCGTTTTGGTGTAGACAACCTAGAATTTAGAAAGAAGCTTATTGGTCAATCTAGGTCTGAAACCCAACAAGAAACAGTTGAGACACCTAAGGTAGATGATGCTAAAAGTCAAGCAGTACTTTCACCTCAAAGTACTGCTACACCTCAAAGTACTGCTACACCTTCAGCAGTACCTTTAAGAAAACCTTTTCACAATCATACTAAACCTTTTTGGGATAATTTTGGTCAAAACAGCTTTCATCATTCACCTAGAAATCAGGATAGGTTTGGTAATACACATAGAAGAAGAAATTTTGGGATTACAGAACAAAAACTCTGTTTTGTTTGTTTTAGTCCTGATCATTTGATTAAGGACTGTGACTTGCATTCAGAATACCTAAGTAAGTTCCCTAAGAACAGACCTGTCAACCAAAAACCAAGAGAGAGTAGACCAGCTTGGAACCATTCAAATAGGGTTAACCATAGAAACTTCTCACCATACTACAGGCACCCTCACAAGAGAAGATCTTTCTCAAAACCTACAGTACCTTCAAACACTTTCCAAGGTACTGTTAAGAAAAATACAGTACTTTCTCAAAGTACTGCTCAGTTTTCACCAACCACCTCTTGGAATAGGAGCCCTAGGAGATCTAATTACTATCAATCTAGAAGGCGTTTCAACTCCAGAAGAGTAGCTAGATCAAGGGACTCTACACCAGATGTTAAAACTAAATGGGTAAAGAAGGAAAGTACTGATGATGAACAAACAGTACTTTCAACAAGTACCGATGAAACAGACATTTTTGATAAAGATGATTTTGTGGTAAAAGAAAAGGAGATTTTTGTTGAAACAGAAAGTTTTGCAGAAAACTCACCACAAGTTTTAAAACAAAAGATAATGCTTGATTCTGTCTACAAAAACTGTGAAGATTACATACTCAAAGAATTTGAGTATGTTACTCCACAAGGGGAACACAAGTCAGTAATGGCTTGGGTTCCTAAAAGACACTAACTTTTGTATCTTTGTGCAGGGCTACCCAGAGGAGGAGCTTAAAGATCATCTTATTGTGGATAGTGGTTGCTCTGGAAGCATGACAGGAGACAAGGAGATTATGTCAGATTTTAAATATATTTTTGGAGGTAAAGTTGCATTTGGGAATGATCCTAATGGAGGACGTATCACTGGAAAAGGAACCATCAAGACAGGGAGCATAGATTTTGAGAATGTTAGATATGTGAAGGAGCTCAAGTTCAACCTATTGTCAGTCTCTCAAATCTGTGATAAAAAGCATCCTGTGTTATTCACAGACACAGAATGTCTCATCCTTTCCCCTAAATTCAAGCCTGTTAATGATAACTTGGTAGTTCTTAGAGTACCAAGAACTAATGATGTGTACAGTCTGGATATGAAGAGTCTTTACTCTTCTGGAAGAGCTACATGTTTAGTGGCAAAAGCAACATCTGAAGAAGCACATCAGTGGCATAGAAGATTGGGCCATGTAAATTTCAAGAATATCAACAAACTGGTCAAAGGGAATTTAGTTAGGGGTTTACCTTCAAAGACTTACAAGAATGATCACTCCTGTTTGGCGTGCAAGAAGGGTAAACAACACAAAGCTTCATGCAAGAAGCTTGAGGAAAGGACTATTAGAGAACCTTTGGAGCTGTTACATATGGATTTATTTGGACCTGTTTCAATTGCAAGCCTAAACAAGAAAAAGTACTACTTGGTTGTGACATATGATTTCAGTAGATTCAGTTGGGTGTTTTTCTTAGGATTTAAAGATGATACTTTTGATGGAATCCATAATCTTATAATAGCACTTGAAAACCAACTGAGACTTAAGGTTAGAGGTATTAGATGTGATAATGGGACTGAATTCAAGAACAAGCTTATGGATGAATTTTGTGCCAACAAAGGGATCAAGAGGGAGTTCAGTATTGCAAGAACACCATAACAGAATGGTGTTGCAGAGAGAAAGAATAGGACTTTGATTGAAGCAGCCAGAACAATGCTTGCAGATTCACTTTTACCTATTCAATTTTGGGCTGAAGCTGTAAGTACTGCTTGTTATGTACTTAACAGAGTATCAGTCACCAAACCACAGATGAAGACACCTTATGAGTTGTTGATGGGCAACAAACCCAACATTCGATTTATGAAGCCTTTTGGTTGCCCTCTAACTATTTTAAACACAATTGATAATCTGGGTAAGTTTGATGGCAAGTCATAAGAAGGCTATTTATTAGGTTATTGAACCAACAGTAAGGGCTTTAGAGTATACAACAGAGTCACCAAGAAGGTTCAAGATTGTCTTTATGTTGAATTTTTAGAAGATCAAGAAAATCAGAAGGGTAAAGGTCCTGATTGGATGTTTGATCTTGAAGTTTTGACTCCTTCTATGAATTATGTACCTGTTAGAGAATAAAATCAACCTGTGCACAATGGAGAAGATTTACAGTATGTTGTTCATGGAGTCCATATTAGACCTGATGTTGTTCCTGATAAAGAACCCATACCTGTTGATCCAAAGCCAAGTACTGATGAACCTAAATCCTCACTATCTGCTGAGGATCAAGCTATTCAAGAGGAACTCAATCAGATGCTTTTTCAAGATGTACTTGCACATTCTTATAATGATGATCAAAGAAGAGCTTATGAAGAAGCAAAGAAAAAGAACAAGAATGCAGAGTTATCTTACAGTACTTTGGATGACAGTACTTTCGATCAAAGTACTGCTGCACCTATTGACAGAACTTTGGATGATTTGGATGATCCTACCATGCCTGACTTAGAGGATTCTGATAATGAGTATGATGCTGAAGGTATTTTCACAAATTCTAATGAAGGTGTTGATTACACAAACTTGGATGATGATTATGCAGTTCCACAGACTCCTACCTTAAAAGTTCATAAAAATCATCCTACTGGTCAAATCATTGGACCTTCTTCTCATGGAGTGCTTACAAGAAACAAAGCTAAAGGTCTTTCTACACCTCACAATGCTTTACTTAGCTTTGCCTATAAACAAAACAGATTGAATCACAAGGATCATCAGACATGTCTGTTCACTTGCTTTATCTCTCAAGAAGAACCCAAGAATATAGCTCAGGCATTAAGTAAGGAGAGTTGGGTTGAAGCTATGCAAGAAGAACTTCTTCAATTTAAACTTCAAGAAGTTTGGGTACTATGTAATCTACCTGATGGCAAGAAGGTAATTGGTACAAGATGGGTGTTCAGAGTCAAAAGAGATGAAAGAGGGAATGTCATCAAGAACAAGGCAAGGTTAGTAGCTCAAGGCTACAGAAAAGAAGAAGGAGTGGATTATGATGAAGTATTTGCTCCTGTAGCAAGGATTGAAGCAATTCGAATTTTCCTTGCTTTTGCATCCTATATGGGATTTCAGGTTTATCAGATGGATGTAAAGAGTGCCTTTTTATATGGCAAGATCACAGAGGAGGTGTATGTTAAGCAACCTCCTGGTTTTGAAGATCCTACTCATCCTAACAAAGTCTACAAGGTGGTTAAGGCTCTTTATGGCTTACATCAAGCACCTAGAGCTTGGTATGAAAGGCTCTCTAATTTCTTATTGCAACATGGTTACAAAAGGGGAGCCATTGACAAGACTTTGTTTATCAAGAGAGATAAGTAGGATATCATGTTGGTTCAAGTGTATGTTGATGATATCATATTTGGAGCTACCAAACAATCCATGGTCAAGGAGTTTGAGCCACTGATGCAGAATGAATTTCAAATGAGTTCAATGGGTGAGTTAACTTTCTTTTTGGGACTTCAAGTTAAGCAGTCAAAGGACGGTATTTTTATCAGTTAAGACAAGTATGTATCTGACATACTTAAGAAGTTCAATTTTGATGCTATGAAGCCAGTAACTACACCTATCAAGTCTATCAACTCAATTTTGATGAAGATGGACAACCTGTTGAAGTCAAGTTATATAGATCAATAATTGGTTGTCTTATGTATCTCACTGCATCTAGGCCTAATATCATGTTTGCTGTTTGTTTATGTGCAAGATATCAAGTCTCACCAAAGGTCTCTCATCTGAATGCAGTAAAAAGAATTTTTTGTTATTTGAACAACAACCTAAGTTAGGGTTGTGGTATTGATGAGTGTGTAAATACTCATCATTTTTGGTTAAATCTGAACTGCAAAACACTTAAAAATGCTCAGAAATGCATCAAAATACTGAAAATATCTCAAAATTGCATTTTATATGTTTCAGATGCAAAATGTTTAAAATCAGATGAAAATTGAGCTAAGTTTGCATAATTGGCAGTTTCAGTCCCCGAAGTTTCAAAAATTGTCAGAATTAGTCCCTGAGCACTTAATTTCAAAAGAAAAATCACCAAAGGTCCTTTTAAAATCATAACTTGTCAAAATTAGTCCTTTGGTGAAAAATATCAAAAGTTTTGAGAAATTACAAGTTTGGTCCTCCAAGTTTCAAATTTGGCAAACATTGTCCTTGGAATTTTGAAAATGTCAAGTTTGGTCCTTATACTATTGGAGCTTGTCACTTTTGGTCCCTTGGAGCAACTTTGCAAAATGGCAGAAGTGGTCCTTGCATTTTCAGAATTTACAAAATAGGTCCTTGTGTATTAAAACCTTTACAAGCCCTTGGCCCTTGTCAAAACCTAATGTGACCCCTGCCAACCATTTGGACCCTTCATTTTGGACCCCTTCATAATATTAAACCTTGGTCAACCACTCTGGTCAAACAAAGCAACCCCGCCAAAACTGTCTTCCTCACCAACTGCTTCTGCAACACTTCACCACCCATCCCCCCAGCTCACCCCCACTCACCTTGTTCCCCCCACCTCAACAACACTCCAAAGAGCATTTAATGCTACCTCCTTCCCCTCACTCAACCTCCAACTGGCAAATACATGTTTTGGATCCAAAAACCAATCAAACGGCCAAGAGCACTTTAACTAATATAAAGGTCCAGATTTTTGATGGGAATTAATCAGAGAAGTGAGAGAAGAAGTTTGGGTATAAAAGAAGCAAGAAGAAAGAAGAGAAGCAGTAGTACTTAGTTTAATTTTCAAATGTATTTCGTTTTCAAAATTCTTAAGTCTTAAATGAATTCTTAGTTGTATTTTCAAGTTTCATTGTATCAAGCTAACTTGTTTCAGTGTATTGCAACTCTTTTTAAGTATCAATTCAAGTTTATGTTAAGAATTCATGTTTCATGGTCACTGTAGCAAAAGTCAGTTTTGAATTATTATATCCAAGTTTCTAGTTGCTTACTTTTAAACTCCAACAAGCTTATATAAGCTTCTTACAGTTTTTTGTGAGCTTATATATAAAATTCAAGCAGTTTTGGATTTTGGTCAAAGAAAGTCAAACTGGGCCAAAATGGAGAGCAAATTGGATATGGGTTGATGCAGCATGGATTTGGGTTGATAATGAGCTAGGTTAGGGTTTGGGATAGGTTAGTTGATCTTGTGTTCTTTGGCAAGCCACTGTGGCTAAGGGACAAATTGTAAGTCATTTTTAATAGAAATTGCATAATCTGTGTTTGTGATTTAGATTAGTTCTATCCTGTTTAATTAGTTGTATTTAGAGTAATTAGAGTAAGTTTGATCAGAATAGCAAGCTAGTTCAGTAGTTTGAGTAGTTTAATTTGCATATCAGTGGTTTAAAGTGGTGTTTGGATTTGCTATTATATCTGTGATCTAGGCTTGTTCAGTGACTAAGACCTGTTGTTTCATGCTTGTGTAGTTCTTTTATACTCATTGCAGTCATAAAAATGTATGTGCATTAGCTCAAAGTCAAAATTCCTATTTATCTGTCTTAGTTGCTCAACTGTTGAGATTTTAAATAACCAAAAGCTTGTTTTGTGTTAAGAATTCATAGACATTGCTTGCATTGAGCTTATTTCATCTATTAACATCATAATCTGTCCACAAATTGGATTCAAAGTTCAAATAAGTCAACATCTTCAAAACTGCTCAAAAGTCAAAAACATGAAAAACCAGTTTTGAGCCCAACTGAGAGGATTTTTCATTGACTCATTTCTGAGCCAAATCAAGTGAAACTTGGTGTTTTTAAAACTTCTGTTGGTCTATTTTGTTATTATCATTTTTGAAGAATTTTGTCAATTTTTTATAAGCCCCTAATCAGCTTGTCAAGATGGGCTTATATGCCCTGTGCACAGAGCACTGAACTGCACAGGTGTTGTGCAGTTCTTGCAGATCTTGTCACAAGCTCTCAAGAGCTTGTCTAGGTCTGAATTTTGGTTTACAAGGTCCCAGCCAGGTCTAGTTTAAGTTCCAATTGTTGGTTTTCATTCTCAGCTTATTAAGTAGCTTATCTTCCAGCTCAAAAGTAGTAGCCTAAAATCTGTTTTTAGCACTAAACTCAAAACATCAAATCTGTTGAAGTTGCAATCCAGAGGTTAAGGCTTGTTGTTTTTAGTTTCATTTGAGTACTTTTAGCAGTTTATAGCTTCTGTATCAGTTTGGTGCTTATTTGTGGCTTGTGGCTTATTTCAAGTGCTTATTCTCTAGTACTTTGCATAGCAGTTTCATATTCTTGCACACAACCACCTGTTTTTATATTTTTCCTAGATTCTTAATATTATTTTAGACTTATCTTGAATTTTTCAGATTTTTCTAGGTTAGTTTGCTATTTTTCTTAATTTAAAACAGTTTTTAAGCCTTTTTAATTAGCATTTAATACAAATAATTCAGAAAAGTTTCAAAAAAATAATTTTTCATTTTTCTTAGATTAAGAGAAATATAAAAAGTCAAAAAAATATTTTTCCAGATTTTTCTTAGTTAAATTTGTATTTTTAAGCAATTTAAGTAGTTTTAAATAGTTTTTAATTCATAGAAAATACAAAAATAATCAGAAAAATACAAAAATAGTGTTGAATATTCTCTTTTATTATTTTTGATTTTTCCAAGTCATAATTTCAATTTTCTAGCTTTATTTCATATTTTCTTGTATTTTAGGCTATTATTTAATAGTTAAAAATAGTTTTTAATTAATAATAATTAGATAAATAGTTATAAAAATAATTTCCTTTTTCTATAAATTTTCTTTTATCATTAGGTTTGTAAAAATGTCATTTTCATATTTTTAGGATTTATATTGCTTTAGTTTCATATTTTCATTTGTACGTAACGTAGTTTTTAATTTAAGTTTTATAAAAAGAAAAAATCAAAAACATCATTTTGCAAATAGTGATAGCGTTTATTTAGTATATTTTATCTTTTTAATTTTCTTTAATTTGCATTTAAGCCTTTGTAATTATAGGCTATTTCTGTAGTTATAATAATTCAAAGCTCTTATCCGTTCAAATCTCTCGATCACTATACGTTTGGTGATTCATCGCATAGCTCGCTGGGACATAACGACCAGGGGAAACACTATACTCTCCTGATCTTCATTGCATTCTGTGTCTGAACCATTTTAAGTTTCTTACGGTCGGCCATTCACAAGTGGCCGGCTTGTGTGAGAAAACTTGACGGTTTAGCACGAATCGAATTTTTGGCGCCGCTGCCGGGGAGCTGTGCTGATTATCTTCCGTTTAGCAGATTAGTAATTTGAATACTCACTCTTTGTTCATACCATCCATCTACATATCTATATATTTTCTTATAAAAAATCCAAAAACCCAAAAACATCCAAAAACGTATAAAACACAAAAATATTTTTCTTTTGTTTCTATATATATATCAAAAATAAAAATACAAAAAGATTTGTCGTTTTCTTAATAATAACAACATAAAAGATTACCACCGCAAACCAAGGCAGTGTACTACCTAACTGGGGGTACGACCATAATAAGTTCCCGAACCAAAGATTTAAAACTTGCCTTTGTGTCCTTGTGATTGGTGTACCTTTTTCAAAGAAGCCATTCATCTTGTGATTATTGGTTAAGTTCACTGTTGTTTTGCCTCGATTTTGTTTTAATTGGATTTGTTGTTATATATACGTTTCAGAACCTGAAAACCCAAAAAGATTCTTCTCACCCCATTTTTATAATATCTTCATAATTCCCATTCCTCTCCTTAACTCTGAGATCTCTTAGAGTTAACTCTAGTGTATGCGCACTCGCTCTTCTAGATCTGTGAGCCCATTTCGTGAGCTTGTCAAGATTCCAAGAAGGCGTGTCCGTAGACTTTCTGCTCCTTCAGTCGGATCTGAGATCCGGACTGCTCACACTACTTCCGTTATCATGGCGGAAGAACGTCCTATGTGTGAGCTTCTCCAGGCACCCATCGACGGGTATGGAGATGCTATCGTTATCCCAGCCATTGTGGCTGAAAATTTTGAACTCAAAACCGGGTTACTGAATCTTGTAACCTCAAGTCAATTCTATGGTTTTGAGCGGGATGATCCTCATGCTCATATTCGATGGTTTAACAAGATTGCATCTACCATCAAATACAAGAATGTCCCTACTGATGCTGTTAAGCTTCTTCTGTTCCCATTTTCTCTTGAGGGACAAGCCCGGATTTGGCTTGAAAAACAACCCCCTCAGTCAATTGAGACATGGGAAGACCTGGTGAAGAAATTTGTGAATGAATTCTATCCCCCTTCCAAAACCACGAGTCTTAAAAATGAAATCATCAAGTTCACTCAAAAGTTTGATGAATCCTTCAGTGAATCGTGGGATCGTTTTAAGGAATTGCTTCGCAAATGTCCTCACCACGGTATCTCCGAGTTGATGCAACTTGATACTTTCTACAATGGAGTGAGTCAATCTGATCAAGATTCTCTCAATTCCTCCGCTGGACGAAATTTCTTAAGCAAAACTGTCAAAGAAGCTTTAGCGATCATTGAAAACAAGTCTAAAGTCCGCACTGCATGAAGCAAGCCGGTTCAAGTCAGTGTTGGTCCTTCTTCTTCATCGCCCGTGAGTCAATCTAGCACCGATGCTAAGATTGACAAACTCACGGAAGCTATTCAAGCTTTGGTTCTCTCCAACCAAAAGAAAGTCTCTTTTCCACAAACTTCACCTCCTGCTGAAGTTAAGAAAGTGGAAGTCTGTGTTACCTGTGGTGGCCCCCATGCTTACTACAATTCTATGGCCACTGATGGTAACCCTTTTGAAGCTAATGCTGTGGGCGGGATTTCTAATCCAGGAGGCAACCAATACCGTGCTCCTATAGACCCGAACCACCGTCCTAACCACTACCCTGGACCTCCCGGTTTCAACCAAAACCGTAATCAAAATCAAAATAGACCAAACCAAGGTTTTCAAAACCAAGGTAATTTTAGTCCAAACAACGGTTTTCAAAATCAAAATCAAAATTTCCAACACCAAGGAAATTTCAATAGAAACCAAGGTCAGGGAAATTTCAACCCAGGGTATTTTCATGGTAATAATCAAGGAAATTTTCAAAATCAAGGCCCTAATCCTAACAATAGAGGCCAGAATTTTCCTGTGCAAACTCAAGCCATTGTTCCAACTGGACCATCATCTGATGAGTTGTTGAAACAATTCATGAAATCCCAAGAGGAAATGAATCGGTTGTTGGTTAGCCAGATTTCTGACATTAAGAAGTCTTTAAATGATCGACCCTCGGGCTCAGGTACTTTACCTAGCAACACGATCGCTAATCCGAGGGGCGATGCAAAGGCGATCACAACCAGAAGTGGTGCTTCGTATGATGGACCCGCTATTCCTACTACCTCTTCTTCCTCTCTCCCGAAGGTAGTGGAAAGTGAACCTGAGGCGACAAAGGACAAGGAACTTCCTACTAATAACGGAGGTGCCAACAATGTCCATCCTCAGGTTGTCCCGAAAACAAAACCTGGAGTTGTCTTTGAACCTCCAGTTGGCAACCCCAAATCCAAAACCTCTATTCCTTACCCCTCACGTTTAAATGAGCAAAAGCTCCGCGAAAACGCTAGTCATCAAATGGAAAAATTCTTTCAAATTTTCCAAGAACTTCATTTTGACATAAGCTTTGCGGATGCCATCATGTTGATGCCCAAGTTTGCATCAACTCTCAAACACATGTTGAGCAACAAGGAAAAGCTGTTTGAAATGGCCAAAACTCCTTTGAACGAGAACTGCTCAGCAGTTCTGTTAAAGAAGCTTCCCGAGAAGCTAGGAGATCCTGGAAACTTTCTTCTCCCTTGTGTTTTTCCAGGAATGATTGAATGCTTTGCCCTTGCCGATCTTGGTGCAAGCATCAATCTGATGCCTTATTCAGTGTGGAAGAAGCTTTCTCTTCCAGAACTTGTTCCTACCTGCATGACTCTTGAGCTTGCAGATCGTTCTATATCGCGTCTTCTTGGCATCGCCGAGGATGTATTCGTGAAAGTAGGAAAGTTCCATTTTCCAGCTGACTTCGTGGTTGTTGATTTCGATGCCGATCATCGGGTTCCCCTCATTGTTGGACGAGGATTCCTGAGAACGGGCCGTGCTCTTATTGATGTATTTGAGCAAGAAATCACGTTACGTGTGGGTAATGAAGCTGTTACCTTTAACCTTGATCAAACTTCGAGGTACTCCTCAAATTATGATACTGAATCAATTAATCGAGTCGATGTAATTGATATTGCTTTAGAGGAGTACTCTTAAGAGTTTCTTGGTTATCTTCATAATTCTGTGAGTGGGAATTCCACCACATCTTCTCAACCAATCATTGCCGACTCTTCCCCCTCTCTCACTCCGTTTGAGGGAGGTGACTTCCTTCTGGAAGAGATCGATGAATTTCTTGCTACTGATGAATCAATTCCGCCTGGAATTGATGGTGTTTATGACTCGGAGGGAGATATCCTTTATCTTGAGCAATTGTTAAATGAAGATCCATTACCTTCGCTCCCTCCGAAAGAAATCACAATTGAGGAAATCAAATCAGTACAAACTTCTACTGAAGAATTTCCCGAGGTTGAACTTAAGGACCTACCTCCTCATCTCGAGTATGCATTCTTGGAGGGTGATGATAAATTACCCGTCATAATTGCTAAAGACTTAACTGAGGAGGAGAAAACTGCTCTCATAAAGGTCTTGAAGTCACACAAGCAAGCAATTGCTTGGAAACTCTCCGACATTAAGGGTATCAACCCTGAGTTTTGTACTCACAAAATCTTAATGGAGGATGACTTCAAACCAGCAGTCCAACATCAGATAAGGGTGAATCCTAAGATTTATGAGGTTATCAAACAAGAGGTTCTCAAACTTCTTGATGCCGGTTTAATTTACCCGATCTCTGATAGTCCTTGGGTTAGCCCCATTCATTGCGTTCCTAAAAAGGGTGGCATAACTGTTGTCACAAATGAAGAAAACGAGTTAATTCCAACTCGATTGGTTACGGGATGGCGTGTGTGTATTGACTATCGCAAGTTAAACGAAGCCACCCGTAAAGACCATTTTCCTCTACCCTTCATGGATCAGATGCTTGAGAGATTAGCAGGGAACGAATACTATTGTTTCCTTGATGGTTTCTCGAGTTACTTTCAGATCCCCATTGATCCGCTGGATCAAGAAAAGACCACATTCACCTGCCCATACGGAACTTTTGCCTACAGACGTATGCCTTTTGGCCTATGTAATGCTCCTGGCACGTTCCAACGATGTATGATGGCAATTTTCCACGACATGATCGGGGAAACAATGGAGGTGTTTATGGATGACTTCTCGGTCATTGGGGACTCATTTCAGACATGTCTCTCCCATTTAGATAAAATGCTAAAAAGGTGTGAAGACACCAATCTTTGTCTAAATTGGGAGAAGAGCCACTTTATGGTCAAAGAAGGCATAGTCCTTGGCCATAAGATTTCAAAAAACGGGATTGAGGTAGATAGAGCAAAAGTTGATGTTATTGCTAAATTGCCTCATCCTACTACCGTCAAAGGTATTAGGAGTTTTCTAGGTCATGCCGGGTTTTATCGCAGATTCATACAAGATTTTTCTAAAATCGCTCGGCCTATGACCCATCTTCTTGAAAAAGATGCTCCTTTTATCTTCTCTCCTGAGTGCATCGAAGCTTTTGAAACACTAAAGAAAAAGCTTACGGAAGCACCCATTCTAGTTGCCCCCGACTGGGATTTACCCTTTGAGCTCATGTGCGATGCAAGTGATTTTGCTATCGGTGCAGTCTTGGGGCAACGCAAAACCAAGCATTTTCAGCCTATCCACTACGCAAGTAAAACTATGACTGAAGCTCAAACCCATTACACCACTACAGAAAAAGAATTATTAGCTGTGGTGTATGCGTTTGAGAAGTTTCGGCCATACCTTATCTTGACCAAATGCGTGGTGTATACGGATCACTCGGCTCTCAAATATCTCTTTGCAAAACAAGATGCAAAGCCGAGATTGCTCCGTTGGGTTCTCCTCCTACAAGAATTTGATATCATTATACGTGATAAAAAAGGAGCTGAGAACCTGGCTGCTGATCATCTGTCCCGTCTAGAAAACCCTCACCAAGATGTGTTCGAGAAAAAGGAAATTAACGAAACATTTCCTCTCGAAACAATCAATGTGGTTTCTTTTCGTGGAGACTCTTCTACCCCATGGTTTGCTGACTTTGCAAATTACCATGCGGGTAACTTTGTGGTGAAAGGGATGTCGTCCCAACAGAAAAACAAATTCTTTAAAGATGTAAAACATTACTTCTGGGACGACCCCTACTTGTTTAAAATTTGCGCGGATCAAGTCATCCGGCGATGTGTGTATGGTCAGGAAGCCAATGATATTCTTAAGGCTTGCCATTCTGGACCTACTGGGGGACATCATAGCCCCAACTACACCGCCAAGAAGGTGTTTGATTCCGGATTCTATTGGCCCACGATTTACAAGGATGCCCATGAATTTGTCAAAACCTGTGACGCTTGTCAACGTCACGGGAATATCTCACAAAGAAATGAAATGCCACAAAACGCCATTCAAGTGTGTGAGATTTTTGACATCTGGGGCATTGACTTTATGGGGCCATTTCCTTCTTCTCACGGTAATAAATACATACTCGTGGCCGTTGACTATTTGTCAAAATGGGTTGAAGCTAAGGCTTTGCCTACCAACGATGCCCGAGTTGTTGTGAAATTCTTGAAATCTCTTTTTGCTAGGTTTGGAACTCCACGAGCTATAATCAGTGATCGTGGTACACATTTTTGCAATGACCAGTTTGATAGAGTCATGCAAAAGTATGGTGTAACTCACCGTCTCTCTACTGCGTACCACCCACAAACAAGTGGGCAAGTGGAAGTTTCCAACCGAGGGATTAAAAGAATTCTGGAGAGGACGGTTGGCGAAAACCGTGCCTCTTGGTCGGATAAGCTAGATGACGCACTCTGGGCCTTCCGTACAGCTTATAAAACACCCATCGGGTGTACTCCATACAAGATTGTGTACGGAAAGGCGTGTCATCTGCCGGTTGAGCTTGAGCACAAGGCATACTGGGCCTTGAAACATGCCAACTTTGATATTCAGACAGCTGGTGATCACCGGAAAGTTCAAATGAATGAATTAAATGAACTCCGTGATCAAGCATACGAGAACTCTTTGATCTACAAACAAGAGACAAAGAAGATTCATGACTCAAAAATCAAGAACCGTGTTTTCAATGTCGGTGATCGAGTCCTTCTTTTCAATTCAAGATTGAAGATTTTCTCGGGAAAATTAAAATCCCGCTGGTCTGGACCATTTACCATCAATAAGTATTTCCATATGGAACCATTGAGTTATCTCAACCCGATGGTCCAAACTTTAAAGTGAATGGTCATCGGTTGAAGCATTATTTTGGAGAGGACATTCCTCCTGTGGTTGTCCCGGATCTACAAACTTTCCCCATGAACCAATGAATGCGGGGATCGAGTCAAGCTAGCGACTCGGGAATCAAAAACAGTAGCATGACATACAGGTTTTCACCCATATTTCTGACTTCTTTCTATCTTTCTACCACCCTAGTGTGGGGGGGGGGGTTGCCCCACATGTTGTGTATATATATAAGTTTCTCAAAAAAATAATAATAATAATAATAATAATAATAATAATAATGGCCGTAGTATTTCCCTTTCACGTTCTCAGTTTCGGCATAACCGCCGGTACTATGAATATTGACGGCAATATTCATTTCTAAGTATGGGGGGGAATTCTCACGAATTTTATCATGTAATTATACCGCCCAATTCCCCCGTTTTTGGCCAAATTTTTTTTTTTGAGTAAGTGTTTTGCACTTACTCAACTTTTGGTTATCAGTCCGCCTTGTCTAATAAACAAAAGGATTGGCTAATCCAGGAGCAAACGGCTCTTGGTAAAGATATCTCAAATCCGTTGACGGCTTGCAATTTGCCCAAAATTGTATGGTATTCAGCTCACCATATCTTTAATTAGTGAAGAGTTGGCTAGCCCGCAAGATTATGGCTTGTGGTAAAGGCAGTGGAAAAACCATAATTGGTAATCGACTCACCAAAGATACTATTGATAATTTATCTAAGAGTTGGCTAGTCCAAAAGCAAACGGCTTCTGGTAAAGACAAATCAAATCCGTTGGAAGCTGGTGGTTTGCTCAAAATCACATGGTTATCGGTGTACCATGGTTCTTGCTTGAACTAAAACATTTGGCTACTCCAGAAGTAATGGCTTTTGGTAAAGAGATTCAAAACCATTAAGTTTTTCTCAAAAGATTGCTAGGGACTAGCAATAGTTTAGTGTGGGGGATTGATGAGTGTGTAAATACTCATCATTTTTGGTTAAATCTGAACTGCAAAACACTTAAAAATGCTCAGAAATGCATCAAAATACTGAAAATATCTCAAAATTGCATTTTATATGTTTCAGATGCAAAATGTTTAAAATCAGATGAATATTGAGCTAAGTTTGCATAATTGGCAGTTTCAGTCCCCCAAGTTTCAAAAATTGTCAGAATTAGTCCCTGAGCACTTAATTTCAAAAGAAAAATCACCAAAGGTCCTTTTAAAATCATAACTTGTCAAAATTAGTCCTTTGGTGAAAAATATCAAAAGTTTTGAGAAATTACAAGTTTGGTCCTCCAAGTTTCAAATTTGGCAAAAATTGTCCTTGGAATTTTGAAAATGTCAAGTTTGGTCCTTATACTATTGGAGCTTGTCACTTTTGGTCCCTTGGAGCAACTTTGCAAAATGGCAGAAGTGGTCCTTGCATTTTCAGAATTTACAAAATAGGTCCTTGTGTATTAAAACCTTTACAAGCCCTTGGCCCTTGTCAAAACCTAATGTGACCCCTGCCAACCATTTGGACCCTTCATTTTGGACCCCTTCATAATATTAAACCTTGGTCAACCACTCTGGTCAAACAAAGCAACCCCGCCAAAACTGTCTTCCTCACCAACTGCTTCTGCAACACTTCACCACCCATCCCCCCAGCTCACCCCCACTCACCTTGTTCCCCCCACCTCAACAACACTCCAAAGAGCATTTAATGCTACCTCCTTCCCCTCACTCAACCTCCAACTGGCAAATACATGTTTTGGCGCCAAAAACCAATCAAACGGCCAAGAGCACTTTAACTAATCCAAAGGTCCAGATATTTGATGGGAATTAATCAGAGAAGTGAGAGAAGAAGTTTGGGTATAAAAGAAGCAAGAAGAAAGAAGAGAAGCAGAAGTACTTAGTTTAATTTTCAAATGTATTTCGTTTTTAAAATTCTTAAGTCTTAAATGAATTCTTAGTTGTATTTTCAAGTTTCATTGTATCAAGCTAACTTGTTTCAGTGTATTGCAACTCTTTTTAAGTATCAATTCAAGTTTATGTTAAGAATTCATGTTTCATGGTCACTGTAGCAAAAGTCAGTTTTGAATTCTTATATCCAAGTTTCTAGTTGCTTACTTTTAAACTCCAACAAGCTTATATAAGCTTCTTACAGTTTTTTATGAGCTTATATATCAAATACAAGCAGTTTTGGATTTTGGTCAAAGAAAGTCAAACTGGGCCAAAATGGAGAGCAAATTGGATATGGGTTGATGCAGCATGGATTTGGGTTGATAATGAGCTAGGTTAGGGTTTGGGATAGGTTAGTTGATCTTGTGTTCTTTGGCAAGCCACTGTGGCTAAGGGACAAATTGTAAGTCATTTTTAATAGAAATTGCATAATCTGTGTTTGTGATTTAGATTAGTTCTATCCTGTTTAATTAGTTGTATTTAGAGTAATTAGAGTGAGTTTGATCAGAATAGCAAGCTAGTTCAGTAGTTTGAGTAGTTTAATTTGCATATCAGTGGTTTAAAGTGGTGTTTGGATTTGCTATTATATCTGTGATCTAGGCTTGTTCAGTGACTAAGACCTGTTGTTTCATGCTTGTGTAGTTCTTTTATACTCATTGCAGTCATAAAAATGTATGTGCATTAGCTCAAAGTCAAAATTCCTATTTATCTGTCTTAGTTGCTCAACTGTTGAGATTTTAAATAACCAAAAGCTTGTTTTGTGTTAAGAATTCATAGACATTGCTTGCATTGAGCTTATTTCATCTATTAACATCATAATCTGTCCACAAATTGGATTCAAAGTTCAAATAAGTCAACATCTTCAAAACTGCTCAAAAGTCAAAAACATGAAAAACCAGTTTTGAGCCCAACTGAGAGGATTTTTCATTGACTCATTTCTGAGCCAAATCAAGTGAAACTTGGTGTTTTTAAAACTTCTGTTGGTCTATTTTGTTATTATCATTTTTGAAGAATTTTGTCAATTTTTTATAGCCCCTAATCAGCTTGTCAAGATGGGCTTATATGCCCTGTGCACAAAGCACTGAACTGCACAGGTGTTGTGCAGTTCTTGCAGATCTTGTCACAAGCTCTCAAGAGCTTGTCTAGGTCTGAATTTTGGTTTACAAGGTCCCAGCCAGGTCTAGTTTAAGTTCCAATTGTTGGTTTTCATTCTCAACTTATTAAGTAGCTTATCTTCCAGCTCAAAAGTAGTAGCCTAAAATCTGTTTTTAGCACTAAACTCAAAACATCAAATCTGTTGAAGTTGCAATCCAGAGGTTAAGGCTTGTTGTTTTTCGTTTCATTTGAGTACTTTTAGCAGTTTATAGCTTCAGTATCAGTTTGGTGCTTATTTGTGGCTTGTGGCTTATTTCAAGTGCTTATTCTCTAGTACTTTGCATAGCAGTTTCATATTCTTGCACACAACCACCTGTTTTTATATTTTTCCTAGATTCTTAATATTATTTTAGACTTATCTTGAATTTTTCAGATTTTTCTAGGTTAGTTTGCTATTTTTCTTAATTTAAAACAGTTTTTAAGCCTTTTTAATTAGCATTTAATACAAATAATTCAGAAAAGTTTCAAAAAAATAATTTTTCATTTTTTTTAGATTAAGAGAAATATAAAAAGTCAAAAAAATATTTTTCCAGATTTTTCTTAGTTAAATTTGTATTTTTAAGCAATTTAAGTAGTTTTAAATAGTTTTTAATTCATAGAAAATACAAAAATAATCAGAAAAATACAAAAATAGTGTTGAAAATTCTCTTTTGATATTTTAGATTTTTCCAAGTCATAATTTCAATTTTCTAGCTTTATTTCATATTTTCTTGTATTTTAGGCTATTATTTAATAGTTAAAAATAGTTTTTAATTAATAATAATTAGATAAATAGTTATAAAAATAATTTTATTTTTCTATAAATTTTCTTTTATCATTAGGTTTGTAAAAATGTCATTTTCATATTTTTAGGATTTATATTGCTTTAGTTTCATATTTTCATTTGTACGTAACGTAGTTTTTAATTTAAGTTTTATAAAAAGAAAAAATCAAAAACATCATTTTGCAAATAGTGATAGCGTTTATTTAATATATTTTATCTTTTTAATTTTCTTTAATTTGCATTTAAGCCTTTGTAATTATAGGCTATTTCTGTAGTTATAATAATTCAAAGCTCTTATCCGTTCAAATCTCTCGATCACTATACGTTTGGTGATTCATCGCATAGCTCGCTGGGACATAACGACCCGGGAAAACACTATACTCTCCTGATCTTCATTGCATTCTGTGTCTGAACCGTTTTAAGTTTCTTACGGTCGGCCATTCACAAGTGGCCGGCTTGTGTGAGAAAACTTGACGGTTTAGCACGAATCAGGTATCCAAAGGATTCACATAATCAGATAGTGATTATGCGGGTGACAATTATGACAGAATATCTACCACTGGAGGATGCCAATATCTTAGAAGAAGATTAGTCTCATGGCAATGAAAGAAACAAACTATTGCAGCAACATCCTCTACTGAAGCAGAATATGTGGCTGCTGCAAGCTGTTGTGGACAAGTTTTGTGGATGCAGAATCAACTATTGGACTATGGGTTCAATTTCAAGAATACTCCTATCAATATTGATAATGAGAGTACCATTTGCATTGTGAAGAATCTAGTTTGTCACTCCAAGACCAAGCATATTCAGATTAGGTATCACTTCATCGGAGATTGTTATGAGCACAGGCTCATTAATGTGGTCAAGTTTCACACGGATGATAATGTAGCTGACTTACTCACCAAAGGCTTTGATGTTTCAAGATTCAATCACTTGGTGGTGAGCATTGGGATGATTAATTACTGAGCTACGTTTAAGGGGAGGACTATAATGTGTAATAGTCCTATGCATTGTTTGAGGGGAGGATATTTATGTTTAGCTGTTGTATTTGCTATTGAAAAGAGGAGAATGGGAAAGTACTGCCTTTTGGTTTAATGAAAGTACTGCTTGGAAAGTACTGCTTTTTGGAAGCACTGCACACGTGTCGTATCAAAGTACTGTTCCAACGGTAATATTGAGGGGTAACTACTACTAACGGTAACTTTGTTATTAAGGGCTATGATTTTTTAAATCTCACCAATAAATAACTACTCTCTGAATTTCCCTCTCATATTGATCACTTATAATATTTTCCATATCTCTCTCTCTTTCACCCATATTATTCGCTATATCACTTTCTGTGAACACATATCATCAATGGCAAATCGTAATACAGTTTCAAAACACAACATGGTGGCGAATTTAGAAAAGACTGAAGCTAATGTTATCTTTCATGATATCATTGATTTTCTCACTGGGTCGCCGATTAGTTATGCACTTTTAGTAGAACCAGATATCATTGAGCCATGGATTCAACAATTTTGGGCAACTACTAGGGTTCATATGGAGAATGATGATTCGTATATTCAAGCAACAGTTGCTGGGAGAACTGTGAAGGTTACTGAAGCCTCTATACGTGACGACTTATTGTTAGATGATGCAGAAGGGGTTGTTCGTTTTGATAAGCAACTGATTTGGGATACATTCAGTAACATTGGCTATGAAGGGTCCTTAACTGAACAAACATTCAAGAAACCCTTACTTTGTCCTCACTGGAAGTATTTAGTTCATGTCTTGCTTCATTGTATTAGTGCTAAAAGTACATCATGGGAGCAATTTCGTTCAAATATAGCATCTGCTATAGTGGGTTTAGCTACAAATCGAATTTTTAACTTTTCAAGGCTAATTCTAGATGGAATGCTCTCACACATCTCACATGGATCCAAATGGTTGATGTATCCAAGATTTATTCAAGTGTTTCTGAACAAACAACTTGCTGATGTACCAAAGCCTACTGATCTACTACCTGTTGTGGTGCAACCAGCCAAAATCTTCACTTTTATGGCTAGGAAGAGTGATTTATTCACTGGAAGGGACACTCCATTGACTACTTCAATGATGGAGATTGTTCAAGCTATTAGAGACGAGGCTGAAGCTAGTGATGAAAGAGAAGGTATTGCTTCTGAAGGTACTGCTACTCAAGGTACTGCTTCTGAAGTTACTGCTTCTCCACGTGCTGCATCTCAAGAAACTTCAACACAAGGTACTGCTTCCCAAGGTACTGCTGATAATGAAGGTACTGAAGTTTCTCCCACCTCATCCCACCATCATACTTCTCCTTCTATGGCATCACCAGAACAAGATGTTCCTGTTTTCTCATCATCTTCTGGAAGATATATTCCTATACCCCCTTAAAAATTAGTGTTGGATAATCATATTCTGACAAGGGTGGTTGTCAGATTGCAGAAATCTTTTGATAAACAAGCTATTCAGATTAAGAAGTTGAAGCTTAAATTTAGAAGATTAAAGAACTTTGTATGGCCATTGGTTACACATCACAGGTTATGGGTCAAAGCTGAAAAGAGGAAGCGAAGGCATTTGAAGAAGACCACCAAAGGCAAAAAGGTTAAACAACATTCTTCTGTCCAATTGGGGAGGAATTTAGAAGAAGAGAATTTGAAAGAAGATGATGAATTTCACGAAGAAAAGGAGAATGAACCTCAAGGTACTGAAGAACATGTCAATATTGAAAGTACTGAGGAAGAAAGGATTAAGGTTCAAAGTACTAATGATCAAGGTACTGAAGATCAAAGTACTGCTTTTCAACAAGGAACCTACAGGCAGGAATTGATTACTCCAAGGGTGTTAGATTTTGAAGAGGAAGCTGGTCCTTCAAATATTTTACATGAAGAAGAAGCTGGTCCCTCAACAGTTATACCAGAAAAGGAAGCTGATACACCTAAACCTATACATACAGAAAGTGATGATGAAACCATTGCTGAAATCTTGCATGATTTATCAAAGCCAAAGGGCGTTAGCATTCCAGGAGTGCAAGAAGAGGAACAACCAAGAGCTTCTCAACCTGCTATTGATCCAAAAGATAAAGGAAAGGGCAAGATGATTGAAACAAAGAAAAAGAAGCTTACTCTGGCAGATATTAGAGCAATTGAAGTTGCTAGGAATGAGGAAGCAGCTAGAAAGGTACAAGCTGAATTGAATGCTGAAGTTGCCAATGAAGAAGCTATGAATGAAGAAGCAGCTAGAAAATTACAAGAAGAATTGAATGCTGAAGCTGCTATACCATCACCTCTTCCTATTTCTTCTCTACCAAGAAGACCAAATCTTGCTAAACAAAGGAATGCAATGATGGCATATTTAAAAGGTCAAGGTTATATTGGATTGAATAAGCTGTAATAGAAGATTATCAGAAAAAGGTTGATAGTATCAAAGATTATAAAGAGGTCTTTGCTCAGAAAGAAGATAAAAGAAAAGAAAGCTTAAAAAGAAAAAGATCAACTGAGGTTGAAGACACACAGACATTAAAGAAAGTTGAGTTAAGGTCTGATACTAATGATGAGCTAAGGAATTACTTAAGAGTAGTAGAATTTGAGTATTCTAAAGATGATGATGAAATGAAGATGAACAAATCTCCAATAACCACTTTTGAAGTTGTAGAATCAAAGGATGGAAGTTATCTGATGTTTCACAGAGATGATGAAAGTTTCAGAACATTCAACATGTTATGGGATCTATTGCACATAATAGATAGGGTGGATTTATTTCATTTATATCATTTGGTGCGAGATTATTTTGAACATAATACATCAGAAGGAGTTGGTTTAGTCTTGCTTGGGGATCTCACAACTATTTGGGAAACTGAAGAACAAAGCAGTGCTGAGATTTGGAAGAACCAAGAAGATTGGGAGATTGTCAGATGGAGATTCTTTGAAGAATCTGGAGTACATGTTCTAGAGCTAGAAGATGGGACAATGATTCACATGTTAGCAGATAGAAGATATCCCCTTACAGCAGATCTTATGAGGAGGATGCTAGAGCATGGAATAGAAGTTGAAGAAGATAATGAAATTGCTCTTATGGTCATCAAATTGTTTATCAGATGGACTACTATTGCTGATGATGATGAATAACTAGTATGAATTTTAATTGAATAAATTCTTTTTGAAATATTAGTACTTTATTCAAAGTACTGCTGATCAAACAGTACTTTCATCAAAGTACTGCTTGCAGCTTTAAACCAGTTAAATGATTTTTGAAAGAAACTTTTTGTTAAGTGACAAATCTTTTGAAACAAAGGTTGAATGAAATAAATGGTTTTTGAGATGGTAACACCAATAGGTTATCAATCCACCATGGTTACAAAAGGATTGGCTAATCCATGAGTAAATGGCTCTGGTAAAGATATCTCAAATCCGTTTTTAGTTGACAACTTGCTAATAAGTTGTATGGTAATCAACTCACCATATCAGTTAATGTGAAGAGTTGGCTAGCCCACAAGAAAATGGCTTGTGGTAAAGGCTGTGGAAAAACCATTATTTGGTAATTAGTTCACCATAGATAAAAGAACTAACTAGTCCAAAAGGTTACAGCTTTTGGTAAAGACAAATCAAATCTGTTGATAGCTGATGATTTGCTAAAAATCATATGGTTATCAATGTACCATGGTCTTACACACCAAAACATTTGGCTACTCCAGAGTTAATGGCTTTGGTAAAGAGAACTCAAATCCATTAAATTTTCAATGATTCACCTCTCACAGGAGTTTACACACCTGGAAGTGATGAGAATAGACTGCAACTTAAACTGAATTAATGTACAAATTGTCACATGTTGTTGTGTTGCTGAAAAGATGGAGCTTGCTGAATGATGCTGTAAAGAATAATTTTTAAAGAATACTTTGATAATGATGATATAAGTACAGAGTCTATAAAGATACAATCCAAAGACAAAGACACAATCTTTCCTTAAAGATGGAGTTGTTAAAGATAAATTCACAAAGGAACTTGAAGTCAAGCAAGTAGAATTCAAGTTAGGGGAGGATTGTTGGGATATGAAAGTGCTGAAGAATGACAAAGTACTGGAAAAGTCAAAGTACTGCTAAAGAAGAAGTCAAAGTACTGTTGTCAAAGTCAAAGTACTACAAAGCTAAAGAACTGCTATATTCGTTTATGGAAAGCTTTGTTTGTTCTAGAATGTTCTTTGTTTAGATTACTTGTCGTACAAGGATACAAATTGTAAACCGACTAGGGTTATCCTTGAGCCTATAAAAGGACCCCTAGATTGGCATTAGAAGTACGAGTTTTAGAGAAGAGTTTTAGAATCCTAAAGTACGATTATTATTAGAGTTTTAGAGTTGTTAAAGAGTCTGCATAACAAGCAGATTTAGAGTTATTAATAAAAGTTAAAGTTATATTCTTCTTAGATTTGTTAAGTAAATTCCGCGTACTTAATAAAGATTACTCAGTGTTTCATTGTTAATAACTTAGGATTTATCCGAGGTTATTAAACCTTAACAAGCTATTAAAGTTAGTTTGGTTAGAGTACATCGATCCAACACTGGCCCACTTCGAATCATGACACTACTTCAAGATTACTCGTCTAAGATCATCCACTTAGGCACATAAAGCTGATCTCCTTTGGTGAACAACATGTCTCCATTTAGCCAAAATATTCGATTCTTTCCATCTCTTGCTAGTGTCATGAGCTTCTTGGCAAAAGGATCATGTTCCATTCCTTCCTTGATTCGGTCTTTGAGGAAGAATTTGGCTTGGGTGATTGCCGCAAACTCTGACTTGCGACTCAATGCATCGGCTACCACATTGGCCTTCCCCGGCTTGTACTCCAAGTGATAGTCAAACTCGGCTAGGAAGTCTTGCCACCGAGCTTGCTTAGGACTTAACTTCTTTTGGGTTTGAAAGTAACTCGTAGCAATGTTATCCGTCTTAATCATTAATCTTGAACCCAACAAATAATGCCTCCAAATCCACAAGCAATGGACAATCGATGTCATCTCTTTCTCTTGCACGATGTACTTCCTTTTCATCTTATTTAACTTCCAACTTGTTAATACAAATAAGCCGTAAAAACGTTTATTTATATTTTACGATCTTCTAATGTTTTGTCGATAACAAACGTAAAATCATTTTAACGAAACAAATAAAATACGTAAATGACTTGAGCCAATAGTTTATTAACACACTTACGTTTTCACATAAAACACTAAAACAAGTAATAGTGATTTTATGATTGAATAATACATATGTACAACAACTAGTGTTTACATATTGGGTAGATATATACATAATTAGTATGTATTATAATGGGTAATATAATGGGTAGAAGTTTAAGTATTTGACCCATTGACCAAATACATTGAATGTAGTTGGGTATAACCCAAAGTCCATGACCCATACCCATGGAGCATAACCCATAACTTATTGCATGACATCATGCATAAGTCATGAATGGGTATTATCCATGATCCATGGATTTAACTCATGACCCATGGACTAGATGCATTGCACATACTAGATACATTGTATCTACTTGGGTACCATGGTCCAAAGTCTAGGACCCATGACCCATGACACAAAACCCATGGGCGAAGAGGAGCGTCCCACGGTTCCCCCAGTTTACACTGGACGGATCCCTCAAGTAAGGGATCCGTGGGATCTGTGGAACAGTATGTTATTTTCCTCTATAAATAGTGAGTCATTTCTTCTTTTTGGGTAGCCACTTCTACACATACTTTCTCCTAGTATTGTAAACCTTCTAACCTCTGATCCTAAGGATCTCTCTATGTAGTTTGTGTGATTCTCTAGGTTCCTCTTAAAGGCGAGATCACCACCTCTTTGAAGTCGAGCAAGCTCAAGTTCATGAGTTGCCATGCTTCGTCATCATCAAGACTACTGGGGTTCTCTTGTTGATAGTTCTGTCTTTCTCCATAGAAGTGTTGTGTCAAAGGCATCAGTGAATGATGCCGAAAGAGTCAAGACGAAAGCATAGTGAAAGGTGCTTAATGTTCGTGTCAAAGGCATTAGTGAATGATGCCGAAAGAGTTAAGACGAAAGCATTAGTGAAAGGTGCTTAACGTCCGTGTCAAAGGCATTAGTGAAGGATGCCAAAGGAGTCAAGACGAAGGCATTAGTGAAAGGTTCCAAACGTCCGTGTCAAGGGCATTTGTGAAGGGTGCCTAGAAGTCAAGTCACGTTGCATTAGTGAAAGATGCCAAGGGTGTACAATCGATAAGGTGTATCGAAGTACAAATAGAGATAGGTTGTATCCAAGGATATTGATATCCTTGATAATGTTGTAACAAAGAGTGGGTCTCCTTTTGGGATAGGAGTTGTGTAGTGTTGGGTAGTAGTTCCTCCTTTGTAATGGAACTCGGTATCTAGCCTTGTACCGGATAAAGTGTAGGCGACGTTGTGATAGGTGTGGTTCTACCTTGTGGAAGAACCCGGTGTCTAGCCTAGTACCGAAAAAGAGTAGGCGACGTTGTGAAGGCTTCTCCGCCATAAGGAGTTGTGTCGTGTAGTGATTACGAACTCTCGAGTAGGTAACTCGGGGAGTGGAGTTGGGAAAGGAAGGTTTCCTTGTAGCCGAACTACTATAAACACTCGTGTCGTGGTTATGTGTTTCTTACTCTTTATCTTTACATTACACATATACATATCTATCTATTAATGTCCAACATACACATCTAAATAGATTGACAAAAGTTGATCTAAATATTTTAAAAGGAAATTTTAAACGGTAAAACTATTCAAGCCCCCCTTCTAGTTTTCCATAATTAGCATCAGAGCTTCATTACCAAGTTTCTTAAGAGTATATTGTACTTTTAAAAACTTAACACGATCTATGTATGTTTGAAAACTACAAAGAAGGAACTTCCTTAAAAACAAAAGGTTACGTTTTAAAAATCATCATATTTTATAATGTTGGACAATGATAGATCGTTCTAATATTTTCCTTGTTGAGAATTCTCCATACTTGGATTTAGGCATCCTAAGAAGATCATGAAGAATGTCTCTCTAAATACTTCTTTCCTAAAAAGAATATTTAGCAAAGGTATGATCTTTAATAAATTACAAATAAATTTTTTGTTTTTGCTTTCTAGATAAATTAATTAGGTCATCCTTTTTAATCATGATTAAGTTTTGTTAGGAATTGGAAATTCCATGTTAAAGTGTCGGTCACCCCAATTATAGTCTAGCATATGTTAGCTCGTAGACTTGTAGTTATTTACGTTGTTTAGTAGTTTATTAGTTAATTAGTAGCGTAGTTTAGTTTAGTGTAACACCGTGGAGGAAGGACGGGTCTTTACCCACTGCATCCCTGATCCACAGTCCGTTAGGAGGACGTTTTGTATGTAAATATAAATACCCTCTACCTCCCAAGGTAGAGGGTTGGACCTTTGATAAGGTTTTAAAATGTACTTTTTTGAGGGGTCGTTTAAGCCCTTATTTGATCACTTTTGTATCCGTTATTACTTAATATCGTTCCTTTTCACTTTTTAGGTATCTTGAAGGCAAAATGCTGGAATGACACTTATTCGAACGAAAAGGCGCGAATATACGAAGAAAATGGCCAAATTCAAGAATCGAGCCACTCAGACTGCTGGAACTAAAGGGGACGGCGTCAGGTGTTATCTGCGACGCCGTCGCATCACTTTTGTGACGGCTCAGTAGCCAAATTGCTTATTTACAAGTGACGGTGTCAGGCTTTAAAAGAGTAGGTCTTCGCAACTCAGACGGCCTAGATTTGATCCAGACGGCGTCAGAGACTGAAGGGGACAGCGTCACAAGCATAAGGTGACGCCGTCGCAAGACTAACGTGGCCAAGACGAAACTCTAATAGCGGCGACCCGACGGCGTCACAAATTAAAAGGTGAAGCCATCGCGAATGTAATCTTATATATAGAATCCGAATTTTTTAGTTTTCAGTGTGTAGTCTTTTGGAGTAAAAACCTAAACCGAACCAAGGCTGTCTTGTACAGTATTTTAGGGTTCCAAACCCTATCTTACATCAAGATAAGTGTTTTACTTCATTAATTTAATTATGTCTTCAATTACTTGTGTGTATGCTTGCATGTTCTCAATGTCCGGCTAATTTACTTGTGTGTTTGCTTAGGGAATATGAAACTTAGTTATTGAATATTGATTGGTTGTCTCTTATCTTAATTGTTAATGATCTAGTAATGCGATAGGTCATCCGTTGTGTAGTTAATGCTTGATTAATCTTTGTGAACTTTAGCTTACAGTACCTAGAGTTGATGTAGGCTAAACCATCCAAAGAGTACCATAGAGTTAGAGTTTATAAATCCTAGATATTTTGTAGACGAGACCCTTTGGTAGTTTCAAAGAGTTAGGGATAAACGCATACCCTACGACCTTAGACACACAACGCGATTAAGAATAAGGACATGACAATTCAACCATCAATAGGAGATAATTAAGGAGTAATAAAACCTAAGTAAACACATCTTTAAACCATCATACGAGCACACAATAAGTAGACATAGACTACCCTCACCTTAGTTAATTAGATAATAAGATAGTAGAAGTAATCGGTAGAAATACCAACCCCTCAAATCTAAACCCCGAGATTCGTACCTTTCCATTTCCTAAAAATTATAAAAAGATAAAAAATAATCTTCCTCAACCCCAACCTTAGCGTAGTAACCTCTCACTAGCATTCCTATTCCCCTAGAAAACGATATCAATTCCTGTGGCTTACCCTAATACTACACTACAATGATTAGGTTCACTGCCTAGGGTGTTGAAAAACTTGCTCGACGAAAAGAAAGTTCCTTTGACCCCGAATGACGCGTGTAGCGTTATCAAGTTTTTGGCGCCGTTGCCGGGGAATAGAATAGCTAGTTAGGAGTCCACCTCGTTTAGGTTTCCTTGTTTGATTCCTATCAAGTTTTTGTTATGGCTTGTGCACACAAAACAGTGTACAACCCGTTCTTGTAATGAAAGGACCCTGTGGTACGCTTCAGTGCCACAATCCTTATAAAAGGAGCGAAAGCTTCTTACTTTTGAGTAAAACCTATCAAACCTTTCACTTTTCAAAGGTTTTGCTCAAAAGAACAAGTACTTCCCCTTATGATTTTCAAAACCTCAACCGTTTATATCACTTGTTGAGGGGGAGTATTTGACTTTTAAACTTTGTTCACAAATTGTTCACAGTGGTCATCTTCCCATAAAACTCAAAATGGTCATATTTATTGATTGGCTCCCATGCGGTCAGTTTTATTACACAAGTCAACCACTTGTGAATGGTCAATCGTAATAAAAGCCAGACAGCTTGAGAACGCAATGCAATTAAGTCCAGGAGAGTTTAGTGTTTCCCCAGGTCGTTAAGTCCCAACGAGCTGTGCGACTGAATAGCCAAACGTGTAGTGATCGGGTGATATTGAACAAGAAAGGGGTTATGATTGTACTATATGACAAAGGAAAAATGAAAGAAAATTGAAAAAGCTAAATTATATTAAATAAACGCTATCACTATTTTTAAAATTGGATTTTCCTGATTTTTCTTTTATAAATTTGAATTAAAAACTAATTTTAAACTTTAAATCTAAATTAAAATACTAAAAATTATGAAAATAAAGAGGAAAATTGTGAAACTATTTTTCAAAAAACTAAAATAACTAAAGAGAATTTTCAAAACTAATTTTGTATTTTTCTGATTATTATTCTAATTTCTATGATTTAAAAACTATTTAAAACTAATTAAATTGCTAAAAATTACAAATTTAACTAAGAAAAATCTGGAAAAATTATTTTTTTGCTTTTTATATTTATCTTAATCTATGAAAATTGAAAACTTATTTTTTTGAAGCTTTTCTGATTTAATTGGATTAAAGGCTAATTAAAAAGTCCTAAAAACTGTTTTAAATAAGGAAAAATAGCAAACCTATGCTAAAATAATGTTCTAAATCTAGGAAAATTGAGAAAACCTATGCTAGTGTGCTAGAAAATGCAACTGTAGTGAAACTGCTTATGAATAAGCACTTCAAAATAAGCTAAAAGCTGCTACAGTGTACCAAATTATCACAGCCCCTAAGTTTAGCTAAAACTACTTAAAACTAACCCATGTCAAATAGTCTAAGCCTCTAAAGTGCCAATTACACTGATTTGACTAGATTGATTTATAAAAATGAAAACAGCTTTATCTACCTACTTTAAGCTAATGCAACAGCTTATCTAATAAGCCAAAGTGAAAACCAGGAATGTAGACCTCAAGACCACCAGCCAGTGAGCCAATGATCCAAGTTTCAGCCTCTACCAAGCTGAATTGAGGCTTGTGCAAGGCTTGCAAGAAAGCTTGATTCACACTCAGTTAAACTGAGTGTGAACAGGGCAAAAGGTGGCTCATTGAGGAGCTTATTCAGAGCTTAAGAAAAATTCCAAAAATTCCCCAAAAATCATTTTTCAACACTACACCAGTTCAAGTTACTTAACCCAAACTTACAAAAGCTTTTGACCAGTGATGAACAAACTAAAAATGCACTTAGGTTGGTGAAAAACTGAGTTTTTCACTTTTGATTTTAAGACAGTTTTGCAAATGGTTGACCAAAATGAGATTCTGAGCTTATGAAATGGAATGTGAATGATGTTTTATGACTAAATGAACCTGACTTAAGCTAGATTTACTACTATTAATCCTATATGCAAAATGTGGACATCTAATTTCTACTTAACTGAGAATGAGAGCAGTTTAGGATGAATTTTGACTTTAATAGATTCTAAGTGCAAATAAATGACTTAAGTGACTCTAATATACCTAAGAGAGACTAATGCAATAACAACTGACCACTAATCCTTCCTCTAACTCAGACTTTTCCACTGATCCAAACAGTCCTTGATGAAACAATTTCACTAATTATCCTAGAGAATTCCTAACTACAGATCAAATCAGCAATCTATCTAAATTCTAGTAATCAAACAGCAACTAACTAATGATCTACTTCTGATTAATGAACTATAGCAAACAATAAAATAGAAGTACAGTAAATCAATTATGAGTTTGAACTGAAATAAGACTCACATGTAGCCCAGCTTATTTGCAGCTTAAACCAGAACCACAACTACACTAATTCATTCTAAATACACCCTAATCCAGCTCTGCATCAACCAGTTTCCATAACCAAATCCATATGAAGCACTTCAGTTGACTTTTGTTGACCAAATACCAAATTTGTTTGAACCTTAGTAATAAGCTTACTAAAAGCTATCAGTAGCCTAAGTAAGCCTATTTGAATTAGAAATAAGCCAATTGAAGCTTGAGTTTAAGAATATGTAAACTGAATTAATGAAAGAAAATTTAAAAACATGAAGCTTGAACCAAACTTTTTAATTGATACTGAATTGAGTTACAAGTGACTAAAAAGCTTAAATTCAATACATAGGAACTGAAGATTACAATTTAAGAAATTAATTAAGACATTAAAAATAAAAACGACATACATGAATATTTTAAAACTAAAAACTACTACTTGTCTCTCCTTCTCTTCTTCTATTTATACAACAAAATGTCTTCCACTTGTACTCTGAGCAATTCCCACTTCTCTTTGGAGCCATTGGATGAGTAGAGATGATTTTAGCCGTTGATGGCTTTATGGCGGGAAAACGTTTTTAGCCAGTGGGGAGGGATTGAGTGCTGGCAGGGGGAAGCATTTAATGATTCTTATTTTGTTAGGTGAGGTGGAGTGATAAGGGGTGGAGTGTGAGCTGGAGGTGAGGGGTGATGGGAGATGGTTGCAGAGCAGGTGGAGAAGGAGGAGTGTTGGAGGGAAAAGGGGGTTGACTTGGTGTTTGACCGGGTTTTTATATTAGACAGGGGGTTCACAAAGGGGGGGTCAAGGTTGTATTGGCAGGGGGTCAAGTGGCAAGGGTCAAGCTTTGGTTTGTTTATAGATAATACAAGGACCAAAATTGCAATTCACCAAACTTGAGGAACCAATTCTGCCATTTTCCAAAGTTAATCAAGAGGACCAATTTTGACAAGTTTCAATAGTACAAGGACCATTAAAGATATTTCAAAACTTCCAAGGACTATTTTTGCCAATTTTGAAACTTGAAGGACCAAACTTGTAAATTCTCAAAACTTTTGAAATTTTTCACCAAAGGACTAATTATGACAACTTATGATTTCAAAAGGACCTTTGGTGACTTTTCTTTTAAAATAAGTGCTCAGGGACTATTTCTGCCAATTTTGAAAGTCGGGGGACTGAAACTACCATTTATGCAAACTTAGCTCGATTTTCATCTGATTTTAAACATTTTGCATCTGAAACATATAAAATACAATTTTGGGATATTTTCAGTATTTTGATGCATTTCTGAGCGTTTTTAAATGTTTTACAGTTCAGATTTGACCAAAAATGATGAGTATTTACACACTCATCAATCCCCCACACTAAACTATTGCTAGTCCCTAGCAATCTTTTGAGAAAACTTAATGGATTTGAATCTCTTTACCAAAATCCATTACTTCTGGAGTAGCCAAATGTTTCAGTTCAAGTAAGAACCTTGGTACACTGATAACCAAATGATTTTGAGCAAATCACCAGCTTTCAACGGTTTTGATTTGTCTTTACCAGAAGCCGTTTGCTTCTGGACTAGCCAACTCTTAGATAAAATATCTTTGGTGAGTCGATTACCAATTATGGTTTTCCAACTGCCTTTACCACAAGCCATAAACTTGCGGGCTAGCCAACTCTTCACTAATTAAAGATATGTGAGCTGAATACCATACAATTTTGGGCAAATTGCAAGCCGTCAACGGATTTGAGATATATTTACCAAGAGCCGTTTGCTCCTGGATTAGCCAATCCTTTTGTTTATTAGACATGGCGGACTGATAACCATAAGCTGAGTAAGTGCAAAACACTTACTCCAAAAAAAAATTTGGCCAAAAATGGGGGAATTGGGTGGTATAATTATATGATAAAATTCGTGAGAATTCCCCCCCACACTAGAAATGAATATTGCCCTCAATATTCAAAGTACCGGCTGTTATGCCGAAACATAGAACGTAAAAGGGAAATACTACGGCCATTATTTGTGATTTTTTTTTTTTTTTTTTGAAACTTTATATACAACAGGGGGGCAACTCCCCCACACTAGGGTGGTAGAAAGTAGAAAGAAGTCAGAAATACGGGTGAAAACCCATATAGTGTGCTACTGTTTTTGATTCCCGAGTCGCTAGCTTGACTCGACCCCGCATTCATTGGTTCATGGGGAAGCAAAATGGAAGAAACAATCTCCATCGGACTTTCATTCAAGATGTTTGGACAAACATTTGAAGCACGTGAAAGTTCCACACCGATGAGATATATTCCCGGCTCAAGATAATGGTACATGGAAATGCCGGGATCAAAGATAATGTCTTCATCCCCGAAGGAGTGAAGAACAGGAGAAGTGACAGAATATATGAAGAAAAGAAAGAAAATCATGATAAAAATCATGACTAACTCTTCATCCTCAATAGGAGAATTCATAGTTTCATGAATCTCATCAGTTAAGCTTGCTTGATCAAGACATATTATGGGTGTGTCTAGATCAAAGTATAAATTATCATACTCCGGCGGAGATATGATATGAGTGAGTTCATCTGAGAACTCCTTGAAGGTGAATGAATCATATTCAGAATTGATATGAGTGGGTTCACTGGTGAACTCCTCCAATGTAAATGATTCATAATTGGGGAGAGAATTATGAGAATGAAAAGTGGTACTGCCACTAATCTTCTCTCCCATATTATCAAAACAGAAGGCTTTTATTTCTGGAATAGAATCATCGGAAAGAATGTCACTATCCTTAATGGGGATAGGAGATGAAATAGGCTTTTCATTAAAAGCCTCGATTCTAGAAATGAGAAGATTAACATTCAATAATGTTGCACGAAGTGCTTCATCTTTGATTTCAGTGTCAGTAACTTCATCATTCTCTTCTTCTAAGCTAACAAGCTCAGAAGGTAAATCTTCCACATAAACGATGTCTCCACAAGATAACGAATCATCATCATCAGAATCATAGAACATCTCAACATGATCTTTTGGGAAGACAAGAGGGGTAGGGATATCACACAAATGCTCGAGAATTCCCTGTGACTCTCTTGGGATTGGGACAAGGTTCTCAACACTAGACTTTATGAATTCGTCCGATTCCTTTTCAGGAACAGTGTCAAGATGCTCGTCCCCCAAAATAAGAGAGTGAGTGTGAATCTCGGGTGTGATAACAACAGACTGAGGGAGTTGAGAAATATTATCTTTGAAAGGATAAAAACTCTCCTCGTCATCATCATACATAGCTGCCTTAAGAAATTGGGAACGCCTTAGAGCTGCATGCTCTAAGACCAATAATTCTTCCCTAGAATTACGAGCCTCTCGTTCTTCGGCTAGCAATTCTCCCATGGTATTTTCACCACTCACTTGATTCTTAAAGTTTTGAATCATATTCAAAATCTTGGGAAATTTCTTGAGACAACGGCTCAGGTGGAGTTTGAACCGTATAGTGCTGTGGAGGTTGGAAATTGTCAAAACCGGAAGTATAGTAATTTTGATTCCACGGTTGACATTGAAGATTATCGTGAGGACCTCCACAATTCTCACAACAGTAAAACTGTTGAGTCTGGACTGGTGAATTATATGGATATTGGTCATAACCAAAGTTCTGAGCATCACCGGAAAACTGTTCATAGACAAACGTGTTTCTGGATTGACACTCAAATCCTTGGTGAGGACCTCCACAAAATTCACAGCAGTTATGTTGATTATATGAAGATAAGTCGGGCTGTGGTGGGTAATTGGAAAAGTTTGAGGGGTCGTTAAATGAGTTCGGATTAGGATCATAATCAAATGAATTCCTCGAACCACAAAACAAACAACTATCGTTACGAATATCATTACCACACTGTACACATGTACACCAGCGACATGGTGAACCAAAAAGAGGCTCACCACAACCGATACAAGGAATAAACGATTCCATTTGATAGTTATGAGAAGGAATCGGTTCATTCAAAGAATCAACAAAACCAACATGGTGATCCGAATGACTATCAAGTCTCGAAGAACATTTTGAAAAATCCGGAGGTGGGACAAGTGGTGTGCTCTGAGAGCTAGCAATTTCCACCACTTCCGTTATGGTCTCCGGTTCTGGTTTTTGAGAAACGTGAAGTTTAGGCAAGTCATTCTTGCTAGTCACCGGTCTAAATTCTGCATGATTGCTTTTAACCGTAAATTGTGAAAGTTTAGGATCAATTTTAGACGGCTTAGGAGCAATTGAGGGGTTAGATCTTTGGTTAACCGTAGGTTGGACGTATTTAGCACTTCCATTATCAGAGGGAAGTACCTGGTCCTTTGTCACCCCGGTTTCTCGTTCCATTTCCCTACGCAGAATTAATGGATCATCACGAACAACACGAATTCTTGACATTTGTGATAAAGTATGAAGTTTTTCAACTTCGTTCCAGAATTCGTCGTAGTCGAGAGATTCCATGAGAATAGAAGAAGTTAGAATCAAATGGATATAGGGTAAAGGGATAAAGAATCAAAAAGGGTAAGAGGGTAAAGATGAATATTTTTGGTATTTTTGAAAAACATGTTGTAAAAACAAAGAATGAAAATATTTTTGGGTTTTATGGTTTTATATATATGTAGAAACAAAAGAAAAATATTTTTGTGTTTTATATGTTTTAAGATGTTTTTGGATTTTGATTTTTATAAGAAAATATAAATATATATAGATGGATGGTATGAACAAAGAGTGAATATTCAAATCACTAATATGCTAAACGTAAGATTATTAGCACAGCTCCCCGGCAGCGGCGCCAAAATTTGATTGGCTCCCATGCGGTCAGTTTTATTACACAAGTCAACCACTTGTGAATGGTCAACCGTAATAAAAGCCAGACAGCTTGAGAACGCAATGCAATTAAGTCCAGGAGAGTTTAGTGTTTCCCCAGGTCGTTAAGTCACAATGAGCTGTGCGACAGAATAGCCAAACGTGTAGTGATCGGGTGATATTGAACAAGAAAGGGGTTATGATTGTACTATATGACAAAGGAAAAATAAAAGAAAATTGAAAAAGCTAAATTATATTAAATAAACGCTATCACTATTTTTAAAATTGGATTTACCTGATTTTTCTTTTATAAATTTGAATTAAAAACTAATTTTAAACTTTAAATCTAAATTAAAATACTAAAAATTATGAAAATAAAGAGGAAAATTGTGAAACTATTTTTCAAAAATCCAAAATAACTAAAGAGAATTTTCAAAACTAATTTTGTATTTTTCTGATTATTATTCTAATTTCTATGATTTAAAAACTATTTAAAACTAATTAAATTGCTAAAAATTACAAATTTAACTAAGAAAAATCTGGAAAAATTATTTTTTTGCTTTTTATATTTATCTTAATCTATGAAAATTGAAAACTTATTTTTTTGAAGCTTTTCTGATTTAATTGCAATAAAGGCTAATTAAAAAGTCCTAAAAACTGTTTTAAATAAGGAAAAATAGCAAACAGTACTGAAAAATTATGAAAAATTCAGGAAAATTCTAAAATAATGTTCTAAATCTAGGAAAATTGAGAAAACCTATGCTAGTGTGCTAGAAAATGCAACTGTAGTGAAACTGCTTATGAATAAGCACTTCAAAATAAGCTAAAAGCTGCTACAGTGTACCAAATTATCACAGCACCTAAGTTTAGCTAAAACTACTTAAAACTAACCTATGTCAAATAGTCTAAGCCTCTAAAGTGCCAATTACACTGATTTGACTAGATTGATTTATAAAAATGAAAACAGCTTTATCTACCTACTTTAAGCTAATGCAACAGCTTATCTAATAAGCCAAAGTGAAAACCAGGAATGTAGACCTCAAGACCACCAGCCAGTGAGCCAATGATCCAAGTTTCAGCCTCTACCAAGCTGAATTGAGGCTTGTGCAAGGCTTGCAAGAAAGCCTGATTCACACTCAGTTAAACTGAGTGTGAACAGGGCAAAAGGTGGCTCATTGAGGAGCTTATTCAGAGCTTAAGAAAAATTCCAAAAATTCCCCAAAAATCATTTTTCAACACTACACCAGTTCAAGTTACTTAACCCAAAGTTACAAAAGCTTTTGACCAGTGATGAACATACTAAAAATGCACTTAGGTTGGTGAAAAACTGAGTTTTTCACTTTTGATTTTAAGACGGTTTTGCAAATGGTTGACCAAAATGAGATTCTGAGCTTATGAAATGGAATGTGAATGATGTTTTATGACTAAATGAACCTGACTTAAGCTAGATTTACTACTATTAATCCTATATGCAAAATGTGGACATCTAATTTCTACTTAACTGAGAATGAGAGCAGTTTAGGATGAATTTTGACTTTAATAGATTCTAAGTGCAAATAAATGACTTAAGTGACTCTAATATACCTAAGAGAGACTAATGCAATAACAACTGACCACTAATCCTTCCTCTAACTCAGACTCTTCCACTAATCCAAACAGTCCTTGATGAAACAATTTCACTAATTATCCTAGAGAATTCCTAACTACAGATCAAATTAGCAATCTATCTAAATTCTAGTAATCAAACAACAACTAACTAATGATCTACTTCTGATTAATGAACTATAGCAAACAATAAAATAGAAGTACAGTAAATCAATTATGAGTTTGAACTGAAATAAGACTCACATGTAGCCCAGCTTATTTGCAGCTTAAACCAGAACCACAACTACACTAATTCATTCTAAATACACCCTAATCCAGCTCTGCATCAACCAGTTTCCATAACCAAATCCATATGAAGCACTTCAGTTGACTTTTGTTGACCAAATACCAAATTTGTTTGAACCTTAGTAATAAGCTTACTAAAAGCTATCAGTAGCTTAAGTAAGCCTATTTGAATTAGAAATAAGCCAATTGAAGCTTGAGTTTAAGAATATGTAAACTGAATTAATGAAAGAAAATTTAAAAACATGAAGCTTGAACCAAACTTTTTAATTGATACTGAATTGAGTTACAAGTGACTAAAAAGCTTAAATTCAATACATAGGAACTGAAGATTACAATTTAAGAAATTAATTAAGACATTAAAAATAAAAACGACATACATGAATATTTTAAAACTAAAAACTACTACTTGTCTCTCCTTCTCTTCTTCTATTTATACAACAAAATGTCTTCCACTTGTACTCTGAGCAATTCCCACTTCTCTTTGGAGCCATTGGATGAGTAGAGATGATTTTAGTCGTTGATGGCTTTTTGGCGGGAAAACGTTTTTAGCCAGTGGGGAGGGATTGAGTGCTGGCAGGGGGAAGCATTTAATTATTCTTGTTTTGTTAGGTGAGGTGGAGTGATAAGGGGTGGAGTGTGAGCTGGAGGTGAGGGGTGATGGGAGATGGTTGCAGAGCAGGTGGAGAAGGAGGAGTGTTGGAGGGAAAAAGGGGTTGACTTGGTGTTTGACCGGGTTGTTATATTAGACAGGGGGTTCACAAAGGGGGGGTCAAGGTTGTATTGGCAGGGGGTCAAGTGGCAAGGGTCAAGCTTTGGTTTGTTTATAGATAATACAAGGACCAAAATTGCAATTCACCAAACTTGAGGAACCAATTTTGCCATTTTCCAAAGTTAATCAAGAGGACCAATTTTGACAAGTTTCAATAGTACAAGGACCATTAAAGATATTTCAAAACTTCCAAGGACTATTTTTGCCAATTTTGAAACTTGAAGGACCAAACTTGTAAATTCTCAAAACTTTTGAAATTTTTCACCAAAGGACTAATTATGACAACTTATGATTTCAAAAGGACCTTTGGTGACTTTTCTTTTAAAATAAGTGCTCAGGGACTATTTCTGCCAATTTTGAAAGTCGGGGGACTGAAACTGCCATTTATGCAAACTTAGCTCGATTTTCATCTGATTTTAAACATTTTGCATCTGAAACATATAAAATACAATTTTGGGATATTTTCAGTATTTTGATGCATTTCTGAGCGTTTTTAAATGTTTTGCATTTCAGATTTGACCAAAAATGATGAGTATTTACACACTCATCAATCCCCTACACTAAACTATTGCTATTCCCTAGCAATCTTTTGAGAAAACTTAATGGATTTGAATCTCTTTACCAAAAGCCATTACTTCTGGAGTAGCCAAATGTTTCAGTTCAAGTAAGAACCTTGGTACACTGATAACCAAATGATTTTGAGCAAATCACCAGCTTTCAACGGTTTTGATTTGTCTTTACCAGAAGCCGTTTGCTTCTGGACTAGCCAACTCTTAGATAAAATATCTTTGGTGAGTCGATTACCAATTATGGTTTTCCAACTGCCTTTACCACAAGCCATAAACTTGCGGGCTAGCCAACTCTTCACTAATTAAAGATATGGTGAGCTGAATACCATACAATTTTGGGCAAATTGCAAGCCGTCAACGGATTTGAGATATCTTTACCAAGAGCCGTTTGCTCCTGGATTATCCAATCCTTTTGTTTATTAGACATGGCGGACTGATAACCATAAGCTGAGTAAGTGCAAAATACTTACTCCAAAAAAAAATTTGGCCAAAAATGGGGGAATTGGGTGGTATAATTATATGATAAAATTCGTGAGAATTCCCCCCCCCCCACACTAGAAATGAATATTGCCCTCAATATTCAAAGTACCGGCTGTTATGCCGAAACATAGAACGTAAAAGGGAAATACTACGGCCATTATTTGTGATTTTTTTTTTTTTTTTTTTTGAAACTTTATATACAACAGGGGGGGCAACTCCCCCACACTAGGGTGGTAGAAAGTAGAAAGAAGTCAGAAATACGGGTGAAAACCCATATAGTGTGCTACTGTTTTTGATTCCCGAGTCGCTAGCTTGACTCGACCCCGCATTCATTGGTTCATGGGGAAGCAAAATGGAAGAAACAATCTCCATCGGACTTTCATTCAAGATGTTTGGACAAACATTTGAAGCACGTGAAAGTTCCACACCGATGAGATATATTCCCGGCTCAAGATAATGGTACATGGAAATGCCGGGATCAAAGATAATGTCTTCATCCCCGAAGGAGTGAAGAACAGGAGAAGTGACAGAATATATGAAGAAAAGAAAGAAAATCATGATAAAAATCATGACTAACTCTTCATCCTCAATAGGAGAATTCATAGTTTCATGAATCTCATCAGTTAAGCTTGCTTGATCAAGACATATTATGGGTGTGTCTAGATCAAAGTATAAATTATCATACTCCGGCGGAGATATGATATGAGTGAGTTCATCTGAGAACTCCTTGAAGGTGAATGAATCATATTCAGAATTGATATGAGTGGGTTCACTGGTGAACTCCTCCAATGTAAATGATTCATAATTGGGGAGAGAATTATGAGAATGAAAAGTGGTACTGCCACTAATCTTCTCTCCCATATTATCAAAACAGAAGGCTTTTATTTCTGGAATAGAATCATCTGAAAGAATGTCACTATCCTTAATGGGGATAGGAGATGAAATAGGCTTTTCATTAAAAGCCTCGATTCTAGAAATGAGAAGATTAACATTCAATAATGTTGCACGAAGTGCTTCATCTTTGATTTCAGTGTCAGTAACTTCATCATTCTCTTCTTCTAAGCTAACAAGCTCAGAAGGTAAATCTTCCACATAAACGATGTCTCCACAAGATAACGAATCATCATCATCAGAATCGGAGAACATCTCAACATGATCTTTTGGGAAGACAAGAGGGGTAGGGATATCACACAAATGCTCGAGAATTCCCTGTGACTCTCTTGGGATTGGGACAAGGTTCTCAACACTAGACTTTATGAATTCGTCAGATTCCTTTTCAGGAACAGTGTCAAGATGCTCGTCCCCCATAATAAGAGTGTGAGTGTGAATCTCGGGTGTGATAACAACAGATTGAGGGAGTTGAGAAATATTATCTTTAAAAGGATAAAAACTCTCCTCGTCATCATCATACATAGCTGCCTTAAGAAATTGGGAACGCCTTAGAGCTGCATGCTCTAAGACCAATAATTCTTCCCTAGAATTACGAGCCTCTCGTTCTTCGGCTAGCAATTCTCCAATGGTCTTTTCACCACTCACTTGATTCTTAATGTTTTGAATCATATCATCAAGTGTTTTCATTGCGGTTTCAAAATCTTGGGAAATTTCTTGAGACAACGGCTCAGGTGGAGTTTGAACCGTATGGTGATGTGGAGGTTGGAAATTGTAAAAACCGGAAGTATAGTAATTTTGATTCCACGGTTGACATTGAAGATTATCGTGAGGACCTCCACAATTCTCACAACAGTAAAACTGTTGAGTCTGGACTGGTGAATTATATGGATATTGGTCATAACCAAAGTTCTGAGCATCACCGGAAAACTGTTCATAGACAAACGTGTTTCCGGATTGACACTCAAATCCTTGGTGAGGACCTCCACAAAATTCACAGCAGTTATGTTGATTATATGAAGATAAGTCGGGCTGTGGTGGGTAATTGGAAAAGTTTGATGGGTCGTTAAATGAGTTCGGATTAGGATCATAATCAAATGAATTCCTCGAACCACAAAACAAACAACTCCCGTTACGAATATCATTACCACACTGTACACACGTACACCAGCGACATGGTGAACCAAAAAGAGGCTCACCACAACCGACACAAGGAATAAACGATTCCATTTGAGAGTTATGAGAAGGAATCGGTTCATTCAAAGAATCAACAAAACCAACATGGTGATCCGAATGACTATCAAGTCTCGAAGAACATTTTGAAAAATCCGGAGGTGGGACAAGTGGTGTGCTCTGAGAGGTAGCAATTTCCACCACTTCCGTTATGGTCTTCGGTTCTGGTTTTTGAGAAACGTGAAGTTTAGGCAAGTCATTCTTGCTAGTCACCGGTCTAAATTCTGCATGATTGCTTTTAACCGTAAATTGTGAAAGTTTAGGATCAATTTTAGACGGCTTAGGAGCAATTGAGGGGTTAGATCTTTGGTTAACCGTAGGTTGGACGTATTTAGCACTTCCATTATCAGAGGGAAGTACCTGGTCCTTTGTCACCCCGGTTTCTCGTTCCATTTCCCTACGCAGAATTAATGGATCATCACGAACAACATGAATTCTTGACATTTGTGATAATGTATGAAGTTTTTCAACTTCGTTCCAGAATTCGTCGTAGTCGAGAGATTCCATGAGAATAGAAGAAGTTAGAATCAAATGGATATAGGGTAAAGGGATAAAGAATCAAAAAGGGTAAGAGGATAAAGATGAATATTTTTGGTATTTTTGAAAAACATGTTGTAAAAACAAAGAATGAAAATATTTTTGGGTTTTATGGTTTTATATATATGTAGAAACAAAAGAAAAATATTTTTGTGTTTTATATGTTTTAAGATGTTTTTGGATTTTGATTTTTATAAGAAAATATAAATATATATAGATGGATGGTATGAACAAAGAGTGAATATTCAAATCATTAATCTGCTAAACGTAAGATTATTAGCACAGCTCCCCGGCAGCGGCGCCAAAGTTTGATTGGCTCCCATGCGGTCAGTTTTATTACACAAGTCAACCACTTTTGAATGGTCAACCGTAATAAAAGCCAGACAGCTTGAGAACGCAATGCAATTAAGTCCAGGAGAGTTTAGTGTTTCCCCAGGTCGTTAAGTCCCAACGAGCTGTGCGACTGAATAGCCAAACGTGTAGTGATCGGGTGGTATTGAACAAGAAAGGGGTTATGATTGTACTATATGACAAAGGAAAAATGAAAGAAAATTGAAAAAGCTAAATTATATTAAATAAACGCTATCACTATTTTTAAAATTGGATTTTCCTGATTTTTCTTTTATAAATTTGAATTAAAAACTAATTTTAAACTTTAAATCTAAATTAAAATACTAAAAATTATGAAAATAAAGAGGAAAATTGTGAAACTATTTTTCAAAAATCCAAAATAACTAAAGAGAATTTTCAAAACTAATTTTGTATTTTTCTGATTATTATTCTAATTTCTATGATTTAAAAACTATTTAAAACTAATTAAATTGCTAAAAATTACAAATTTAACTAAGAAAAATCTGGAAAAATTATTTTTTTGCTTTTTATATTTATCTTAATCTATGAAAATTGAAAAATTATTTTTTTGAAGCTTTTCTGATTTAATTGCAATAAAGGCTAATTAAAAAGTCCTAAAAACTGTTTTAAATAAGGAAAAATAGCAAACAGTACTGAAAAAATATTAAAAATTCAGGAAAATTCTAAAATAATGTTCTAAATCTAGGAAAATTGAGAAAACCTATGCTAGTGTGCTAGAAAATGCAACTGTAGTGAAACTGCTTATGAATAAGCACTTCAAAATAAGCTAAAAGCTGCTACAGTGTACCAAATTATCACAGCACCTAAGTTTAGCTAAAACTACTTAAAACTAACCCATGTCAAATAGTCTAAGCCTCTAAAGTGCCAATTACACTGATTTGACTAGATTGATTTATAAAAATGAAAACAGCTTTATCTACCTACTTTAAGCTAATGCAACAGCTTATCTAATAAGCCAAAGTGAAAACCAGGAATGTAGACCTCAAGAACACCAGCCAGTGAGCCAATGATCCAAGTTTCAGCCTCTACCAAGCTGAATTGAGGCTTGTGCAAGGCTTGCAAGAAAGCCTGATTCACACTCAGTTAAACTGAGTGTGAACAGGGCAAAAGGTGGCTCATTGAGGAGCTTATTCAGAGCTTAAGAAAAATTCCAAAAATTCCCCAAAAATCATTTTTCAACACTACACCAGTTCAAGTTACTTAACCCAAACTTACAAAAGCTTTTGACCAGTGATGAACAAACTAAAAATGCACTTAGGTTGGTGAAAAACTGAGTTTTTCACTTTTGATTTTAAGACGGTTTTGCAAATGGTTGACCAAAATGAGATTCTGAGCTTATGAAATAGAATGTGAATGATGTTTTATGACTAAATGAACCTGACTTAAGCTAGATTTACTACTATTAATCCTATATGCAAAATGTGGACATCTAATTTCTACTTAACTGAGAATGAGAGCAGTTTAGGATGAATTTTGACTTTAATAGATTCTAAGTGCAAATAAATGACTTAAGTGACTCTAATATACCTAAAAGAGACTAATGCAATAACAACTGACCACTAATCCTTCCTCTAACTCAGACTTTTCCACTGATCCAAACAGTCCTTGATGAAACAATTTCACTAATTATCCTAGAGAATTCCTAACTACAGATCAAATCAGCAATCTATCTAAATTCTAGTAATCAAACAGCAACTAACTAATGATCTACTTCTGATTAATGAACTATAGCAAACAATAAAATAGAAGTACAGTAAATCAATTATGAGTTTGAACTGAAATAAGACTCACATGTAGCCCAGCTTATTTGCAGCTTAAACCAGAACCACAACTACACTAATTCATTCTAAATACACCCTAATCCAGCTCTGCATCAACCAGTTTCCATAACCAAATCCATATGAAGCACTTCCGTTAACTTTTGTTGACCAAATACCAAATTTGTTTGAACCTTAGTAATAAGCTTACTAAAAGCTATCAGTAGCTTAAGTAAGCCTATTTGAATTAGAAATAAGCCAATTGAAGCTTGAGTTTAAGAATATGTAAACTGAATTAATGAAAGAAAATTTAAAAACATGAAGCTTGAACCAAACTTTTTAATTGATACTGAATTGAGTTACAAGTGACTAAAAAGCTTAAATTCAATACATAGGAACTGAAGATTACAATTTAAGAAATTAATTAAGACATTAAAAATAAAAACGACATACATGAATATTTTAAAACTAAAAACTACTACTTGTCTCTCCTTCTCTTCTTCTATTTATACAACAAAATGTCTTCCACTTGTACTCTGAGCAATTCCCACTTCTCTTTGGAGCCATTGGATGAGTAGAGATGATTTTAGCCGTTGATGGCTTTTTGGCGGGAAAACGTTTTTAGCCAGTGGGGAGGGATTGAGTGCTGGCAGGGGGAAGCATTTAATGATTCTTGTTTTGTTAGGTGAGGTGGAGTGATAAGGGGTGGAGTGTGAGCTGGAGGTGAGGGGTGATGGGAGATGGTTGCAGAGCAGGTGGAGAAGGAGGAGTGTTGGAGGGAAAAGGAGGTTGACTTAGTGTTTGACCGGGTTGTTATGTTAGACAGGGGGTTCACAAAGGGGGGGTCAAGGTTGTATTGGCAGGGGGTCAAGTGGCAAGGGTCAAGCTTTGGTTTGTTTATAGATAATACAAGGACCAAAATTGCAATTCACCAAACTTGAGGAACCAATTCTGCCATTTTCCAAAGTTAATCAAGAGGACCAATTTTGACAAGTTTCAATAGTACAAGGACCATTAAAGATATTTCTAAACTTCCAAGGACTATTTTTGCCAATTTTGAAACTTGAAGGACCAAACTTGTAAATTCTCAAAACTTTTGAAATTTTTCACCAAAGGACTAATTATGACAACTTATGATTTCAAAAGGACCTTTGGTGACTTTTCTTTTAAAATAAGTGCTCATGGACTATTTCTGCCAATTTTGAAAGTCGGGGGACTGAAACTGCCATTTATGCAAACTTAGCTCGATTTTCATCTGATTTTAAACATTTTGCATCTGAAACATATAAAATACAATTTTGGGATATTTTCAGTATTTTGGTGCATTTCTGAGCGTTTTTAAATGTTTTGCAGTTCAGATTTGACCAAAAATGATGAGTATTTACACACTCATCATTTATTCTCAACATTTCTTCAAAAATACCATTTATATGTCATTTTTTAGGGGGAGAAAATTATGTTATAAGAAATATGTTGTGATACTGCTATTGAATCATCGTGTAAAAAGACTTCAACCCATGAATTGACGGGATCCGAACAGTCTTACATTGAAAAGATATGTCTTCCAGAGACTTATCCAAGTAAATTGTACCTATTCGAGAAGCTCTTGATAGACATGAACTTTGACGGGTTTGAAAACCTTTCGAGGTTTGTCCACACCTTCAAGGTAGTTATTAGAGCTAGTTGTCACCTAAAAGCTGACAATGTATCTCTTTCACTATGCAACGTAACCGTGTCCCTCGGGGAATTGTCTATCTTGAGTCGATCAATTCAAAAGTGCGAGCTCTTTCCTCACTGTGCAGATTTCTGTTAAAACTCTTAAGCACATGTGGAGGGGGAGTATTTATGAAAATCTAAAACTCTTGAAGTGTTCAAACATGTTTTTCATTCTAGACATGTGGCTAATCAAAATGCAGGTACACAAGAGTCTCCTACTGACAGTGCTGATATCATAAATGCTGATTCTGATAGTGAGATTGAGGATGATGAACATCCTATTATTGTACCTTCTTTCTCCCCTAATAATTTTTCATGTGACACTTCCAAAGTTACTACTGATGAGAGTGAAGATGAGTCCAACTATGCAGAGGACCTTGCTAGGCTTCAGAAGCAGGAGTATGCAGCTAATCTAGAAGCTGAGATGATTGCTGGGGAGGTTGCAAAAGAAGCAGTCAGTGGAAATCATATTTCTGCTGATAGTGATTCTGTTTCTCCTATGATCACCAAATCTGCTGAAGGTGATGCTGTTTCTACTCCCATTTCTACTAGAGTGTCCACAGACTTTGGGGAACCTTATACACGATTTCCAAGTCCTACAGATCTTGGTAATTATCAATCCAAAACTGGCATCTTCACCTCACCTTCATATGACAATGATTTTGAGCCAACTGTGACTAATCTTGATACTTCCATTGATGTCAACACCACTGCTACAAAAAGGATCAACATTACTCATCCACAGACAAATATTATTGGTGATCCTAATGCACCTGTTAGAACTAGAGGCACTGTAACAAGTTCTAAATAAGGTCAAGTAGCTTTTATCTCTTATGTCTCAAATCAGCAAAGGGATAATCACACAGACTATGAACATTGTCTGTTTGCTTGTTTTCTCTCTCAAGTGGAACCAACTAGTGTTACTCAAGCTCTTGAAGATTCAAGTTGGCTTGAAGCAATGCAAGAAGAGATGCAACAATTTCAAAATCAGCAAGTTTGGATCTTGGTACCACTACCTGATGGCAAGTATGCAATTGGGACCAAATGGATTCTGAAGAATAAGAGAGATACAAGGGGTGTTTTCATTAAAAACAAAGCAAGATTAGTGGCTCAGGGGTTCAGACAAGAGGAGGGGATTGATTATGATGAAGTATTTGCACCTGTTGCTAGAGTTGAGGCCATTCGTATTTTCTTGGCCTATGCATCTTACATGGGTTTCATGGTGTATCAAATGGATGTTAAAGGTGCATTTCTGTATGATGAAATAGAAGAGGAGGTTTATGTCACTCAACCTAAAGGATTTGAAGACCCAGATCATCCAAATTATGTTTACAAGGTAGTCAAAGCTCTCTATGGACTACATCAGGCACCAAGAGCATGGTATGCTAGGCTTTCATCATTTCTGTTGAAGCATGGCTATAGAAGAGGTGCCATTGATAAAACACTTTTCCTGAAGAAGAATTCCACAGACATCATTCTTGTGCAAGTTTATGTGGATGACATTATATTTGGCTCCACAAAAGAGGCTTGGTGCAGGGAGTTTGAGGAGCTGATGAAGGGAGAGTTTCAGATGAGTGCTATGGGGGAGCTTACTTTTTTTTTGGGTCTCCAAGTTCAGCAGAAACCTGATGGTATTTTTATCAGTCAGGACAAATATGTGAGGGACATCTTGAAGAAGTTTGGTATGGAAAGTGTCAGGACTGCCACAACACCTTATGAAGCTCCAAAATCTAAGAACAACATTGAACCAGATCTACCTGTGAATGTTCATTTATACAGATCTATGATTAGTTCCTTGATGTATCTAACAGCTTCTAGACCTGATATTACGTTTGCTGTGAGTGCTTGTTCTAGACATCAAGTCACTCCACTTGCTTCCCATCTGAATGCAGTTAAGAAGATCTTTAAGTATTTGAAAGGCCAACCCCATTTAGGCCTTTGGTACCCAAAAGAGTCTCCTTTTAAACTGGAAGCATATAGTGACAGTGATTATGCTGGTGCAAATCTGGATATGAGATCCGCAACTGGAGGTTGCCAATTCCTTGGAAAGAGATTGATTTCTTGGCAGTGCAAGAAACAAACTATTGTGGCTACCTCTTCTACTGAAGCAGAGTATGTTGCTGCTGCAAATTGCTGTGGACATGTTCTTTGGATACAAAATCAATTGTTGGATTATGGGTATAACTTCATGAACACAACAATTTTTATTGATAATCAAAGTACCATATGCATTGTTAAAAATACAGTTTTTCACAGTAGAACTAAGCATATTGAAATCAGGCACCACTTTATAAGAGATGCATATGAAAAACATTTGATAAAAGTGGTTAAAATTCACACTGATGATAATGTGGCAGATTTGTTAACTAAGGCTTTTGATGGACCAAGGTTTCAACACCTTGTGGTCCATATTGGAATGCTTAACCCTTAACTGCAAAGTTTAAGGGGAGGCATAGGCCTCAGGGGAGGCATATGCCTCAGGGGAGGATTTATGTTGTAAACTTTGTATATTAGTTTATATATTTGCTATCACTAACCAGCTAATATTTTGTGAGTTTTGTTTGGTGTGGTTTGTGTGTTTTTCTGTATATGTTTTGCAGATTGCATATTTTAGATCAAGTTCATTGAGTTTGGTTCATTGGAAGAATGGTCAAGTAAGCTAGAAGAGACAGACCACCAACTGCAGCTCAGAAGAAAGCATATATGAGAACTATAGTGCTTTATCAGAGTTCTACTATTTTTAATTCTGGTTTGAAAAAGAAACAAGTCTGGGCTTTACCTGATGATGATTTGCAGAGAATGTATCAAAGGATTATGAAGCAGACTTCACCACCTTCTAAAAAGAGAAGTGCTGATAATTCAGATGTTTCAAAGGCAAAGAGACCTAAGACAGTTGAGATTGTAGATAATTTTGATGATGTTACACCAAGGATGGATTCTCCTGTTATTAATCCTGAAGCATCTACTGAAGCTATATCTTCAGTTGAAAGGGTTCAATTTGCTGAACTACAAACTATTTCTTCTACAGCATTGCCTAGTGTTGCACCAATTGATCTAGAAGGAGATGATATGGGTAAGAAAGCTGAAAGAGCAGCTGCTAAAGCTAAGAAGGCTAGAGTAATACTTGAGAGAATGTATGAATTGAGAGGTATTGTTCAAGTTAAGTCTACTTCTACTTCTTCCACTCATGCTAAAGATGTTCCTGAAGCATCTGAGGATGTACCATCTATGGAGATTTATATACCTGGTTGAAGGATGAAAAGAATGTCTAAAAGAAGTCATACTACTTTAAGGCGATCTGTGAGATCAAATGGGACATACACGTCTAGGATTCATAAGTCTCTTAGAGGAAGTTCTTTGGATCTAAAAGCTGCTGATTCAACTTTTATTCAAGAAGGATCTGTTGCTGTTTTTCCTGAAGGATCTCATGATGTGTTGATTAATTGGACCTTCACTGATGGGGAGCTTAACACTATTTATCGTCTGGATAATTCTATTATGAAGTTCAACTTCTTGAAGAAAATATTTCATCTGGTGGATAGGCAAGATTTGAATACTCTGTATGGTCTTGTTACTAAGCATTATGCTATTCATTCACCACAGGGTTCTAGTTTATTTTTGTTGGGTGATCTTCAAGTGCTGTTTGATTCTCAATCTCCAAATGGTAAAGGGTATCATATTTGGAAGAATTCACATAAGTGGAAGGTTGAGACTTGGAGATTTTATCCTTTGTCGTGTGTGCATGTGGTGGAGACAACGGGTGGAATTACTGTGTGTATGTTTGCTGATAAGACTTATCCATTATCTATAAGGCTGATGGAAAGAATGCTTAGACAGAAGTTGGAAGTTCCTCCAGATCCAGTTGGTAATGATAAGTTGCATGCTGAACAATGTGTTGGAATCATTAAGACTCAGCTTCTGCAACATAAAGCATCATCTTGATTATGGTATTGTGTATGGTTTGTAATATTTGTTTTCTTTGTTTCTTTGTTTGTTTCTTAAAAAAAAAATGTTTGTATATTTTTGGTTTGTCTAACTTTTATTGCAGGTTTGTTGTATATTATTGCTGGTTATTGACTCACCAGATGTGCATTATGTATATCAAAGAGTTAGCTAGTCCAAAGGGTACAGCTTTGGTAAAGACACATCAAATCTATTGATCGCTGTAATGGTTTGCTCAAAATCATAGGGTCTGCAATCACCCATGCTTAATTGCTGAGGGTTGTATGGTCATCAATTCACCACGTTTAATTCCTTTTTGGAATCCAAGAATTGACTAGCCCACTTGTATATGGCTTGTGGTAAAGACATTGGAATACCATATTTGGTAATCAGTTCACCAATTCTAAGAATTGACTAGTCCTGAGCAAACGGCTACAGGTAAAGACATTTCAAATCCGTTCATGGTTGCTGATTTGCTAATAAATCAGATGGTTATCAGTGTACCATGGTTTTCGAACTTAAACATTTGGTTACTCCAGTAGTGATGGCTATTGGTAAAGAGACATCAAATCCATTATTTTCAATGATTCACCTCTCACAGGAGTTAACACACCTGGATGTGATGAGAATAGTATGAAACTAATATGTTTTGATGTACATTATGTCATTTGTTGCTGCAAAGACTTGGAGCTTTAAAGATTTGTCATCATCGAGGTGTCATTGTTTTGTTTCTTTGTTGCTGATGTTCGAGTACAATCCTCTGAAGCGTTGAAGATTATCAAGAAACTGGAACTTAACCAAGTCAAATTCCAGTTTAGGGGAGGATTGTTGGGAATTCTACTAAGTTATAATTCTGTTGATGTTACTACCGAAGGATTCTGCTGAAGTTTAATGTTTCTGCTGAAGAAGAGAATCTGCTGAAGTAGTATAATGCGTAGATAGTTTCTGCGGAAATAGTTATTCCGTGTTTTCTATTGTTAGTTAGGATATGCATGAGCTTTATTAGGAAGTGATTATGTATATCTTATTTAGTTTTATGTTTATACATTTCTTAGGAAGCAAGTTAGGGTTCCTTGTCTATAAAAGGAACATAATAGTATGAATGAGGTAAGGAGTTCAAAAAAAAGTTTTAGTAATATAAAGATCCATAGAGGATCAACGTGTTCTTAGTTATTTGTATTTGTGCTTATATTTGATTTCCGCTAAAGAATATAAGTCGTAGAGATTGTTTATTAGTTTGTTTGTGATTACATAAGCAATACTAACGATCTACGAGTGCTCAAGATCTATCAAGGTCTAACGTTTCAACAAGCGCTTTGAGAGATTTTCATGAAAAATGGTTTTATGGCAATGGAGTTATAAGGTGATTAAGGTTAGGAATAACCGTCCTATGATCCGCCAGAGCCGGAGGGATCTACCCAAGGACAATACCAATAGTTTGAATTAGAAGTCATTAGGTATGATTATAAAAAGGAGAAAATGAGAATCGGAGAAAGAAGGGGTTGAAGAATTAAAAAGAAATGCAAAGAAAAGGGTGAAAAGAAATAGCCCTCCAAACTATTCAACTTAGGGCAGAAACCGGGTTCAATTCATATGCTACTGGTTGTCACTTAGTGACGCTGGTATTGAAGATTAAAAGTCGTCATGAACCCAGTGACGCATGCACTAAACCTTCTTAGCCACTCAAGTTTCTCTCAAAAGAAGCTTGTTTCATTCTCACAGGGAACCCTACATAATCTATTGGCCTTCTCTTAGAGATAGCTGGTATTGAAGAAGGAGACCCTCTCCCTAGTCTCCGCTCGGGAAAACCAAAACGCACTATTGAGTCTAGAGCCACGAGATTCATCAAAAGATCTCTTAGGTACACTTGACATTTCATCACTTGTTGTTCAACAATAATAACATCAGTGGTACATTATCGAGTCCTTCACAAATCTTAGCAATCTGTCGAGAACATTTATGAGAGGTTCACAATTGTGATCCTCAGTGATTAAATGGAAACTCCTGCCAGGGTCAACATCAAACATCCCTGACAGCAGGTCACTTCGGTAACTCCCCGTGGATTACGCTTAGTGTGTCTAAAACGGTCTACAGTCATGTGACAACTCGTATTTTCAGGTCATACTTCAAAACATTATTCATGCTTCATCATTTATCGTTTATTGTAAACTGGGTTTACGAGCATCAAATTCACGTAACCGTAATGGTTTAGCTGTGAATTCATGATCATATCATCGAGGACATTTCATATAGACTAAGTTTAGTCTACATTTCATTAACATCATTGTCATCATATTAATTCATGCATGGTTTTGCATTTTTCATTAAACGTATAATTTTCATATTAAATAAACGTTATCGCGTATCTAATTATTTTGAACAATTGATCCGTTACTTCCAAAAATTATCCTGATATATTTTTATACTCATATTAAGTTATAAAAATAATATTATGAGTTTACCCAGTGTTTTAAATTTATTTTGTATATAAATTGTTATATTTATATAATTATGACGGTTTTCTTAAATTCGACACGATTATTATTATTTCACTCAAATTTTGCAAGAAATGTATTTTTATAATTTTTATGACCTAAATATATTTTATCTTGACCCATGAAAATTTATTTTTATCCAACGCTACCCTAAATATTCAAAAGTGACTACAATTTATCACTTACTACACTTAACCTCACAAATCTTACACTAATACAAAATAAAAATAAAAAAAGTATGAAAGTGTATGACTATCCTCCCTTGTCGACAAGGGAGGGATGAGTCACCAAAAATACTTACAAATATCTCTAGTAATTTGTATTATACTATTAAACTCAATTCATATCCTTTCATTTCACAAAACTAGATCAAACTCTTCTCTCTTTTCTTTCTAAAAATTCGGCAGCCAAGGACCAAGGTGGAGGATCATCTCAAGTTTTCAAGACAAGGTTTTATAAACACTAGTATCACTTGTTGTATAGGTTTTGCAATAAAAACCTCAAGTGATTAGGAAAAACCCATTGTCCTTAAACCTCATCATATTTCTTGTAAGCATTCATATTCATGTTATTATTTCACATTCATTTTTATGGTCATATCATTTTATTTGAGAAACATGCAAGTTATGTGATGTTTATACCACTTTTTAAGGTTTTTAATGTTTTTAAGTGTTAAATATATAATCCATCCTATAAATTACTCCTTGTTATATATTAGTTTTGGTGATGTCTAGGAACCCATGACACCCTAAGAAGGGGTATGGTAGGATTAGAATAGTTTCGGAGTTGTTTTGAATGGGTTAGAATACGTTTGGCGCGAGAAAAACTCATTTCGACACGTTTTGAAAAGGGGTCTGTCCTTATTTTGAAATTCTGGAAAATCCGACAGTAGGTAAAAAATTTTGGCCTAGATATTTAGAAAATATACTTTAAAATGAAACCGTGGCCGCTTGAACGGATTAAAACGGAGTTATAACGAAGAAGTTATGAATTTTTCAATTTGGCGACGAAAAATATAAATTTCTGGAAATTTCAGCAAACATTATTTATTTTGTACGAGTCAAAATGAGGCTTAGGCGTTATAAAATGTGTCGATTTTATCAAAAATATATAAGTTTACTTGATATGAAGCTAAGACAAATAATTTGGAGAACAAACCATTTTGGAGAACAAATAATTTGGAGAACAAACCATTTTGGAGAACAAATAATTTGGAGAACAAACCATTTTGGAGAACAAATATTTTGGAGAACAAATTTGGAGAACTAATCTGGAGTACTTTTTATAACGTGATGTCTTCTAGTAAAAGAAGATTCGCCAAGCATATTTTCTAAAATGTCCAACCGTTTATCGAGCGGAGTTGTAACGAATGAAATATAGTCACTTAAACTTTGCCGAAAACCACTCTTAAACTATATTATGGACACAAGTACTATACTTAACCTCTAATTTTCTTTATGTACGAGACCTCTAGGACGAAAACTTAAATGCTAAAACTTTGAGATTATCATACGAGCCTCCCAAAACCGTTGAGTTTGTTTCCTAACGCTCGACGTGCACCATTTTACGACTAGCTTTTAGAGGCCGTTTTAGTCACTTTCATGAAATTTTCAATGACATTATTTTACGACGAAAAATTATAATTTCATAATAAATCATTAAGTAACTATTGTAGGATGTCATTTTGACGTGAATACATGTGAAGTAATTTAAAAATGGTCAAGACGTTAAAAGATTATATTTTCGACGAGAAGTATTGTTTTCAAAAATTCATAAGTGGTATAAATATCATCTGAATTGCATGCATAACATTACATCATGACTTATTACATATCATATCATTCATAATAGGTCAGTTTTGAGATTCACGCTACATTTCAGTGTATCCACTTTTGCCATTACATCATCATTATCATTGCAACAGGTGAGTTTTCATAGCCCCGATTTATTCAAGTTTTTACTTATTTCAAACCTACGGGGGAGAATACATTGCACATCATTTTTACTACGATGCCAAGTATATTCAAATTCATTACATTGCTTAAGTTACCTCATTGCCAGTTAAATGTCCCCATTTCATAATCATGAACCGTTAATTTCATAGAAGCGAGGGTGAGTGGATAGATCTATCGAGGGTGACACCTCCATCCGGGTTGGCGGATTCCAACCGGACGGATGCATTTCACTTCATTATCATTATTGAGTTGTTTGGCAAAACACTCTGTTGGGGCGAACATCAGTCAAGCTTCGGTACCACGTGCTTAAGCAATTGTATCATTTTGTGGCGACATTGTCATACATAATTTATACTTGTGGTAGTCGTATTAAACATTTACATAAACTCTATGAACTCACTCAACCATTGTGTTGACACTTTTAGCAATGTATTTTCAGGTAACTAAGGCATTCACTTCATGGCATGCATGTGGACATAGCATAGAGTCGCGGTGACGACGCGTCTCACATGGGATTTATACATTTTAAAAACATCGTTTGACTTGTACTAAACTTACTTTCCGCACATAGTAACTTTCATTTGGGACCTATACTTTGTAACTCTGATTATTTTATTAAATCAAACGATGTATTTTCCAAACGACACTTTAGGTCGTTCAATATAACTGTGATTGTGATGCTATGACAGTCAATCCCCAGGAATTCCATTCCGCTGCAAAACAGGTAATTTGGGGGTGTGACAGATTGGCATCAGAGCTTCAGTTATAGAGAACTAGGCTGCATCATTGACCCTAGACTATAACTACATCATCATAGCATCTCATCATTTCATCATAAGTGCATGTTCACTTTACATGCGGTTTATACGTACATTTTTCGAGTTATTTACTTTCATTTCAAAACGATTGTCACATGGATGCCTTCAAATACCCATTCCATTATCCTTTCTTCATACTCTAATGTGGAGAATGCTTTGTCATTCCCTATCGTAATTTTTAATATCAGCTGATTCATCACCGATAACGTCGAATGCCGAGATAAACCTTTAAGTAGGGCGAAGTCACTCTCACTTCTTTGTTTCACCACTAACATGTCGAATTACACGTTATTCACACATTAAGTCACTAAACTATCATACATTTGAAGCATTTACGACATCTCATAACCCATCTTTTTGGAATCCATCATTCATTTTTGAAAGATAACCTTAAATTTATTATCCCATATCACATCCCTTTAGAGCGTTTATTTTTTTTATCATAGGACCTTGCTACGTCTTATTTTTCCTCTTATTTTGAAGAAGTTATGGCGCCGAAGAAAGCCACACCTGAATTGACTCAAGCTGCTATGCAGAAATATGTGAATGATAGCATAGCCGATGCACTAAGGACCGAGAGAGCATCGGTGGCGGCTGCTGCTGCGGCTGCGGCAACTGCCGAGGCTGCTAGACTTGCTGCTGCTGCAGGTAATGCAGGAGGGTCCGGGGTTAGAAGTTGTTCGTATAAGGATTTCAAAAGTGGAGATCCCACTAAGTTCAAGGGTACTGAAGAGGCAACTGCCATGGTTAGATGGTTCGAGAAAATGGAATCCGTGTTTTTGTTATGTAATTTCCCGGAGGATAGCAAGGTTAAGTTTGCTACGAGTACACTACTGGATGGGGCAATGTCGTGGTGGAATTCATATGCTCAGCCGATGGGAATGGAAAATGCGTACAGGATCACCTGGGTGCAATTAAAGAGTTTGCTAACAAGGAAGTATTGTCCGCGTACGGAGGTGAAAAAGTTGGAGACCGAATTCTAAGAGTTGGTAACTATTGGGTATGATATTGATGCTTACGTTCGGAGGTTCCAAGAATTAGCAGCGTTATGCCCATCTATGGTTTCGGATAACGAGAAGCTACTGGAGGCTTTCATCGGGGGACTTCCCGAAGTTATTCAAGGAGATGTGATTTCATTTTATCCACAAACGATTGAGGAGTCCATTCGAGTGTCGCAAAAGCTCATGGCTCAGGTAGTAAAGAGAGGCAAAATCGCAAACATCAACCGAAACAACAACAATACCAACAACCACATCAACTACAACAATAACCAAAACAACAACAACAACGACGATAACCAAATCAACAACAACAAAAGGAAATGGGAAAACGACCAAGGAGGTTATAACAACAACAACCAAAACCGTAACACTAACCATCATCAACAACAAAATAGAAGGCAAGAAGCTGGAATGGTTTATGTCGTTGCACCAATGGAAGGCAGAGGTTATGCTGGAACACACCCACTATGTAATCGATGTAATTTTCATCACTCGGTTCCTTGCCCTGCCAAGTGCCACAAATGCCAAAAACCGGGACATCTAGCCAGAGATTGTAAAGGTAAAGCCGTAGTCACATGCTTCGGATGTGGGAAACAAGGACACTATCGGAACCAATGTCCCCAAAACGAAGGTCAACAAGTTGAAGGAGCTCATGGGAATGCATACATGTTAGAAGGAGGTGAAGCTCAACAGAATTTCAACAACGCGGAAGACTGAAGAAGTTCGGAAACTAACAGTCTTATTTTTCTTTATGTACTATGTCGTACTAAGTTTATGTCTCCCATCGTATCCGAATTTTTATAACTTAAGATGTCTTACTGTTTGATAAACCACTCGTTGTAAAATATTCTCATCTATCGTACTTTATTTTCTTTTTGATTTGTTATAACTTACGAGAATTTTACTTCCTTTTTCTTTAACGACCAGTTTAACGACACGGTTTAAATCTTTGTAAACATTGAGAGTTATAACAACTAAACCGAACGTCACATTATCGTTCCTTAATTATACATAGCCTAGCTAACTATGTCTAATTCTGGAGGGATCATGTTATGTTGGGAGCAGTTATTTATAAATCTTAGTGCAAGCAAAATTATCACATATTCCAAAGTCAAAGTGTTACTCATGGGAGATTCATCCAATATTTTCTCTACTATGATGTTTTGTACGCTCTCAATCATCGATAACCATAACGACACTTCCTCATGTCTTCTCTCCTCGATATTAATCACAAACTCAAAAATTCAATAGACTAACACGAACTGAATTCAGGGACTGAATTCCTTTTTGGTTGGGCGAATGTGACAACTAGTATTTTCAGGTCATACTTCAAAACATTATTCATGCTTCATCATTTATCGTTTATTGTAAACTGGGTTTACGAGCATCAAATTCACGTAACCGTAATGGTTTAGCTGTGAATTCATGATCATATCATCGAGGACATTTCATATAGACTAAGTTTAGTCTACATTTCATTAACATCATTGTCATCATATTAATTCATGCATGGTTTTGCATTTTTCATTAAACGTATAATTTTCATATTAAATAAACATTATCGCGTATCTAATTATTTTGAACAATTGATCCGTTACTTCCAAAAATTATCCTGATATATTTTTATACTCATATTAAGTTATAAAAATAATATTATGAGTTTACCCAGTGTTTTAAATTTATTTTGTATATAAATTGTTATATTTATATAATTACGACGGTTTTCTTAAATTCGACACGATTATTATTATTTCACTCAAATTTTGCAAGAAATGTATTTTTATAATTTTTATGACCTAAATATATTTTATCTTGACCCATGAAAATTTATTTTTATCCAACGCTACCCTAAATATTCAAAACTGACTACAATTTATCACTTAACTACACTTAACCTCACAAATCTTACACTAATACAAAATAAAAAAAAAAAAAAAAAAAAAGTATGAAAGTGTATGACTATCCTCCCTTGTCGACAAGGGAGGGATGAGTCACCAAAAATACTTACAAATATCTCTAGTAATTTGTATTATACTATTAAACTCAATTCATATCCTTTCATTTCACAAAACTAGATCAAACTCTTCTCTCTTTTCTTTCTAAAAATTCGGCAGCCGAGGACCAAGGTGGAGGATCATCTCAAGTTTTCAAGACAAGGTTTTATAAACACTAGTATCACTTGTTGTATAGGTTTTGCAATAAAAACTTCAAGTGATTAGGAAAAACTCATTGTCCTTAAACCTCATCATATTTCTTGTAAGCATTCATATTCATGTTATTATTTCACATTCATTTTTATGGTCATATCATTTTATTTGAGAAACATGCAAGTTATGTGATGTTTATACCACTTTTTAAGGTTTTTAATGTTTTTAAGTGTTAAATATATAATCCATCCTATAAATTACTCCTTGTTATATATTAGTTTTGGTGATGTCTAGGAACCCATGACACCCTAAGAAGGTGTATGGTAGGATTAGAATAGTTTCGGAGTTGTTTTGAATGGGTTAGAATAGGTTTGGCGCGAGAAAAACTCATTTCGACACGTTTTGAAAAGGGGTCTGTCCTTATTTTGAAATTCTGGAAAATCCGACAGTAGGTAAAAAATTTTGGCCTAGATATTTAGAAAATATACTTTAAAACGAAACCGTGGCCGCTTGAACGGATTAAAACGGAGTTATAACGAAGAAGTTATGAATTTTTCAATTTGGCGACGAAAAATATAAATTTCTGGAAATTTCAGCAAACATTATTTATTTTGTACGAGTCAAAATGAGGCTTAGGCGTTATAAAATGTGTCGATTTTATCAAAAATATATAAGTTTACTTGATATGAAGCTAAGACAAATAATTTGGAGAACAAACCATTTTGGAGAACAAATAATTTGGAGAACAAACCATTTTGGAGAACAAATAATTTGGAGAACAAACCATTTTGGAGAACAAATAATTTGGAGAACAAACCATTTTGGAGAACAAATAATTTGGAGAACAAACCATTTTGGAGAACAAATAATTTGGAGAAACATCTGAAAACACTCATCATTTTTGTACCAATTAAACTGCAAAAACATCTGAAAACACTCAGAAATGCATCAAAATGATAAAAATATCACAAATAAGTGTTTTATGTGTTTTAAATGCAAAAATATCAAAATTTGGTGAAAAACGTATCAAGTTTGCATAATTGGCAGTTTTAGTCCCCCAATTTTCAAAAGTTGTCAAAAACAGTCCCTGGTAAAACAAAATAAAGAAAAATGTTATTCAAGGTCCCTGAAATATTCTAAGTTGTCAAAAATGGTCCTTGAATAAATCTTTTGTTAAATGGCAGAAAAGGTCCTTCAACTTTCAAAAATGTCAAGTTTGGTCCTTGGAAATTTGAAAATTTCAAAACTAGTCCTCGTACTATGGAATCTTGTCAATTTTGATCCCTTGTGTGAACTTTGGAAAATGGCAGAAATGGTCCTTCAAGATTTCAGAATTGCAAATAAGCCCTTGTCATTAATAAGCCTTGGCCTTGTCAAAACCTGTTTTTGGACCCCTGCCATATCTATTCTGACCCCCAGCCAATAACCTTTTTTACCCCTTCCAATATGCCTGGTCAACACCCCAGTCAAACACCCTCCTTCCCTCCTTTCACTGTCCACCTTCTTCCCCATCCACTTGCCCTGCAACACCTCACCTGTTCCTCTCCCATCACCTTATCACCTTATTCCTCACCCCTCATCATCACCCCTACACTCCACCCCCCCCCCTAGCTGCAAATTCAGAGCCCTACAGTCAAATTATGCTTTTCCCGCCAAAACCAAATGAATGGCCAAAATCCACAAAACTTATCCATTGGCTCACAAAAGTGGTGGGATGTGCTCAGAAGGACACGTGGAAGCTTTGTGAGTATAAAAGAGAGAAGAGGAAGCAAGAGATGGCAAGTAGTTAGTTTTAAAAGTTTTTTGTATGTCGTTTTTTATGTGTATGTTTTAATTAAACTCTAAGATGTAATCTCTTTGTTTCTATGCATCAAACAAAAGTTGCTTTATAGTTGTAATCCAGTTTTAAATATCAATTCAAGGTTTTAATTTCATTTCATGTTTCCAAGTCCATTGTTGCAAAATTAAGTTTCAAATTCCTATGTTTAAGATTCAAACAGCTTATTTTTAAGCTCAAACAAGTTTATTCAAGCTTATCATAGCTTTTGATAAGCTTGTAACTCAGTTTCAAGTAATTCTCATGGTTGGTCAACAAAAGTCAAACTTGGTGCAATTTTGGTTCAAGCATCTTTGAAATGGATAATGGTTGATGCAGTGCTTGATTTGGATTGGGTTTGATATGGAATAGTGTAGTTTTGGGTTCTATATTGGCTACATCTTTGCTGGACACTTGTGAGTGGTATTTTTATTTTCAATTTTTTTACTCAGTTGCAGTTTGTGTTTGTGTTTGAACCAGTGAACATTAAACATCTTAAACCTGTTCATTAGTATAATTAGGATAACTAGACTAAAAATCAGTGTTAGCTTAAGCATATTTCAGTAGTTATCTTAGTTTACAAAGCAAAATCTGTCTCTAAAGAGTGTTTGGAACAGTGGGTTTTATTGGATCTTAAGCTTTTGTTTGTGCTTGATATGTGTCTACTTAGTCTCATTTAAGTTCATTTGAACCATATCTGTCATCAAACTGTGTCTGCACACCTGAAAAGTCAAAATTTCTCTTTAACTGTCTTAATATCTTATCTGTGGAATTTTGTTAAGTCAAAGGGTTGTTTTGTGTTTAGATTACATAGAAATAGCTTGCATCAGGTTTAATTCACCTTAAAACATCAATTTCAGTTCCATAGATTGAATCAAAACTCAATAAAGTCAACATCTCAATTCTGTCATAAGTCAAAAATGTTAAGAATCTCATTTTGTGCCCAACTAGAGAGATTTTTCATTGCTTCATTTCTAGGTCAAATCCAGTGAAACTTAGGGTTTATAAACTTATATTGGTCTAGTTCCTTATTATGATTTTTATAGAATTTTATAAATTTTGTATAAGTCTCAAATTGGCTTGTCAAGTTGGGCTTGTTTGCCCTGTGCACTGACTCAGTTAACACTGAGTCTGCACAGGGTTTGTGCAGCCCTTGCACAGAGCTCATTTGAGCTTCCCATGGTCTGGTTTTTGGTTTATAAACACCTAGCCAGGTCTTCTTTAGGTCCCCACTTTTTGTTTTGAAATTCAGCTTATTGGATAGCTTATCTTTTAACTGCAAAATAGGCCTCAAAACCTGTTTTTGCACTCAAGCTCATTTCATCAAATCTGTTCAATCAAGCTTAATAGAGGTTAAGGATAGTTTTAGCTAGTTGCTTTTGAGTCCTTTTAGCCTTTTAGAGCTTCTGTATCATTTTGGTGCTCAGTTGTAGCTTGTGGCTTATTCCAAGTGCTTATTCTTAAGTACTTATCTTTGCAGCCTCAATTTCCTTAACACAAGCCTCTGATTTTATATTTTTCCTAGATTCTAAATATTATTTTAGGCTTTTCCTGAATTTTTCACATTTTTCTAGGTCAGTTTACTATTTTTCCTTAATTAAAACAGTTTTTAAGTCATTTTAATTAGCTTTTAATACAATTAAATCAGAAAAGTTTCAAAAAATTAATTTTTCATTTTTCTTAAGTTAAGATAAATATAAAAAGTCAAAAAAATATTTTTCCAGATTTTTCTTAGTTAAATTTGTAATTTTTAGTAATTTAAGTAGTTTTAAATAGTTTATAATTCATAGAAAATAGAAAAATAATCAGAAAAATATAAAAATAGTTTTGAAAATTCTCTTTTGTTATTTTAGATTTTTCCAAGTCAAAATTTTATTTTTCTAGCTTTATTTCATATTTTCTTGTAATTTAGGTTATTATTAAATAGTTAAAAAATAGTTTTTAATTAATAATAATTAATTAAATAGTTATAAAAATAATTTTCTTTTTCTAAAAATTTTCTTTTATCATTAGGTTTGTAAAAATATCATTTTCATATTTTTAGGATTAATATTGTTCCAGTTTCACATTTTCTTGTGTACGTCACGTAGTTTTAAGTAAAGTTTTATAAAAGAAAAATCAAAAACATTGGATTTTAAAAATAGTGATAGCGTTTATTTAATATTTTTTATCTTTTTAATTTTCTTTAATTTTCATTTAAGCCCTTGTAGTTTATGTGCTTTTCTGTAGTTATAATCATTCACATCCTCTTTTCCGTTCAGATCTCTCGATCACTATACGTTTGACTATTCTCGCACAGCTCGTTGGGACTTAACGACCTGGGGAAACACTATACTCTCCTGGACTTCATTGCATTTTCTTCTGAGCTGTTTTAAGTTTCTTACGGTCAGCCATTCACAAGTGGTCAGCTTGAGTGAGAAAACTTGACGGTTTGGAGCGAATCAAATTTTGGCGCCGCTGCCGGGGAGCTGTGCTAATTCTCTTACGTTTAGCAGATTAGTGATTTGAATATTCACTCCTTGTTTATACCATCTATAGGTTTATATTTTCTTTTAAAAATCAAAAACCCAAAAAGATTTTCATTCTTTGTTTTTACATCATGTTTTTCAAAAATACCAAAAATATTCATCTTAACCCTCTTACCCTTTTTGATTCTTTATCCCTTTACCCTCTGTCCATTTGATTCTAACTTCTATTCTCATGGAATCTCTCGACTACGACGAATTCTGGGACGAAGTTGAAAAACTTCAGACTTTATCACAAAAGTCAAGAATTCGTGTTGTTCGTGATGATCCATTAATTCTGCGTAGGGAAATGGAAAGAGAAACCGGGGTGACAAAGGACCAGATACTTCCCTCTAATTATGGAAGTGCTAAATACGTCCAACCTACGGTTATCCAAAGATCTAACCCCTCAATTGCTCCTAAGCCGTCTAGAATTGATCCTAAACTTTCATGATTTACGGTTAAAAGCAAACATGCAGAATTTAGACCAGTGACTAGCAAGAATGACTTGCCTAATCTTCACGTTTCTCAAGAACCAGAACCAGAGACCATAACGGAAGTGGTGGAAATTGCTAGCTCTCAGAGCACACCACTTGTCCCACCTCCGGATTTTTCAAAATGTTCTTCGAGACCTGATAGTCATTCGGATCACCATGTTGGTTTTGTTGATTCTTTGAATAAACAGATTCCTTCTCATAACTCTCAAATGAAATCGTTTATTCCTTGTGTCGGTTGTGGTGAGCCTCTTTTTGGTTCACCCTGTCGTTGGTGTACATGTGTACAGTGTGGTAATGATATTCGTAACGGGAGTTGTTTGTTTTGTGGTTCGAGGAATTCATTTGATTATGATCCTAATCCGAACTCATTTAACGACCCCTCAAATTTTTCCAATTACCCACCACAGCCCGACCTATCTTCATATAACCAACATAACTGCTGTGAATTTTGTGGAGGTCCTCACCAAGGATTTGAGTGTCAATCCGGAAACACGTTTGTCTATGAACAGTTTTCTGGTGATGCTCAGAACTTTGGTTATGACCAATATCCATATAATTCACCAGTCCAGACTCAATAGTTTTACTGTTGTGAGAACTGTGGAGGTTCCCATTTCAGCTCTGATTGTCAAACAGGGAATCCATTCCCTTGTAACAATTACGACTATCCATATCACGACCAACCTCCACAGTGCCAAATGACTCAAACTCCTCAGCAAACCCAACAAGACACTTATCTAGAGCTTCTGGAGTCAGTAAAAAGAACTGAGGAGTTGAGTAAAACAGCATTTCATAATGTTCCCAGTTTTTCTTGTGTATATTGTGGGGGTCCTCATGATGATTATCAATGTCAACCTTCCGGTTTTGACAAATCTCCACTCCCACAATATCCCGTCATTCAAAATTCACATGAGAAATCCATGGAAGAATTGCTAGCTGAAGAGCAGGCTGCTAAAATAAATTCCCAAATTACCTTTGAAAAATCTGTTAGGGAATCAATTGCAAAAGAAAAAGCAGCCAGATCTAGCTCTCAATTTCGTTTTATTCCTGATGATAGTGATGATGATGATACACTTGATTCATCAAGTTCATCAGTTGATATTCCAGCAGTTGAGATTCATTCTCAAACAACTGCTATCACACCCGAGGTTCACACTCACTCTCTGAACATGGGGGATGAGCTTCTTGACACTGTTCCTGAAAAGGAATCGGACGAATTCATAAAGTCTAGTGTTGAGAACCTTGTCCCAATCCCAAGAGAGTCACAGGGAATTCTCGAGCATTTGTGTGATATCCCTACCCCTCATGTCTTCCCAAAAGATCATGTTGAGATGTTCTCCGATTCTAATGATGAAGATTCGTTATCTTGTGGAGACATCGTTTATGTGGAAGATTTACCTTCTGAGCTTGTTAGCTTAGAAGAAGAGAATGATGAAGTTACTGACACTGAAATCAAAGATGAAGCACTTCGTGCAACATTACTGAATGTCAGTCTTCTCATTTCTAAAATCGAGGCTTTCAATGAAAAACCTATTTCATCTCCTATCCCCATTAAGGATAGTGACATTATTTCCGATGATTCTATTCCGGAAATGAAAGCCTTCTGTTTTTATAATATGGGAGAGAAGATTAGTGGCAGTACCACTTTTCATTCTCATAATTCTCTCCCCGATTATGAATCATTTACATTGGAGGAGTTCACCAGTGAACCCACTCATATCAATTCTGAATATGATTCATTCACCTTCATGGAGTTCTCAGATGAACTCACTTATATCATATCTCCGCCGGAGTATGATAATTTCTACTTTGATCTAGACACTCCCATAATATGTCTTGCTCAAGCAAGCTTAACTGACGAGATTCATGAAACTATGAATTATCCTATTGAGGATGAAGAGTTAGTCATGATTTCTATCATGATTTTCTTTCTTTTCTTCATATATTCTATCACTTCTCCTGTTCTTCACTCCTTCGGGAATGAAGATATTATCTTTGACCCCGGCATTTTGATAACGCTACACGCGTCGTTCGGGGTCAAAGGAACTTCCTTTTCTTCGAGCAAGTTTTATAACACCCTAGGCAGTGAACCTAATCGTTGTAGTGTAGTAATTAGGGTAAGCCACGGGTATTGATATCGTTCTCTAGGGGAATAGGAATGCTAGTAGGGAGTTACTTTGCTAAGGTTAAGGTTGAGGAAGATTATTTTTTATCTTTTTATATTTTATGAAAATGGAAAGGTACGAATCTCGGGTATTGGATTTGGGGGGGTTGGTATTTCTACCGATTACTCTACTATTATCTAATTATCTAAACTAAGGTTGTGGGAGTCTATGTCTAATTAATGTGTGCTCGTATGATAGTTTAAAGATGTGTTTACTTAGTTTGTATTACTCCTTAATTATCTCCTATTGATGGTTGAGTGTCACGTCTTATTCCTAGTTGCGTTGTGTGTCTAAAGTTGTAGGGTATGCGTTTCTCCCTAACTCTTCGAACTTACCAAAGGGTCTTGTCTACAAACCCACTAGAGATTATAGACTCCTACTCTAAGGCGCTCTTCGGATGGTTTAGCCTACAATTACTCAGGTAATTATACTCTAAGGTTCACAAAGATGAATCAAGCATTAAGTGCACAACGAATGACCTATCGCATTACTAGATCATTAATCAACTAAGATAAGAAACAACCAATCAATATTCAATAATTAAGTTTCATACTTTCTAAGCAAACACACAAATAAATTAGCCGGACATGGAGAACATGCAAGCATACACACAAATAATCAAAGACATAATTGAATTAATGAAGTAAAGACTTATCTTGATGTAAGATAGGGTTTAAAACCCTAAAATACTGTACAAGACACCTTAGGTTCGGTTTTAGGTTTTTACTCCAAAGACTCTCCACATAAAGACTGAAAAATTCGGATTCTATATATAAGATTACAATTGCGACGGCGTCACCTTATGTTTAGTGACGCCGTCGTGTCGCCGCCATTAGGGTTTCGTCTTGGCCACGTTAACCTTGCGACGGCGTCACCTTATGTCCGTGACGCCGTCCTCTTCAGCTTCTGACGTCGTCTGGATTGCATCTAGGCCGTCTGAGTAGCGACGGCCTACTCTTTCACAACTAGACGTCGTCACTTGAAAATACGAGTTTTGAGTTCTGAATCATCACAAAAATCTTGGGACGGCGTCGCCATTAGCACCTGACGCCGTCGCCTTCTAATTTCAGCAACTGTGAGTGTCTCGATTTTGACTTTGGCCATTTTCTTCATATATTCGCGCCTTTTCGTCCAAATAAGTGCCATTCCAGCATTTTGCCTTCAAAAGACCTAAAAAGTGAAAAGGAACGATATTAAGCAATAACGGATTCAAAAGTGATCAAATAAGGACTTAAACGACCCCTCAAAATGGTACCTTTTAAAACCTTATCAAATATCTCTACACTTGTTATTTGCTTGTCCTCAAGCAAATGTGCTTTTAGCCAATTAATTTATAAGTTAGGGGTCATGAAGCATTAATTCAAAACGGTCCACAACACATATAAGCCCCGCAAAAGTCATAACAAGCACGGAAATTACATACTAGCACCTCACATGGGGTGTTTGGATACTCACATCTCTCTCGGGTGTATAAATGAAATATAACAATATAGGAAATGGAAGATAAACACTCATTAACCGGTCCTAGTACATAGATTACCATAGGCTTGAGAATAGATCAAACCTCCATCGCTTTGGCGTAAGCACCTAGGAAAGACTATCAAAGAGGTCTTTAAAGGGTTGTAATGTTAGGCTTACGATAGGGAAATAAGGGTTTGGTGGGATAGGCTATTTAGTTGTGGTAAGTCAAAAATCTTTATGTTAAATGCATATGAAGAATGGCGTTGCTAAGCCAAGACTCGACACTCTAAACTCTAGATAACTGAAATAAACAAACATAAATTTAAAGGATAGATGTAGGATGGTAGCCCGTATGTTTTTTTTTTTTTTTTTTTTTCACTCTATTTTTTTTCTTTTTCTCTTTTTCTATTTTTTTTTCGATTTTTTTTTTTTTTTTTTCATACACTTTTACTCTACCATCCTCTAAGATAACATCAAAATACTAGGGATTTATAAGCATATCCCTACACTTGAGTTTTTATTACTCTAATACTAATTTGACCCGATTTGAAAAGATCAAAACACTTGGGGTACATTATTACGCAAACAAAGGGAATTTGAATTTAACGTTCCCTTCCCGTCATTTCATAAACTTTAACTTTTCCCATGAATCCCAATCATCCCAAAACTATATACAAAGGATATGACTCGACTTAGCAACTTATGCAAGCAACTAGATAATTGAACTAAGGGTTTGGGGTGATAACAAACATTTGCACTAAAAGTGAGTGCATAAGGGGTAGGCTAAGGCGATTTGGGTGTATATTTGGGGGTGGGGTGTAAACAATGCTCTTCATTGATATTCCGGAAAAACCGAAATATCACGAGAACCTCGAAAAGGATAGGCTCTGAGGGGTTAACTAGGGGTATCGTGTACTAAAGATGAGTACAACGCAAAGGGTGTGGGGGAATTACTCAACCGAAGTGGAAGAAGTAATTATATTACAGGTATCAAACAAGGGTTATCCTAATGCCTCTTATCATTTAGTTATTCCTAACTACACAAGTGTAGCCTCACTTGCGATCTCGGAATGCATCACAAAACAAGTTCTAGAATCTATTATACTACCGGTTCACACTCTAAGCATTAAAGATGAATGCTTTTAATTCCTACTAATCTAAGGGCGATCCTCACATTTTGGGTGGAATTTGGGTGGTAAGGGTTTTTGTGCTAGTCATGCAACTTCCTATCCGTGAGACGCTTTTGTTAAGACTAATGGCCCACTCCTATATGTCATGAAAAATTTTAAATTTGGTGCCAAAATTACCCTAACCAACATTTTCTCATGGTTTATTACATAATCACAATTGGACAAAGCAAATAATCAAGGATAAGCATAGTTTCAAAGTTCCCGTTTTATTTTCCCTCCCTACACTTAAACTGAACATTGTCCCCAATGTTCCCCGAAAGTATCAAAGTTATGATAAAAGAAGGTAATTAAAAACGAAAGAAACTAGTACTCCCCTGATTAGCTCGGTAGGATCCGTGTAAAGTGGTGGTTAAACTCTTTTCCAAGAAGAATTATTGCGTGAAAAGCTCCTTCCAATCTTATGTAACTTCTCCATGACAAACTAAACCTGCACACTTGAAGAAAACAAACGAAACCTTCGCGTAAAATCGGCGGTAATAATATATATAAGACTCGATTTAAACTAGGATATAATGCTTGTGGAATGGATGTTTACAGAATTTCTAAGAAAATTAAGACCTGGAAAATTCCAAAAATTTATAAGTAGCTCAGAAAACGAGAAAAAGTAATCTGATGTTTTTACTCCTTCCTGACGCCGTCAGGTTGCAATCCTGACGCCGTCAGGTTATCCTGACAAAAACTGGTCTGCGATTTTCTGGAAAAAATTCTGGAAAATTTACATCTTTAGAATCTGGAAAAATTTCTGCAAAACATCCATTATGACTCGATACAAGCATTTGACTCGAACAAACAAACATAAATATCTTTTAATTAATTTTTATTCTCATGTTTACGTTTCTTTTGAAAACGTGTGTAATCCTCTCTACACTTATCCCTTATGTAAAATACCTTTATATGCAATTAAGACGAAGTTAAAAACAAAATAAAGCATTTTTACAAATTTAAACATGAGGATAAACAATTAATAAAAGATATATGACACTAACAAGCAAACAATTAAGCATGGGTTGCCTCCCACGAAGCGCTTTTCTTTATTTAAGAGTCTTGTAGCTAGACTCATAGTCATGCTCCTACGTTTTCTCACCACCGTTCTCTTGACGGCCTCTAATGGGGGATTCCATGTTGTAGAAGTGCCCTAAAATGCGCTTCTCTAAGAGTTCATCCTCTCCCCATTCGGTCCTGTATTCCGGTCCTAGGCTCAAGCAATCCTTGTAGAATCCGAAAATCTTAGCCATAACATAATCAACACCTTTCTCCCTATCCTCATCATTCCTATAATAGACCGATAGTTTAAGTTCCTTTTCATCATTAGAGAGTGATGAAAACTTCTCAATCTTAAACGGCATTTGGTAAGCTATGTCATCGGTCTTATTCTTGAATCGCACTACTCCTAATGAGGGGTCATAGGTCATCCCGGTGCTTTCTATGAAAGGTTTTCCTAGAATAACATGGGACAAGCTAGGGTCTATGGCCGTGCTAATATCATCCACAATTATGAAGTCCGTAGGAAACGTGAAACTACCTACATAAACGGGCAATCCCTTAACTCTACCAAGAAAATTGCAACTGACATTAGGATCATTGGGGTCTTGCCTAGTTGGAATAGGCTTCTTCAATATCCAATTGTAGTAGGTGCTAGTCATTATGTTGATTAGGGACTTGCGATCAATGTAAGCTTTTGCCACAAAAAGGTGTCCTATGACGCATTGTATGTTAAGATTCCAAGGGTTCCCAAACTTAATTCGAGGACTTTTCCTAACATACATGTGACGGAGGTCACGCACTAAGTGAGGGTGGCGAGATAGTTCTTCTTCCGTAGGAAATTTGTTGAAATAGTCAATGTCTACTTCATCTACTTCCTCGGGTATTTCCTCATCCACAAGTGTATAGTCCTCTTCGTCATTTGTTTCATCGGGTTCAACTAAGGCGATGGTATTGACGAATTAGACATACTTTAGCTTGCTTGGATCCTTAATCTCTATGCCTGAAGGCTCGGGAGTTGAGATAGCACTAACCTTCTTATCACTAGCTATGGCTTTCAAAAGGTTGTCTATTTTCCTATCCATCTCGGCTTGTTGATTATTAAAGTGGTCCGAGAGCTTAGCCATTTGGGTTTCTTGGGATGCAACTAGGTTTTGCAACATCCCTTCGATGTTTTGTTGGTTAGGACCGTTAGGTGGGGGCCATGAGAAATCATTAGAAGTGAATTCTTTGGTTTGTCCCCAATAAAAGTCGGGCTTGTTTTTCCATGCTTCACGGGTTTCATTTAAATTCCTAGGTCCGGGTGTTGTAGGGAATCTTCCTCCCGCTCCATTAATACGCGAGGATGCGTAGTCAACAGAAGCGTGTTCGGGGGATCGGGTGCTAGTGCGCGTGTTATGAGGATCACAAAACGGCTCGCACGAGGAAGAAGCTGTGTTCACATGGTGTGAAGATTTAGGATTTTCGTAGGAACTCATGAGGAATTTGATAAGGTTTTAAAAGGTACCATTTTGAGGGGTCATTTAAGTCCTTATTTGATCACTTTTGTATCCGTTATTGCTTAATATCGTTCCTTTTCACTTTTTGGGTCTCGTGAAGGCAAAATGCTGGAATGGCACTTATTTGGACGAAAAGGCGCGAATATATGAAGAAAATGGCCAAAGTCGAAATCGAGACACTCATAGTCGCTGAATGTAGAAGGCGACGGCGTCAGGAGCTATTTGTGACGCCGTCGGAGAATTATTGTGACGGGTCAGAACTCAAAACTCGTGTTTTCAAGAGACGGCGTCTAGTTGTGAAAGAGTAGGCCGTCGCTACTCAGACGGCCTAGATGCGATCCAGACGACGTCAGAAGCTGAAGAGGACGGCGTCACGGACATAAGGTGACGCCGTCGCAAGGTTAACGTGGCCAAGACGAAACCCTAATGGCGGCGACACGACGGCGTCACTAAACATAAGGTGACGCCGTCGCAATTGTAATCTTATATATAGAATCCGAATTTTTCAGTCTTTGTGTGGAGAGTCTTTGGAGTAAAAACCTAAAACCGAACCTAAGGTGTCTTGTACAGTATTTTAGGGTTTTTAACCCTATCTTACACCAAGATAAGTCTTTGCTTCATTAATTCAATTATGTCTTTGATTATTTGTGTGTATGCTTGCATGTTCTCCATGTCCGGCTAATTTATTTGTGTGTTTGCTTAGGAAGTATGAAACTTAATTATTGAATATTGATTGGTTGTTTCTTATCTTAGTTGATTAATGATCTAGTAATGTGATAGGTCATTCGTTGTGTACTTAATGCTTGATTCATCTTTGTGAACCTTAGAGTATGATTACCTGAGTGATTGTAGGCTAAAACATCCGAAGAGTGCCTTAGAGTAGGAGTCTATAATCTCTAAGTGGATTTGTAGACAAGACCCTTTGGTAAGTTCATAGAGTTAGGGAGAAACGCATACCCTACAACTTTAGAAACACAACGCAACTAGGAATAAGACGTGACACTCAACCATCAATAGGAGATAATTAAGGAGTAATACAAACTAAGTAAACACATCTTTAAACTATCATACGAGCACACATTAATTAGACATAGACTCCCACAACCTTAGTTTAGATAATTAGATAATAGTAGAGTAATCGGTAGAAATACCAACCCCCCAAATCCAATACCCGAGATTCGTACCTTTCCATTTTCATAAAATATAAAAAGATAAAAAATAATCTTCTTCAACCTTAACCTTAGCGTAGTAACTCCATACTAGCATTCCTATTCCCCTAGAGAACGATATCAATACCCGTGGCTTACCCTAATTACTACACTACAAAGATTAGGTTCACTGCCTAGGGTGTTATAAAACTTGCTCGAAGAAAAGGAAGTTCCTTTGACCCCGAACGACGCGTGTAGCGTTATCAAGTTTTTGGCGCCGCTGCCGGGGAATAGAATAGCTAGTTAGTAGTCCACCTCGTTTAGGTTCTTTGCTTGATTCCTATCAAGTAAATTTTTCTCATTTTTAGCTTTCTCGTAGTCTATCCCCCTTCTTCGTGACCTTTGTTCGTAGTCCCATCACTTTTCATCATGGAAGGTGATAACCAACCACCACTCATCAACCCACCACCAAATGACCCGCCAAGAGGCCGTACTCTTGGAGAATACTCAAGACCAAGCCACCTAAGCTATAGAAACACCATTGAGCTTCCTGACCAAGCCCGAACTATGGCCCTGCGATCCGACACCATCCGGTTGGTGCAAAACGGATGTGCATTCCATGGACTTCGTTCCGAAGATCCTAATCAGCATCTTAAGGATTTCCTTAAAATTGCCGATTCCATCGACCTTGATGCTACTACTCGGGAGACCACGCGTCTGCGTCTCTTCCAATTCTCTCTACGGGACCAAGCTAGTAATTGGCTTGACGGACTTCCCGCCGGATCCATCTCAAGATGGGATGATCTCACCACTCGTTTCCTCGCCCAATTTTTCCCACCGGAGAGAACTACCAAACTTAGGAATGACATCTTGATGTTCCAACAACGTCAAGGCGAAACTCTGTACGAGGCGTGGACTCGATTTAAGGAATTGCTCCACAAAGTCCCTCATCACGGCATCGATATTTGGCTTCTAGTCCAAATCTTTTACGATCGTGTCAACTTCTCAACTAAGAAATCCATCGACCAAGCGGCCGGTGGTAAACTTAGTAAACTCACCGTGGAAGAATCATGGGGTACAATAGAGGACCTTGCCCTCTATGAAAATGAATGTTGGAATGACCCCCGTGAGTTGTCCAAAACTGATAAGGCAGTCTCTTTGCCTCCCATTGACTCACAACCTTCCAATCGTAGGATGCTAGAACTTGAAGATCAAGCCAAATTCCTAATGAACTCCTACGAGACTCCTAAGCTTGAGCCAAATAACTTAGGAAAATCCTACAACAACCCTCCAAACACCGGAACTTCCATTAGTCTTGAGGGAATGGTGTCCAAATTCATGTCATCTCAAGAAGCTCGATTGACGCAACTTGAAGCCGATTTCAAGCAACGACAAAGCGAGATGACAACCAAGCTCGACACCCTCTTAAAAGCCTTCAATGGACATAGGGATGTAATACAGGAAAAAATGGCGGAGATGATGGACTCAGTGAAAGAGTACACTAAGACGAAGATTCCCGAGAAGGTGCTATTGAGGAACGATGAGCACGCCACCCCCACTTTTTCTATTAACGCCATTTCCATTTCTTCTGATGAGGATGGAGTAGTTGAGAAGAAGGAGCCTGAGAGCAGCAAGGATGGTAAAGATAAGAATGAGGCTCGGACTAATGATGAACCCAAATTCATCAAGCATTACCTTAAGCATGAGATCAACAATAAAACAATCATTAACCAAGTGAAAAACTTTAGGTGCAATGATGTTCTTAGGAAAGCCCTCTTAGGTGAAGTAGGAGAGGAAGAGTATGACACCATGCCTATTGGACCTATGTATGAGTCGATTCTGAGAAAGCCAGTAACTAAGAAGCAAGAGATCTCTGGGAACTTTGTAATTCCATGTAGCATAGGTAACTTAGAGAACCTAAATGCCTTGGCCGACCAGGGATCCGATGTAAACATAATGCCGCTGTCAGTCTATAATAAGTTGACTAAGGAGGAACCGACCAAGACCAATCTTAGATTTTCCTTAGCAAATCATTCATATGTTTATCCCATAGGAATAGCGGAGGATGTCTTAATTGAGGTTGCCAATATTGTCTATCCGGTGGACTTCGCAATTGTAGACATTGAGGAAGATAAAAACCTGCCATTAATCCTGGGAGCACCTTTCCTGACCACCGCCAAGGCAACCATCAAATGCGGTGAAGGGATTATGATACTCAAAAGTGGAAAAGGACAAGTTAGGGTACCTATTGTTCCGAGATATCCTTTGAAGATTATGGAGAAGGTAAAAGATATGAATTCGCAGGTCTCCAATAATGCCGTTCAGAAGAAAATGGTTGAATGGGAAAAAGGGCTTAGAGAATTCATGGTTCAAGGGTTAAATGCGACATTGTGGAAACGTGATAAAAAGTTAGGAAATAACTATACCACAATACCACAAACTCAAAAGAACCCTAAGGAATTTTTGAATGGAGAAAAGGTGCTTTTGTATAAATCAAGAATAAAGGCATTATGGGGAAGGAATAAGCCAAGATGGTTTGGACCTTATACGGTGAAAGAAACTAATCTAAAACATAAAACCGTTATCATAATAGATGATGTTGGAAGAGAATTCACGGTGAGCATACAACGTCTACAACCTTATGATGAAGGCTTAGTGGAAGAAGAGAAGGACGGCAATGAAGTCACGTAGGGTCACGACTTCGAGTCTAGCTACAAGACTCATAAATAAAGAAAAGCGCTTCGTGGGAGGCAACCCATGTTTAATTGTTTGTTTGTTTGTGTGTCATATATCTTTTCATTGATTGTTTATTCTCATGTTTGAATTTGTGAAAATGCTTTATTTTGTCTTTAACCTCGTCTTAATTACATATAAAGGTATTTTACAAAAGGGATAAGTGTAGGGAGGATTACACACGTTTTAAAAAGAACGTGAACATGAGAATTACAATTCTTGAAAAAGATATATATGTGTGTTTGTTAGAGTCAAATGCTTGTATCGAGTCATAATGGATGTTTTGCAGGAATTTTTCCAGATTCTAAAGATATAAATTTTCCAGAATTTTTTTTAAAAAAAATCGCAGACTAGTTTCTGTCAAGATAACCTGACGGCGTCAGGATCACAACCTGACGGCGTCAGGAGGAGTAGAAACAACTTCTAACTTTTTCTCGTTTTCTATGCTACTTATAATTTTTGGAATTTTTCAGGTCTTAATTTTCCAGAAAATCTGCAAACATCCATTCCACAAGCATTATATCTTATTTAAGTCTGGAATTACATCTTGTTGTGATTTTTCTTTGTTCGGTTTGATGCGTTGGGTTGTTTGTTTTCTTCAAGTGTGCAGGTTTTATTTATCAAGAAGAAGATACATAAGGTTGGAAGGATCTTTTCACGCATACATTCTTCTTGGAAAGGATTTAACCACTACTTCACACACGGATCCTACCGAGCTAATCAGGGGAGTATTAGTTTCTTTCGTTTTTTATTACCTTCCATTATCATAAATTTGATACTTTCGGGGAACATTGGGGACAATGTTCAGTTTAAGTGTAGGGAGGGAAAATAAAACGGGAACTTTGAAACTATGCTTATCCTTGATTATTTGCTTTGTCCAAATTGCATTTGCGTAATAAACCATGAGAAAATGTCGGTTAGGGTAATTTTGGCACCAAATTTAAAATTTTTCATGACATATAGGAGTGGGCCATTAGTCTTAACAAAAGCGTCTCACGGATAGGAAGTTGCATGACTAGCACAAAAACCCTTTACCACCCAAATTTCACCCAAAATGTGAGGATCGCCCTTAGATTAGTAGGAATTAAAGCATTCATCTTCAATGCTTAGAGTGTGAACCGGTAGTATATTAGATTCTAGAACTTGTTTTGTGATGCATTCCGAGATCGCAAGTGAGACTACACTTGTGTAGTTAGGAATAACTAAATGATAAGAGGCATTAGGATAACCCTTGTTTGATACCCGTAATATAATTACTTCTTCCATATCGGTTGAGTAATTCCCCCACACCCTTTGCGTTGTACTCATCTTTAGTACACGATACCCCTAGTTAACCCCTCATAGCCTATCCTTTTCGCGGTTCTCATGATGTTTCGGTTTTTCCGGAATATCAATGAAGAGCATTGTTTACACCCCACCCCCAAATATACATCCAAATCGCCTTAGCCTACCCCTTATGCACTCACTTTTAGTGCAAATGTTTGCTATCACCCTAAACCCTTAGTTCAATTATCTAGTTGCTTGCATAAGTTGCTAAGTCGAGTCATATCCTTTGTATACAGTTTTGGGATGATTGGGATTCATGGGAAAAGTTAAAGTTTATGAAATGACGGGAAGGGAACGTAAAAAAATTCAAATTCCCTTTGTTTGCGTAATAATGTACCCCAAGTGTTTTAATCTTTTCAATTCGGGTCAAATTAGCGTTAGAGTAATAAAAACTCAAGTGTAGGGATATGCCTGTAAATCCCTAGTATTTTGATGTTGTCGTAGAGGATGGTAGAGTAAAAGTGTATAAAAAAAAAAAAAAAAAAAAAAATAGAAAAAGAGAAAAAAAAAAAAAAGAAAAAAAAAATAGAAAAAAAAAAAAAGAAAAAAAAAAAAAAAAAAAAAAAAAAAAAAAAAAAAAAAAAAAACGGGCTACCATCCTACATCTATCTTTAAATTTATGTTTATTTATTTATCTAGAGTTTTAGAGTGTCGAGTCTTGGCTTAGCAACGCCATTCTTCATATGCATTTAACATAGAGATTTTTGACTTACCACCACTATATAGCCTATCCCACCAAACCCTTATTTCCCTACCGTAAGCCTAACGTTACAACCCTTTAAAAGACCTCTTTGATAGTCTTTCCTAGGTGCTTACGCCAAAGCGATGGAGGTTTGATCTATTCTCAAGCCTATGGTAATCTATGTACTAGGACCGGTTAATGAGTGTTTATCTTCCATTTCCAATTTGTTATATTCCATATACACCCGAGAGAGATGTGAGTATCCAAACACCCCATGTGAGGTGCTAGTATGTAATTTCCGTGCTTGTTATGACTTTTGCGGGGCTTATATGTGTTGTGGACCGTTTTAAATCAATGCTTCATGACCCCTAACTTATAAATTAATTGGCTAAAAGCACATTTGCTTGAGAACAAGCAAATAACAAGTGTAGGGATATTTGATAAGGTTTTAAAAGGTACCATTTTGAGGGGTCATTTAAGTCCTTATTTGATCACTTTTGTATCCGTTATTGCTTAATATCGTTCCTTTTCACTTTTTAGGTCTCGTGAAGGCAAAATGCTGGAATGGCACTTATTTGGACGAAAAGGCGCGAATATATGAAGAAAATGGCCAAAGTCGAAATCGAGACACTCATAGTCGTTGAATGTAGAAGGCGACGGCGTCAGGAGCTATTTGCGACGCCGTCGGAGAATTATTGTGACGGGTCAGAACTCAAAACTCGTGTTTTCAAGAGACGGCGTCTAGTTGTGAAAGAGTAGGCCGTCGCTACTCAGACGGCCTAGATGCGATCCAGACGACGTCAGAAGCTGAAGAGGACGGCGTCACGGACATAAGGTGACGCCGTCGCAAGGTTAACGTGGCCAAGACGAAACCCTAATGGCGGCGACACGACGGCGTCACTAAACATAAGGTGACGCCGTCGCAATTGTAATCTTATATATAGAATCCGAATTTTTCAGTCTTTGTGTGGAGAGTCTTTGGAGTAAAAACCTAAAACCGAACCTAAGGTGTCTTGTACAGTATTTTAGGGTTTTTAACCCTATCTTACACCAAGATAAGTCTTTGCTTCATTAATTCAATTATGTCTTTGATTATTTGTGTGTATGCTTGCATGTTCTCCATGTCCGGCTAATTTATTTGTGTGTTTGCTTAGGAAGTATGAAACTTAATTATTGAATATTGATTGGTTGTTTCTTATCTTAGTTGATTAATGATCTAGTAATGCGATAGGTCATTCGTTGTGTACTTAATGCTTGATTCATCTTTGTGAACCTTAGAGTATGATTACCTGAGTGATTGTAGGCTAAAACATCCGAAGAGTGCCTTAGAGTAGGAGTCTATAATCTCTAAGTGGATTTGTAGACAAGACCCTTTGGTAAGTTCAAAGAGTTAGGGAGAAACGCATACCCTACAACTTTAGAAACACAACGCAACTAGGAATAAGACGTGACACTCAACCATCAATAGGAGATAATTAAGGAGTAATACAAACTAAGTAAACACATCTTTAAACTATCATACGAGCACACATTAATTAGACATAGACTCCCACAACCTTAGTTTAGATAATTAGATAATAGTAGAGTAATCGGTAGAAATACCAACCCCCCAAATCCAATACCCGAGATTCGTACCTTTCCATTTTCATAAAATATAAAAAGATAAAAAATAATCTTCTTCAACCTTAACCTTAGCGTAGTAACTCCATACTAGCATTCCTATTCCCCTAGAGAACGATATCAATACCCGTGGCTTACCCTAATTACTACACTACAACGATTAGGTTCACTGCCTAGGGTGTTATAAAACTTGCTCGAAGAAAAGGAAGTTCCTTTGACCCCGAACGACGCGTGTAGCGTTATCAGAATTTAACTTGATCTTCAAGTTCGATCATCCTACGGTCGGGAGGAGGCAAGGAGATTTCCTTGACGGTTTTGGGCAGCTCACGGGGGTCATCCCAACTTTCGTTGTCATAGAGGGCGAGGTCCTCTATTATTTCCCATGATTCTTCTGCGGTGAGATCACTAAGTTTTCCACCGGCCGCTTGGTCAATGGATCGCTTAGTGGGAAAGTTGACATGATCATAAAAGATTTGGACTTGGAGCCAAAGATCAATGCCGTGATGAGGGACTTTATGAAGTAAGTCCTTGAATCGGGTCCATGCTTCGTAGAGAGATTCACCTTGACGTTGTTGGAACATCAAGATGTCATTCCTAAGCTTAGTGGTTCTCCCCGGTGGGAAAAATTGAGCAAGGAAGCGAGAAGTAAGATCATCCCAACTTGAGATGGAGCCGGCGGGAAGTCGCTCAAGCCAATTACTAGCTTGGTCCCGTAGAGAGAATTGGAAGAGACGCAGGCGCGTGGTCTCCCGAGTAGTAGCATCAAGGTCGATGGAATCGACGATTTTGAGGAAATCCCTCAGATGCTGATTTGGATCTTCGGAACGAAGTCCATGGAATGCACATCCGTTTTGCACCAACCGGATGGTGTCGGATCGCAGGGCCGTAGTTTGGGCTTGGTCGGGAAGCTCAATGGTGTTCCTATAGCCTAGGTGGCTTGGTCTCGAGTATTCACCAAGAGTACGGGCTCTTGGCGGGTCATTTGGTGGTGGGTTGATGAATGGTAGTGGGTTATCACCTTCCATGATGAAAAGTGATGGAATTACGAATACAGGTCACGAAGAAGGGGGATAGACTAAGAGAAATCTAAAAATGAGAAAAAATTTTACTTGATAGGAATCAAGCAAAGAAACCTAAACGAGGTGGACTACTAACTAGCTATTCTATTCCCCGGCAGCGACGCCAAAAACTTGATAACGCTACACGCGTCGTTCGGGGTCAAAGGAACTTCCTTTTCTTCGAGCAAGTTTTATAACACCCTAGGCAGTGAACCTAATCGTTGTAGTGTAGTAATTAGAGTAAGCCACGGGTATTGATATCGTTCTCTAGGGGAATAGGAATGCTAGTAGGGAGTTACTACGCTAAGGTTAAGGTTGAGGAAGATTATTTTTTATCTTTTTATATTTTATGAAAATGGAAAGGTACGAATCTCGGGTATTGGATTTGGGGGGGGTTGGTATTTCTACCGATTACTCTACTATTATCTAATTATCTAAACTAAGGTTGTGGGAGTCTATGTCTAATTAATGTGTGCTCGTATGATAGTTTAAAGATGTGTTTACTTAGTTTGTATTACTCCTTAATTATCTCTTATTGATGGTTGAGTGTCACGTCTTATTCCTAGTTGCGTTGTGTGTCTAAAGTTGTAGGGTATGCGTTTCTCCCTAACTCTTCGAACTTACCAAAGGGTCTTGTCTACAAACCCACTAGAGATTATAGACTCCTACTCTAAGGCGCTCTTCGGATGGTTTAGCCTACAATTACTCAGGTAATTATACTCTAAGGTTCACAAAGATGAAACAAGCATTAAGTGCACAACGAATGACCTATCGCATTACTAGATCATTAATCAACTAAGATAAGAAACAACCAATCAATATTCAATAATTAAGTTTCATACTTCCTAAGCAAACACACAAATAAATTAGCCGGACATGGAGAACATGCAAGCATACACACAAATAATCAAAGACATAATTGAATTAATGAAGTAAAGACTTATCTTGATGTAAGATAGGGTTTAAAACCCTAAAATATTGTACAAGACACCTTAGGTTCGGTTTTAGGTTTTTACTCCAAAGACTCTCCACACAAAGACTGAAAAATTCGGATTCTATATATAAGATTACAATTGCGACGGCGTCACCTTATGTTTAGTGACGCCGTCGTGTCGCCGCCATTAGGGTTTCGTCTTGGCCACGTTAACCTTGCGACGGCGTCACCTTATGTCCGTGACGCCGTCCTCTTCAGCTTCTGACGTCGTCTGGATTGCATCTAGGCCGTCTGAGTAGCGACGGCCTACTCTTTCACAACTAGACGTCGTCACTTGAAAATACGAGTTTTGAGTTCTGAATCGTCACAAAAATCTTGGGACGGCGTCGCCATTAGCACCTGACGCCGTCGCCTTCTAATTTCAGCAACTGTGAGTGTCTCGATTTTGACTTTGGCCATTTTCTTCATATATTCGCGCCTTTTCGTCCAAATAAGTGCCATTCCAGCATTTTGCCTTCAAGAGACCTAAAAAGTGAAAAGGAACGATATTAAGCAATAACGGATACAAAAGTGATCAAATAAGGACTTAAACGACCCCTCAAAATGGTACCTTTTAAAACCTTATCACATTTCCATGTACCATTTGTGAGCCGGGTCTGTTTGTATATCTCGTCGGTGTGGAACTTTCACGTACTTCAATATTTATCCAAACATGTTAAATGAAAGTCCGATGGAGATTGTCTCTTCCACTTACTTCCCCATGAACAAATTAATTCGGGGTCGAGTCAAGCTAGCGACTCGGTAATCAAAAACAGTAGTTAAACATGGGTTTTCACCCGTGTGTACCACTCTAGTGTGGGGGAGATGCCCCACATGTTGTATATAGATCTAAAAAAAATGAATGAAAATTGTAAATATTAAAAAAAAAAAAAAAAAAAAAAAAAAAAAGAGAATAATTGTTGTGTTTCTACACTTAGCTAGTAATGTTATCTTTTTACGTTCTAAGTTTCGGCATAACAGCCGGTACTTTGAATATTGAGGACAATATTCATTTCTAAGTGTGGGGGAGGAATTCTGGCGAATTTGATCATAAATGCACCCTTTTAGTCCCTTTTTCCCCCAAAATGGCCAAATTTTAAAAAAAAAATTAGTGGAAGTACTATGTACTAAACAAAACAAATGGTAATCAGTCCACCATGTCTAACCCACATAAGGATTGGCTAATCCAGGAGCAAACGGCTCTTGGTAAAGATATCTCAAATCCAAGGGAAATTCTGGCGAATTTGATCATAAATGCACCCTTTTAGTCCATTTTTCCCCCAAAATGGCCAAATTTTAAAAAAAAAATTAGTGGAAGTACTATGTACTAAACACAACAAATGGTAATCAGTCCATGATGTCTAACCCACATAAGTATTGGCTAATCCAGGAGCAAACGGCTCTTGGTAAAGATATCTCAAATCCGTTGACGGCTTGCAATTTGCCCAAAATTGTATGGTATTCAGCTCACCATATCCTTAAAAGTGAAGAGTTGGCTAGCCCGCAAGTTTATGGCTTGTGGTAAAGGCAGTGGAAAAACCATAATTGGTAATCAGCTCACCAAAGATAATATTGATAATTTATCTAAGAGTTGGCTAGTCCAGAAACAAACGGCTTCTGGTAAAGACAAATCAAATCCGTTGGAAGCTGGTGATTTGCTCAAAATCATTTGGTTATCGGTGTACCAAGGTTCTTACTTGAACTGAAACATTTGGCTACTCCAGAAGTAATAGCTTTTGGTAAAGAGATGAAATCCATTAATTTTTCTCAAAACATTGCTAGGGACTAGCAATATCTTAGTGTGGGGGATTGATGAGTGTCTAAATACTCATCATTTTTGTACCAATTAAACTGCAAAAACATCTGAAAACACTCAGAAATGCATCAAAATGATAAAAATATCACAAATAAGTGTTTTATGTGTTTTAAATGCAAAAATATCAAAATCTGGTGAAAAACGTATCAAGTTTGCATAATTGGCAGTTTTAGTCCCCCAAGTTTCAAAAGTTGTCAAAAACAGTCCCTGGTAAAACAAAATAAAGAAAAATGTTATTCAAGGTCCCTGAAATATTCTAAGTTGTCAAAAATGGTCCTTGAATAAATCTTTTGTTAAATGGCAGAAAAGGTCCCTCAACTTTCAAAAATGTCAAGTTTGGTCCTTGGAAATTTGAAAATGTCAAAACTAGTCCTTGTACTATGGAAGCTTGTCAATTTTGATCCCTTGTGTGAACTTTGGAAAATGGCAGAAATGGTCCTTCAAGATTTCAGAATTGCAAATAAGCCCTTGTCATTAATAAGCCTTGGCCTTGTCAAAACCTGTTTTTGGACCCCTGCCATATCTGTTTTGACCCCCAGCCAATAACCTTTTTGACCCCTTCCAATATGCCTAGTCAACACCCCAGTCAAACACCCTCCTTCCCTCCTTTCATTGTCCACCTTCTTCCCCATCCACTTGCCCTGCAACACCTCACCTGTTCCTCTCCCATCACCTTATCACCTTATTCCTCACCCCTCATCATCACCCCTACACTCCACCCCCCCCCCCTAGCTACAAATTCAGAGCCCTACAGTCAAATTATGCTTTTCCCGCCAAAACCAAATGAATGGCCAAAATCCACAAAACTCATCCATTGGCTCACAAAAGTGGTGGGATGTGCTCAGAAGGACACGTGGAAGCTTTGTGAGTATAAAAGAGAGAAGAGGAAGCAAGAGATGGCAAGTAGTCAGTTTTAAAAGTTTTTTGTATGTCGTTTTTTATGTGTATGTTTTAATTAAACTCTAAGATGTAATCTCTTTGTTTCTATGCATCAAACAAAAGTTGCTTTATAGTTGTAATCCAGTTTTAAATATCAATTCAAGGTTTTAATTTCATTTCATGTTTCCAAGTCCATTGTTGCAAAATTAAGTTTCAAATTCCTATGTTTAAGATTCAAACAGCTTATTTTTAAGCTCAAACAAGTTTGTTCAAGCTTATCACGCCGTCAGGTTATCCTGACAAAAACTGGTCTGCGATTTTCTGGAAAAAATTCTGGAAAATTTACATCTTTAGAGTCTGAAAAAATTTCTGCAAAACATTCATTATGACTCGATACAAGCATTTGACTCGAACAAACACACATGGATATCTTTTAAATAATTGTAATTCTCATGTTTACGTTTCTTTTGAAAACGTGTGTAATCCTCCCTACACTTGTCCCTTATGTAAAATACCTTTATATGTAATTAAGACGAGGTTAAAGACAAAATAAAGCATTTTTACAAATTTAAACATGAGAATTAACAATCAATAAAAGATATACGACACATAAATAAAAAGGAAAAGGAAAAACACATGGGTTGCCTCCCAAGAAGCGCTTGTTTTTGTTCGAGTCACAAGCCTGACTCTACCCTTATTTAACAGATAAAGGGGAAGTTTTCTCTACACTTAAGTTTAAGTGCGGGTGATAGTAGCAATACACACCCTTAGGGTGGAAACTTGCTACGTGAGGAGAGGGTGATGGGTGATTTATATGCTCAAAGGAGTGTGCTCCATTCATTATAACCTTACCTAATCCAATTGGTGTAGCGGGTGAATTAAATCTCTCTCCTAAAAATGGATCATCTTCTATCAACTTCAAAATATTCTTAGTTAAGGATCCATCTTGACCTAGTAAACCCGTTTTAAACCCATAGTGTTTCTTGTTATCAACCATGAATGGGTGATATAAGTGTGTAAGGTCATGGGTTACTCCTATATTAGCTTCTACTCTACATGGCCTAGAATCTACCACCTTTATCAAGCAACTACCCGGACTTTCTATTTTGATGGGTAGATTGGGGCCTAATTCAATTCCAAGATTCACATCTAAAGACGGAAAATTGGGTAAGGTTTTTGGTTGAGGCTCCGGTTCATCAAAATTAGGAACTTCCCTAGGAGTAAGAGAGAGGTCATGACAACAAGCATCTAAACCTACATTCTCTAGTGGCGTTTGGTCCAAAGGTTCTCTATCAATCGGGGTTCCTATAGTCTCTTCTACTTCTTCCGGGTAAGTTATAGGCGATGTGTGTTCCTCAAGTGATGGTAGGACTTGTGGGTTATCCGATGGGATTGGATTTTCTACTCTATCCTCCATCTTATCAAGATCACCTATGTATTCGTTTTGTACTGTGGTAGCGCCTAACCATGACATGCACCTTGGTACCTCAACTCTAATCATCTCCTTCCTAAACAACCTTTCCGACCGAAGTTTCCAAATTGAAAATAGGTCTAAAGATTCGTTTTTTGGGTCCCATGTTCCACTTCTAAATTGGGCGTGAATCTCAAAGGTTTCCCATGCATTTCGAACACCACGTCCCCAAATATCCCCATCCGCTACATAGTCAAGTCTCCTTTGGGTTTCGTGGGCGATACGAGTGTAAAAGAATTGTAGTGGAAACAGTAAATCAATACCATGATAAAGGACTTTTTGTAATAAATATTTAATTCGAGTCCACGCCTCAGGAAAGGATTCATCATGATATTGCTGGAACCTCAAGATCTCATTTTGGAGTGGAAAGGGTAGATTATGTAGTGGATCTCGTTGATTCGGTGACAGTTTTGGCAGATTCGCGTTCTCCATAACGGCTAACGGAATAGTTAATGAAAATGGTTACGAACAAAGGTCACGAAGAAGGGGGATAGACTAAGAGAAAGCTAAAAAATGAGAAAAATTTACTTGATAGGAATCAAGCAAAGAACCTAAACGAGGTGGACTACTAACTAGCTATTCTATTCCCCGGCAGCGGCGCCAAAAACTTGATAACGCTACACGCGTCATTCGGGGTCAAGGAAACTTCCTTTTCTTCGAGCAAGTTTTATAACACCCTAGGCAGTGAACCTAATCGTTGTAGTGTAGTAATTAGGGTAAGCCACGGGTATTGATATCGTTCTCTAGGGGAATAGGAATGCTAGTAAGGAGTTACTACGCTAAGGTTAAGGTTGAGGAAGATTATTTTTTATCTTTTTATGTTTTATGAAATGGAAAGGTACGAATCTCGGGTATTGGATTTGGGGGGGTTGGTATTTCTACCGATTACTCTACTATTATCTAATTATCTAAACTACGGTTGTGGGAGTCTATGTCTAATTAATGTGTGCTCGTATGATAGTTTAAAGATGTGTTTACTTAGGTTGTACTACTCCTTAATTATCTCCTATTGATGGTTGAGTTGTCACGTCCTTATTCCTAGTTGCGTTGTGTGTCTAAAGTTGTAGGGTATGCGTTTCTCCCTAACTCTTTGAACTTACCAAAGGGTCTCGTCTACAAACCCACTAGGGATGATAAACTCCTACTCTAAGGCGCTCTTTGGATGGTTTAGCCTACAACTACTCAGGTAATTATATTCTAAGGTTCACAAAGATGAATCAAGCATTAAGTACACAACGAATGATCTATCGCATTACTAGATCATTAATCAACTAAGATAAGAAACAACCAATCAATATTCAATAATTAAGTTTCATACTTTCTAAGCAAACACACAAATAAATTAGCCGGACATGGAGAACATGCAAGCATACACACAAATAATCAAAGACATAATTGAATTAATGAAGTAAAGACTTATCTTGATGTAAGATAGGGTTTAAAACCCTAAAATACTGTACAAGACACCTTAGGTTCGGTTTTAGGTTTTTACTCCAAAGACTCTCCACACAAAGACTGAAAAATTCGGATTCTATATATAAGATTACAATTGCGACGGCGTCACCTTATGTTTAGTGACGCCGTCGTGTCGCCGCCATTAGGGTTTCGTCTTGGCCACATTAACCTTGCGACGGCGTCACCTTATGTCCGTGACGCCGTCCTCTTCAGCTTCTGACGTCGTCTGGATTGCATCTAGGTCGTCTGAGTAGCGACGGCCTACTCTTTCACAACTAGACGTCGTCACTTGAAAATACGAGTTTTGAGTCATGTATCGTCACAAAAATCTTGGGACGGCGTCGCCATTAGCACCTGACGCCGTCGCCTTCTAATTTCAGCAACTGTGAGTGTCTCGATTTTGACTTTGGCCATTTTCTTCATATATTCGCGCCTTTTCGTCCAAATAAGTGCCATTCCAGCATTTTGCCTTCACGAGACCTAAAAAGTGAAAAGGAACGATATTAAGCAATAACGGATACAAAAGTGATCAAATAAGGACTTAAACGACCCCTCAAAATGGTACCTTTTAAAACCTTATCATTGTGGTAGTCGTATTAAACATTTACATAAACTCTATGAACTCACTCAACCATTGTGTTGACACTTTTAGCAATGTATTTTCAGGTAACTAAGGCATTCACTTCATGGCATGCATGTGGACATAGCATAGAGTCGCGGTGACGACGCGTCTCACATGGGATTTATACATTTTAAAAACATCGTTTGACTTGTACTAAACTTACTTTCCACACATAGTAACTTTCATTTGGGACCTATACTTTGTAACTCTGATTATTTTATTAAATCAAACGATGTATTTTCCAAACGACACTTTAGGTCGTTCAATATAACTGTGATTGTGATGCTATGACAGTCAATCCCCAGGAATTCCATTCCGCTGCAAAACAGGTAATTTGGGAGTGTGACAAGTCGTGAGGTGATGCTTCGGTGTACCTCAGCGACTCATCTGAACTGTAGGTGTACTTCGGTACATCGCGTTATCTCACTTATGGGACTCCAGTTCAGGAACGGCCTTTGTGAGAATTAGAGTTGTGTTTTCACACTATGCTGTTAAGACTCTCGAAGTTCAAACTTGTAAGTGCCGGAATCTGCTTATTACTAACCATTTTCATGTTTTCTTCTTATGGAAGCTCTGGAGCGGAATGATCGTGTAGATTCTTCACATGCTCATGCCAACATCATCACTAATGGAAGTTCTATCTAAAAGCAACACAAAAGTCAGAATGATTCTTAGTCAAACCAAAGAATCTACAAAGTTAAAGACTTAAAGAACTTCATCAGTACTGAAATCCAACGTCAAAGAGCGTGTGAGCATGTTAAAGAATGACGTGGAGACACTGGAGCAATGAAGCAGACCTGAGGCAGAATTGATGCAGACTACAACATACTATCACTTTCATCACAAAGAACAAAGAACAAAGATAATTATGACGTCAAAGCAGAACTGTTCAAAGAAGACAATTTCTCTACACTGGGGAGATTGTTCGAATCAAGGAAATTCTTCTCACAAGAAAGAAGAATGTCAGAAGACGTCAAAGCTACTATTACATCAACGCCTTCACCGTTCATATTCATTCATCACCAACACTTAGGCGGAGATTGTTGGAATCACTCCTAAACCTTTATCAAGTGTTAGTGATTCATATGTAATAGTTAGCTTAATTATGGCCTTTATGTTTGTTATTAGCTTAAGCTTATGTAGAAGGCCCATGAGCTTAGGCCCATGTCCATTAAGGAAAGGAAGGGAGTAGGAGTGTTGCCCTAGCTCCCCTTCCTATAAATACTATGTAATAACCCTCACTTGAGGGTTGGTTGTTCAATTCATTTCTCTTTCACATATGCTACGCATAACCGTCCTTAGTATTCATATGCATAGTGTTTGGTTTGTGTCTTGTTCATCCGATATTTCTCTCTATCTCTTTCTATTGTGCTTGTGTTGTAAACTTAGTGACCTATCAAAGCTTTTTTCCCATTTTTAGCTTCCTTGTAGTCTATCCTCCTTCTTTGTGTTTGTGTTCGTAAAACCCTTTTCATTTGTCGCGATGGCAAGTGAAATTTCATTTAAATCATTAAAAAATGAGGAACAATTGAATTTCGCATATTGGATTGCTTTTTATTGTTCTAATGAATTTGTGAGTGATCTTAGAGATATCCAAAAGGAGACGGGTGTAAGGTTGGATGGATTTGATAAATTTTGTGCTTGTGTGACTTCTATTCAACGATCATTGTTAGAATCAACTCCTTTTAGTGAGACCCTCTGGAAAATTTTTGAGAAAAGCCTCCTAAGCATAAACCATCAGTTGTCACAACTTGAGGAAATGGATAAGGAGGATTTATCCAACCTTAGGCATTGATAACGCTACACGCGTCGTTCGGGGTCAAGGAAACTTTCTTTTCTTCGAGCAAGTTTTATAACACCCTAGGCAGTGAACCTAATCGTTGTAGTGTAGTAATTAGGGTAAGCCACGGGTATTGATATCGTTCTCTAGGGGAATAGGAATGCTAGTGAGAAGTTACTACGCTAAGGTTGAGGTTGAGGAAGATTATTTTTTATCTTTTTATGTTTTTTTAGAAAATGAAAAGGTACGAATCTCGGGTATTGGATTTGGGGGGTTGGTATTGCTACCGATTACTCTACTATTATCTAATTATCTAAGCTAAGGTTGTGATAGTCTATGTCTAATTGATTTGTACTCGTATGATAGTTTAAAGATGTGTTTACTTAGGTTTTACTACTCCTTAATTATCTCCTATTGATGGTTGATTTGTCACGTCCTTATTCCTAGTTGCGTTGTGATTCTAAGGCTATAGGGCGTGCTTGTTTCCCTAACTCTTTGAATTTACCAAAGGGTCTTGTTTACAAATCCTCTAGTGATTTATAGACGCCTACTCTACGGTTGTCCTTGAATACTTTATCCTACAATTACCTAGATAATTATATTCTAAAGTTCACAAAGAAAAGTCAAGCATTAAGTACACAACGAATAATCTAGCGCACTCTAGATCATTAGTCAACTAAGATAAGTATCAACCAATCAATATTCAATAATTAAGTTTCATATTCCCTAAGCAAACACACAAATAAATTAGCCGGACATGGAGAACATGCAAGCATACACACAAATAATCAAAGACATAATTAAATTAATGAAGTAAATACTTATCTTGATGTATAATAGGGTTTAGAACCCTAAAATACTGCACAAGAAAGCCTTGGTTCGGTTTTAGGTTTTTACTCCAAAAGACTACACACAAAAACTGAAAAATTCGGATTCTATATATAAGATTACATCTGCGACGGCGTCACCTTATGTTTTGTGACGCCGTCGTGTCGCCGTCATTAGGGTTTCGTCTTGGCCACGTAAACCTTGCGACGGCGTCACCTTATGACTGTGACGCCGTCCCCTTCAGCTCTGACGCCGTCTTGGCTGCATCTAGGCCGTCTGAGTAACGACGGCCTACTCCTTTAGAACCTGACGTCGTCCCTTGAAAACATGCAATTTCGCTTCTGACCCGTCGCAAAATTCCTTCCCGACGGCGTCGCAGATATGCAGTGACGCCGTCGCCTTATGTTTCAGCAGCTTTGAGTGTCTCGATTCTGACTTTGGCCATTTTCTTCGTATATTCGCGCCTTTTCGTCCAAATAAGCATCATTCCAGCATTTTGCCTTCAAGAGACCTAAAAAGTGAAAAGGAACGATATTAAGCAATAACGGATACAAAAGTGATCGAATAAGGGCTTAAATGACCCCTCAAAAAGGTACCTTTTAAAACCTTATCAAATATCCCTACACTTGGTATTTGCTTGTCCTCAAGCAAATGTGCTTTTAGCCAATTAATTTATAAGTTAGGGGTCATGAAGCATCCATTCAAAACGGTCCACAACACATATAAGCCCCGCAAAAGTCATAACAAGCACGAAAATTACATACTAGCACCTCACATGGGGTGTTTGGATACTCACATCTCTCTCGGGTGTATATATGAAATATAACAAATCGGAAATGGAAGATAAACACTCATTAACCGGTCCTGGTACATAGATTACCATAGGCTTGAGAATAGATCAAACCTCCGTCGCTTTGGCGTAAGCACCTAGGAAAGACTATCAAAGAGGTCTTTTAAAGGGTTGTAACGTTAGGCTTACGGTAAGGAAATGAAGGGTTTGGTGGGATAGGCTATTTAGTGGTGGATAGTCAAAAATCTCTATGTTGCAAGTATACGAAGAATAGCGTTGCTAAGTCAAGACTCGACACTCTAAAACTCTAGGCAACGAAAATAAACAAACATAATTTAAAAGATAGATGTAGGATGGTAGCCCGTATGGTTTGTTGTTTTTTTTTTTTTTTTTTTTTTTTTTTTTTTTTTGCATACACTTTTACTCTACCATCCTCTACGGTACATCAAAATGATAGGGATTTATAGACACATCCCTACACTTGAGTTTTTATTACTCTAACACTAATTTGACCCGAATTGAAAAGATCAAAACACTTGGAGTACATTATTATGCAAACAAAGGGAATTTGAGTTTAACGTTCTCTTTCCTATGTTTCATAAACTTTAACTTTTCCCATGAATCCCAATCATCCCAAAACTGTATACAAGGGATATGACTCGACTTAGCAACTCATGCAAGTAACCAGATAATTGAACTAAGGGTTTTAGGTGATAACATAAATTTGCACTAAAAGTGAGTGCAATAAAGGGTAGGCTAAGGCGATTTGGGTGTATATTTGGGGGTGGGGTGTAAACAATGCTCTTCATTGATATTCCGGAAACCGAAACATCACGAGAACCGCGAAAAGGATAGGCTCTGAGGGGTTAACTAGGGGTATCGTGTACTAAAGATGAGTACAACGCAAAGGGTGTGGGGGAATTACTCAACCGAGGTGGAAGAAGTAATTATATTACAGGTATCAAACAAGGGTTTATCCTAATGCCTCTTATCATTTAGTTATTCCTAACTACACAAGTGTAGTCTCACTAGCGATCTCGGAATGCATCACAAAACAAGTTCTAGAATCTAATATTGTTAGGAATTGGAAAATTTCTTAGTGAAGAGTCGGTCACCCCAAATGTTATCTAGCATAAGTTAGCTCGTAGATTTGTCGTTAGTCAAGTTATTTATTGTTTTATTAGTTAGTCAGTAGCGTAAAATAGTTTAGTGCAACACCGTGGAGGAAGGACGGGTCTTTACCCACTGTATCCCTGATCCACAGGCCGATAGGAGGTCGAGTATTTGTAACTATAAATACCCCTTCCATCCATGGAAGGGGTGGTGCTTTTCAATCTAATATTCAACATTTGTGAAGTAACTCTCTACCAAGAAAACACCCTCTCTCTCTACTAACTCTCTAACTATGGCAAACATGTATTTTGATCTCCCAAGACCACCCGAATCATCAAACACATAAATATACGATCCTACAATTGGTATCAGAGCCAAGGTTGTTGTGTTTTGATGATTTGTATGTGGTTCAAACCGTGTTTATACTGATTTCAAATCATTATTGTTGTCGGTAAACTGTTTTTCATATTTTTTTGTGTTATCAGTATTTAACAAGTTTTGATGTATTGATTTTGGTCATCATATGTGTTGGTCCCTTCCTTGTTTAATGCGTACATCTGTTTGGTGTCTTGTGTCAAAACTATTCCTTGGTGATTATTTTTGTACCAAGTTTATCAAAATATATTCTTGGGTCATCTGGTCTTATTTTCATGGGGTCAAAATGATACATTCTTATGAAGTTTTCTGGGTTTGAATCTGTTCGAAATAATCTGGTCATTTCTTTCATTCTAGCGAGTTGCATGTCTTTTGACTTTTGAGTCAAAAGTCAATAGCGAGTTAGTAAGCAAATGAACTTCAGTGTAGCGAGTTGTAATCTACCTAGCGACTTGTATTTACAAGTCGTGGCGAGTTGGGCTTTGAGGTTGGCTAGCGACTTGGTTTGAGAAGTTGGCTAGCGACTTGGTTTGAAAAGTTGGCTAGCTACTTGGTTTGAAAAGTTGGCTAGCGACTTGTACATTTAAAAGAGGTAGCGACTTAACTATTGATTATTGAATCAATAGCAATTTGTATTGAAAATAGCTAGCGACCTGACTCTGACTTGCCTTAGCGACTTACAGAAAAGATGATGAAAGAAATGATCAGGACCTCTCAAAACCATATACCAACATCGACCTCAGTCTATAAAACCTCATCAGTCCAATGTTTTTTTAAGAAATACAAGGTACCATGATTACAACAAGACCCATATACATCTTCCCCATCAACATACTCCAATCTAACCTATCTCATACTCCTTCTCATCACACTAATCGTGACCTCAGAAATGTTCAAAGTTTATTTCAATCCTTAAAAAGATTTCTTCTTTGAACTTTTATCCTCAATGGTCATTAATAATTTCCGAACACTTAAAAAGAACAAGATAACTAATTAGTTATTTGTTCTCTTTGGCTCGCTTTTATCAATCTCAAAACAAAACAACATCATAAATTTATACCTACCCGAGACCTCAAAGGATCTTGAAGACGGATCATTATCTTGATACCATCCATATGGCATCGAAGGCACTCAAACCATCCCTGTGGTGAGTGAAAGACTCGTATGATTACAGGAAGAAATAAAGGGGTGGTAGTGCTCTTTTTCGGCTGAGTTGGATGATACTAGGTTATTAATTATTTTACGATTGGTGTTCGGATGTTTTTGTAATTGGAGTGCATTATGATTGGTGTTCGGATGTTGGGTTTTTTAACTGTTTTGAGAGTAAGTAGCAGATGAGGAGAGAGGCGCTTGTAACTATTCTTAGGGTTTGAGATGCAGGAGTGTGATGAAGGGGGCGGATTTGTTTGATTAGGGTTGAAATGGAGAGACTTTAGGGTTAGTGTAAAGTGAGAAGTGAGTGTGTGAGGCTTTTAATACCCGAGTTATTTGGGGCATCGTTTATTCTGGATCTTTCGTGGACTGAAATGGCCCAAGGATGTAATTGGACCAAGATAATTATCATGTATTGGGCCGAACACAGCAAACTGGTGTGCACCTGTACGTGTCGTATGGAAAATATCATTATGGAATTTGTACAAAGTGTTTGTACATTAAGTTTGGTGTGTGAGAACTTGTAATGATATAAATAATGAGTTTGCTCTTACATGTGTTAAGCCGAGTGTTACTAAGTACATGGGCCGTGATAAGATTTATATGGACATGTGATATCTATGATATATGGTAATTTTATAACCGGTGTGATAGTCATGGTCCCATGAAATTCTAATGGCTCGGGTATATGAGTTGTCATTGAACCTAACCTATTCTCCATTTGTGCTTTGGTGCTATATTGGATGAGCTGATTTATTGAGGCGGTCAGTGAATATTAAGATGGACTTTGTGGACTTATGAAACAATGTTTGGTCATTAATTTTCAACAAATGTCACAATTATTTTCGGCTAATGAGGGTATTTCATTTGGCTAAAAGGTTGAGACCTGAGATTGAGAATTGTTGAGATTATGTGATTTGGCTATGTGATTTGATACTTTGGTTTATACATTTTCTGAAAAATATCTTGTCTCGGCTTGAATTGATGGTTCAACAAAGTTGATTACGTGGTTGTTTGGACGGTATTTCGTATTTGGTTTTGAAGTGAGGTTCTCTGGGCGCGTTTACTGATTTAGTCTTCTTTCTTTCTACCTTTCGCGAAGATGACTTGTTTGGGCATTTATAGAGTGTGATAAAGACTTGGCTATTTAATTACGGTTGTGATTCTTTCTCGTTAAACCCACAACGTAACTACCACTTCGGTGTCTCACTCAGTTGAGAATGTCAAGAGGTTTTGTACATTGGGTACACCGTTTCTTTTTCACGAGGATTAGTACAAGTTTAAGTAACAAATCTGGGGAATTTCACTTCATGATCAAGTTTGGTATATCGGGTTTACTTCTCCATGTGGTCACTACAATTGCCGATAGAATGCGTGAATGATGTGTTTACCAAAGTGCTGATTGGATGGTTGTTGATGTTGGATAATGAACCGTTGATGAACCGCTGCATGTTCCCCTAAAACAGATATTCACTAAAACCAAAGTCATCAAAACACATTCAAGCTGACATTGTTTACGGTTTTGTCTTGATTTTGTAAAATCCCGCGAAAGAACCTATTTCTCGGTTTAAATCATAGACTTGTAAAATCCCGTGACAATGGAAACATCCTGGTATTAGTAAAGTGCATTTCCGGATCTATCTTACGGTTTACGGTTTATTCTTGGTTTTGTAAAATTCCGCGAAAGATACTTTTTCACGGTTTAAACCATAGAGTTGTAAAATCCCGTAATGATGGAACCATCTTGGAGAAGAGAAAGTGTAAATCTGGATCTTACTTGATGTTGGTGCTACGGTTTCTGCTTCGAAGAAGGGATAAAAGGGTGTATTTCATGAATTGGATGTGTGTTTGAATATTCGTCATGGCAGTTTGGTTATCACTTGGTTTTACGGGATTACGTGCTTTTTAACCATGGTCGGGATGATACCATTATCATAGTTCATTTAAATGTCAAAGAAGGCTAGATTTGAGTAGTTCAGAAGATGTGACAACGGAGTTAATTCACTATTATTTTATTTGAGGTTGAAGTAAAATATCACGGGCGAGTGTACTTAGTATCTGAAGATATCGGGGATGGTTGGATGAAGATTCTTCATGATCCTTGTTCGATGCTTATTATCAAAAACGAAGACTTGGAAATCTAGTTATTGTTGGGTGTCTTTTACCTTTTCTTTCACCACTTGGGGGAATTGGGCTTATACCATCACAAAATAACTATCACTTTAAGGAGTTACGTTGTAGTGCTCAGTGTCACATTCAATTGTGGATTTTCAAGAGGTGATATACGTCTTATACTCGATGGTTGGTTGGTTGAAGAGTATAGAGTACTTAGAGATTCAAATGGGCATGAAGTCTCAGCACCGCTCTTTGTTACATATGTGCAAGTATAAGTCACGAGTTCAGGATAGTTTACTTCTGGGTCAAATTCATCATATTGGGTTTTCTCCATCAGTTGTCACGACAAAAAGCCTACTGAATGATAATGGGGTTGATTACATGTTTTGCTAAGAGAGTTGAAAAGAGAGAGATTATGACGTTTGAACACAACAGTTCAAGCCTCGTACTCTAAAGAAAAGAAATGTGTACGTTTCAGTGCGCATTATCTTCCGAAGAAGAGAAATCTTCTTATAACGTATGAACACATCAGTTCATGCCTCGTTCCTCAAAGAAAAGAAATGTGTACGTTTCAGTGCGCGTTATCTTCTGAAGAAGAGAAATCTTCTAATTAATGACCATTCTCATCAACATGCTTCATACTTTTTCCATGCGCTTCAGTCATCAAGTGAACCGGGCTACTGTTGATTGTTTTCTGATTCCACTTTCTCAACTATAATGAAGATGGCGACATCCTGTGCTGATTTTGCGGGGGAGAAGTGTGAATAGACTACATTTGGATAATGTTCACTTATTTATTCAAGAATGGCATCTCCGTATGCAATTCTTGAGGGGGAGAAGAAGTGTGAATTTTTTGCATTGTTGATTGAAATTTGAGAATATAAATGGTCATACGGCTCTAAACTCATGTAAGAACCGAGCTTCTTCTTATCGGGTTATCTTCACATGGAGTTTCTTCTTAAGAGCCGTTTGTTGACATCTTCACAAGCTGATATGAGTTTATTGACCAAGTGCTTCCGGTTAATGCTTCACGTGCACATCAACATGATGATTCCGAACAACCTTCTGTTCTTGTTTGATGTGATTGTTTGCTTGGTATTACCATTTCGTGTGTTCGTTGCGGCCTGATTGCTGATTTCCTTGATGAACATCTTTCTGTTCTTGTTTGATTGGGAGGGATTTTAGTTAAGGGGATTTGCAAGATGTATGTTGATTGGGATGCTTTTTGGTGATGTTCTTGTTTTTGGTGAGTTGAAGATGTTAACTTTCTATTCCCCAACTGGACAATCTTGAAGAAGGTCGAGTCTACAGTCTGTTCTACATTTTCTGCTACATGTTAGAAGACTAAAAGACGAGTTGCATTTATCGATCTAAAGACTTCTTCTTAATCTGGTCATTCATCATACAGATTGTCGGTTTAGGGGAGAGCACTAATTGGGAGAAAGTTATATGTCAGATTCAATTCCCAATTAGACTTGCTCATATTCTTTAGCAGCGACTACTCGAGACGTTGATATTGACTATTGTTGGACATTTGACACAAGGTGATTACTTCGGAGTTAATCTTTTATCACTTATTTGAGATTGAAGTTGACTTTCACAAAGGCGTGTTTTTATTTGATAACTTGCTCGGGCTTAAGAAATTGAGTTGAAGACTTGGCTTATCTAGTTACCAGCAGTCGAGGTGGATGGTTGAAGACCTGGTTAACTATCACTATTAGGAGTTACTTTGTTTTACTCAGTGTCACACGCATATGACGGTGTGGATAAACGCAAGAGGTGTTAAGGTCTCATACTTTGTTTGGGTAGTGAGTACTTAGAGATTTGCTTGAAGCATAAATTCTCTACACCGTTCTTCCATCATTAGGTGCAAGCTTAAGATACAAATGTGGGGAAGTTGACTTCAGTTTCAAGTAGGGTATATCGGTTGTTCTTCTTCAGTGGTCACTTCAAATTGTCTACATAAGGGTTGATAAAAATAGTCAGAGTGAGTCTTCAGCAAGTTGATTCTCACAAAGACCTCAAGCGATCTTCTCAACAAATTTCAAGTATTTGGGCATTCAAAGAGTTGCTGATTCTGAAGTATCAAAACTAGAAAGGGGGAAGGAGACAAGCATCTAAACGCGAGTAAACTTGATGTACTTAATACTTCTAAGAAATTGAAGATATCCCGGGAAGACAAATGTTATTACCGCAGAGAAACTCAAGGTTTGACTCATGACGAGTAAACTTGATGAACTTAATTCTTCTAAGTGATTGAAGATATCCCGGGAAAACAAATGTCATGACCGCAGAGAAACTCAAGGCTTTACTCATTAAGGCGTTAAGTGTTATTATTCCAACTACGTGGGGGAAGTGATGTTAGAAAAAGTTTCTGAAGATAAAAGAGGTACACTAGTGTGTGGTGATTTCGATGGTATCACAATGATCAGGGGAGAGAGATCGTGTACATTGGGGATGCTCAGCTGTTTCACTTGAGTGCTTAATCAGTGATTCAGAGATATAATCACTTATTCCGGTGTTGACATCCGCAGAGATTGTCACCCGCAGAGATAATCAGTGACTTGGCCTGCTTCTTCAATGTTATCAGTTATTCATTCCTTGTGTATTGGTATACTTCGGATACTTGAGCTTCATACACATTCATCAGGGACGAAAGATGTGAACATAGGGGAGGTGTTCTACATTACCCTCTTGATGTGTATTCGGGAGAGTTCTTGGATATTGGTGTACTTCTGGTTCTTGAGCTTCATACACGTTCATCAGGGAAGAAAAATGTGAACATGGGAAGGTGTTCTTCATTCCCCTCATGAAGTGTATTTGGGAGAGTTCTAGAGCATTATACAAAGAGGCTGACTACAACAATTCAACTACTTGGGGGAATTGCTCTCTTGACACCTTTTGGAATGGATCGCTTCAGACTTCAGTGGTTATGAAATTTGAGAAGATTATTTATGTGTGGGATGATACGTTGCTGTTCTTATGGATGATATAACCCCTAATGGAGATCCTCGATTATCGTTCTTAAATGGAGCAGCGGGATTTATGATTATGGTGTGCATCTCTGTGCACCTGGCTAAGGCAAGCTTGAAATATAGCTTCAAATCTGCTCAACATAAGGATTTTCGGTTTGGGGGGAAGCTGCCAAAGTCTCACTTTCAAGTGGCTCAATTTCTCTCTTCGATTCAAGAGTCTTGGAAGCCTTGGTGGTGAAAGTTTTAGGGATGATGACTTCTATCTTCTACAACGGGGCTGTTCGATATCCTTATCTCGGTACTCGTATCATCATCTTCTTTAACTATATCATCTATTCTATCCTTGTAAATATTTATTCGAAAAAAACCAAATACAAAAATATAAAACCAGCAAAACAAAATACAAAAATATAAAACCAACAAAACAAAATAGAAAAATATAAAACCTTCAAAAACCATAAAAATCAGAAAATTTAAAAAATACCAAAAATATGTTTTCTATGACATGTCTTCTGGTATCGATAACATCTACGGTCTTAGAAATGTCATTCAATAATGGCACGGGACCATAGATGAAGTTCGAGCAGGAGGTGTAAATATTCTTTTCAAAACATGTCTCTAAAAATGGCTTACAGTTACTTCTGACTGTGACCCGCGCTTAAACCATGGTTTGCTATTATTTCAGATAGCAACCCGTTCTTTAAAGAAAGGAAAGTGCTGCGCTAAATCAATTTTCAAATATTTCATGCACTTATCCTAAAATACATTGAGGAAAGTATGTCGAAGGACTGCTGTTCCTACACAAATGTTTTTCCGTCTAAAATTCTTCAGAAAAATATTTGTTGTATTTCAAAATGGTGGTAAAATGAGTTGCTTGATAAATCAATCAGGATCAGAGTTTTTCGTATTAATTCGCAAAAACTCAATCGATGACTTCAGCACTTTTAAATCTTTTCAAGAAAAAGAGTCATTGATTGAGGGGGAGAATGTTTTCAAATTTATATCATCTAACGGACTTTCTTAATTATCCTACGTGCTTAATTAAAAATGATAATTGCTTGTGTCGAAGGACTAGGAATTTAGGATATGATCGTTAGGTTTAGATGATTAGAGTTTGATTAACACATAAACCCCATGCCTTATATGATCTGATTGTTATGTTGAATTGACTTTAATTAGTCGATTGCTGTTATGGATGATGTCGACCACCATATATCTGTATGTGTGTTCACTAACGTATGCAGGTATATTGGTTATAAGAATGTTCCCGATCCGGATCCCACAATTGAAGATGATTGGATGCCGAAAGGAAAGGGTAACTATATCTTGGGTTGACAAATGAAGAAACGGAGCTTAATTGGACTTCTATGGAGAGTTGGCATAAATGCAACGAAAGAGGTCTCACTGCATCAGCAGATGGTTTTCTTCTAAGTGATTGAAGAAACGGAGCTTAATTTGACCTCAGTTGGCATTCAAAATGTAACGTAAGAAGAAGTCTCACTGCATCAGCAGATGGTTTTCTTCCAAACCCTACAACAACAACAACAGAAGCTTCTCAACCACCTAACGTATCTTGTGCAGGAAAAGTAGTAAATGATACCATCTTTAAACAATTTTTGAAAATATTGTTTTGAATATGGAAAAATATTGTTTTGAAAATAAATTGGTCTTAATTTTGAAAATCACCGGACTTCATTTTATCAAAACTTAAGTCACTCAATTATTGACTTCGGTCATCGATTGAGGGGGAGAGTGATTTAAAATAAAATATTTTCAATCAATATTGCTTCATAAAAGTCCGGATTGTACAATATAAGGTGGTGATCTAAAGAGTTAATGTTATGTCATGGTATGATTTTTTCTTTAGAATCAAGGTCTTTCAAAATGAAATCTTTTCTGTTCTTGTTTGATTGTGAAATTGTTTTGTTTTACTTAAAAGATCTCTTAAAAACTATCATACCTGACACTAACAATCTTTAATGTCTTAAAATGGTCCGTATCTGTCATCTTTCAAAATTGAATCTTGCCACGTCTTTCCCCAAATTTTTCTAAATGATTTAAATCAGTTGGGATCACAAATCTCAAATGGTTTGATATCTTTGATCGGGTGAGAGATCGTGATTTAAATCTCAAATCTGTTTTAATGGAATTGGTTTTAGTCCTTCAAAGGCACTCCTGCCTCCATGTGCCAAATGATTTCAAATACACAATGCACATGTTGAGGAGGAGGATTTATCCAAAAACCAGATGAGTATTTAAACAAGGCCACATGTTCTCCCATGTTTTCTAAACCTAATTAAATCACTTGGGATCCAAAATCTCAAAGGATTTGATATTTTTGATCGGGGGAGAATTTGTGATTTAATAATGAAATTTGATAAAAGGTGATCGTTTGGATTCAATTGTGCAGGCTGCTCTCTCGTATGTGCTAAACGCTTTCGAATCTCGAAGCACATATTGAGGGGGAGCAAAACCATCGAGGTACAAAAGTTTTTTTAAAAGAGATTATAAAGTACCTTGATTGTGTTTTCAAATGGTTTTCTTAATGGATTTTGTGATTGTGGATGTGCTTCAAAAGAACTCTTGCCTCTATGTGATAAAAAATGTTTTCAAATATCCTATGCACATATTGAGGGGGAGAATTTACCAATGAAAATCAAATGGCTTTTTCGTATGAAAATTGTGATCAAAGAAAATATTTCAAAGTTCTCTTGCCTCCTTGTGCTAAACAATTTCTAAATCATATGCACATGTTGAGGGGGAGGTTTTCTAAATGATCAAAACTATTAAGGTACAAAATGCTTTGATCTCGTATCACAAGTACCTTGATTGGTTTTCCAAATGATTTTTCAATTGGTTTCATGAAGGAAAGAACAATACCAAAAGACCGACCAATTTACTTTATGCATGGAGTTATAAGGATGGTTAGGTTAGGTATTCGTTCCCACGATCTGCCAGAACCGGAGGGATCTACCCAGGGACAATCCACTAGATAGTGTAGAGTCCTTAGGTATATTGAAAAAAGGAGAAAAGTGAGGAATGGGAAGAGTGCAGACTGAGACTGAGCTAGTACTAGAATAAACCCAACACGGTTCTAGTTATGAAGTCTCGGTAAGCACTGAAGGGGTTGAAGAATGAAAAAGAAATGAATGATAAAAGGGTGAAAAGAAATAGCCCTCCATCAATTCAACCTTAGGGCAGAAACCGGGTTCAATTCATATGCTACTGGTGGTTACTAAGGTAACACTGGTATTGAAGACAAGACATCATGGACCCAGTGATGCACTGCACTAAACTTCCCAAACCACTCAAGTTCCTCTTAAAAGGGCTTGTTTCATTCTCACGGGGAACCGACATAATCTATCGACTTTCTCTTAGAGATGGTTGATATTGAAGTAGGAGACCCTCTCCCTAGTCTCCGGCAAAGGAACCAAAAATGCACTATTGAGTCTAGAGCCAAGAGATCATCCAAAATATCTCGTTAGGACACTAAATTCTTGAAGACTTGCTTTTTCACACAATGTGGAAAGTAAGTATATATTAAGAGTCCTACGCATTATCCTTGTGGTATTGCCAGAACATCTGAGTGGTATGTAAAAGTATTCACGATGAAGATGGAAATCCTTCTAGAGCCAACATCAAACAAGCTCTTGGTGGGTGACATGTGAGATCTTCTCGTAAGATCAAACTTGTGACAACTGGATAGAAACAATGGGGCGATTCAGTCTTGAATCAACCTTGGTCCAGGAATGGAATTGACGTATACTTTTGGAAAGACCGTTCGATGTGCAAATCTTCTTTTCTCTAGCACGTCGAATGTGTACTTATGTTTTCAAAATTCAAAAAGTATCTCTGATTGAAAAATACTTTTAGAAAAACCGGTCGATGTGCGAATCTCTTCTTTTCACTAGCACGTCGATTGTGTACTATTTTCAGATACAAAAAGTGTTTTGATTGAAAATTGATCTTTCTCATAAAACCTTCGTCGTATTGCAAAACTCTTTATTCTAAGCAATACGCGATTGTTTTTCAAATCAATTTTTCATCAATCAGTGAATCTCAATTCGCTGGTTCACTCACTCCGTGTTGTCTTCTTTGAGACGTTCCGGTTTGAGAACAGCTAGAACAGCTGCGAAACCCTGTCAAGGAGATTCTTAGGAATCCTACCTGATCACAGGCAGTATTTATACTGATCAACGGGGAACCGTGGGCCGTGTACCTCAATTCAACGAAAGTGGTCAAAGACACTTTCGTGTGTTTTATTGCTAACTGTTGTTTGCAGGTACATTTGGATGGTTGCAGCTGATCAGAATTGAGGCGTCAATCCAAAGCCGCATGCTCACAGCATCCACACTTAATTTGAAGAAATCATGACTGGTGCATATCTACATAACCTGGCTCTGATATTTCATACTATGCTTATGCTTCGCTGCTGCAAATATCATGAACCAGTAAGGCTTCCGCTACTCTGATGGAAAGATGTCATGATTCAAAAGTGTGAGCATGTCGGTCCAAAAGTCACAACTTCACATGATGGCAACACAATAAAGGGTGATCCAGAGATTTACTGTGGCTGATGATCTCAAAGAAAGCTCGAAGATCATCAAGATGTGGATCAGTTCAAAGACCTCCACTGAAAGTACAGATCAATGCGGACTTTGAAGTTGCACTACAAAAGCACAAAGATTGCGGAAATGAAGAATTCAAGTCTACGAGCTCAAGAACAATGTCAAGAATAGAATGCTAGGATTCGAAATGTAAAACATGGGGTGACCTCCCTTAGGGGGAGATTGTTAGGAATTGGAAAATTTCTTAGTGAAGAGTCGGTCACCCCAAATGTTATCTAGCATAAGTTAGCTCGTAGATTTGTCGTTAGTCAAGTTATTTATTGTTTTATTAGTTAGTCAGTAGCGTAAAATAGTTTAGTGCAACACCGTGGAGGAAGGACGGGTCTTTACCCACTGTATCCCTGATCCACAGGCCGATAGGAGGTCGAGTATTTGTAACTATAAATACCCCTTCCATCCATGGAAGGGGTGGTGCTTTTCAATCTAATATTCAACATTTGTGAAGTAACTCTCTACCAAGAAAACACCCTCTCTCTCTACTAACTCTCTAACTATGGCAAACATGTATTTTGATCTCCCAAGACCACCCGAATCATCAAACACATAAATATACGATCCTACAAATATACTACCGGTTCACACTCTAAGCATTAAAGACGAATGCTTTAATTCCTACTAATCTAAGGGCGATCCTCACATTTTGGGTGGAATTTAGGTGGTAAAGGGTTTTTGTGCTAGTCATGCAACTTCCTATCCATGAGACGCTTTTGTTAAGACTAATGGCCCACTCCTATACGTCATGAAAAAATTTTAAATTTGGCTAAAATTACCCTAACCTACATTTTCTCATGGTTTATTACACAAATACACTTGGACAAAGCAAATAGTCAAGGATAAGCATAGTTTCAAAGTTCCCGTTTTATTTTCCCTCCCTACACTTAAACTGAACATTATCCCCAATGTTCCCCGAAAGTATCAAAATTATGATAATAGAAGGTAATTAAAAACGAAAGAAACTAATACTCCCCTGATTAGCTCGGTAGGATCCGTAAAAAGTGGTGGTTAAATCTTTTCCAAGAAGAGTTTTTGCGTGAAAGGCTCCTTCCAAACTTGTGTAACTTCTTCTTGACAAACTAAACCTGCACACTAAAAGAAAACAAACGAAACCTTCGCGTAAAATCGGCGGTAATAATATACATAAGACTCGATTTAAACTAGGATATAATGCTTGTGGAATGGATGTTTACAGAATTTGTTTTGAAAGTTAAGATCTGGAAAATTCCAAAATTTTACAAGTAGCTCAGAAAACGAGAAAAAGTAAGCTGATGTTTTTATTCCTTCCTGACGCCGTCAGGTTGCAATCCTGACGCCGTCAGGTTATCCTGACAAAAACTGGTCTGCGATTTTCTGGAAAAAATTCTGGAAAATTTACATCTTTAGAATCTGGAAAAACTTCTGCAAAAACATCCATTATGACTCGATACAAGCATTTGACTCGAACAAACAAACATATATATCTTTTAGTTAATTGTTATTCTCATGTTCACGTTTCTTATGAAAACGTGTGTAATCCTCCCTACACTTATCCTTTATGTAAAATACCTTTATATGTAATTAAGACGAGGTTAAAAACAAAATAAAGCATTTTTACAAATTTAAACATGAGGACAAACAATTAATAAAAGATATATGACACTAACAAGCAAACAATTAAGCATGGGTTGCCTCCCACGAAGCGCTTTTCTTTATTTAAGAGTCTTGTAGCTAGACTCGTAGTCCTACTCCTACGTACCGATATAAGTAAGTCTATCCTCAACAATGTCGTAGGGATCAAACTTATCATTCAAGTTCCTAGTAGTACGTTCGGTTAAATATGCCTTTTCAAACATCTCACCATCGGGATCATAGATTTGTATCCTAATGTGCCACCTTCCATTACCATCGCTAGGCGTTCTATTCCAATTCCACATGTGTTCGGATTTCTCAACTATCCATTTATTCATGACAAGATTAACGGGCAAGCATCCTAGGAACTCGGTCATCTTCCTAAATACTAAGGCGTCCTCGAACGGGTTCACTTCTATATCCCTAGCCAATTCTTGTTCTTGGAAAGTTGCTACACTAGCAAAGGCCTTATCTAGGTAAAAAGGCCTTTGGGGGCCTATGATGTTCTTCTCAATCCACGGTCCATATCGAGAAGGCTCTCTATCCAACCTAATCTCTTGTGGGATTTCCTCATCCTTGTAGTACGAATGCCTTTTGACATCGTAAACCGATCTAGCACTCCCCTCTCCTACCACTATTTTGGACATCTTACAATCGATGATGGCACTAGCGGTAGCTAAAAATCCTCTTCCAACTAGTAATGGGCATGTCGGGTCCTTATTCATGTCTAGCACATGAAAGTCGGCCAAAAGAGTCAACTCTCCTACATGTACTACCATGTCCTTTATTATTCCAACCGGACGTGCTATACTACCGTCCGCTAATCCTAAGATAGTTTCCGTTGGTTCAATTTTACCTAAGTTGAGGCTTCTATGAAGGGACAACGGAACGAGATTGATGCATGATCCTAAATCGGCTAAAGCATCGAGTGGCTTGGAAGTTCCAAGTCTACACGGAAGAGTGAATAGCCCGGGATCATCTAACTTCTTAGGTAAGTTGTTTCGCACAAAGGCGGACCCATGTTTCCCAAGCCTAAGTTCTAACTCATATTTTTCTTTTAAAGCATTATAATAAGGTGCATGAGCTAAGACTTCAAGAATTGGTTTCTCTTGATAGAGTTCCTTGTACTCCTCCTCTAAACTAGGTTTGGATTCTTGGCTAACGGGTTTCTCAGGAGTAGGCTTTACCAAAGGTGCCGGGCCTTGGTATTTCTTGGATGACTTGGACCCCTTTTTGATAGCATTTACCGAATGAACCGTTGGGTGAGAGGGGCATGAATGTGTGTTCTCCCATGATGAACTAGAACATGAAGTCGATGCAATCGAATTCACTTTTGGGTTCTTTATGGTATCACTTGGGAGTGCTCCAATTTCCCGCTCATTGAAGGCTTTTAAGAGGGCATCAAGCTTGGTTGTCATCTCGCTCTGTTTTTGCTTAAACTCGGCTTCAAGCTTATTCAATCGAGTTTCTTGGGATGACAAAAATCTAGATGCAATTGCTTCAATATTAGTGGAGTTCCCGGTATTAGAAGAATTGAATCTGTTGGGCGAACTAGATGAGCTTTGGGGTGTGCTTGAGTTTTGGTTCCACTTAAGATTAGGGTGATTTCTCCATGAGGGGTTGTATGAGTTTCCTAAGTTGTTTTGTTCGGGTTTGAAAGTGTACCACTTATCTCCCGCTCCGTTGGTACGTATGGAGGCGTAGTCCGCAAAAGCTTGTTCGGAGAGCCTTGAGCAATCACGAGTGTCATGGGGACCACTGCATAACTCACAAGGTAGAGTGATTTGATTCTCTTGTCGTGAAGACTTAGGATTTTTGTAGGAACTCATGAGGAATTTAACTTGATCTTCAAGTTCAATCATCCTACGGTCGGGAGGAGGCAAGGAGATTGCCTTGACGGTTTTGGGAAGTTCACGGGGGTCATCCCAACTTTCGTTGTCATAGAGGGCAAGGTCCTCTATTATTTCCCATGATTCTTCCGCGGTGAGATCACTAAGTTTTCCACCGGCCGCTTGGTCAATGGATCGCTTAGTGGGAAAGTTGACATGATCATAAAAGATTTGGACTTGGAGCCAAAGATCAATGCCGTGATGAGGGACTTTATGAAGTAAGTCCTTGAATCGGGTCCATGCTTCGTAGAGAGATTCACCTTGACGTTGTTGGAACATCAAGATGTCATTCCTAAGCTTAGTGGTTCTCCCCGGTGGGAAAAATTGAGCAAGGAAGCGAGAAGTAAGATCATCCCAACTTGAGATGGAGCCGGCGGGAAGTCGCTCAAGCCAATTACTAGCTTGGTCCCGTAGAGAGAATTGGAAGAGACGCAAGCGCGTGGTCTCCCGAGTAGTAGCATCAAGGTCGATGGAATCGACAATTTTGAGGAAATCCCTCAGATGCTGATTTGGATCTTCGGAACGAAGTCCATGGAATGCACATCCGTTTTGCACCAACCGGATGGTGTCGGATCGCAGGGCCGTAGTTTGGGCTTGGTCGGGAAGCTCAATGGTATTCCTATAACCTAGGTGGTTTGGTCTCGAGTACTCACCAAGAGTACGGGCTCTTGGCGGGTCGTTTGGTGGTGGGTTGATGAGTGGTGGTTGGTTGTCACCTTCCATGGTGAAAAGTGATGGGTGTTACGAACAAAGGTCACGAAGAAGGGGGATAGACTAAGAGAAAGCTAAAAAATGAGAAAAATTTACTTGATAGGAATCAAGCAAAGAAACCTAAACGAGGTGGACTACTAACTAGCTATTCTATTCCCCGGCAGCGGCGCCAAAAACTTGATAACGCTACACGCGTCGTTCGGGGTCAAGGAAACTTCCTTTTCTTCGAGCAAGTTTTATAACACCCTAGGCAGTGAACCTAATCGTTGTAGTGTAGTAATTAGGGTAAGCCACGGGTATTGATATCGTTCTCTAGGGGAATAGGAATGCTAGTGAGAAGTTACTACGCTAAGGTTGAGGTTGAGGAAGATTATTTTTTATCTTTTTATGTTTTTTTAGAAAATGAAAAGGTACGAATCTCGGGTATTGGATTTGGGGGGTTGGTATTGCTACCGATTACTCTACTATTATCTAATTATCTAAGCTAAGGTTGTGATAGTCTATGTCTAATTGATTTGTACTCGTATGATAGTTTAAAGATGTGTTTACTTAGGTTTTACTACTCCTTAATTATCTCATATTGATGGTTGATTTGTCACGTCCTTATTCCTAGTTGCGTTGTGATTCTAAGGCTATAGGGCGTGCTTGTTTCCCTAACTCTTTGAATTTACCAAAGGGTCTTGTTTACAAATCCTCTAGTGATTTATAGACGCCTACTCTACGGTTGTCCTTGAATACTTTATCCTACAATTACCTAGATAATTATATTCTAAAGTTCACAAAGAAAAGTCAAGCATTAAGTACACAACGAATAATCTAGCGCACTCTAGATCATTAGTCAACTAAGATAAGTATCAACCAATCAATATTCAATAATTAAGTTTCATATTCCCTAAGCAAACACACAAATAAATTAGCCGGACATGGAGAACATGCAAGCATACACACAAATAATCAAAGACATAATTAAATTAATGAAGTAAATACTTATCTTGATGTATAATAGGGTTTAGAACCCTAAAATACTGCACAAGAAAGCCTTGGTTCGGTTTTAGGTTTTTACTCCAAAAGACTACACACAAAAACTGAAAAATTCGGATTCTATATATAAGATTACATCTGCGACGGCGTCACCTTATGTTTTGTGACGCCGTCGTGTCGCCGTCATTAGGGTTTCGTCTTGGCCACGTAAACCTTGCGACGGCGTCACCTTATGACTGTGACGCCGTCCCCTTCAGCTCTGACGCCGTCTTGGCTGCATCTAGGCCGTCTGAGTAACGACGGCCTACTCCTTTAGAACCTGACGTCGTCCCTTGAAAACATGCAATTTCGCTTCTGACCCATCGCAAAATTCCTTCCCGACGGCGTCGCAGATATGCAGTGACGCCGTCGCCTTATGTTTCAGCAGCTTTGAGTGTCTCGATTCTGACTTTGGCCATTTTCTTCGTATATTCGCGCCTTTTCGTCCAAATAAGCATCATTCCAGCATTTTGCCTTCAAGAGACCTAAAAAGTGAAAAGGAACGATATTAAGCAATAACGGATACAAAAGTGATCGAATAAGGGCTTAAATGACCCCTCAAAAAGGTACCTTTTAAAACCTTATCAGGCATCATGATCAAAAAGACCTAGTTTTTAAGAACATGGAACCTAAACCCAAACAAGATTGTGAGATGGTTATAGTTGAACTACCTAGTTGCATGCGTGGGATAGATTTCAAAACATATGACACGCGTGAGGAATCCTTTAGGCAAATAGAACATAGTGATCAAATTTTTGAGAATGATTCTTATGAATCGGACCAAGAATTTGAAATGGCTAAAGAAGGATTTGAGATACTTAGGAGTGTATTTGGGTTAGATCATACTAAAACACGTGATGAACTTTTAGGAGATTTAGATATAATGGAGAATAAGGTGGAAACTCCAAGCCCACAAGCCCTACCATCACTTGAGGAACACACATCGCCTATAACTTACCCGGAAGAAGTAGAAGAGACTATAGGAACCCCGATTGATATAGAACCTTTGGACCAAACGCCACTAGAAAATGTAGGTTTAGATGCCTGTTGTCATGACCTCTCTCTTAGTCCTAGGGAAGTTCCTAATTTTGATGAACCGGAGCCTCAACCAAAAACCTTACCCAATTTTCCTTCTTTAGATGTGAATCTTGGAATTTAATTAGGCCCCAATCCACCCATCAAAATAAATAGTCCATGTAGTTGCTTGATAAAGGTGGTAGACTTTAGGCCATGTAGAGTGGAAGCTAATATAGGAGTAACCTATGACCTTATACACTTATATCACCCATTCATGGTTGATAACAAGAAACATTATGGGTTTAAACCGGGTTTATTAGGTCAAGATGGATCCTTAACTAAGAATCTTTTGAAGTTGATAGAAGATGATCCATTTTTAGGAGACAGATTTGATTCACCCGCTACACCCATAAAATTAGGTAAGGTTAGAATGAATGGAGCACACCCCTTTGAGCATATAAATCACCCATCACCCTCTCCTCATGTAGCAAATCACCACCCTAAGGGTGTGTATCGCTACTATCACCCGCACTTAAGCTTAAGTGTAGGAAAAACTTCCCCTTTATCCGTTAAATAAGGGTAGAGTCAGGCTCGTGACTCGAACAAAAACAAGCGCTTCTTGGGAGGCAACCCATGTGTATTTGTTTTTCATTTTCATTTGTGTGTCGTATATCTTTTATTAGTTGTTTATTCCCATGTTTGAATTTGTAAAAATGCTTTACTTTGTCTTTAACCTCGTCTTAATTACATATAAAGGTATTTTACATAAGGGATAAGTGTAGGGAGGATTACACACGTTTTCAAAAGAAACGTGAACATGAGAATTACAATCATTTAAAAGATATACATGTGTGTTTGTTCGAGTCAAATGCTTGTATCGAGTCATAATGGATGTTATTGCAGGAAATTTTTCCAGATTTTAAAGGTAAAAATTTTCCAGAATTTTTTCCAGAAAATCGCAAATCAGTTTCTGTCATGATAACCTGACGGCATCCGGGTCGCAACCTGACGGCGTCAGGAGGAGTAGAAATTGCTTACTACTTTTTCTCGTTTTCTGTGCTACTTATAAATTTTTGGAATTTTCCAAGTCTTAATTTTCCAGAAAATCTGCAAACATCCATTCCACAAGCATTATATCTTATTTAAGTCTGGAATTACATCTTGTTGTGATTTTTCTTTGTTCGGTTTGATGCTTTGGGTTGTCTGTTTTCTTAAAGTGTGCAGGTTTTATTTATCAAGAAGAAGAAACATAAGATTGGAAGGAGCTTTTCACGCATACATTCTTCTTGAAGAAGAATTTAACCACCACTTTACACGGATCCTACCGAGCTAATCAGGGGAGTACTAGTTTCTTTCATCTTTTATTACCTTCCATTATCATAACTTTGATACTTTCGGGGAACATTGAGGACAATGTTCAGTTTAAGTGTAGGGAGGGAAAATAAAACGGGAACTTTGAAACTATGCTTATCCTTGATTATTTGCTTTGTCCAATTGCATTTGCGTAATAAACCATGAGAAAATGTCGGTTAGGGTAATTTTGGCACCAAATTTAAAATTTTTCATGACATATAGGAGTGGGCCATTAGTCTTAACAAAAACGTCTCATGGATAGGAAATTATATGACTAGCACAAAAACCCTTTACCACTTAAATTCCACCCAAAATGTGAGGATCGCCCTTAGATTAGTAGGAATTAAAGCATTCATCTTTAATGCTTAGTGTGTGAATCGGTAGTATATTAGATTCTAGAACTTGTTTTGTGATGCATCCCGAGATCGCTAGTAAGACTACACTTGTGTAGTTAGGAATAACTAAATGATAAGAGGCATTAGGATAACCCTTGTTTTATACCCGTAATATAATTACTTCTTCCACATCAGTTGAGTAATTCCCCCACACCTTTGCGTTGTACTCATCTTTAGTACACGATACCCCTAGTTAACCCCTCAGAGCCTATCCTTTTCGCGGTTCTCGTGATGTTTCGTTTTTCCGGAATATCAATGAAGAGCATTGTTTACACCCCACCCCCAAATGTACACCCAAATCGCCTTAGCCTACCTTATATGCACTCACTTTTAGTGCATTATTATTATCACCCTAAACCCTTAGTTCAATTATCTAGTTGCTTGCATAAGTTTCTAAGTCGAGTCATATCCTTTGTACACAGTTTTGGGACGATTGGGACTCATGGGAAAAGTTAAAGTTTATGAAATGACGGGAAGGGAACGTTAAATTCAAATTCCCTTTATTTGCGTAATAATGTACTCCAAGTGTTTTGATCTTTTCAATTCGGGTCAAATTAGTGTTAGAGTAATAAAAACTCAAGTGTAGGGATGTGCCTATAAATCCCTATTATTTTGATGTTACTATAGAGGATGGTAGAGTAAAAGTGTATGAAAAAAAAATCGAAAAAGAGAAAAAGAAAAAAAAAAGTAGAGTGTAAAAAAAAAAAAAAAAAAAAAAAAAAAAAAAAAAAAAAAAAAAAAAAAACGGGCTACCATCCTACATCTATCTTTAAGTTATGTTTGTTTGTTTCAGTTATCTAGAGTCTAGAGTGTCGAGTCTTGGCTTAGCAACGCCATTCTTCGCATGCTTGTAACAAAAAGATTTTTGACTGGCCACCACTAAATAGCCTATCCCACCAAACCCTTTGTTTCCCTACCGTAAGCCTAACATTACAACCCTTTAAAAGTCCTCTTGGATAGTCTTTCCAAGGTGCTTACGCCAAAGCGATGGAGGTTTGATCTAGTCTCAAGCCTATGGTAATCTATGTACTAGGACCGGTTAATAAGTGTTTATCTTCCATTTCCAACTTGTTATATTTCATATACACACGAGAGATGTGAGTATCCAAACACCCCATGTGAGGTGCTAGTATGTAATTTCCGTGCTTGTTATGACTTTTGCGGGGCTTATATGTGTTGTGGATCGTTCTAAACTAATGCTTCATGACCCCTAACTTATAAATTAATTGGCTAAAAGCACATTTGCTTGAGGACAAGCAAATACCAAGTGTAGGGATATTTGATAAGGTTTTAAAATGTACCTTTTTGAGGGGTCGTTTAAGCCCTTTTTTAATCACTTTTGTATCCGTTATTACTTAATATCGTTCCTTTTCACGTTTTAGGTATCTTGAAGGCAAAATGCTGGAATGACACTTATTCGGACGAAAAGGCGCGAATATACGAAGAAAATGGCCAAAGTCTAGAATCGAGCCACTCAGACTGCTTGAACTAAAGGGGACGGCGTCAGGTGTTATCTGCGACGCCGTCGTATCACTTTTGTGACAGCTCAGTAGCCAAATTGCTTATTTACAAGTGACGGTGTCAGGCTTTAAAAGAGTAGGTCGTCGCAACTTAGACGACCTAGATTTGATCCAGACGGCGTCAGAGACTAAAGGGGACGACGTCACAAGCATAAGGTGACGCCGTCGCAAGACTAACGTGGCCAAGACGAAACTCTAATAACGGCGACCCGACGGCGTCACATATTAAAAGGTGGCGTCGTCGCGAATGTAATCTTATATATAGAATCCGAATTTTTTAGGTTTTAGTGTGTAGTCTTTTGGAGTAAAAACCTAAACCGAACCAAGGCTGTCTTGTACAGTATTTTAGGGTTCCAAACCCTATCTTACATCAAGATAAGTGTTTTACTTCATTAATTTAATTATGTCTTCAATTACTTGTGTGTATGCTTGCATGTTCTCCATGTCCGGCTAATTTACTTGTGTGTTTGCTTAGGGAATATGAAAATTAATTATTGAATATTGATTGGTTGTCTCTTATCTTAATTGTTAATGATCTAGTAATGCGATAGGTCATCCGTTGTGTAGTTAATGCTTGATTAATCTTTGTGAACTTTAGCTTATAGTACCTAGAGTTGTTGTAGGCTAAATCATCCAAAGAGTACCTTAGAGTTAGAGTTTATAAATCCTAGAGATTTTGTAGACGAGACCCTTTGGTAGTTTCAAAGAGTTATGGATAAACGCATACCCTACGACCTTAGACACACAACGCGATTAAGAATAAGGAAGTGACAATTCAACCATCAATAGGAGATAATTAAGGAGTAATAAAACCTAAGTAAACACATCTTTAAACCATCATACGAGCACACAATAATTAGACATAGACTACCCTCACCTTAGTTAATTAGATAATTAGATAGTAGAAGTAATCGGTAGAAATACCAACCCCCCAAATCCAAACCCCGAGATTCGTACATTTCCATTTCCTAAAAAATATAAAAAGATAAAAAATAATCTTCCTCAACCCCAACCTTAGCGTAGTAACCTCTCACTAGCATTCCTATTCCCCTAGAGAACGATATCAATTCCCGTGGCTTACCCTAATACTACACTACAACGATTAGGTTCACTGCCTAGGGTGTTGAAAAACTTGCTCGACGAAAAGGAAGTTCCTTTGACCCCGAACGACGCGTGTAGCGTTATCAACCTTTCATTCTAATCTAACCTTTTCTCTTTTATTTACTTTCTCTCTCTAGAAAGGCTCCCATTCTACTTTCTCTCTCTAAACTCTTAAACCATACACCCCATTTATGTTATGATGTGATGTGTTTGTGAAATCCAATATCTAACAATTGGTATCAGAGCCAGGTTTGATCATCTCTCTTACATATCCTTGGATTTCTAGTGGTTTTATATGGTTTTTGGGTTTGAAAAAGTTTAGTGGGTTTTGCATCATTTGGATCATTTCTTGTGTTAAAGTTTGAATTTTGAGTGTACTTTTGTGTTTAGAATCATTGTAAGTGCTTGGGTTTTGATTTGGAAAGCTTAAATCACTGTGGTTGGGCTTGTTTTGGAATGAAAAGGGTTGTATGTAAGTTTTTCTACCTAGCGACTTGAATCTCGGATAACATTTCTTCGTAGCGACTTGCTTTGTTAGTTGGTAGCGACTTGCAGTTGAAGTGGTAGCGATTTGTGCTCTAGCGACTTGTCTATTGAGACAAGTCGACAAACAGTACAACGTAGTGGAGGTTCCACTTCGCCTAGCGACTTGGTTGGCGTAGCGACTTGTCTCTATTATTTCTAGCGACTTGTCCTTATTGTTCTTAGCGAGTTGATTCTTAGCGACTTGGATACTTAGCGAGTTGCTCTTTAGCGACTTGTCTGCTTAGCGATTTGGTGCTTTCGCGACTTGTGTTCAGCGAATTGGGTCTTAGCGACTTGTGCTTAGCGACTTGATTCACAGCGACTTGAGGTTTTAGCGAGTTGCTACTTAGCGACTTGGTTACATAGCGACTTGTCTAAAGTAGCGATTTGTGTTAAGAAGAGGTTTGACTAAAGTTGACTTTTTACGTCAAAACTTCAAACAGCCATAACTTTTAATCCGTAACTCCGTTTTCAGCGAAATACCTGTCAAAACGACCGGAACATGCTGAATATTGTGAGGTTAGCTTTTAAGTTTTTAGACCTAAATTTCACCGTAAAAACGTGCATTAACAAAACCAATTCACAACCAAATAACACTTCAGCTAATCCTTCAAACAATCATCACTCCTAACACATAATCCTCTATCATTGTGTGGGTCCATCAGTTATCTTAACACATTCTATTGCTCATTGTATCACGATTTCTTCTTGATTTTGTAAAATCCCGCGAAAGAATCTATTTCTCAGTTTAAATCATAGACTTGTAAAATCCCGTGCATACTACAACATCATGTCTTACACTACTGACCCAGTGATTTCGGAAGTCCTTCAATTGTATGATGCTGTGGAAAACAATGATAATGTATGCTACACTGAACGATTAAAGATGTTTAAATTAATCAATGAGGATGTGAGATCTTCATGTTCTAAGTACAATGAGAATTAATTGCACCTTCTAATGGTACAAAATGCCATGCAAAAGGAATGCTGCATTATACCCTATCAACAACTTCACTCTCACCTCATGTTACTTCTACCCACAACAACGGAACGAACATGTATTAAATCTTCAATTTCACCTCATGTTACTTCTCACCTCATGTTACAATTGGTATCAATCGCCTAACAATGGTTTAGGAGTGTTTTGGTCCAAGTTTTTTTTGTAGTGTACGCGTAGTCTTCGTTCTCAAAGTTGTCACACATAAAACATTAATTTTTGCACTTAAATCTTCAAGATTCTTATGGTCTAAGGTTTATATAGTGTTAAAGTTTCTGTTTTTTGCAAAAGTTCGAAGCTTTACGTGTTTTGGTCAGTTTTAAACTCGTTTTTGGTTCGTAGTTCATTTCTACGCATAAGCATAAAAGGCATTTTGGGTGTTTTTGGTCAAAACTTTCTTGTTATTTGCGTGTTTTGGAAGCTGTTTGTGCATCAGAAATCGTTTGAATCACTGGAAATTTCTTACGCGAAAGACAAAACCCTATTTTTACGCGTAAGAAAGTCAAAACCCTAGTTCTCTACGCATAACTTTTTGGTGAAGAATCTTCGTGCAAAAACGGTGACTCAGTGCTTCCCTCACTTGGATAAGTGTGTGGAACACTTCGACTTTCGGATATCTTTTACGCTGTGACAGTGTAAAAGATTTTTGGTTTTAAACCAACTCTTACGCATAAGCAGAAAGCTTACGAGTAAACACTCTACGCATAAGTTAACTCTTACGTGTAAGGTACTTTACTTTTACGCTTAAAGTTTACGCATAAGACTTACGTTTAACCTTAGGTTTACGCATAAGAATCCTACGCCTAAGCTCTTTACGCATAAGGACTCCTACGCATAAGCAATCCTACGCATAAGCATTCATTTCTACGCATAAGAACTGGTTTACGAGTAAGATTTTGAGCAAAACTTCAAACGGCTATAACTTTTGAACCGTAACTCCGTTTTCAGCGATCTACCCATCAAAACGACTGTAAGAATGAGGAGAATTGCACGCCAAAGGAAGATCATTCGAGTCAACTTTCAAGTCCTAAAAACGCTCCGAAAAGAAGTTATTGAGGTTTTTAAGTTTTTAGAGCCAATTTTCACTACAACAACCGAGCTTCATCTTCATCCAACACAACTCCTCTATCTTTGAATCGATCCTACATCAACTTTATCATATCATACCTTCATCAATGGCAACTCAACAAGACATTCATGCAGCCGGTGCCGAAAACCGTTCTCCTATGTTGGAAAAAGGTGGTTATCTTCAATGGACAAGTCGAATGCTTCGTTACATCAAGACAAAACCTAATGGGAAATTGATGATCAAATCCATTCAGGATGGACCCTTCATACCTCGACAAGTCCAAGACCCTGGAAATGCTGATGCAACACCTCCCGTCCCACCATTTTTTCGTCTTCAAAAAGAATCGGAATACTCTGAAGAGGATCATAAACAAGTCGAAGCAGATGACATGGCAATTCATATTGTCCAACTGGGTTTACCAAGAGACATCTTTGCTGCTGTAGACAGTTGTGAAACTGCTTTCGATATGTGGGAACGTGTTAGACGGCTTTGTCATGGAACTGAAATTGGTCAACAAGATACGGAGAACAAGCTGCTAACTGATTGGGAGAAGTTTACATCTACTCCAGGAGAATCCATTGAATCCTACTATGGAAGGTTCTGCACTTTAATGAATGAGCTGATCAGAAACAAGTTGACACCCAGAACTATCATGAGCAACATCAAGTTCTTGAACAATCTACCAGAAGAATGGGGACGATATGTCACTATTGTCAACCAAACAAAAGACTTACATCAAGTGAACTTTGATCAACTAAACGATTTTCTGAAACAAAACCAAAATGAAGTGAATGAAGTCAGGCAAGAAAGATTAGCAAAGAATCATGATCCATTGGCACTCATTGCAAAGACTCAAACTCCAGTGAATACACAACAACAAGCTTCATGATCTTCCACTAACAACAACTTGCAGCAATACATTCCACAACAACAAGTTGTTCCACCAGAACAACAACATTACCAGGAACAAGGAATCACTGATCTTGAAATGGAACAAGAAGAAGCTTTGTCACAAGAATTTGCATTCTTGGGTAAAGCATTCAGAGGTCGCTATTCCACACCAACTAACAACAACCAAAGGATTTCATCAAACACTCGCAACAGGCAAATTGCACAGCCGGGTGTGAATATGGGTAATCAAGGACAAATGGTTGGAGTTATTCGGAATCAGCGGGGATATAATACTGGATTTCGTATGGGTAATCAGGCGGTTCCGAATCAGGGTAATCAGTTGGGTTAGAATGTTGGGAATAGAGCAGTGGGTAATCAGAATGGGAATGTTGCAGCTCCAGTCATTGGGAATTATGGAAATGTGAATCAGGGTAATCAGGTTAAGTGTTATAACTGTCAAGGATTGGGTCACATGGCAAGGAATTGTCCAACTAAGCCGAAAAAGAAGGATCTTGCGTATCTTCAGAAAGCTATCATGTTGGTACAAAAGGAACAATCTGGACTTCAATTGAGTGCTGAGGAACATGACTTTATGGCTATTATGGATGATTTGGAAGACCTCGAGGAACTCAATGCAAACTGCATCTTCATGGCAAATCTTCAGGAGACTAAGTACGACACTGATTCTGACGCACCTCCTGTCTATGACGCCAACGCAGTATCTGAGGTACCAATCACTGATCCAGGCTATAACAATGTCATATTTGATGTGTTTACTCATGACGAACAGCATTCTATGACATCAACACCTACTTATTATACATACCTGGACAATCCGAGTTGTAGCAATACTAACTCTGAGACTCCATATGTGGATCCTAGTGGAGACTGTGTGGCACAAAATACTGAGACTGATGAGGAAACACGTGCTTATTTTGAATCATTAATCAATAACTGTGGCATTGAAATCGAGAAAGTTAGAACGGTCAATCGCGAAGTTAAGGCCGTGAATGCTAAATTAACCGCTGAGCTTGAGAGTTACAAAGAGAATGCAAAAGCCTTTGAATTTCATAAAAACAAAGAATCAGAATTAGAAATTGGTTATCGAAATTTGGTTTCTAAAGAACAACTTTTGCAAATCAAGTATAACACACTTGATGTGAATTTGAACTTAAAAATTAAATCTTTAAACAAGGAAATTTCTGATTTAAATAACCAACTTTCTAAACAAAAGGAAATGTTTTCTAATCTTGAAAAAGAGAAGAAGCAGTTGAAAACTGATTTTTCAAAACGAGAAGATTCTCTTCTTGATGAAATTCTTGATAAAAATGAAAAAATCCAAACTTTGGAAAATTTGCTTCTTAAAACGGGTCATTCTGCTCAAATAATCAAGATGCTTTCTAATCAAGTAAATCCGCGTTTTCATACTAATAATAGAATGACACTTGGTAACGACCCTTCTTCGTTCCTCAAGAAAGCTCAGAAACCTCAGAATGTGTTAAACAATGGAAATGTTTTGCATGAACCCGTTATTGTTCGTGATTCTCTTGACACGTTAGAACTATCTGAGGAGAGTAGATCAAAAATGAAACAAAAGAATCCAGAAATCAAACCTATTGATTATAACAAATCAAACAAAATTAACGGAATTACTTTTGTTAATCAAAAAGAAAAGTCAAAGTTTTCCATCACACCAAGTGTTTCAAACAAAGAGTCAACACCTGTTTCAAAATCTGTTTCAAAACCAGTTGTTGTCTCAAATTCTCTTTCGAACATTGAACAAATGTCTTCAAACAATCATTTTAACACAAGTGATGCGAGAAGTATTTTAGAAAATGTGAAAACTAGAATTGTGGATCTTCAAGACACTGTTAAAACTAAAACCAATATTACAACAAACATCTGGTTTAATAGTTTTGATAATGAAAATAAAAAGTATTTTGAAACTCAAATTGCCCCTCAGCTGAATGCCATCAGTGCAAGGGTAATTCATTTTGAACAAGCATTTTTGAAAGAAACATCTGACTTTGTCAAGGACCATAAATCCCTGGTAAAGCAAGCTAATGACTGTGTTGAACAAATCAAAGTTTTGGAAAACTTAAATGACTCTCTCTTCGAAGATGTTCTGACTACTGATATTATGTCCATCATTTTACAAACATATTCTGTTGAAGATCATGAAAGACTCCAGTCTGAGACCTCCAAAATTGTTTCAAAATATGAAAAAGCACTTGAGAAACTTGAAAAAGAAAATGTCTCATATTTTAAACAACTTGATCGAAAAACTGAGGAATGCAAGTATGACAAATTGTCGTATGAGCGTGCCTACAATGACATGAAAGCGAAAAATGACCTTTTGAGGGCTCAGCTGGAATGTCAAAAAGGAAAGGCAGTGGATACTAAGATTACAAAACCATTGACTGAGGAGAAAGCAAATGTTCCCAAACCGGTTTTAAAACCAAAAATGTCTGTTTCTATGCCTCCTCCAAAAGTCAATGAGAAAAATGATTTATCCAAACCAGTCACTCCACCTGGCTTGCCTAAACATTATGTTGATAAAGGAAAAGCGGTTATTGAGAAACCAAAAGTTTTAGCTCCTGGCCTTTTTAAGATGAGTACCACTAATGCGTCTGCCTCCACATCTAAAACATATGGAACAAACGACATAAGTTTAGAAAAGCACTCTCAAGAGACTAGGAAAGCCGAAACCACTTCTCTAGATAAAAATGTGAATCCTAATGAGTGTGCCTTACCTTCTACAGGACTAGGAAGCACCTCTAGGAGCATCAGACTAAAGCCTAAGAGCAATACAAGGAACAATAGAGTCTCGCTTGCCTCTAAGAGTAGTCGCTTGAATAAAGAGAAGAAAGTAGAAGAACACCCTAGGAATTTACCGCTTTGTAATAAGAAAGACATTTCATCTGAATGTAATGAACCTATGAAACTTGCTAAGTCTAATGAATGTGTTGAATCTCTTTGTTTAACTTGCAAGAAATCTTTAACTAATGTTCATGATGATTGTGTTTCTAAGAACGAGATTGTTAAGCCTGTTAAGAAGAATGTTCCCAAAAGAACTTATGCTAAACGAATAGGAAGACTAGTTACGAGACTTAGGCTTTACACTACTGATAGGGAGCATAATGTTTACTTTAGGGATGACATTTGGAAACCAACGGGTAGAACTTTCACACTCCAGAATGGTAGAATGAGTGATAAACCTGTCTTACCAATATATGACTTCTATGAGTGTGATCAGGATTTTACCTCTAACCCAATGGAACCAAAATCAAAACGGTTTCCAAAATCTTCTTCTTCTGTTATTGGCAGGTTATCGAAATATGTCTTTGGATCGTCGACTCGGGTTGCTCCAAGCACATGACCGGGAATCTGAAGCTGCTGATCAATTTCGTCTGGCAATTCATGGGAACCGTACATTTCGGAAATGATCATGTAGCAGCTATCATGGGTTATGGAGATCTACCTTTTGGAAATTATTTGATCACTCGGGTTTACTATGTCAAAGGGTTGGGACACAATTTGTTTTCAGTCAGGCAGTTCTGTGATGCAGATTTAGAGGTTGCCTTTAGGAAAAATGCTTGCTTCGTTAGAAACTTGAATGGCACTGATCTCTTAACTGGGAACCATGATACAAACTTGTATGCTATCGACATTAACCAAATGGCCTCTTCATCACCAATATGTCTTATGACACGAGCATCTGGAACAAAGTCCTGGTTGTGGCACAGACGGTTATCCCATCTCAATTTCGACACCATCAACAAACTTGCCAAAGACAACATCGTCAATGGACTTCCAAAGTTCAAATACACCAAGGATCACTTATGTCCATCATGCGAACAAGGAAAAAGCAAAAGAGCATCATATAAACCCAAATCCGTACCTAGTTCGGAAGCAAGGTTGCATATGCTGCACATGGACTTATGTGGCCCAATGAGAGTTGAAAGCATTAACGGGAAAAAGTATATTCTTGTTATCGTCGATGATTATTCAAGATATACATGGGTTAGGTTTTTGAGATAAAAAGACGTAGCACCAGGCATCATCATCACCTTTCTGAAGCGTATTCAAGTACTTCTTCAAGCTCTAGTAAGAGTTGTAAGAACAGACAACGGCACAGAATTCACAAATCAGGAGTTAAGAGCTTATTTTGAAGATGTTGGAATAACTCATCAAACATCAGTTGCTAGAACTCCACAGCAGAATGGGGTAGTTGAAAGAAGAAATCGTACTCTTGTGGAAGCTGCTCGCACAATGCTAATTTATTCTAGTGCACCGTTATTTCTATGGGCTGATGCTGTTGCCACTGCTTGTTTCACTCAAAACCGATCCCTAATTCATCCAAGATTCAATAAAACCCCATATGAAATAGTGAACAACAGAAAACCTGATATCTCTTACTTTCACGTGTTTGGCGCTTTATGCTATCCGACAAACGACAAAGAAGATCTAGGGAAACTGAAAGCTAAAGGTGATATTGGAATCTTCATTGGATATTCAGATAGCTCGAGGGCATTCAGGGTGTATAACCGGAGAACTAGGAGGATCATGGAAACGATGAATGTGAATTTTGATGAACTTTCACAAATGGCTTCTGAGAGACTCGCTCTAGAACCCGCACTAAACCCGCAGACTTCTGGACACATCAGTTCAGGACTCGTACATCAAAGAGCTCCATCAACTTTTGCTGACACTCCTCATGAACAAGAATGGGAGAAATTCTTTGAGTTAATGTTCGATGAATACTATGGTGGAACTTCGACAAATGCATCAAATCATCATTCCGCTGCACCCGCTCAAAATCATCCACCACCACCAACAGAAGATGCATCTACAACGGTCGAAACTAATGCACCAACTCCATCAACATCATCTACATCTACTCCAGTTCTTGCACCCGTTCTACCAGTAGTTGATGAGCAAAACCAAAACCGAAATGATGCAACGTTAGATGAAGACTTATTTGAAAACCCGTTTGCTACGGAATCAGCTGAATCGTCTTCAAGCTTACGAGAACCATCTAACTCGCATACGTATAACCAACGGTATCCTTCTACTCTGAAGTGGACAAAAGACCACCCAATTGAACAAGTTATTGGTGAACCTTCAAGGCCAATTCAGACGAGACGTCAACTTGCCACCGATTGCGACTTATGCATTTACCTTTGCTCAATTAGCAATATAGAGCCAAAGAACATTCGCGAGGCAATGGCAGAACCCGCATGGATAGAAGCGATGCAGGAGGAACTTCTCCAATAACGTCTTCAAGACTCTTGGGAAATGGTTCCAAGACCAATTGACATTCGCGTCATTGATCTCAAATGGTTATGGAAGAACAAAAGGGATGAAGAGATGACTGTAATTCGCAACAAAGCTCGTCTTGTGGCCAAAGGATACAGATAAGAGGAAGGGATAGACTTTGAAGAGTCATTCGCGCCGGTAGCTAGACTTGAAGCAGTCAGGATATTCCTAGCCTATGCAGCTCACAAAAACATCACGGTTTATCAGATGGACATTAAGACCGCGTTCTTGAATGGAACTCTGAAAGAAGAAGTGTACGTGAGTCAGCCAGAAGGCTTCGTAGACATGGAACATCCAGACTACGTCTACAAACTCAAAAAGGCAATCTATGGTTTAAAACAAGCTCCGAGAGCGTGGTATGACGAACTGTCCTCTTTCCTTATCCAAAACAATTTCACCAAAGAAATAGTTGATCCTACCTTGTTTACACGAAAATGCAAAAACGACATTTTGATTGTTCAGATTTATGTGGACGACATCATCTTTGGGTCCACTAATCCGAATCTTTCAAAACACTTTGAAAATCTCATGAAAAGAAAATTTGAAATGTCCATGATGGGGGAACTAAAATTCTTTCTTGGTTTACAAATACATCACGGTTTCAGGAAAAGCCTACCGAACTGCACCTCAAAGAGGTTCAAAGGATCTTTCGGTATCTGAAGACATCCATTCACATGGGACTTTGGTATCCGAAGGAATCCGGATTTGATCTAATTGCCTTTTCAGATGCGGACCACGCAGGTGATCAAGTTACAGCAAAAAGTACATCGGGAGGAGCACAATTTTTGGGTGAAAAGTTAGTCAGCTGGTCTTCAAAGAAACAAGATTGCACTGCACTTTCAACCGCTGAAGCTGAGTATGTGTCTCTCTCTACGTGTTGTGCTCAAGTTCTATGGATGAGAACACAACTCACAGATTATGGATTTACTTTCGATAAAATACCTATGTATTTTGACTCGAAAAGTGCCATAGCCATATCATACAATCCTGTTCATCACTCAATGATGTTGGTCGTTGGAGCACACCAAAAATTATTTGGAAAGGGGAGGGAAAGATGCATATACAAACCTAAACACCTAAGTATCGCGGAAAGTATTGATCTCCCGGTTTGTCGTTCTAAAGGAATGGTGGATTTGAGACGTGCGTCTTGGTTCTTTGTTGGATGCTTAGATATCGCTATGTTTGGGTTTTTAAGGAATTAAAGCCTAAAAGAAAAACTAAAGGAAACCTAAGGCAAGTAAAACTAAGGAAAACTAACGATCAACTATGAGGTAGGCTAAATGGGATACCTAAAGGAAACTAAAGCAAAATAAAGTTAAAGAGTTAACAACTAAATAACGGAAATTAAATATATAAGAGAAGGAATATACTTGTTTGGATATGGTTGACTTTTAGTGACAACTAATTGGTAATTTGGATTGGATGATTAATAATTTAAGATATAAAAAAGTTTAAGTTAATTAATTACTTAAAATCTTTTGACTAAAAAGATAACAATTTCTAAATCTTACATGAAACCATTTTTCGATTTTAGTTAAAACAAATTTTATAACTATATATAACAATGTTTCAAATTACTAATTAATCATCACCTCAAATCAACCCATCACCAAACAAGTATACAAATAAAACTACTCTAACATACTAACTAACGCTAAAAACATGATAAAATTAACTATACTAAACATGGCAATTAATGAAAATAAAAAGATTAATAAGAAGAGATAAGAAAGCACCGGGATTGGATTAAGAGCGATGACGAAAAAATTACTAAAGCTAGGTACCCCATCCAAAGCTCATTAATAACCCAAAATACTCCATATTACCCATTAATCTTCGACTAATTTTCAAAAGCTAGATACTTTAAGTCTTTTTAAGATAAGATGTGGAATAAAGATTGCAACTTTCATAAGTAAAAAGCTTAAAAATGATAAAACTTGATTTGTAAAACTAATTTAAAACTAAAATTGCAAAAAGATTAAAACTTTAAATAAACAAACTTGGTAAAAAAAGAGTTTTAAAAGCTAAAAGGCACAAACTTTATACATTTACATGATTAAAAATGATGATTTTCATAAAAATATTTAAACTTTATAACATTTAAACTATAAAAATATTAAAGACATAAACTTTATTTAAAATAAGCAAAGATTAAGCAATAAAAGATAATGACAAAGGTAATGACAAAGGCAATTAAACTAAAACATTAATTTCATAAGATCTTAAAACATAAAACACATTTGCACAAAAAAAATAAATTCATAGACTACATCTTCTATAAAAGTAAATTATGATTCAAATATAAAAGTTGCTGCTGAACAAAAAAATAAGATCCCCCCTTCCTTCTTGCGTCATTTCCTTTTATGCATTTAAGATCCGACCGTTATGCATTTAATATGCCCGTTATCCAACGGCCTAGTGGCTGACGAATATGAACATGACACGTGGCAACGATGGGCTGGAAAATAACAAGCAAAAATGGACGACCACAAGCCTTGAACTCAGCACCTCATGAATAGAAAGCGAGCCTACAACCATTAGAGCTCTTGAGTTGTTGTTTTAAATTTGGATCTGTAATGGTTTTATTCTTTGTCTCGATGGGCTGTTCCTTTAGGCTTGAATCTGGGGCTTTCACTAATCTTTTTAGTCTTCAAATTAATCTTGGGCTTGCACTATAACTAAATTTTGGGCTTCATTCGAGCTTCAATAATCTTCGTTTAGCTTCCAAAATTTCGCTCTTTTGCTCCAACATTTCTCGAACGTACCTTTAAAGTAAAATAACAAAAAGACGTAATATTTGCAATAAAAACCATAATATTGTTATTTATTAAGCTAAAATTTGGGTATTTCTTATAAAAAAACATGTATAAACGTGATTTCATCACTACCCAACACTTAAGCTTTGCTCGTCCTCGAGCAAAATCATCAAAAACATTAAGCTAAGTAAAAACTTAAATCCAAATCAATCACACATCTCATCAAACAAGAACTGATGTAAAATTAACTTAAGAGTTATTAAAAAGCTTAATGTTCGATGACAACCCAAAATTGATCCTTTGTTATTTATTTTTATTTTTTATTTATTTATTTTTTTCCAAAACAATTTAAATTTTTTGGCAAAACTCAAAAATTCGGAAAATTTGGCAAACATTTAAAAATTTTTGAAAAAATTGGCACAATTTTGGGGTTGCTCAAAAACAAAAAAAAGTAGGTACAAATGCGATCAAAACCCACCCAACACTTAGAATCAAACATCGTCCTCGATGTTCTAAATAGTGGGGCGTACCCAACACTTAGAACGAAAAGAGCAATGTGCAATTAAAAGTGTAGAGACGGGAGTCAAAAGCAATTCAAATAATAACCAGAGAACAGAAAAACTCCCCTAGTATAGGCTCGCAGATCGGTAGTAAACGGATAAGCATAGTGGAGCTCAGCCTCAGCTTCCAAGAAAAATAACACGATCCTGGGAATCAATCTGATCGAAGCAAATAATAATGTAGAAGATAAAAAACTTATAGCATTCAATGTCCAAATATCACGTCCAAAATGTGATAATTTCAGATAAGTCCTGAAATGCAAAAGAAATGTCATAGTATAATGTAGTAGAGGGACTGATACAAGGATAAAAACACTGCAGCTAGGTTTTATTCCTAAATAAAAGAAAAACAAAATTTCTTAAAAATAAACCTAAATGTAGATAAACTACTTATTCATTTTTGAAAACACGGGTTGCCTCCCGAGAAGCGCTTTTTTTTTTATCGAGTCGTTAGCTTGACCCGCCCCGAATTTAATTGGTCATGGGGAAGCAAGTGGAAGAGAAAATCTCCATCGGACTTTCATTCAAGATGTTTGGATAAACATTGAAGCATATGAAAGTTCCACCCCGATGAGATACCCACGGTTCTCAATACTAAAAACTATAAATGGTGATACCGGGGTCAAAGATGATGTCCTCACTCCCGTAAGAATGAAGGAGGGGAGAAGTCACATCATATGTGAGGAATGGAAGAAAGATGTTTATAACAATTATGATCCATTCTTCATCCTCAAAATCAAATTTTATATTTTCCTTAATTTGTATTTCATCATTAAAGCTCTTTTGGTTATTTTCAACAATTACCTCGGGAGGGAGAGGCGGGATAGTGTCCTCAATAAGAAAACTCTTATGATAGAGCATGTCTCCCCCCAGGTCAAGATCGAGATCAAACAAGAAATGATCATACTCCGGAGGAGATATGATATGAGAGAGTTCACCGGAGAACTCCTCAGGATCTAGATCAAAGAGAAACGAATCATACTCGGGAAGAGAAAGATGAAAAGTGGGATTGACACTACTCTCCTTTTTAGTATAATCGTCATCAAAGCGGAATATTTCAAATTCTGGAAGAGAATCATTGGAAAAAGCCTCAAGCTCAAGAGATGTTTCGGGCTTGTCCAATATAGAGTCACTATCCTCTACGGGGATAGGAGCTGACGCTGGTTTAGCACATAATGATTTGATCTTAGAAATGAGGAGATTTATATCGAATAATTTTTCACGAAGCATTTCGTCCTCAATTTCCAGATCATCAGAATCTCTCACTTCCTCTAGCTTAGAAGGTAAGTTCTCGACATAATTGATGTCCCCACAAGATAAAGAATCGTCAAACGAAGTACAGTCGTTGTCAGAATCGGAGAACATATCAACATGATCATTTGAAATGTCAAGAGGAGGGTAAGAATCATCATCAAGAGGCTTATCACACATATTACCGGAGATAACCTCGGACTCACTTGGGATTGGGACAAGGCTCTCAACACTAGACGATTCCATTTCTGGAATAGTGCTAAGAGGCTCGTCCCCCATTATGAGAGAGTCAACGGGTTCAACAATGTTTGTTGAAATATGATCATCGAACTCTTCTAAAACGACGTCACTTCTCTCAACCGATGTGAGTGAAGGGGAAGAGTCGGAAATGAAAGGCTCAGAAACGGGATTGGTTGTAGCCGACAAACTCGCATAATATTCTTTCATTTGAATGGAATCCTCATCATCATCGAAAACGAAAGTCTTGTGATATTGGGTTGATGTAGCATTATAAACCTCGTCATCGGTGGCTTGACAATCGTAAAAAGGATGGGGACCACCACAATAATCACATCTTTTGGAAACGGTATCAACGGGCTCTGGTTTTTGCTTCACGCATCGAATATCATTGGTAAGCTCAGCCATCTCAACCGGTTTGCTTCTTGATGTCGGAACTTTCGATTTGTTCTCGATGATCGTCAATATATCCCTTGGGGTACGATACAAGATATTGCCACCGGCGGCTGTATTAAGTGAATCTTGATCGCTTTGCGTTAAAGCATTGTAGAATATATCGATCTGAAGTAGATCCGAGAAACCATGATGTGGGCATTTCCATAGGAGATCTTTGAATCTTTCCCATGCCTCACCAAAACTTTCATTAACACGCTGCTGGAAGTTTGTAATTTCGTTCTTAAGATTTTTCGTTCTAGAATAAGGAAAGAAACGATTTACAAATTTTGAAACGAGATCCTCCCAAGTAGTGATCGGTCGAGGGGGTTCTTTATCGAGCCAATTCCGGGCTACCCCCTCGAGAGAAAATGAGAATAACATCAACTTAATTGTGTCACGGGGAACATCCTTATATTTTATAGTCGAAATTAGCTTATCAAACCATCGGATGTGAGCATAGGGATCGTTCCTCTCGAGACCATAGAATGGATTTAACATAATTAGTTGAATTAAACCGGTGTTTATCTCGAAATTCTCGGAAAGAATCTCCGGTACAACGATAGCATCTTCGTAACCCTCGATAGGTACTTGGAGCATTTCTAACATCGTACGCGTGTCCGCCATTAGAATTAAACATAAGAGGGAAAAGAAGAGAATTAAAAGGTTATGAGGATAAAGACGAGTATTTTTGGGGTTTTATGAAGAAAACGAGTGCACATGCACAAAAACACAATCAACCAAAACGAGACCGAAGCAAAAACACAAAGAACTTAAACCTATAATCACAAGCGTATTCGCGCAAGTGACACAAAGGCAAGTTTTGAATCTTTGGTTTGAAAACTTATTATGATAACACTCAAGTTGAAGTGTTATATGATTGATGTATTCTATTTATTTAAAACAACAAGCAAAATCTTTTTGTGTTTTTATCTTTTATATATATACAAAGAAAAGAAAAATATTTTTGTATTTTTTATAATTTTGAAAAATTGAAAAACAAATATTTTTTGGCTTTTTATGTTTATTGGAAAAACAGAAAACACAATGAAAAACAATTTATTTTATTTTTTTATTTTTTATTTATTTTTATTCGAGAACAATGAAAATAAACTCTCACAAGAATAGGAATTCTTGTAAAAGGATCTCTAAGGCACTAACTTAAACTTTAACGCAAGAATCGTGCACCAGTCCCCGGCAGCGGCGCCATTTTGATGTTGGTCGTTGGAGCACACCAAAAATTATTTGGAAAGGGGAGGGAAAGATGCATATACAAACCTAAACACCTAAGTATCGCTGAAAGTATTGATCTCCCGGTTTGTCGTTCTAAAGGAATGGTGGATTTGAGACGTGCGTCTTGGTTCTTTGTTGGATGCTTAGATATCGCTATGTTTGGGTTTTTAAGGAATTAAAGCCTAAAAGAAAAACTAAAGGAAACCTAAGGCAAGTAAAACTAAGGAAAACTAACGATCAACTATGAGGTAGGCTAAATGGGATACCTAAAGGAAACTAAAGCAAAATAAAGTTAAAGAGTTAACAACTAAATAACGGAAATTAAATATATAAGAGAAGGAATATACTTGTTTGGATATGGTTGACTTTTAGTGACAACTAATTGGTAATTTGGATTGGATGATTAATAATTTAAGATATAAAAAAGTTTAAGTTAATTAATTACTTAAAATCTTTTGACTAAAAAGATAACAATTTCTAAATCTTACATGAAACCATTTTTCGATTTTAGTTAAAACAAATTTTATAACTATATATAACAATGTTTCAAATTACTAATTAATCATCACCTCAAATCAACCCATCACCAAACAAGTATACAAATAAAACTACTCTAACATACTAACTAACGCTAAAAACATGATAAAATTAACTATACTAAACATGGCGATTAATGAAAATAAAAAGATTAATAAGAAGAGATAAGAAAGCACCGGGATTGGATTAAGAGCGATGACGAAAAAATTACTAAAGCTAGGTACCCCATCCAAAGCTCATTAATAACCCAAAATACTCCATATTACCCATTAATCTTCGACTAATTTTCAAAAGCTAGATACTTTAAGTCTTTTTAAGATAAGATGTGGAATAAAGATTGCAACTTTCATAAGTAAAAAGCTTAAAAATGATAAAACTTGATTTGTAAAACTAATTTAAAACTAAAATTGCAAAAAGATTAAAACTTTAAATAAACAAACTTGGTAAAAAAAAAGAGTTTTAAAAGCTAAAAGGCACAAACTTTATACATTTACATGATTAAAAATGATGATTTTCATAAAAATATTTAAACTTTATAACATTTAAACTATAAAAATATTAAAGACATAAACTTTATTTAAAATAAGCAAAGATTAAGCAATAAAAGATAATGACAAAGGTAATGACAAAGGTAATTAAACTAAAACTGTAAGATATAACTTTTCACATACACATCAAACCATAACACAAGGTGGCGAATAAGATGTAATTCTAGAGAGAGAAAGTTAGAGGTTTAGGGAACTTAGTGAGAGAAAGTGAAAGATATTATTATGAGCTCCAACTCTCTACCTTGGAAGGTAGAGAGTATTTATAGTCTTACATAACTCGCCACACTTTGGGCTGTGGATCAGGCATACAGTGGGTAAAGACCCGTCCGTCCTCCACGGTGTTACTAAACTAAATTACTACTTAACTTAAAAGAACTACGACTACGAGCTTTCTAACGATTACATATACTTGAGGTGACCGACTCTTTAATACCGGGAATTTCTAATTCCTAACAATCTCCCCCTAAGGGAGGTCACCTCAATAATATACCAAAATTACATTGAATACAAATAGATATGACATTTAACAATTGATCTTGCATTCTAGATGTAGTCCTTTGCTCTAAGCTCGTAGTCATTGATTCTTCACATTGCATGTTTGGTTACTTCAAGTGGAGGTCTTTTACTGATCCACGTGATGATGAGTTTGAGCCATCTTTGGAGATCATCGGCTATCAAAAATCTCTGAGACATCCATTGTGGTGTTGTGACTTTGGGACCGACATGCTCACATTTTGGATCATGATTTCTTCTCATCAGAGTAGCGGAAGCATTTGTTGAATCATGATATTGGCAGCAGCGTAGCAGAAGCTTGGTGTGAAAATATCAGAGTCATTGATGCACTAATCATGATTTCTTTTGAGATGAATGTGTTAAGTGAGCATGCGGCTGTGGATTGACCGCTTCATTCTGATCAGCTGCAAACGTCGGGCGTACCTGCATACAACAGTTAGCAACAAATCGCACGAAAGTGTCTTTGATCACTTTCGATGAATTGAGGTACACGGCCCACGGTTCCCCGTTGATCAGTACAAGTACTGCCTGTGATCAGGTAGGATTCCTAAGAATCTCCTTGACAGGGTTTCGCAGCTGTTCTAGCTGTTCTCAAACCGGAACGTCTCAAAGAAGACAACACGGAGTGAGTGAACCAGCGAATTTTTAAGTCCACTGATTGATGAAAAGAGATTTGAGAAACAATCGTGTATTGCTCAATAGAAATTGTTTTTGCAATACAACGAAGGTTTTATTGAAAAATCAATTATCAATCATAAAAATACCTTTTGGTTTGAAAAAATGAGTACACGGACGATGTGCTAAAGAAAAGAGTTTATAAGCACAAAGACCGGTTTTTCAAAGGTATCCGTCAATCCCTAACCTGAACCAGGATTGATTCAAGAAATTGAATCGCCCCATTGTTTCTGTTCAGTTGTCACATGGTTGATCCATATAATAGATCACACATGCCACCTACCAGGAGCTTGTTTGATGTTGACTCCAGAAGGCTTTCCATCTTCATTGTGAGTGTGTAAACACATCACTCAGATGTTCTGGCAATACCACAAGGGTAATGCGTAGGACTCATGATATAATCTCTCTTTCCACATTGTGTGAAACAGAGAGTCTTCATTGAAAGTGTCCTAATGAGATTTATTGATGATCTCGTGGCTCTAGACTCAATTTGTGCATATTTGGATCCTATAACGGAGACTAGGGAGAGGGTCTCCTTCTTCAATATCAACCATCTCTAAGAGAAAGTCGATAGATAATGTCGGTTCCCCGTGAGAATGAAACAAGCCCTTTTAAGAGGAACTTGAGTGGTTTGGAAAGTTGAAGTGCAGTGCGTCACTGGGTCCATGACGTCTTGTCTTCAATACCGATGTTACCATCAGTAGCATATGAAGTGAACCCGGTTTCTGCCCTAAGGTTGAATTAATGGAGGGCTATTTGTTTTCACCCTATTTTCATTCAATTCTTTTTAATTCTTCAACCCCTTCAGTGCTTACCGAGACTTCATAGCTATTACCTTGTTGGGTTTATTCCAGTACTAGCTCAGTCTTAGTCTGCACTCTTCCCATATCTCACTTTTCTCCTTTTATCATCATACCTAAGGACTTCTACACTAACTAGTGGATTGTCCCTGGGTAGATCCCTCCGGTACTGGCGGATCATGGGAACACATACCTAACCTTATCATCCTTATATCACCGTACATGAAGTAAAGTTGGTCGGTCTATTTGGTATTGTTCATCTGCCAATGGATCCAATTGAAAACCATTTGAAAATCAATTCAGATACTTGTGATATATTATCAAAGCTTTTTGTACCTGAATTGTTTTTGATATTTTTAGAACAAGAACTCCCCCTCAACATGAGCATCAAGTATTGAAAATGTTTTGCACACGGAGGCAGGAGAAAGAATTAACTTCTTTTGATTACCATTTTCTAAAAGATATCAACATCACTTCCCTCAACAAATCAAGTAGATATAGCAATTCCGGGAAGGATGAGGTTTCCATAAATTTGCTCCCCCTCAATATGTGCCTCGAGGTTTGAAAAGAGTTTTGCACATACTAGAGGGAACCTGCACATTGGGATAAATGATCACGTTTTAAATCAAAGGTTTTAAGATAGATGCTCCCCCTCAACATGTGCATTAAAAAAATTGAAATCGTTTGTCACATGTGGGCGGGATAGCATGTACATCCTATTATAACCATTTACCTAATTATCAGTCTAAATCCAATTTAAATCACACATTCTCCCCCGATCACAATTATCAAATCATTTGTAATTTGTGATCTCGTATAGATTTAAATTGATTTTGAAAGCTTTTAAGGAGAATTGTGACTTGATTGTGAAAGTGTTTTAACTGATACGGATCGGATTTTGAGACTTTAAACTCCATTTATAAAACATGCATGTATATCTTTTGAAAACAATTTTAATGCCAAATAACTTTTTAATTTAATTGAAATCATTCTCCCCCTCAATCAATGACATAGGTTGTTGATTGAGAGATAGAGATTTTGACATATAAGTCCTGATGATTATCAAAAGTAGAATCCGAGTTATTTTGCAAAGCATTTGTTTTTCAGCAGATAGGAGTTTATAGAATCAGAGCATAGGAATTTGAAAACATGGTAAAACATGGCTCTGTTCTTTCTTTAAAAAGCGGGTTATTGCCTGAAAATGACAATAAACCATTTCTCTTTCTCTCCAAAAATTTTTTTTTTTTTTTTTTTTTTTTAAAGAATTCGAACAACATCTAAAGACCCGTGTCATTCTTTGAATGACAGCACAAAGACCGTAGATATTATCGAACCGGAAGAAACATGACAAAAATGACAATAATAATAATTTTTTTTTTTTTTTTTTTTTTTTTTTTTTTTTTTTTTTGAAGAATTTTCGAATTTTTTTTAAAATTTTTTTTATGGATTTTGAAAGTTTTATATTTTTGTATTTTGTTTTTCAAATATATATGTACATGAGATAGATGAAGATAGACCTTTACTCCTCGTCTTCCTCCTGAAGACGTTTGAGAGTTTCTGGTTGAAGGCTTTTCAAACCAAGACGTGGAAGAATAAACTCAAAACGTTCTCTTGGAAGAGCTTTGGTGAAGATGTCTGCTAACTGATATTCAGACCTCACAAAATATAGTTCCACCACACCTTTTTCCACTTGTTCCCTGATGAAATGATGTCGAATGTCGATATGCTTTGCTCTTGAGTGTTGAACGTTGTTGCATGAGAGAGCAATAGCACTTTTATTATCACAGTACAGAGGTATTTTGTTGAATTCAAAGCCATAGTCAGATAATTGAGATCTCATCCATAAGATTTGAGCACAACAAGATGACATGGCTATGTATTCAGCCTCTGTAGAGGAAATAGAAGTACTCATTTGCTTCTTTGAAGACCAGCTCACAAGCTTATCACCCAAAAATTGAGCACCTCCTGACGTACTTCGACGTGTATCTTGACAACCTGCATGATCAGCATCTGACTTCCTGGTGAACAATGTAGGATCAACTGCTCCTTTGCTGAATCCGGTTGAAAGAAGAGACTTTGAGAGTGTATCATACCAAGCCCTTGGAGCTTGCTTTAAACCGTAAAGAGCCTTCTTCAAACGATAAACATGAGTAGGATGCTCTTGATTTACAAATCCTTCAGGTTGGCTGACGTAGACGACTTCTTTAAGATCTCCGTTCAGAAATGCCGTCTTTACATCCATCTGATATACCACCATGTTCTTGCTTGCAGCATTAGCCAAAAAGATTCTGATTGCCTCGATTCGAGCAACTGGAGCAAATGATTCTTCAAAGTCTATACCCTCCTCTTGACGATATCCTTTAGCAACCAATCGAGCCTTGTTTTTCAACACATCACCATGCTCATCAAGTTTTACTTTGAAGATCCATTTTAGAGCTATAATCATAGCACAGTCTGGAGCAGGTACTAACTCCCATACATCCAGACGATCAAACTCATGAATTTCATCTTGCATAGCATTGAACCAGCTATCTTCATTCATGGCAGTTTTAACGTCTTTTGGTTCGATCTTAGATAGTACGGAGTTGAAGAAGCACCATAAGGCATCGGTTGCGAGTTGCTTCCGGGTTGATACAGGACGAGAGGGATTTCCAATGATGTTGTCTAATGGATGATCGTGAGTCCATTTTCTGAGGTGTTCATGTGGCATTTGTTGAGGAACTGAAGTAGCTGAGTCGATGTCTCCTGAAGAAGATGGTTCTGATGATGATACAGGAGTAGCAAATATGTTTTCAAATGGAGCATCTTCAGGAGTTGCAAAGGGATTAACTTCATCATTGGTGCCAGAAACATTTCCATGATGTACATTTGAAGAGAGATGATTTGTTGATGAGACTGAAGGATCAGCAGCAGGTGCTTCTTGACTTATAGATATAGAGACTGATGAATTGACTTCATTCACTGGAATATGAGCATCCTCTGTTGTAGGGATCAGCACCTCATTAGTAGTAGACTCATACAGTTCATCAAACATGGGATCAAACAGTTTCTTTACATCATCTTCAGATGGAGGTACATATGGAGTTTCTTGAGAGGAGTTTGGAACAAGAGATGAACCAATAGGACTGTTTTGAAGTGCGGGTCCTGAGCTGGAGTGTCCAGGAGCCATTTGACCGGTCAGCTCATCAAACGTAACGTGAATTGTTTCCATGATATTTCGGGTTCTTTTGTTGTAGATTCGGTATCCCTTTTTGTTGGGTGCATATCCTACAAATATTCCAATGTCAGCTTTCGCTCTAAGTTTACCCAAGTCTTGACCCTCATTAGTTGGATAGCACAATGCACCAAACACACGAAGGAAAGATAGATTAGGTTTCCTGTTGTGGACAAGTTCGTATGGAGTTTTTCCATGAGTGGTGTGAATCAGGGAGCGATTTTGTGTGTAGCATGCAGTGGCAATTGCTTCAGCCCAGAGAAACATTGGAACCTTTGAGTAGATCAGCATTGTTCTAGCAGCTTCAACAAGAGTACGATTTCGTCTTTCAACTACACCGTTCTGTTGAGGGGTTCGTGGAACACTTCTTTGATGGCTGATTCCAACGCTTTCATAGAATTCACTAAGTTGTTTGTTGACAAACTCAGTTCCATTGTCTGTTCTGATAATTCTGACAGTTTTGTTTAGTCTAACCTGCAGCTGTTTGATGAGTTTGATGATGATATCAGGAGTTTCATCCTTTGTCCTTAAGAACTTGACCCAAGTGAATCTAGAATAATCATCAACCACAACTAACACATATTTCTTCCCAAAGATATTCTGCACCCTCATTGGTCCACATAAATCCATATGAATCATATGAAGAACTTCTGTGACAGAGTTAGTAGGTTTGGGTTTATGGGCATACTTCTTGCTTTTTCCCAATTGACATGCTGAACAAAGATGATCCTTTTCATACTTTAGTCTAGGTAAACCTACAACTAAGTCCTTTCTGGAAAGATCGTTGATTGTGCCGAAGTTCAAGTGATTGAGACGACGATGCCATAACCATGACTTTGTTTTTGAAGCCTTTGATAACAAGCATATTGGTGAAGCTCTCATCATGTCATCGATAGAGATAGTGTAAAGGTTTGAGCCACGAGTTCCTTTCAACAGTTCCTTACCATTAAGATCTCTAACAAAGCAGGTATGTTTTCTGAAGGCCACTTCTAAATCAGAATCACAGAATTGACCAACAGAGAACAGATTATGACCTAAACCTTCCACATAATACACTCTGGAGATGACACTATCACCAACAACATAATCTCCATAACCCATAATAGCACCGAAATGATCATTACCAAATCTAACAGTCCCGATGAATTTGCTCACGAAGTTCATGAGCCGTGACCGGTCTCCAGTCATATGCTTGGAACAGCCTGAGTCCAGGTACCACAGAACGATTTGAACGATCTGCAGTTGAACACAGACAAGAATGGATAACTGGATATTTGGGATCCCCATGCAAGAATGGGTTCCATTTGGTTAGTAGCAACAGTTGGACCGCCCACATCAGAAATAGAAGCATTCATATCAGACAGTGAAGGAATGGAATCATTGTGAATAGATGCAATACTAGTGTCTGTATTAGCCCTATTTACAGTGTGACCACTTCTTAAGGGAATAGTTCTACCAGTAGGCATCCATTTTCTAGTGGGCATTATCTGATTAGTCTTATGACCAACAGGTATCCAATAAAAGCCTATTCTGCTGAATGTTCTTCCTGTGGGTTTCCATTGTTTTCTAACTCTCTTTCGCTTTTGCCTTTTAGCCTTTTTAGCATGAATTTTAGCATTAACAACATTAACTGGACAATTAACATCATTAGGCAAAACATTAACATCACATTCATGATTAGAAACAGAATTCAAGCAATCATTAGTACAAGGTTTGCAAATAGCATCAGAATTCGAATTAATCACAGTACGCCTATGGCTAATACTAGAATCAACACGATTCGTTTTATTCGATTCAAACTTAAGGTTCCTAGATTGTTCTTCTACTCTCTTCCAGTGCACATTCTTAGCTTGAGAGGTCCTATCATTCCTTGTATTGTCTTGAGACTTTGACCTGCTCCCTTTAATGTCACTGATTACTCCTGTAGAGGGAATGGGAACATTAGTTTGTTTTACTACTCTTTGCACCACCTGTTTAGATGTGCTGGGATCTGAACTACATGCAGGTGCACTCAGGTTCACTTTCTTAACATTAGAGGTACTGAGATTAGTACTCCTAGAAGGCACATTTGAGTTCACTTTCCTAGTATTGACAGATCTAAAATCTGAACTACTCACTGGTGCACTACTCCTCACATTCAAACTATTGGGAATCGAGTGCATGTCATGTTTGGCCTTAGGCATTGAGCATGGAATCAAGGGGTTAACTCTCTCACCTAATGTCTTTGGGCATATAGTGATCAAACATTCTAAGATTTCTTGAGATCGTTTGGCATATAAGCATGCATGTCCAATTGCATTATCATGAGGTTTCTCTAGCTTATCCTCTTCAACAATCTCACGCAGGCATTCTAAGCAATCCTTAAGGGATGAGAAATATGTTTGAATGGCAAGTTTGTTGTTCCTTAGGTGAGGGGGGACATATGTCACAGATAAAGTAGATTTATTACCAGAGGGAACCTTAGATACAACATTCTCCGCATTGATCATTGGCATTTTCCCTTTTACCTGACTCTTCAGATTCTCAATTTCCTTTTGCAATGAAGTTATTTGTTCGTTGTTTTTGTTACGAGTGACTTTAATTGATTCAAACAACTCATTGAAATGACGTTTAACCTTTTCATTCTCTTCAAGGAAACTTTCGTTTTCCTTTTGTAAAGCATTTACTAGGTTTTGAAGATGAAACGTTTGAGAATTCTGAGAATCTAAAGAAGGAGGCATTTGGGAACCTGTCATATTGTTCGTTTGACCCTTTAATTGAGAGATTTGGACTTTCAACTTTCTGATCGTGTTACACTGAGCATGAATCTGTTCATCTCGTTTGTTTATTTGAAAAACTGCATCAAACTCTGGAACATCTGAAGATGTCTTGAAATTTGAAGTTTTGACATTTTCTTTGAGATGTTGATATTTTAGTTGTAGATTAAAATACTCAACTTCTAGTTTAGAAAAATGTTTAACCAAATTGTCATGATCATCCAGTTCAATTTTCTCATTAAGTTTAGAATTAGTTTTTTCAAGCTCAATGACACGATCATGGGAGACTTTCAGGGCCACAGATAGTTCATGAAATTTGGAAGCATTAATAGAGCAATTTGAAGCAGTAAAAAAGACATCTTGAGCAACACATTCAGTAATAAGATTCTCATTCAATGTATGCAGGTTCTTCCTCTCGATCTCATTATATTTTAATGCACGCTCATAATCACTAATTTCAACTATTATTGCATCAAATTCCTTTTCCATCCCCTTAATGTCTGTTTCTATCCCCTTTTTAAGACTCTCAAAGTGATCCTTTAAAAGTTTAAAGAAGGGCATGACCTCAGTTAAATAACATTCTTTCATTTGTTCAAAACCCCTTTCTCCTTCAGTTATGCCAGTGGGTGTGATCCTTTTCTTGCAAGTTTTCTCAAAATCAACAAATAGTTGAAAAATAACGTATTGGCTAATTAAGATATTGCTTTTAGTGGCAATTGTTCTAGGAACAAGATGCATTGGTGTGTTAGGAGGATACACAGTAGCTTTAGGCATTTTCCAAAGGGGAGGATTTGTTTTTACAATATTTTCGGCTTTCTGCTTATCTAAATCCATTTTCCAGAAGACTTGTTCGGGAGTCAACAAAGTCTGAGGCTTAAACTTGTTTAATGCAATCCAGTTTTCCTTCTTATAATCATGAGGAGTGATATTTATGTTCTTCTCTTTGCATTTGGGGTCATCTAGTTTTTTGTTCATCCTTTCCCTAGTGACTTCATCTGATTTCTTATCTTCCTCCGTGCACTCAACGCAACTAGGTTTCTGCCTAGGCTTAAGAATTTCATTACCATCATAAATCACCTTTTGAGTATTTCTAGCCTTTTTGATTACCTCAGGATTTGGTTCCTCAACAAGGGGAATGCTATGCTTATCGCTTAATACTCGATGTTTGGTGACCATGTGAGCAGTCTGAATGGTGTTTCCTTGTATGTACAACTTGTTTTCAAGTTTGTTTTTCAAAGTTTTCAGATTAGAAAAATCTCTCAAGAGCTTTGATTCTTTTGCATTAAATTCTTGCTTAAGCATTTTCACGTTTTCTTGAAGTTCTTGTTTTTGCTTAGCTGTTTTAGAAAGTTTTTCTTGCAAAGAATTTAATTCTTGTTTCAATACTTCTTCTCTAAAATTACTTTTTCTAATTACTGTACGTACTTGGTCATCCATTTCCTGCTCACGAGTGGTCAACTCAAATTTTGCACGTTGTTCATAAATGGCAACACGTTCCTTATTTGCATTTAGTTCAGAGATAATGGAATCATCAGGAGCACATGCAGTGAATTCATCAAAAGCATAGTCATTGTTGACTGCAGAAGATGCATCACTAGGTACAACTTCACTTTCACTTTGTTTCACATATTGATCATATGGGACAATATTGATATTACCCGTATTTTCAATATTTGATTCAAAAGTTTCGGTTGGTTGTACTTTGTCATGCATCTGTTGCACATCAGCATCATCATATAGCTTTAATACCTCAGAAATGAGTTTGTCCCTGGATGGGCCAGCTTGTGGTGAAGAAGAGATCTTGGAAGAAGCCATTGGAGAGATGCTAGCCATAAAGATTGTGTGTGCAGTAGGTCCATCATCTACATCAGAATCGTATGCATCACAGTCACCGACTTGAAAGGCATTTTGATGATTGTGACCTATCTCCTGAATGGGTTGCTCATCTACATCTGCATCATAGGTCTTGGCATTGCCTTCAGCAAGAAACAGCAGTTCCTCTTCATTCAAAGTAGCACCATTGTCCTGAGCTTGAGCCAGCAGCATCTTATCTCTGAAGTATTCGGCATTTTGTGGACGCTTTGGAGATGTGCAGTTCCTTGCAAAGTGTCCCTCACCACCACAGTTAAAGCATTTGATTGGCTTAGCATGACCTTGGTTACCATTTCTTCCTCGATTCTGGTTTCCAACATAACCTCTCCCAGCTCCACCTCTCCCCTGATCATACTGTCTTTCCTGAACTGGTTGCACCACGATCCTTCCATCTTTAACAGTGGCTTGATTATGTGGGTTAGATGCAGTTCGTTGGTTGTTGTTGGTTTGTGGGAGAGAGTTCATGTTTTGACTAATGAGTAGAGCTAGTTGATTAACGATGTTATCCACGCGTGCATCAGCATCAGCTTGTTTGAACTGAGGATCAGGGATGAGTTTGTGATTACCATTACCCAAGGGAATGACTTGTGATGCTTTGGTTGTGATTCCAATGTTTGAGTAGAAGGCAGTTGAATCATTAGATGAGCTTGTCTCTCCTGGGTTAGTTTTGAACTGATTGAGAATCAATTTTTCAAACATAGCATGTCTCTCATTCTGAAGGAGGAAGGCATAGAGTTGCTCATAGTTTGTATGCTTCAATCCTTTAGTGAGTTTCACAGATGTGACAAACTTGTGCCATTCGGGATTCATGTTGTTCACAAACTTTGAGTTCAACTGAATGTTAGGCATAGTCATCTTGATGTTCCTCATGTCATTCACTAACTTATGAAATCTCACATAGTACTCATAGACACTCTCATCTGGTTTCATCTTGAAGTGCTCAAATTCATCATAGAGTTGGGATTCCCTGTCTTCCATAGTTAATTCTGAACCTGAGAGAAGCATCTTAACGTTATCCCAAACAGCCTTTGCATCAGTGTTATGATTGATCAGCTTGTAGATGTCTTTAGGAAGACCTTGAAGAACAATGTTTGAAGCCCTGATATCTGCATCGAATCTCTTTTTCTCCTCATTATCAAGCTCATTGTACATCTTAGGTCTGTCCATTCCGTAGACAGGAGTACCATCTTCATTAGTATCAAGTATGTCTCTAGTCGTCTCAACCCGATATGGTCCTTCATCAATGGATTTGAGAATGTTGACACCATTTTCCTTTCCAAGGCAATACAATCTGATTCGTTGAGCCCAAGAATCGTAGTCAGTTCTGTCAAGCATTGGTGGACGAGTATCTGAGCCAGCTGCTTGAACATCCTCGGCAACAGTGGAGATGACAGTGGGAACAGTGGGAATGTTGGTAGACATGTTAACAGATTATACGGGATTTTATGACTCTATGATTAAACCGGGAAATAGATTCTTTCACGGGATTTTACTAAATCAAGAGAAAACCGTAAACAATCACTCAAGTTGCTAGATGATAAGATGCTAACTCGCTACCAAATAATGCACTAAGTCGCTAGAAATTAGTGCACTAAGTCGCTAACCCTTAACTCGCTACACGTCTAAGTCGCTAGAATCCCAAGTCGCCAACAGAAGAGCAATTCGCTAAGTAGTAACTCGCTACAGACTAAGTCGCTAGCCAAATTTGTGCAGTAATTCGCTACACAATTCGCTAGATATGCAAGTCGCTAAAGAGCAACTCGCTACAGACTAATTCGCTACCACAAGTCGCTAACCGTAGTGGAGATTCCACTACTTGTACTGTAACTCGCTAGCTCTAACTCGCTAGATTTTATAACTGTAAGTCGCTACCAAGAAAACAAGTCCGAGAGCTAATTCGCCAGGTTGAAAAACCAAATAACCTTCACTTTTCAATCCAAAAACAACCCAACCAAGATGATTCAAGCTTACCAAATGAAAACCTAAACACTTTTGATGATTCTAAACATAAAAGTACCAACAAAATTCAAACTTTAACACAAGAAATCAACCAAATGATGCAAAAACCACTAAACTTTTTCAAACTCAAAAACCACCTAAAAACCACTATAAATCCAAAGATGTGCAAGATATGATCTAACCATGGCTCTTGATACCAATTGTAAGATATAACTTTTCACATACACATCAAACCATAACACAAGGTGGCGAATAAGATGTAATTCTAGAGAGAGAAAGTTAGAGGTTTAGGGAACTTAGTGAGAGAAAGTGAAAGATATTATTATGAGCTCCAACTCTCTACCTTGGAAGGTAGAGAGTATTTATAGTCTTACATAACTCGCCACACTTTGGGCTGTGGATCAGGCATACAGTGGGTAAAGACCCGTCCGTCCTCCACGGTGTTACTAAACTAAATTACTACTTAACTTAAAAGAACTACGACTACGAGCTTTCTAACGATTACATATACTTGAGGTGACCGACTCTTTAATACCGGGAATTTCTAATTCCTAACAAAAACATTAATTTCATAAGATCTTAAAACATAAAACACATTTGCACAAAAAAAATAAATTCATAGACTACATCTTCTATAAAAGTAAATTATGATTCAAATATAAAAGTTGCTGCTGAACAAAAAAATAAGATCCCCCCTTCCTTCTTGCGTCATTTCCTTTTATGCATTTAAGATCCGACTGTTATGCATTTAATATGCCCGTTATCCAACGGCCTAGTGGCTGACGAATATGAATGTGACACGTGGCAACGATGGGCTGGAAAATAACAAGCAAAAATGGACGACCACAAGCCTTGAACTCAGCACCTCATGAATAGAAAGCGAGCCTACAACCATTAGAGCTCTTGAGTTGTTGTTTTAAATTTGGATATGTAATGGTTTTATTCTTTGTCTCGATGGGCTGTTCCTTTAGGCTTGAATCTGGGGCTTTCACTAATCTTTTTAGTCTTCAAATTAATCTTGGGCTTGCACTATAACTAAATTTTGGGCTTCATTCGAGCTTCAATAATCTTCGTTTAGCTTCCAAAATTTCGCTCTTTTGCTCCAACATTTCTCGAACGTACCTTTAAAGTAAAATAACAAAAAGACGTAATATTTGCAATTAAAACCATAATATTGTTATTTATTAAGCTAAAATTTGGGTATTTCTTATAAAAAAACATGTATAAACGTGATTTCATCACTCAAAGACTAAGCATATCCGTGTCCGCTACCACTTCATCAAAGAGTACGTCAAAAATGGTACTGTTGAATTATTCTTCGTGAAGACTGATTACCAACTCGCTGATCTATTTACTAAAGCCCTTCCAAAAGAAAGGTTTGACAATTTAGTTCGACGAATTGGAATGCGAAGCCTAACCCCTGAGGAGTTAGAATGTCTTCTCGAATCTTCTTGAAAATGACTTTCCAAATAGCTTCGCTGTAAATATTTTTTGAAAAACAAAATACAAAATTTGAAAAACCAACAAAAACAAAATATAAAAATATAAAACTTTCAAAAAATACAAAAACAATATAAAATCAAAAATCCAAAAATATTCTTCTCACGACATGTCTCTCGTATAATCGATATTCTGTACGTTTCTAGAAATGTCATTCAACAATGATACGGGTATGTACAGATGCTTGAGCGAGAGTTCTTTAATATGTTTTCTAAAACATGTCGTTTCTCAAAATTTCTTCATAAAATGGCTTTCGTATACTTCAGTATGAAACCCGGACCGAAATGATGACTTTTGATTATTTTTCCAAATCAAAACTCGTGCTTTTTAATGAAAATCACTAGTGTATGCTTCAGTGCACTACATTTACAAACTGGTGAGAAATCGTCATCATCTTGAGCACTTTTTCAAGATTGTTCAAAAAGATTTTCAAAATCTTTCAAAATATTTTGTGCTCAAGATAACTCCCTCTAAAACCCTTTAATTGATTATGCTTTATTAAAGGGGGAGTATAAAACTAAAATGTTCCAAATTCATGCTTAAATCAAATCCGTTTTTCTCCCCAAAAGATTCTAAAATGTTGTTTAATTCGATGATATCAAAAATATCACGTATATGCTATTTTTGAGGGGGAGGAGACGTGATTAAAATGTGATCAAAAAGTTTAATGATCATTGTTTGATTCTCAAAATGAGCTCGACTCAGTTGAAACCAATGAATTGACGAGGAATCATGTACCATCTCGAGAAACTTTCTATGGACTTAACCAGGACGGGTAATAATTTCAAGCTAGTTCTCTAGTGATGTAAACGTGTCTCTAATCGGTCTAGTTCATTTAAAGTCGATCAATTCAAAACGTGCGAACTCTACCCTCTCTGTGCAGATTTCTGTCAAAACCTATAAGCACATGTGAAGGGGGAGTGTTTCTGAAAATATAAAACTCTCGAAGTGTTCCAAACATGTTTTCAATCATAAACACTTTGAGAGATTTTCAAGAAAAATGGTTTTATGGCAACAATAGGACAATCATGGAGTTATAAGGTGACTAAGGATAGGAATATGTCCTATGATCCGCCAGAGCCGAAGGGATCTACCGAGGGACAATCCACTAGATAGTGTAGAGTCCTTAGGTATGATGAAAAAAGGAGAAAAGTGAGATATGGGAAGAGTGCGGACTGAGACAGAGCTAGTACTGGAATATACCCAACAAGGTTCTAGTAATGAGGTCTTGGTAAGCACTGAAGGGGTTGAAGAATGAAAAAGAAATGAATGTGAAAAAGGGTGAAAAGAAATAGCCCTCCAATTATTCAACCTTAGGGCAGAAACCGAGTTCAATACATATGCTACTGGTTGTTACCAAGGTAACACTGGTATTGAAGACAAGATGTCATGGACCCAGTGACGCATTGCACTAAACTTCCCAAGCTACTCAAGTTCCTCTTAAAAGGTCTTGTTTCATTCTTACGGGGAACCGACATTATCTATCGACTTTCTCTTAGAGATTGTTGATATTGAAGAAGAAGACCCTCTCCCTAGTCTCCGGCATAGGGAACCAAATGTGCACTATTGAGTCTAGAGCCAAGAGATCATCTACAATATCTCATTAGGACACAAAATTAATGAAGACTTGCTGTTTCACACAATGTGGAAAGTAAGAATATATTAAGAGTCCTACGCATTATCCTTGTAGTATTGCCAGAACATCCGAGTGATATGTAAAAATATTCACGATGAAGATGGAAATCCTTCTAGAGCCAACATCATACAAGCTCTTGGTAGGTGGCATGTGAGATCTTTCATAAGATCAAGCTTGTGACAACTGGATAGAAACAATGGGGCGATTCAATCTTGAATCAACCTTGGTCCAGGATTGGAATTGACGAATACTTTTAGAAAAACCGTTCGATGTGCAAACCTTCTTTTCTCTAGCACGTCGAATGTGTATTCATTTTCAAATTCAAAAAGTATCTCTGATTGAAAAAATACTTTTGAAAAAACCGTTCGATGTGCAAATCTCTTCTTTTCTCTAGCACATCGAATGTGTATTCTCTTTCAAACACAAAAGGTATTTTTGCTTGAAAATTGATCGTTCTCATAAAACCTTCGTCGTATTGAAAAACTCTTTCTCTTAAGCAATACGCGATTGTTTTCAAATCATTTTCTATCAATCAATAAATCTCAATTTGCTGGTTCACTCACTCCGTATTGTCTTCTTTGAGACGTTCCGGTTTGAGAACAGCTAGAACAGCTGCGAAACCTTGTCAAGGAGATTCTTCAGAATTATACTTGATCACATGCAGTACTTGTACTGATCAACGGGCAACCGTGGGCCGTGTACCTCAATTCAACGAAAGTGATCAAAGACACTTTCATGTGCTTTATTGCTAACTGTTGTTTGCAGGTACATTTGGACGGTTGCAGCTGATCAGAATTGAGAAGTCAATCCAAAGCCGCAAGCTCACAGCATCCACAGTTAATTGAAGAAATTATGAATGGTGCATATCTACATAACCTGGCTCTGATTTTTTATACTATGCTTCTGCTACGCTGCTGCAAATATCATGAACCAGTAAAGCTTCCGCTACTCTGATGGAAAGATGTCATGATCCAGAAAGTGTGAGCATGTCGGTCCAAAAGTCACAACATCATATGATGGTAACACAATAAAGGGTGATCCAGAGATTTACTGTGGCTGGTGATCTCAAATGAAAGCTCGAAGATCATCAATGATGTGGATCAGTTAAAGGCCTCCACTAAAAGTACAAACCAATGCGGACTTTGAAGAATCGCTACTAAAGCACAAAGATTGCGGAACTTGAAAAATAGAAGTCTACGAGCTCGGAACTAAAGTCAAAAATAGAATGCTAGAATGCAAAATGTACTTCATGGGGTGACCTCCCTTAGGGGGAGATTGTTAGGAATTGGAAATTCCATGTTAAATTGTCGGTTACCCCAATTATAGTCTAGCATATGTTAGCTCGTAGACTTGTAGTTATTTACGTTGTTTAGTAGTTTATTAGTTAATTAGTAGCGTAGTTTAGTTTAGTGTAACACCGTGAAGGAAGGACGGGTCTTTACCCACTGTATGCCTGATCCACAGTCCGTTAGGAGGACGTTTTGTATGTAACTATAAATACCCTCTACCTCCCAAGGTAGAGGGTTGGACCTTTCATTCTAATCTAACCTTTTCTCTTTTGTTTACTTTCTCTCTCTAGAAAGGCTCCCATTCTACTTTCTCTCTCTAAACTCTTAAACCATACACCCCATTTATGTTATGATATGATGTGTTTGTGAAATCCAATATCTAACAAGTTTTATTAGTATCCTTACGCTCTCTTAATAATCACTAAAGTAGTTATCTATATTGAACTCATCATCAAGAATGGTATTCTTTGTTGATTTCTATAGACAAAACTACAAACTAGTGATAATGATATCTCGGCTATTTGAGAGCCTTGATCATCACTCCTCACATAAGGATTATTGACATTTCATCTATGTCAATAAGTATCGATGTGAAATTTCTTACATTATGATAAAATGGGATTTTATCATAATCTTTGAAAACTTCTCAAAGAATTATGATTTATTCATAAAAAGGGAACCTCGTCAATTAGGACTAGTATAACCCATCAAAACCCCAAACTATAAGTTATAGAGCATAAACATTGACCCTAGGCAATTTAGAACTCCCAAACCAAAATTATCAAGGATCACTTAAGCTGTCAAATTGCTGATATGCCGGATCCCTGAGCTTGAACTAGTCGGATCCCTCATACAAGGGATCCGTGGAATCCGTGCAACAGAAGACATCATAAGTAAGAAATGATCATTGTGGAAGTTCCACTACCCAAGACTCACAAACATAAACCTAGTTACTGTTCACAGGAGCAAATTGATCATCTTCTTCAAGCAAAACAATCTCTTATGTAAGTATAATCTTCACTACATTGTTATTTCCATTCCTTGATTCATAGGATTACAATTTTCATCTTTAGAAGTTGAGCTCAAATGGGTTTGTCACAATTTGTTACCACATTGTTTTCTAAGATAATCTAAATAAAAGAATTAACATTGTTAATACAAATTAAACTCATTCCTTGAAATCAATGAAGATGTTTTGAGCAAAATTATGATCAATCACATTAGGTTACTATTCATACAATTAACACCACATTGTGGTTGTGTTGTATAAGAACAATCATGCCTAGCAACCGCCAACAAGATTACCATGATACCGCCCACTACATCCCAATGTACCATCGTAAGGAAGGCCTAAGCCCGGAGGATAGGAAAGCTTTCAAGATGCTAGAAAAGAGGCTTTTCCATGAAGGCCGTGTGGTTGAACCATCGTTCCTCGCAAACACCAACATTCGACAAGTATTTGGAGGAATTAAATTTGATTGCCTCTTGGACATTAATGAGAAAATTTGTCCGGTGTTCGTGCTTGAATTTTCCAAGACAATGAGAATCGTTAGGAATGAAGACGGGACCATCTCAATAGCCTTCATCATCAATGAGCATGAGTACATCCTCTCTCTTGTAGAATTTGGAAGGATACTCCGTGTCCCGTATCAAGGAGTGTGCATGTATTCCAACGAATGGTCTTTGGCGGAGCTACATGACATGGTAGATCATCATGAAGCATACTTCACGGTCATCCCGAAAGCAACCACGGTAAGGGATACCGTCTTCATGGAAAGAGCATCTCCATCAAGGGTCACGAGAAACTCCAAAGTGATCTATAGGGATCCATTTTAAATGGAGCTTTCAGAAATGTTCCCGTTGTACAAGAAATGGGAACTCGTGGTAAGGGAGAATGTGCTTTGCTTGGGAGGGAACAAAGATCATCCCAATGCGTGCTTGAGCTTTATGATTTACTGCCTTGTGACCGGCACTCACTTCAACCTCGCTTATTACATGGTAAAAATAATGGCGAGTGTGAAAAGCATAGACAAGATGGTACTCCCTTGTGCAATGCTCCTGACCCGTCTAGCAAACTTCATCTTTGCTCTAGATCCTTCTCCTTATTCCTTTTACCATAGTTTTTGCAACAAGGTCATGGTGTCGCTATCCGACGGAAAGACTACAAGGATCATGGTGGATGGCAAGAGACCTCACCAACCAACGGATTCATCGGATGAAAGGGAAAGACAAAGAGAAGGAGAAGGAAGTAGCAACCCCCTTGGCAACACCGATCTTGACCCTTTAGATTACATCAATCAACTACCGGACATTCCAAGCCCATCACAAGAGTGGCAACAAACTAAAGGGATATTCAAGTGTTTTGATAACTTCTTGAAGAAAAAGAAGTAGAGATGGTGGGATGAAGAGTGAAGGGGATGAAGATGGAGATGAAGACGGGAGTGAAATGGAAGGAGGTGTGGATGGAAGGTAAGGTCATAGGACCTTAATTTATGAAAACAATTTCTAAAACAATGGTCTTTAAACAACAATTAACAATATTTATGTAGAATAGGATGTAGCTTGTAGAAATTGTCATGATTTGGCATTAGACACTTTAACTTAGGAACTAGTAAAATGAGATTTTACGACGACTTGATCCTATTCAAGTAGTCGTTATCAATCATTTTTAATTACCTTTTAGTTCTCCCCACTTGCTATGCGTTATACTTGTTGTTCGCATGCTTTTACTGATTGTAGAAATGATTAGGATAAGCATTTGCTAAGAGTGCAAAAATTGCACAATTGCTGAGAAGCTATTGGTCAGCAGTAGCCGGATCCCTGGGCTATAACTAGAAGGATCCCTTAGATGAGGGAACCATGGGATCCGGACAAATAGATATCATATACAGATCATTTTACATCAAACATGTCCCCTAAATCACAACATTCTAGCTAAACATGATTCTTTAAGACTACTTAAGTCTTCCTCAAGCTCAGTAGGCCTCACACTCACCCGTAGCTAACTTAGGATCAAATCCAAAGTGCTTTTGATTTATCAACTCACCAAAACTCACCATATTTCCGCTCCAACGCTCACACATTGTTCCTCACATCTCAAAACACTTAGTTTGATATTTCTCTCAATTTTAGCAAATTGATTTTAGTCATCCTTACCTTAAAATAGGCTTGAAACTAGTTTTTCATTCCTTTTTATTTTTTAGGAATTTTTTAAATTTCTCTTAAGTCATCATCTGATCTCTAGGATCAATTACCATCATTTGTCATACTAAAATCAATGAGTATCATCCTTAAATATTTAGTTACACTCTCAAAAGTCCACTTTCCTACCCAATACCATCATTAAGTATCCTCACTCCTTGTGGTTGGACATTTAAATCACCTATCACTTAAGACATCTAAGGAAAGTCAAACCCTCAAGATTTATAGGCACTATACCTTACAAGAGCATAATCACTTCACCATATCTCTGTCTGACAGACGAATCCCTGGTTTATAACCAGACGGATCCCTAGTGAGAGGGATCCGTGGGATCCGTGTCTACAGAAAGCTTCTAATCAGATTTTCTTTCAAAATTCAAACCATCTTTGGTAATCTAAACACTTTTGCTTACCATTTAATGATTCCCTAGAGCTGAACAACACCATAGTTGACCTTGGTGCATGCCAAATTTTCTTAGTGGACATGAATTTAATACATAAATTCAAATTCATCCTTTATAAACCAAAACACTCTTGAGAGCTTAAGTCACCATTCTTACCACAATTCCAAAATTCAGTAGTTGAAGACTCCTACTACATCCCCAACTTCACTATGACTAAAACGTCTAGCAAGAATTCTTCAACCAAAGGTTCATCCAAAAGGAATACCCATATGGTCCATAAGATATCATCCACCGAGTCATCACCCGTAAGAAGTCCAAATGTTAGAATCCCACCTCAACAATCTCAATCAACAATAGCCAAAAGAACCGCAAGAATTAGTATTAGACCTTTCGAGTTAGGAAAGGCTTCACCAAGCTCTAAACCAAACGCGCCTAGTTCTAGTAAAACGCCTAAGCATTCATTCCTAGAACATAGACTACATTCCTTTACCGAACCTCTTTCTCATCCAAATCTCTACTAATTAGAGCACTCACCACCAAGAACTTCCCACTCACCAACCTTCTCGTTAAATAGGGAACCACCTACATCACCAAATAGTCCACCTTTAGAGACAAGGAACCACCAAGGACCTAATCATATAGAAGACCTTCCATTACCACCACCTTCATTCTTAGTAGAACCTCATCCTACATTGCTTAATGTACCTCCACCATCATTCGTGGAGCCTCCTCAAAACAACCAATCTCCTCCGGTTCCTAGTTATGACAATAATTGCTCTAATTTTCAAATCACCCTAGGACTTGTTCAAGAAGTACGAAATGAGTTACATTTCATGTTTAATCATCTTCTTGAACGATTGGACCAAATCAACAAGTCTACTCATCCTTAGATTCAAGCACATTGTTGCTTGTTAAGTTTTTGGTCAAATATTAGAATTACTAGAAAATGTATTACATGTTTAAATCATTCTCTTAGTTTTTAGAGATTTGTAGATCATTTCTCGTATGTTTTATTGAATGAGATTACATGTTTTATGCCATATTGTCTTGAGTATATGTTTGGTGCAATATTACATATCTCACTTTGATGGTAACATCAGTTATTACATCACCATTGCTGTATTTTGTTTACAGTCAGACGGATCCCTCTATTTTGCCTAGACGGATCCCTCCAAGGAGGGAACCGTGGGATCCGTGCAACAGAAGACTTGTCTTCTACTAACTTGAGTCTTATTTGCAGGAAATTATGCATTATATACTTGTTTTCTAACCTTTGTTTTGTAGATTTTCAATATACACATGAAGACTTTGACACCCTAAGCTATGGGAGTTTTGTGTCAAAGCGATACATTGCAAAATCATTTGCAATATATTTCACATTAGGATTACGTTACATGACGTCCCTTTGCAAAGTTGCAATCATCAAGGGGGAGCATATTCGTCACAAAGACGAAACGTTTTGCAAACATAGTTGCAATGCACTAGTTTAGTATTTTTTTTCTTACTTGACGCCCTCACAAAGGGATGAACTCGTCAAGGGGGAGCTAAGACGAGAACATTTCCCGTCACTTGCTCTCTATATTTTTATTTTTATTTTTTTCCTTCTTTTTACATGTTTTTCTTAAAACAAGGTGTTAGTTTTTTTTCGACGCTCTTTTTGTTTCGACAAAAAGGGGGAGAAAAGAGTAAAAACTCCAATTTAAACTTTTACGAATTTTAGTTTTTTTTTTAAATAATTTTATGTTTTGTCATCAACAAAAAGGGGGAGATTGTTAATACAAATAAGCCGTAAAAACGTTAATTTATATTTTACGATCTTCTAATGTTTTGTCGATAACAAACGTAAAATCATTTTAACGAAACAAATAAAAATAAGTAAATGACTTGAGCCAATAGTTTACTAACACACTTACGTTTTCACATAAAACACTAAAACAAGTAATAGTGATTTTATGATTGAATAATACATATGTACAACAACTAGTGTTTATATACTGGGTAGATATATACATAAATAGTATGTATTATAATAGGTAATATAATGGGTAGAAGTTTAAGTATTTGACCCATTGACCAAATACATTGATTGTAGTTGGGTATAACCCAAAGTCCATGACCCATACCCATGGAGCATAACCCATAACCCATTGCATGACATCATGCATAAGTCATGAATGGGTATTATCCATGATCCATTGATTTAACCCATGACCCATGGACTAAATGCATTGCACATACTAGATACATTGTATCTACTTGGATACCCATGGTCCAAAGTCTAGGACCCATGACCCAAAACCCATAGGCAAAGAGGAGCGTCCCACGGTTCCCCCAGTTTACACTGGACGGATCCCTCAAGTAAGGGATCTGTGGGATCCGTGGAACAGTAGGTTATTTTCCTCTATAAATAGTGAGTCATTTATTCTTTTTGGGTAGCCACTTCTACACATACTTTCTCCTAGTATTGTAAACCTTCTACCTCTGATCCTAAGGATCTCTCTATGTAGTTTGTGTTTGTTTTTGTGTGATTCTCTAGGTTCCTCTTAAAGGCGAGATCACCACCTATTTGAAGTCGAGCAAGCTCAAGTCCATGAGTTGCCATGCTTCGTCATCATCAAGACTACCGAGGTTCTCTTGTTGATAGTTCTTTCTTCCTCCATAGAAGTGTTGTGTCAAAGGCATTAGTGAATAATGCCGAAAGAGTCAAGACGAAAGCATTAGTGAAAGGTGCTTAACGTCCGTGTCAAAGGTATTAGTGAATGATGCCGAAAGAGTTAAGACGAAAGCATTAGTGAAAGGTGCTTAACATCCGTGTCAAAGGCATTAGTGAAGGATGCCAAAGGAGTCAAGACGAAGGAATTAGTGAAAGGTGCTAAACGTTCGTGTCAAGGGCATTTTTGAAGGGTGCCTATAATTCAAGTCAAGTGGCATTAGTGAAAGATGCCAAGGGTATACAATCGATAAGGTGTATCGAAGTACAAATAGAGATAGGGTGTATCCAAGGATATTGATATCCTTGATGATGTTGTAATAAGGAGTGGGTCTTCTTTTGGGATAGGCGTTGTGTAGTGTTGGGTAGTAGTTCCTCCTTTGTAATGGAACTCAGTATCTAGCCTTGTACCGGATAAAGTGTAGGCGACGTTGTGATAGGTATGGTTCTACCTTGTGGAAGAACCCGGTGTCTAGCCTAGTACCGAAAAAGAGTAGGCGACGCTGTGAAGGCTTCTCCGCCATAAGGAGTTGTGTCGTGTAGTGTTTACGAACTCTCGAGTAGGTGACTTGGGGAGTGGAGTAGGGCAAGGAAGGTGTCCTTGTAGCCGAACCACTATAAACACTCGTGCCGTGGTTATGTGTTTCTTACTCTTTATCTTTACATTACACATATACATATCTATCTATTAATGTCTAACATACACATCTAAATAGATTGACAAAAGTTGATCTAAATACTTTAAAACGAAATTTTAAACGGTAAAACTATTCAACCCCCCCTTCTAGTTTTCCACACAACTTTCGAATGCGATCGGATGTCCTTCTTGCATTAGAACTCCTCCAATAGCAAAATACGATGCATCCGTGTGTAACTCGAAAGGCATGGTTACATCCGGTAGTCTCAACAACGGTTCCTCCAAAACCGCTTCTTCAAACTCTCGAACGCCGCTTCGCACTTTTCGTCCCATATTCAAGCTTTGTTCTTATTCAATAGGACTGTCAAGGGAGATGCTATTGCCGACCATGATGAACCGTCGATAATAGTTCACCAAGCCAAGGAAAGATCTCAACTCCATCACCTTAGTTGGTGGTTCCCACTCTTGAATAGCCTTTACTTTTGCACCGTCCATCATCAATCCCCTGTCTTTGATCTTGTGTCCCAAAAACTCGACTTCATCTTGGGCAAAAGAGAATTTCTCCAACTTCACATAAAGCTCGTTTTCCCGCAACACTTGGAACACTTGTTTCAAATGTAAGACATGCTCCTCCAAGGTATGACTATAAACAACAATATCATCTAAGTATACTACCATAAATTTATCAAGAAATGGGTGAAATAACTTATTCATAAGGGTGCAAAATGTAGCGGGAGCATTTTTTAAGCCAAAGGGCATGACTAAGAACTCATAAGATCCATACCTTGTGACGCATGTCGTCTTAGCTTCGTCTCCCTCAGCTATTCATACTTGGTAGTACCCCGATCTTAAGTCCAACTTAGAAAAGTTTCTCGCCTTTCCAAGTTGATCAAATAAATCCGCAATAAAAGGAATATGGTACTTGTTCTTAATCGTTACCTTGTTGAATGCCCGGTAATCTGTGCACATCCGCAAGGATCCGTCCTTCTTCCTTTGAAATAGCACCGATGCACCATATGGGGATTTCGAGGGTTGAACATAGCCCACATCTAATAGATCTTTGAGTTTTTTTACGCAACTCCTCTAACTCCAGTGGTGGCATTCGGTAAGGGGCTTGGGCGGCTGGCTTAGAACCCGGTTCCAACTCGATGGTATGATCCACCTCCCTCATTGGCAGTAGCTTCTTAGGAAACTCCTTGGGCATCACGTCCTTGAACTCATCAAGTACTCGTTCGATCTCCTTCGGTACCTCTACTTTGCCCGACTCACCATCCGTCTCTAGCCTTGTTACCGCCAAATAGTAAGGCTCGCTCTTGTTGTACCCTTTCTTGAATTGCATGGCCGAAAGGGTCTTTACTCCACACTTAGAATCCCGCTCCGTGCTAACCACGCAAGTCTTTCCATCATCTAAGATACATAAAGAATTAGAAAATGGCATAGGGAAAGCTCGTACCTTATCGAGGAACTCCAACCCAAGAACCACATCGAAATCATCCATTGGGATCATCGACAATTCAATCGTCCCTTCCCATTCTCCAATCTTTGCCCGAACATCCTTGGCCACTCCTTCCATCGGCTTGGCCTTTAAGTTTACCGGCTTGAACATTCCACTCCCTTTCGTAGCGCTAATCCTTAGCCGCTTGGCTTCATCAACCGACACGAAATTATGAGTGGCACCAGAATCAACTAGAGCATGTACCATGATCCCTTTGGTGGTTGCTTCCACATATTTCAATCCTTTACCTACAACTTTTGGCACCTCCGACTTGGCATTGATTGCATTTAAAATCCTCATCGAGCTCATGCATCCACCATCACTTGTGCCTTCGTCTTCATGAGCCGTCATTCCGTTAAGGCTTGCTTTCTTGGGGCAATATCGAGCTCTATGAGGTCCGTCCCATATGAAGCATCCACCACTCTTAAAGGCCGTCTTCACGTCTTTGTTCTTTCCGGTTGGTGGTTTACGTGCATTATCGTGCTTTGCTTGAGCGACTTTCTCTCCCACACCTTTCTCATGGTTCACCTTTTGATCATTCGTGTTAATACAAATAAGCCGTAAAAACGTTTATTTATATTTTACGATCTTCTAATGTTTTGTCGATAACAAAAGTAAGATCATTTTAAGGAAACAAATAAAACACGTAAATGGTTTGAACTAATAGTTTTATAACACACTTACGCTTTCACATAAAACACTAAAACTAGTATAAGTGATTTTATGACTTAGATACATATGTACAACAACTAGTGTTTACATATTGGGTTAAACATATACTTAAACTAAGTATACCAAAATGGGTAAAAACTAAGTGTATGCTAAATTGGGTAAATACAAGTATATACAAAAAGGTTAAATACTAGCAAATGGTTTTGACTCATAACCCATGGTTTTATATATGCCACTTAACCAAGTACATTGTATCTAGAAAGAAAACCATGGATCAACCCATAACCCATGACCCATGACCCATAACCAAAAATACCCATGGGCAAAGAGGAGCGGACCACGGATCCCTAGCTTTGTGCTAGCCGGATCCCAAGTGGAAGGGATCCGGGGAAACAGTAGGTTTTTCCTCTATAAATAGTAAGCCATTTCTTCATTATATCTCACCCCTATCTAACATACTTTCTCCCCTGAGTTAAATCTCACTAACCATAGATCCAAGAGATCTATGTTTGTAGTTTTGTTTTTGTGATCTTTTAGGTTCCTCTTAAAGGGAAGATCACCACCTTTGAAGTCGAGCAAGCTCAAGTCCATGAGTTGCCAAGCTTCCTCATCATCAAGGCTATTGAAGTCCTCTTGTTGATGATCCCTTTCTTTCTTCAAAGAAGCGTAGTGTTAAAGACATTAGTGAAAGATGTCTCAAGTATCAAAACGAAGATATTAGTGAAGGGTATCTATCGTCTATAGGATAAGCACTTGTGGTAGGTGTTTAGAAGTCAAGACAACAAGCATTAGTGAAAGGTGCTTAGAAGTGAAGACACAAGACATTAGTGAAAGGTGTCTTGTAGATCTAATCAAAGACATTAGTGAAAGGTGTCTTGTAGATCTAATCAAAGGCATTAGTGAAAGGTGCCTTAGATGTACATTCGATATGGTGTGTTTCGATGTACTAGATAGACTAGCATTAGATCCAAGGACATTGATGTCCTTGATGATGTTGTAAAGGAGTAGATCTCCTTTGGGATTAGTCGTTGGTGTAGTGTGGTAGTAGTTCCTCCATTGCAATGGAACTAGGTACTTAGCCTAGTACCTAATAAAGGGTAGGCGACGTTGTGAAGTGTAGTTCACCTAAGGTGTGAAAGAACTCGGTGGTTAGCCTAGCACCGTATAAAGGGTAGGCGACGTTGTGTTAGGTGTGGTTCGCCTTGGTGTGAAAGAACTCGGTATCTAGCTTTGTACCGGAAAAAGTGTAAGCGACGTTGTGAAGGCTTCTCCGCCATAAGGAGATTGGTGTAGTGATTACAAACTCTCGAGTAGGTGACTCGGGGAGTGGAGTAGGGCAAGGAAGGTGTCCTTGTAGCTGAACCACTATAAATACTCGCGTTGTGGTTTTGTGCTTCTTACTCTTCTCTTTTCATTACATATCTTTATATGCTTGTTTATCAACATCCAACACACACAACCAAATAGATTGACATAAGTCGATCTAAATAGTTTAAAAAGAAGTTTTAATTGGTAAAACTATTCAACCCCCCCTTCTAGTTTTCCACAATTGGCATCAGAGCTTCGTTACCAAGTTTCTTGAAGTATACTGTACTTTAAAAACTTGATACGATCCATAGTTAATTGAAAACTACAAAGAAGGTTTTTCATAAAAACAAACACCATGTTTTTCAAAAATTATATGTTTGGATGTTGAGTTGATAACAACATTTTTTATATATATATTTTTTAATTGCACTAATCTTCCTTGTGATATTGATTAGTCAAAGCTCATACCCACCAAGCTTTAGGAGTTGCTTGGTAACAAGAATACCTTCCTTAAGAAGGTATCTTAGACGCAAAGGAGCGGGAATCGTCTAAGTGACATTTGTCATTTGTAAAAGACATTCCTAAGTGCATTCGAGGTATGACTTTCTACTTATATCTAAATGATACTTGTTTAGTATATAAGTGTTATTTGCTAGGCTTTTATTTGAGTAGATTTTTGTGTTTACACATGATTTACATGTAGCTTCGTTAGGAAGCTTGTTTCTTACATACGTGTTATTTTTCTCGACTATAGTCATAGTATGTAGAGCTTATGCTTTATTTCTTCTAATAAAACAAAAACACGAATTTCAAAAATTCCTCCTTCCCTATTAATAAACCCACTCGACGCCCACTTCTTCAATCCTCACCTTTTCAAATTTTCCAATTTCAAAAATTTCCTCTCATTCAAAAACTTCATCTTCCCCCTCATTCCATCTCTTCCTAAACCAAGAAGATCCGTCATCAACATGGTTTACATCGCACTCGTGCTCATCGCACTTGTGTTCCCTATGATGAAGTTCACATACGGAGACATTTACTTTGTGTTGTTAATCTATATTGGGGTCATTTACCCAATCCTTTGTATCATCCTTAGCATTGAAATGCAATATTATTGATTATCTATTTTATCTAGGATGTTTGTGTTATTATGTGTGTTTCATTTCTTTTGATCTATATGTGTTATATTCTTTCGTGATACATTAGATGTCAAGTATGCATGCTAAAATAAAATGTAGGATAAAACAAACTTCATGGTACAATAACCATAAAACCTATGTTTTTATTAAAACTGGTTCTGTTACTACAGATCCACGGATCCTGGAAGTTACACTAGCCGGATCCCTTTTGAAAAGGAACCGTGGGATCCGTCCTACTGGAAAACAGTTTTCATGCAAGATTAAAAACCACTATCTTTCTAAAAATAATAATCCACTAGAGCTTCAAAACCATGAGTTAGCTAAATACTAATTGTTAATAGATTATCTAGTAAAAACGTTAGATTATTATAGGTTGACCATAAACGTCTTCCCTTATTAACCCATCACTTCTATAGGTTCAACTATGACGCATGAATACGAGTTTGATTTTTCACTCACTAGCGTCTACACCCCGAACATTTCCCTTGAGCCCAACACACCTGGCAATCATGTCCGTGGGTTCAATAATCTCGAAAACCGTCACTTCCATGAAGGACGTATTGTAGACACCTCTCTACAATTCGAAGAAGGTATCAATACCTCCTTCCGAGCCATAGGACTAGAATGTCTTCTTGAAATCAACGAGAAGATATGTCCAAGGTTCATAATGGAATTCTTCCGTCAAGTGGAACTCGTTCGTAACGAGTATCGCTCTCTATCTCTTTGGTTTTATATCAAAAACCAAAAATTCACTCTAAGCCTTGGGCATTTTGCTCACATCCTCCGAATTCCAAACCATGGACAATGTACCTTCACCGAAGATTGGTCTCTTGATTCTCTCTTCAATTTTCGTGAAGAAAATAGTCCATATTGTTCACACATACCCTCTCCGAAAGAATTAACACGCATGATATGCAAACCTCGACCATATTACTCCAATCCAAACATTATCCATACACGGGATATCCGAGAAGAGTATAAGCCTGCTGCTCTTATTCTACGTGAAAATGTTTGGAGTCTTAGGGGAAATCGAGATATTCTTCCTGCTTGTTGTGCTCACATGTTGTACTGTTTGCTAACACAACAACCATACAATCTCGCCTACTTCTTCGCAAGGCGAATTGCAAATCTTCAAGGCTCCAAGAATAAACTCATCCCTTATGGAATGTTCTTGACACGCCTATATCACAATGTTATGCACTTCCATCCTCAATTTCAAAGTCCGTTGTACGTACTTGTGAACAAGATGATGGAACCGCTAAACATATCTCTCATGAAAACTTTCTTCATTCATGATTCCACCAATACCCATCAATCACATAATGATCCTCCTAGTGAAGACACTCAAGGAACCTAGAATAGTCAAATAGGATCAATTCTACTCTACTCATTAGTTATCAATGTAATCCTATCTCTTTCATGAAATAACACATCTTACATTTGATATCCTAGTTTTAGAACTCCTTTAAACAAAGCTTGGAATATAATGCACTGTCATGATCATTGCATACCTTTAGTAAAGGTTCTGTCTAGCAGATAGACGGATCCCAAATGTTGTACTAAACGGATCCCTACATCTAGGGAACCGTGGGATCCGACAAAACAGAAAATGCAATTGCAAGCATTATATGTCAAACACATCCCTTAGAACACCTCACACTAAGCTAAACATAGTGTCTTAAGATTGATTAAGACTTTATCAAGATAGGTTTACCTTTCCTACTCTTTCCAACCCACATAGATCACATTCTAAGGCTTTGTTAGATCTACCATTTTAATCCATCACTCTTCCGCTCCCAAAACTCACACTTTATGATCTCTCACAACTAGGATTGGAAGTTCTTCGATTGTAACAATTTTGATCATGAATCAATCACACTTGATCAATGTTGATCAAATCCTAGTTTTTCTCATCTCATAACCATTAGGATATTTTCCAAAACATAATACTAAGACACAACCTGATCTCTAGGATCATTTAGTCTCATTTAACTTCAATTGACATCTTTAATGTCATCCTTGCTCATCCATTGGTACTTGTTGAAAGTTCCAAATCCTTCCATTAATAACAATCATTAGCTACACCACTCATTGCCTTCAAACACTTAAGCACCCCTTCATTTAAAAATCTTAGGAGAACTGAAACACTCAAGATGATGCAGGTCTAGGATCTTAGAAACATCATTTCCACTCTTTCATAAACTGCAGAACGCCGGATCCCTAGAACTAGCCTAGACGGATCCCTCTGAGAAGGGAACCGTGGGATCCGGATGACAGTCTATGACAAATCTTGGTAAAACAATCATTTCAACTCATCTTCCTAACTCAAACACTCCATCTCATCTTAAATGAGTTCCTTGAACAGCACAACCTCTGTAGTTGACTTTTGTGCATGCTAATCATCACATTCCAATGAATCTTAGTGGCTTAAGGCTTAAATGCACTTTCCAAATCTCTTGATTTATAAACCACCTTGTTAGGATCTCCATAGTCATCACTCTCATCCTAACTTTCAGCTTTTGCAATCCCTTCAAAACATCTCATCATGAGAAAAACCCCGAATAACAACCTATCCACCAAAGAACCACCCACCAAAAGGGCTCGTATTGTACACGAAATCTCTTCAACCGAATCATCTCCGGTCAAACCAACAAACCTTTATCATCCAATCAAACCAATTCCTAGAAGGTTAGTACCCACAAAATTACCTATGCCAAACACCACCATACCTCCTAGGCCAAACAATATCATCTCCACTAAACCATCACCATTGGTTCCTAGAGCTATCTCTTTTACATCCCCACAATCATCACCTCACCTCTACAATTTAGAGGACTTGCCACCTAGGCCGTCTCATCCGCTTCCGCCGACAACATTCTCCTCATTAGGAGGAACAATGATTCAAAATCAAGGTGTTGAGTCAACACTTGCTCCGGCTTCCTTTTCGCCGTTTCCATCATATAATCCCATTTGGATTATAAGAAATCATCAAAGTCAACCACCCGACCTTATGGAAGTTGACACATCTTTACCACCATCATCATTCTTGATCGAACCATTCCTAAATGGACCTCCACCAATCCCTCCATCATTCGAGGCTCCTCAAACCACTTCAATTGATCCTTTGAATCTAGCCACTTCATTTCATCCACCACCACTACCTAGCCATGACAAAGATTGCTATCATTGTCAACATGTTGAAAGTTTGATACATGAAGTACGAGAAGACCAACGTTTCATGTTTTATCATCTCCTCGAACGTTTCGACGATATTAAACCTAAACATAACTTGAGCTAGAGGATTATAGTGGTGTCTAAGCTTCAAGCGTTAGTTGGTCTAAGAAATTCCTAGTTATGTATTGTCTATTTTCTTATTTTTGAGTCATGTATATCATAAACTCTTGTTTTATTAAATGGAATTACATGCTACTTGCTATTTCGTTGAGCATATGACTACTTTGTATTCATATCTCAGTTGTGTGATAACATTACTTGTTATATCACCTTTGCTGATTTTAGTCATCAGCCAGACGGATCCCTCAGTATTGCCTAGACGGATCCCTACTAGAAGGGAACCGTGGGATCCGTGAAGTCAGAATGTTTTTCTTTATCACATTTGCCGGAAATTGTGAATTATACTTGTTTTCTAACCCTTGTTTTGCAGTTTTTCAATTAACACATAAAGTATTTGACATCCTAAAGCTAGGGGAGCTTGGTGTCAAAACAATACGTTACAAAATTACTTGCAACATTTGATTTATATTTCATAACTTCCCGTTGCAAATATTGCAATCATCTAGGGGGAGCACACCCGTCACATAGACGTAATCCTTTGCATAAGTTAGTTGCAAATGAACTAGATTAGAATTAGTTTCTTGACGCCCTTACCTAGGGGTGGACTCGTCAAGGGGGAGTAACGACGAGATCCTTTCCCGTTACTTGCTCTCTATTTTTTTCCTTTCATTTTTTTTTATTAAAAACGATGTGTTGCTTTCTTTCAAACACTTTTTGTTTCGACAAAAAAGGGGAGAAGAAAGTAAAAACTACAAATTCAAACTTTTACGAATTTTAGCTTTTCCTTAAAATAATCTTATGTTTTGTCATCAACAAAAAGGGGGAGATTGTTAATACAAATAAGCCGTAAAAACGTTTATTTATATTTTACGATCTTCTAATGTTTTGTCGATAACAAAAGTAAGATCATTTTAAGGAAACAAATAAAACACGTAAATGGTTTGAACTAATAGTTTTATAACACACTTACGCTTTCACATAAAACACTAAAACTAGTATAAGTGATTTTATGACTTAGATACATATGTACAACAACTAGTGTTTACATATTGGGTTAAACATATACTTAAACTAAGTATACCAAAATGGGTAAAAACTAAGTATATGCTAAATTGGGTAAATACAAGTATATACAAAAAGGTTAAATACTAGCAAATGGTTTTGACTCATAACCCATGGTTTTATATATACCACTTAACCAAGTACATTGTATCTAGAAAGAAAACCATGGATCAACCCATAACCCATGACCCATGACCTATAACCAAAAATACCCATGGGCAAAGAGGAGCGGACCACGGATCCCTAGCTTTGTGCTAGCCGGATCCCAAGTGGAAGGGATCTGTGGGATCCGAGGAAACAGTAGGTTTTTCCTCTATAAATAGTGAGCCATTTCTTCATTATATCTCACCCCTATCTAACATACTTTCTCCCCTGAGTTAAATCTCACTAACCATAGATCCAAGAGATCTATGTTTGTAGTTTTGTTTTTGTGATCTTTTAGGTTCCTCTTAAAGGGAATATCACCACCTTTGAAGTCGAGCAAGCTCAAGTCCATGAGTTGCCAAGCTTCCTCATCATCAAGGCTATTGAAGTCCTCTTGTTGATGATCCCTTTCTTTCTTCAAAGAAGCGTAGTGTTAAAGACATTAGTGAAAGATGTCTCAAGTATCAAAACGAAGATATTAGTGAAGGGTATCTATTGTCTATAGGATAAGCACTTGTGGTAGGTGTTTAGAAGTCAAGACAAGAAGCATTAGTGAAAGGTGCTTAGAAGTGAAGACACAAGACATTAGTGAAAGGTGTCTTGTAGATCTAATCAAAGACATTAGTGAAAGGTGTCTTGTAGATCTAATCAAAGGCATTAGTGAAAGGTGCCTTAGATGTACATTCGATATGGTGTGTTTCGATGTACTAGATAGACTAGCATTAGATCCAAGGACATTGATGTCCTTGATGATGTTGTAAAGGACTAGATCTCCTTTGGGATTAGTCGTTGGTGTAGTGTGGTAGTAGTTCCTCCATTGCAATGGAACTAGGTACTTAGCCTAGTACCTAATAAAGGGTAGGCGACGTTGTGAAGGTGTAGTTCACCTAAGGTGTGAAAGAACTCGGTGGTTAGCCTAGCACCGTATAAAGGGTAGGCGACGTTGTGTTAGGTGTGGTTCGCCTTGGTGTGAAAGAACTCGGTATCTAGCTTTGTACCGGAAAAAGTGTAAGCGACGTTGTGAAGGCTTCTCCGCCATAAGGAGATTGGTGTAGTGATTACAAACTCTCGAGTAGGTGACTCGGGGAGTGGAGTAGGGCAAGGAAGGTGTCCTTGTAGCCGAACCACTATAAATACTCGCGTTGTGGTTTTGTGCTTCTTACTCTTCTCTTTTCATTACATATCTTTATATGCTTGTTTATCAACATCCAACACACACAACCAAATAGATTGACATAAGTCGATCTAAATAGTTTAAAAGGAAGTTTTAATTGGTAAAACTATTCAACCCCCCCTTCTAGTTTTCCACAATTCGGCTTAGATGTTTCCCTTCTCGTACTAAAGTCAATCAAGGCTTCGGCAAGAGCGATAGCTGTAGCAAGGTCTTGAACTCCACGTCTTTATAACTCCGTCTTAGCCCATCCTTGCAAACCATCGAGGAAATAAAAGAGTCTTGGTCGGAAAGATCCGGAATCCCCAAGTTAAGTGTAGTGAATTCCTTAACATAATCCCCGATCGTTCCAGAATGTTTAAGTTTCCGAAGCCGACTCTTTGCTTCGTTCTTAGCATTCTCCGGATAAAATTGCTTCTTAAGTTTAGCAACAAAATCAGCCCAAGTATTGATAGTACACGTACCTCGCTCGATATCTCCATATCGACGTCTCCACCATAACACCGCGGTATCCTTCAAGTATCGGGTCGTCATCTTTATCTTGGAGTCATCATCCGTAATGTTGACGCCCTCCAAGTATTGCTCCATCTCCCATAGAAATCATCAACCGCCCTAGCTTCCCGCTTTCCCACGAACGGTGATGGTTTTGGAACATCAATCTTCGGAGCATTATTACTAACGTTGCCACCTCCGTTAGCCATGGATCGCTTGCATAACACTATATCGGCCTGCAAGTCTTCGATGGTCTTCTCAATGCTGGATATCTTACCCAAGATCAACTCTTTTAGACCATCGATCTCACGCTTAAAGTCACCGCTAAGAGTATTGAGGACGACCCTAAAGTCATCCCTCATGGTCACAAACTCGGAGTCTAGAACTTCCAAGCCCTCAACTTGGTTCTTCAACTCCGACATGGATGTCTCAACACCCGTCAATCTCTTATCAAAGCTCGACATAACGTCCTTAGACGCACCTCTCTTCTTCGGGTCTTGACGCTTATCATATCGACCTTGCCTCTCGTCAATGATCGCACTTCCACTAGCACCAATCTTATGGGTCTCGCTTGCAATCGCCTTGAATCAACTTGGCTCTGATACCACTTGTCACGGACTTGTCTCTACAAGGTCTTCCTTGTGACACTTAGTCTCGACTAAGTTCAGCCTTGCTCGAATACTCAACGATGTATGCAACGAAAGTAAGCCTCAAAAAATGAAACAAGTGGAATGTAAAGAACACTTTGTATTATTAGAGAACTTTTATACAAAAGAGCTTACAAGAGAACTTTTCATGGATGCTTTCTACAAATGAGGCTACACCTATTTATACTACTATGTACATCATTCTACAAGGTTCATGGAAGCTTCTAGCTTCCAGGATTTCCATAAGCTTCTAGTAAGCTTCCAACTTATTCTAACATATTCCAAAAGCTTCCAAGATTATCCATCAACTTTCATGGGCTTCTAAACTCTTCCGAGCTTATCCAAGACCTTCCATGAGAAGTGTAGAATAATCCGGAATCCCAAACATACTTGAAAATGACCTCTTCGAATAGACGGGTCGTGACAATGTACTCTTATTACATGTTTTTTTATTTTTAGACATATTCGATAAAAGATAATGTTTGCAAAAGTGTAAAGTTGATTATGTAAATTTTATGTCTGTGTAATCTAAAGTTAAAGTAATTGAGACACACAAGTCTTAAACTAGTTATTATGTAACAAAAAAGTTATTTAAAAAAAAAAAAAAAAAAACTTTTGTTTTTAAAATATATTTTAGAAATAAATTACGCAATAGAAACAAAAAATAAGAACATATTTAATAAACTCACTATTGTTGTTTGGCTATCACATCAATTTTAATCGCTTATTGAAACAACTTACTGTAATAAAAACATCTATAACTTTCTTTATAAGCTATAAACATCTGGGGCTTAGTCCTAGAAAGAACAGGACAGTACTCAACACACCATACTTGCATCTACTCTACACTTCTTCCTCCTTCCTGCCTTCCAAAAATTAAAAATTGAAAATTATAAAATAAAAAAAATCCCAAAATTGACTTTAATTAAACACTAATCACATGCATAATTATCCCAAACCCTAATTTTACTAATGCAGGTATACCCCACATCTTTTATTTTTTATATAAATTTTTTAATCTTTGTTATTAGTATTGTTTTTTTTTTGTTTGTTTTTTTTTCATGTTATTGGGTATGCATTTGCTGATTAACTGTAGTTCATGCTTTAATACGTGTTTAATTGTTTGTAATGATGATGAAATTAGAGTTATTTGTTAATTAAGCTGTTTTTTGATTTGTTTATTGTTATAGTGTGATGGAAAGTTAGGGTTTGGATTTGAACTATGGGAATATATAGCCGATTTCGATTTCTGTACTCGAAACGATTACTCGGAAATTGCGGAAAATGTCGCCTTAGAGGGTGTTTGGGATGTGGCTTATTTAGTTATGTGTATGATTCTGCATAAAAATAACTACATTTTGGATTTGCATATTTTGTAACACAATGCTATATGGCGAAAACATAAATTTTTGATTTTTTAAGAAAGTTTATCGGTTTATACTTGATTTAGGTTAAATATGATGTAAGTTTAGTTTCATCGTAAATAAGCACTTTGTAGCTTGTCCCAGCCTGCTTATTGAAAACTGCTTATTTTGTAATAAAATGCGATATGACAAAACATAACGTTTTTTTTTTTTTTTTCTTTTTTCAAGTTAATCGGTTTATACTGGGATTTTGCTTAGATATGATGGTAAAAAAGTAAAGTTAGTTTTATCTTAGATGAGCACTTTGAAATAAGCGTGTCCCAACTCCCAACCTACTTATTAAAAACTGATTATTTGTCCCCAACATAAGTAGATAAGAAGATAAACAATCCCAAACACCCTCTTAATACGCTATCTGTAACGGGTTAACAGGGTTAGTCTACTTTATCGTGCAGTGTTTCTACTGCCTTCCCCTTACCTTTTATATTTTGGTACGCAGCTGCCAAGATGGTCAAAGATAACCGTCGTAGTAACAAAGCTAAAGCTAATGAAAATATAAAATCAAAGGAGAAAGCAGTTTATATTTCTAGCGGCGGATCAATGAAGAAAATAGTAAAGCAAGATGCATCTCCCGCTTCTAACTCAAGAAGGTCATCGAGAGACCTGGCAGCTGATAAAAAAGTTAAGGGTAATGAAAATATTACACCAAAGAAGAAAACTATAACACCAAATGCATCTCCTGCTTCTAGCTCAAGAAGGTCATCAACATCATCGAGGAAACAGACAAAAGAAAGTCCGGGTAAAGATAACCCAACTAATATGCGCAAGTCTGTAAGATTGCAGAATTTGAATCCGTCAGATACTCCTCAAAGTAAGGACAAATCAAAGAAAACACAGGAAGAAAATAAAAAAACTCCTGTAAGCGATAGACGCAATAAGCTCGTTGAAGAATCTCCCTCATCAAATTCGAAGTCAAACAAGAAAAAAGCTGTAAAGAGTTTGGATCAGTGCATGACGGATACTAGCGAAAATAAGGGACAGGAAAAACCGAGTTTGGGTGCTGGTGGTAGGAAAAGGAAGAAGGGCAGAAAAAAGTTTTTCTCTAAAGTTAAACAAAAAAGAGCTGTAGCAGGTCGGTGAACTTATCTGGTTTCCCGTATTTTCTGCTCTATTATGTTTTTTATAACTAAATATATATGGTTTAAACGCTCTTTCTTGTTGACATGCAGACGGTGACAAGGCTAAAGACAGTGAAGAATCGTTGTCTGAAGCTAGCAGCAGCAGTGGTATTGCTTTTCTAGTCAATAATTTCTAAATTGTTATATATTGGTATTCTTAGTATACCAGGTGAAGATTTGAACCTAGATAAATTATCCGCCAATCTTAATTGATAATAAACAAATATATTACTAAGTACGGGGACTACCAAGTTGTCAGTTTGTGCATCCAATGGTGAAGCACCGCTAATTGCATGTATTCTGAATCATATAAATTCCTAAATTTACTTAACGAACTAACTCCCTAAACTTAGAAACCAATAATAATCTCAACACTGTGGTTTATCTCCCTTTTCCCAGCCTTAGATGCCATAACTCTCCGGATAGTACGCTCTTAGATACCAATATGTTTGGTCCCGAGGAAGTTTATTCAAGAAATAAAGTGGTTTGAATACTTTTATACAGTATATCACTGGTCTCTCCCAAAATCTAGAAAGCAATAATAATCTCACCTTATGTGCTGATTTAGTTAGTCCCTTATCTATACGGAAGATAAATGATTGAGATGACTAAACTTATGCCTATTATTAAGCCTAAATACAGGCGTTATTTGTTTATTGGTTTATAAGTAAGTGGGCCCTATTTTTAGCACCAATAGATGCATGCCACATAGGCATAAGTTTAGTCATCTATTTTTTTTTTCTCCATATGGAATACATGACACCTTATCACTAATCTTTGTTATTAATTGGGCCAAGGCCCATTACGAAACCCTAATTATTACAATGTCCGCGGCTCTCTACAAGTTCTGCACGCCATTATATAGCCTTTTTCCGTAAGTCAGTTCGTTGCGAAGTTACCAACTACTAACAAAAATAAGTTTTTAATTATGTGGCTTTATGCGCAATCCGAGAAACAACACAAAAAGGGTAAGGAATCTAGAGTAAATTGTTTTCATTCATGCATGAGTGGTTCGCCTGCTAGGTTGGATTTACTCTGCTTTAATTGTATGTATACAGTTTCGATCTGTTAAGTGTACTTACTCTGTTTGCTTTACACAATTTTGTCAAAAATTGATTCTCATATAATGTAGCTTATAGTGATCTTTTTGAATCTGCTAGTTCAGCAGCTTTCTTCAAAAGTTAATTATTGACATTTTGTCAATTTCAAGTAGAAAACTAGTAGTTGCGCATATATTTCAGCTTTAAATGTGAACAAGACTGTTTGTTTGTTGTTGAGTGCAATAATTGTTCCTTGCTTTATTATGTATCTTTGTTAAGAATAGGTGGAGAATTGAAATTAGGATAGATGAGTTTAGGTTGCAGGACTGCAGGGTAGTTTCCTTCGGCTGGATTGGGTAGTGTTTGTTGTATGTATGTCTTGTTGTTTACTATAGTGGGATCCATATGAGTGTATACTCATGTGTTTAATATTATATTTTGGAACGTAGAATTGGTTACGGAGCTGGAAAAACCAGACAAGCTACATCAGGTTGATAACAATGATAAAGAAAGTGAAGAAAAGTCGTCTGAAGCTAATTCCAGCAGCAGTAGTGGTACTGCTTTCTTTTCCAAGAGTTTATAAATTGTTTTTATCTATCTTATTGTTTCCTTGTGGTTGCTACAAGTTAGTGGATACTTGTTTGTTTAGTTTATTTTTTGGAATGTAGATGTGGCTATGGAAGACAAGTTACATCAGCTTGATAGCAATAACACCGAATATAGTGTCTCTAAGTCTGTGGAAGATAAAGATGATAATGATGATGAATGCAGTGATAGGAAAGCCTCTAAAAGTCAATGCAGAGAAGAAGAAAATAATGTGAAAGAGCTATTGGATGACTATCTCATGGATTTAGACAAAGCAACACATGTTGGTTCTTTAAGAAAATCCGTTGATGGTGAATCTATTGGACGTGGCAGTGGTGAAGGCTCATCATCTGAAAGCGAGAAATCTCCAAAAAAACAAAAGTATCAGTACTCTCAAAATCTCTGTCCCTTTTTTTCAGCTAGATATTAATCTTACTGTAAATGAAATGATGATTGTTATGTTCGGTTAAAAATCTGTCGAGTTAGAAATCTCCAAAAAAACAAAAGTATCAGTACTCTTAAAATCTCTGTCCCTTTTTTTCAGCTAGATACCAATTTTACTGTAAACAAAATGATGATTGTTATGTTCGGTTAAAAACCTGTCGAGTTAGTTTTTGCAGGGATGATCTCTTTTAGAGTAATTGAAATTTGGAATTAGCACATCTGATATTTTACTGTCCACTTATTCTTATTGTGCAGGACAAACCATGCCTTGGGAAAGCAACATGAACTCAAGTATTGTGACACCCCTAATTCCGAGGTTGGTCAACTAACTGATGTACTGTTTCCTTGTCATCTTTTTATGGATGTAAACTAGTTAACAAACAACTATTGTTATTGCATGTACTAGTATTAGTGATTTTTTTCCTTTATTCAGTTTTGATTTTAAAGGTTGCTCTAAACTGACATACATTTAATGGTTCATCATTTAACATAGTATTTGATTCAAATTTCCATCTCTTAATGCTTGCACTAGGATAGGACGACATGTGAAGCAGCTGGTCTTGCTGAAATTGTAGAAGAGAGTAAGGGTGTGAAAAACATGAAATCAAGTGTTTCTTTGGTGTCAGGAGTTGCAGAGTCCAACTCTTCTAAATTTGTAGAATTTAGGGTCCCTGTCCAAATTTCCAATGTGCAGCTTGAGCAGTATTGTTCTATGCTACTGTCAAATGCTATGGCTCTTAGTTCGTGCTCAAAAACTGATACCGTTGGAGCTGTACATGACATTCTTGTTTCGAATCGCAAGGTTTTTTTCTGCTGTTTATGTTCCGATCATTGATATCCAGATGAATAATCTTCTGCACATTATCATTATATCATATGTCTTTAATTGATCTTTTTTTTTTTTTTTTTTTTTTTTTTTTTTTTTTTTTTTGGCTTTGTTTTTGTAGTGTTGTGATCACCCTTACATTGCCGACCAATCTCTTCAAGAAATCCTTACACAGGGTCTTGAGCTAGCTAAGTTTCTAGATGTTGGCATTAAAGCAAGTGGCAAACTGCAATTTCTGGACCTTATACTTCCCGAGCTGAGGAAACGGAAACTCAGAGTGCTTATTCTTTACCAGGTACATAGATGTTCAATTTTACATTACAATGAAGTCTAATCGCTTCCTTAATTTCTGCTTTCTTGGGTTGTGCTTCAAGTCTCTTGCATTCCTTCATTATCTATGTGTATCTCGTGACAGCCTCTAAGTGGTTCTGGGAAGGGTTCGGCTTCTATTGGAGACATATTGGATGATTTTCTCCGTCAGAGATTTGGTGAAGACTCTTATGAGCGTATCGATGGAGTTGGAATTGTCCCTTCAAAGAAGCAAGCTGCTCTAAATAACTTCAACAACAAAGATATGGGCCGATTTGTCTTTTTACTTGAATACCGTGCTTGTCTTCCGAGCATTAAGTTATCATCAGTAGACACTGTAATCGTATTCAACAGTGATTGGAATCCTGCAAATGATTTAAGAGCATTAAATAGAATAGCAATTGATTCACAATCAGAACAAATTATGATTTTCCGGTTATATACTTCCTCGACACTTGAAGAAAAAATTCTTAGACTTGCTGAGCATAATGTAACTATCGATAGCAAGTTGCAGAATATAAGTAGGAGCACTAGTGATGCGCTGCTAATGTGGGGTGCGACATACTTGTTTAAAAAACTAGATGAGTTTCATAATGCTTCTGGTGTGAATACCTGCTCTGAGGAATGCTTGTTGGACGAGTTATCGGAAGAGTTTATAAACTTGATTACTCATGTACGTATGAACAAAGATGCAACTAAGTTGATGATTACTAGAGCTCAACCAGTTTGTGAAATTTATGGTAAAAATCCCACAGTGCCAAACAAGACAGGTGGGGAACAGCCTCATACATTCTGGAGAAAGTTGTTGGTTGGAAGGGATCCATGCTGGAAGTATTTAGCTATGTCAAACCCAAGGCAACGAAAATCCAAAAGACCACAGTATTCTGAGCAGTCACCCGAAAAAATAACCAATGATGATGTTGCACGTAAGCGTAAGAAGACCACAAATAACATTACTGAGTCGGTTTCATCAAAGCCAGTAACAGAAGAAGGTGAAGTTGTTGGTATGTATCTTAAATTCTTAAAAGTTATAATTTAGATGACTCGAGTCCACCAGATTGTGTGTAAGTTCTGAATTTTAGAGTCTCACATTTTCTTTCAGGGGCTAATAAATCACAATCATCTGCTGGTGATAGCTTTTGGTCTGATATACCCGAAACAAGCTTGCATGATTTTTTGAAGCTTAAGATATCTAGATTATGTGAACTCCTCGGCCTCTCGGTATGTTTCTCTCAATAGATATGATCATGAAAATTATTTTTTCAGTGATTAGTACCACTCAGCAGTCAGCACTAATAATTTAAGCTGTTATTATTTCATGCTTTGCCTGCTAGAAGCAGATAGTATCTTATATAGGATTTGTATTTACTTTCCTTAAACACAGGAAGAGGTCAAGACAACGGTGGAAAGATTTCTCGAATATGTTATCGAGAATTATCATGTCAACAACGAACACGCTAATACGTTGCAAGCTTTCTTGATATCTCTGGTCTGAACATTTTCTAACATACTTGATACGTTTTTTTTTTTTTTTTCCTTTTCTCTCTGATATATTTAAGCTAAAAGACATGATCTTCTTTTCACATCCTTTTATGCCTTTGCTAATGGGTATATAATCTTGTTTCAGTGCTGGAGCGGCTCTGAAATGTTGAAACACAAGCTTGATAGGACACAGTCCATTGCTATTGCAAATGAACACTTAAATTTCAGTTGCGATGAAGAAGAGACGCACAATATTTACCTGAAGCTGGAATCAGCAAAGGAGATGTTTATACGTCACACAAAGAACCAAAAGAAAACTTATGTTTCAGAAGATTCTATCCCAGAAATAGAACCTACTTCCATGCAGCCTTTAGATGTAAAAGAAGAGATTCCAGATAGCCCGCCTAGTCAATATAATGATAATGTTGTTGATTGCAACCCTATATATGCAGAAATTGGCACTATCAATCCTGACACATCAGATGCTCCGGAGAATCAGAATGATTTCCACATCTTGAATAATAGTGATTCACCGTCTGCAGGTGTATCAAAGGAGAACACACCCTCGGTCCCGCGTGTAGTTTCTCCAGCTTCCGGTCAATCAGTTCCAACGGATCCAGTAAGATTATTTTCACAAAATACTAAAAATAGTAACACAATGGTCTATTACTCTGTTTAATTTTCTTGTCACTAATTGTGGAATATTTGGATTTTTTAGGAGATACAAAAGGAAACTACTCTGGAAAACGAAGTTCAAGTTAACTCAACTTCTTTTGCTGAAACAAGTTGTCTGCAAACTATAGGTGCTGGAAAAGTTGACCAGTTACAACCAGAAGGGTCATCACTTCAGCTTGGTATGGGCCAGTGTTCCCCATCGGTGGCGAGTCCACAGGTTGCTGAGATTCATTCTACTACATCTACCGTTGAACAACGATCGGATTCGTATTCAGCTGATAAAGTGGATTGCCAACCAAGCAACAAACCACCTAGCCCTTCCCAAAGTCTTTCAGCATCTTCTCAAGTTTTGGAGACTAGTGCACGAGTCCCTAATCCTGCGGTTACACCACGTGGGTCAAACCTGTTGAATGTTAAACGATTTGATAACCGTAACAAAGGGGTCTCACGCCCATATTCTGATCCTCTTCAAAATGAAATGGAAAAGTTATGTGAACTTAAGAATAATATTCTCAAATTCCACGAAGTTGTGGTTAGTCTCTGCTTTAATTTACATTATTTATTAATAGAAGTGTCTTTGTCTCTGCTTGTCAACATGGTTTTGGGTTCGTCTTTCTGCAGAAGCTGAAGCTAAAATCGGACCACGAGAAGGAATTGGCAGAAGTAATTGCTGAGATGAATCGCAAGTATGAAGCTAAATGTCAGGAGGCAGAAGCAGCTTTTCAGTCAAAAAGGGTGGAAATTGATACTAGTTTTAACAAAGTGGTCAAGAATAAAATTTTGGCTGATGTTTTCAGGTCAAAGTGCCAAGATATGAGCCCCTTTGACCCTGCAGTATTACGAGGTATGCTTTCTTGAAGATACTTGACATATAGAATAATTGTCATAATAAAGATGATTTTTAAACTCCCAGAGCAGAGGACAAAATTTAAACCTTCGTTATTTGCAGTTCAATCAAGAGCGGTTCAGTTTCAGGGGCAACCTTCGATGGGGCGTTCCACTTCATTATCACCTGCTCAAGTCTCAAGAATCCCCCAGCAGCCGCCTCTTCAAATAGTTCACCAGTCTGCAAATCTTTTCTCAAGTACACCTACCAGACCACCTTCAAATACCATCCAATCTAGCATCCCAATAAGACCCCCACAATCCACCAGCACCCCCTCCACTACACCAACCAGACCACCGCCTATCAACCCCATCACCCCATCATCCAGACCACCATCTACCACCGGCCCCATCAATACACCAAGCAGACCACCATCTGGTGTAAGCCCCATGACTCCCTCTATCAGACTTAACATACCTCCACTTAACATCAACCCCATCACCCCCTCGAACAGGCCACCTCCTAACATCAACCCCATCACCCCCTCTAGCAGACCACCACCTGACATCAACCCCATCACCCCCTCTAGCAGACCACCGCCTAGCAACAACCCCACCGCCCCTTTTGCTAGAAATCCGCGAGCAATTAGTGAAGTCCGTGCCCCAGCGCCACATATTCGGCCTTTTACGCCTTCAACAACCGCATCTCCTCATAATCTTTCATCTCACAGAATGATTTCAAGTCACCATGCCTCTTCTCCCACCTCTCAATCTTCAACTCCACCACCACATTTTTCGCCATTACAAACACCACCACATCTCCAGACAAATCATAATGGCCATCCTACTCAAAATTCACCAAGGATGCAGCCTTTTTCCTCTTTATTGGCTGCTCAAACTTCATCTCAATCACTAGCAGCATCACTTGCGCTACCACCGTTGTATTCTTGGCACCCATCCGAGCAGCATCCACAAGGTAGCCTGCCTGCTATGTCATCTTCACTTCCCCAAACATCACTACCACCTATGCCACCAATATCCATGAGCAACACTGGTCTTTATAGTGCACCTGGCGGGTCTCTTAATCTAAGCCAATCAGCGCTTGATTTGCTTATGGACATTGATAAGAAAGCTAAGCTTCATCAGCAGCCAAGTACGTTGCCCTCTCAACCTGAGTTTTCAGACGTAACTGAATTTGGTAAAAAAAGCGGTAGCAGTGACCCGGTATGTTTGTCAGATGATGATGATTAAGTGGCGATTGTATTATTGTGACTGATAATCGTATGTGAACCATGACCTTATCTTAACAACCTGTTGTTTAGAGAAAAGCTTACATTGGCTAACTACTAATGAAAATCTTACATTAGTTACGGTTTTAGCTTACAGACTTCCGTGTTTTGTTCACTTTGTTTGAATATCCAAGATCTGTCAACGAGTCTTGTAAATTTATCTAGTAGCCTTTGCAAAACTAAATGATCTTCAACGAGTCTTGTAAATGATCTTCACCGGTAATGTAATAGTTGTTTCTGTGTGAAGTTTGCCAGTTTGGTATGGTTAAATAATATTGAATGTATTTCTTGAGTAGTACTTTTTGCAGAATTTGCATTGATTAGTTTAGCAAGCATTTATACTTTTTGAAACTCTCTTAAGTGTAATTCTAATTATTGAAACTAAAAATATACCGAAAAGTCTTGCATCAAATAATGGGAACTACTACAAAATTTAAATATTGACTATACAATCTTAATATTGATTTCTTGAAATTATACAGAACACAATATCATTAAGAATACTTGTGAAACTATAGTTTTTTCATCATGCAAGTAATTATTATCTAACAATTTCTTCCCTCCTGTAATCTTCCCTGATAGACACTTTTTTTTCATGATTCTTTTTTTGAATTTTTATCAGTTTTCTTTGATTTCTTTTTCTTTCCCTACTCAACATTTGTAATGGTATTGAACATTTTATTAACTTGGTTTTAAAAAGTGTTACTTTATTGTCAATAACTTGAGTCTCGTATATATATATTTTTTGTTTTGTAGATGGAAGAAAGAGTTCCTTTTGATCTTGAAAAAGTTACCCTGGAGCAATACTCGATTATTGGCCAAGGCACGAAAAAAGGTTTAGGTACGAATGAACCTTTTGTTGGTCAATGTTTTCTTAGTGAAGAAGAAGCTTTAGTTTTCTATAAAAATTATGCAACAATAAAAGGATTTTCGGTTCGGAAAGGACGGTTTGATAACGATAAAGGAGAAAGAATAAGACGTGATTTTGTTTGTAATCGTGAAGGAAGTTCGGAGACTAAAGTGATCGATTCCTCTAAACAACAAAGAAATTCACGTTCTAAGAGATGCGAATGCAATGCTCATATGCGTATAAAATTGAGAAAGATAAACGAAAGTTTACCGGAAATGTGGCGAGTAACTAAATTTGTTGCGGAACATAATCATGTTTTGTTTTCTTTAAAATAGGTTTTGCTTTGCCTATATCCCATATTTCACACAATTTTACAAGTGTCTCCGGTGAGACTTGAACTCACAAGATTAAAAGCTTTAGGTCATCACTTATCAACATTATTAACTTAACAATATCCATGGTTGACCGATGCAAATTTTATTTATTTATTTATTATTTTTTTTTGGAACGACTGATTTATAAAAGCTAGATCAAACTAGCAAAAGAAAAGCAAACAAAATTACATACGCGAGTTTTGCATCAACGCGTTCCAGTTAACTCTGCTCTTACGATTCCTATTACATAACCAATTAAAAAAAATAGAAAAAAAAAAAAAAAAAAAAAAAAAAAAAAAAACCCTACCAAATCGAAAAGTTGATGCTTTTTAAATCTTGAGCAATCAAACACCAATGAGTTCCGGTACATCCAAAGGATCCAAATAAGAGTAACACAAGTTGTGTTTAAGATCCTTTGTTGCTTAGAACCTCTACCGTGCCCGTCGATCCATTAAAACATGTCGACCATAATAATGAATTCTGGAATATGAAGATCCAACCATAACGCGATTCTGTTCCATAACTCCAAAGCAACGTTACAAGCAAAAAACACATGATTACTATCTTCCACATCACTGCTGCAACACGGACACAAAATTCAGCGGTCGGTAATGTAATTAGAAAGTAGACTTCATTCACAATATATAAACCCTATATGTGGCGTATCGCCAAAAAATTCAGCGGTCGGTTTACTTCGGTCTTGTTAAGAAGCTGAGTATATAAGCAGCTATTTTGAATTTTACAATCCATAAGCTTAGAAATAATTGGACAATTTGAGCAACAATAACTATTAGTAATCGAAAAGTAAACAATATTGTTGGTCTCCACTCTAAGCATTAGACTAACATTAAATTAACAATTTGACTTTGCAAAAAGTAGGAAAAACCCATCAAGTTTGACAACTAACACAACATCATTCTCAATTCCTTATGGAGTACTGTTAGGGGCTTTGCAAATGGTATCAATACTAGATTAAGGATCAAATGAGAAATAAAATTAAATTGAAAAGGGTGAGAAGAAACCACGACCGCACATTTCAGATGCACCTAAAGAAATAGATGCATCTCCCTTTAAATTTCTCTTCCTCATTTAAAATGTATTGCTCAAATTTCTTCTCATTCTTTCTATTTCAATTTCTTTTCTCACTAGATCTACTCCCATCAACACTAATACAAATGTCCTGTTTTTAACTTTTTATGAACACAAATGCCACTTAAAAAATAACTACTAATTCAATATTAAAAAACAAAATAGGCATAATTTCATATATATCTTTGTAAATTTCAAAAATTACATATATATCATTTTTACCAGTTTTTTATGCATAAAATACAATGCTTTTAATGCATCAAAAGGATATATATGTAATTTTTGATTTTTGCAAGGATATATATGTAAATGCCCCTAAAAAATATAACAATTACGATTGCATTACTTATGAGTTATGACAATTTACGCATATTCAGAAGAACTATAATAGTTTTAAACCATTTTGCAAATCTCACATACAAAGAAAAAACACATTTGCCTAAAAGCTGAACTGCGAAATTACTAATCTACCCATACTACATGTTTCTTTCGATATTATACTTTCTTTTCATAACTATCTATAAGTTAAAAGTTTGACTCAATTAACAATATTTATCCATTTCATACACGAAACACTAAACTATAATTTCACAACTATAATTATCTGTCGCTTTAAATTTACGTCACTATACATGAGTACTCATCTAATATACAATAACATGTTTGCGATTGTCCTTAAAACAAGGTCAAAGGGTAAGGCTTGTCCCTTACTCTAAGGTGTTGTTTGTTTGTTAAGAGGCTATGAGTCTGAATCTGATTCGCACATCTGAATCTAAATGTGTGATTGAAAAATCTGAATCTGATTCCAACTTAATATGAATAAGTTGTTGAGAAATCTGAATCTGACTGATATAAAAGTGTTTGTTTTTTGTAAAATTATTTAAAGGTGTTAGACATTAAAAGGTGTTAAGACACCCCTCAACATCTAGTTCAATAAGATGTTTTTACCTCTTAGCGCCTCTTAATGATCATAAAAAAACAAACACTCTTAATCTTGATTGTCTCTTATTGCCTCTTAATGACAGGAAAAAAACAAACACACTTTTTTGTCTAAACATATGATTACGTCTGACTGAGTCAGATTAAGATGTTATTAAGAGGTTTTTCAGATACATGGTCAAGTGAACACTATAGGGCTGAGCGTCGGTCATAAACCGACCCGAACCGAACGACAAAACCGAGGACCGAAAACCATGAAAAACACGAACCGAAACCGAACCGAATGTTTTCGGTTCGGTTCGGTTTTTCGTCGGTTCGGTTCGGTTTTATCGGTCTACGTGTGTTTTGGCATGCTTTTGTCGGTTTTGGGCCGAACCGGACCGGACCGAACCGAACCGACCCGAAACCGAAAGCATGTAGGACCTGAAACCGAAACCAAACCGACGGGCTGTCGGTCCGGTTCGATCGGTTTCGTCAGTCCGGTTCGATTTTAAACCTTCAGTGCTCAGCCCTAGAACACTCCATTCTATTATAGATTATGATGAGATTTATATCAAAAGATTGAACTTTGCTAGTGATATAGATGTCTATTTTTCAATTTGCTTTCGACTTTCCTTGTCACAAGACAAGAGGAAGGGTAATTACGTGTAAATCGTGTTTTTCAAATTAATAGCATAGTATTTGCGTATGAAATACAATAGTGTATTATGTATCAGTATCAATAAACGCTTTGTGATAATTCGAGTTTTTGCAGTTCTTCATAATGCACACGACTATTGTTTGAAAACAACATTGCACCGGCCTTTTTTAACACGATGTAGCATATGGTAAATCATATCCACCAAATACAAAAATACTCGATATGTATGAGGGGTTGATTCTATTTCAAGACATCTCTATAAATGATTATTTTGGTGATATCAAATTGTAAAATACAAAATCTGTTGAGTTTCAATAAGTACATTTCAATGGTTTGGTGTATACTTTCCTTTTTTAGTTATGCTTTTATTACTCTTATAGGCTTTATTTAGATACAATTTGACCTAGGAAACTTGGCATCTTATAATTTTCAAAGAGATATTGAAGAGTAGTTGCTAAGAAACTTTGCTTTTATTTCATAAAAATAAATGGAAAATTTAAGTAGACACGTAACATAATGATAACATCATTTCCTATATTTGAATGACCCTTCATAAATATCACACTGAATGTTATACATTGCTGACATCTTATACTGATTTGTAACAATCTTAAAATAGTAATATGTGTATGTAAATATAGCAATTCTTTTCAACAACATACATTAAAAAACATAAAGTTGAAACCGATAACTAAAAATAGCAAGTTTTTTTTTTGAACGGCAACTAAAAATAGCAAGTAATGTAACTTCATCAAAAGTAATTACCGAACTAGAAAAATCAAGACCAATATTTATTTGTATTCTTAGAAAACACATATGAATAAGAGTATGTGACAACGCACGAAATTTCAAAAGTACCGGGATTTACAAAGTACCAATTGATGCCATGATGGATTTTGAAGAATATCACTGCACTTCTAAAATAAAATATTAACAAATTTGTCGTTGGTCACCATAGTAAAATCATTTCAAAATTATTTAATACTCTAAAATAAGGAGTAGTGTAACATATTATAATTGTTGAACTCGTTTGAAATAAGTGTAAAAGATATTTTAATGTAGTTGGGCACTTGGGTCAACATTAGGGGTGGCAATTCTCGACACGACACGATAAACGACACGAACCCAACACGAAGTTAAACAGGTTTGGGTTGAGGATAAACAGGTTTGGGTCAAAAACGGGTCAACCCGTCTAACCCGTTTAATAAACGGGTCGTGTTTGGGTTGAGCAAGTATTAAACAGGTCAACCCGTGAACCCGTTTAAGTATATAAGATCTTAAAAATAAATTATATAACCTGATTTTTATGTTGGATGTGGGTTAAATGTATTTTGTTATTTACTTAGTATGAGTGAATTATAATTTTATACCTTAAATATCATGAAAATTGATGCTTATAATTCAGAAAATTGTCGCATAGTTATTTGTATGTAATTCTTATCATATTTAAGATCCTTATATCATTTTTTGCATTTAAACTAGTTAAATCGACCAACCACCAGCTTTATTATTGCTTGACCTATTTACTTAAATGGGTTAAACGGGTCACAAATGGGTTACACGTGTTATGCAGGTGTGGGTTAGGGTTGAGTTTCTTGACACGATTAATAAATGGGTCGTGTTTGGGTAAAGGCTATCCTAACCCGCCAACACGCGAACCCGAATAGGTTAACACGAACACGACTCGATTGCCACCCCTAGTCAACATGAAAACCGGCATTGGATCATTCATTCGCATCCAAAGTCCAATGTCAATGACATCCCCCCATGATGCTGACCACAACTTGTTTCGTTAATTTCAAAGACATTTAGTGAGTGACATTTCTTGCAATTACCCCACAACCGATGGCAACACCTCATGCAAGATTTGATATCTTAGGCAAAAATAATTGTTGTTGATGCTAATACTATTGTTGTTGTTGGTGATATTGGTGCTGGTGTTTTTGTTAAAAATGTATATATATATACTAGTTATAATATTTGTGCACGCACATGATTTAATCAAAAAATTTATTTTATATCAATGCTGAATATTGTGTCTTTAAAGGTAATTACATATAATTATATACTTATGCACGAATTTTTCATTATCTATTAATATCTATTACAATTTTGTATAATCAAATTTTGTAAAAAAAGTTGTTAGATAACTCAAGATTCAACTATATTTAGCTGATATATATGTTAATGTTCCTATTTAAATTTCACACACAAGATGCGAGTTTAGTTACACATAATAAACGTTGATAATGTTAAAATATACTCCTTAAAGTTTTTTAAAAATGTTTTTCTACATATCCTTATATAAATAAATAAAAATTACATGAGTAGTTGTTATAAGTATAATCACGTTTTTTTTCTTCATATTATAATAGCTCGTACTTACACTTTGATAATTATATTCCCGTTTTCATTAATTTAGCCATATTTAATATACAAATTCGTGTCCACATTTGTCATATTTTTAATATGAAATAAATTAGTCCTTAGTAAACATATATAGTAAAAAAATAATATTTATAATCTTATGTATATTTATATGTTGGAGTTTTAAAACAACATATATATTGTATTTTTAAGTTATAAAGTATAAGGTGTATAAAGTATAAGGGAGTATTTGTTTGATTTCCAAAGTTATTAAAAATATGGAATCTTATAATATTACACTTAACTCTATACAATTTTTAAAAATTTAACCAATAAAGTTTTATTAATTACCCCATCTTTTTTTAAGTTTTTATTTTCACATATTTGACACCTATGTTTTTATGTGTTTTTCTTCTCAACCAAATTTCTTCACCAAATTAAATAAAGGTTGACCAAAATCAATTTAATTTTGACTTTTATTAACCACTCACATCACATGATTTTGCTTACGTGGCAAAATCAAGCTCTCCTATTGGTTTAATTTTTTTTTTCAATGAGAAGGGTTTTGCAAAAATACTCCAAAATGATGTAATTCTTTTATTATATAAAAGATATACTTGTTTTTCTTTTTAGTTATGTTTGACCAACTAGTTGTATTTTTAGATTAAAAGTGTAAAAGACATAATTTGTGAAAATAATCTTCAGTTGATTTTAAAAGATGGGTTTAAAAACTTATTTTTTGTGAAATTATTTTTTTTAAATAATAAACAATCTTTGTTACCCAAATAAAAATTATTTTTTGGTCAAAGCTTATTATTCAACAAAATAATAATAAGCCTTCATAATCTTTCACAATCTCTCACGCCAAACATACTCTTGAGTATATTTGATGAAATGAGCTAGAGCTGAAGCTTATATTATAAATCAGAAGCTAAAGTTTATACGTTTATAGTGAGTATTGATTGACATGTCTAACTGATATGCCTAATTATATGATTAAACATATGTGTCAGCATCCTGTTGGTGTTAGCAGAGGGACTCACTTTTTAACAAACCAATATTTATTGACACATCTATTTAGACACATAATTAGTCACACTTTTAAGCCTCTCAATCATTTTCTTTTTGTAATATTGTTTGATGAATTTGTTGGAGTTGAAGCCTATTAATTTAAAATCACATAAAAATATATCAAATTAACTTTAGATATATTTCAAACTTTTGTGTGTTAATTCATCATATTTTTTAATAGTATTTAGGTAACTTGACTAATTATATGACATAAGCATGTTTTAATGGGTTTAGGCTTATTAATGATTATGACTTATAAAAGCTCCATAAGCTCGTGGAACAAACAAAACTTAATTTATAAGCTCAAACTCCTATAAACCTAAAAAGGTCCCAATGCCAAACACATCCTTTATCCTTGTAGTTTGAAATTGATTTTCCAAGATATGCACATGCATAAATTTTATCGATGTTCGCCTTTGGTATACAACGAGCGGGTTAATCCGCGCGTTGTCGCGGGAGTGCGTTGGCCTCTATTATTTTATGTACGGGAGTCTTTGTCATAACTTTTTTTTTATTAAGGACTAAATTTGCAAAAGAGCGATAACAGGGGACTAACGGTGTGATTTACAGCTAACGCGAGGGACCATTTTTGTAAATTGCTTAGCTACAGTACACGCACTATTTCCAACTGCTTTTCACTGTAGCAACCACTGGTATGCACTGTAGCAGTGGTATTTTCGGTTTTAGTCCCTGAAAGTATCAGTTTGTTGCAATTTTAGTCCTTAAGGACTAACGGTGAAAATAAAACTTAATTATAGGGGCTGTTTTTTCTTAATATTTTACCAGAAATAGTCCCTCAAGTTATTGTTTTGTTGCAACGTTAAGTCACGACTGTTAGGTAACGGCTGTTAAGGACTAACTTTGTAATGAATCAAAAACCTCAGGGGCTAAATTGAAAATTGACCCCGTACTGTAGCTACAGTGCCCCGGATAATTTTTATTATATATTATAATGTGATTGTTAATTTAGCTTTCTGAAAGAAGTGTTAGGGTTCGGCTTCATTATTTAATGGCAAATCTATGATGAAATCACGAATACAAGACGTCTTGCTTACATCACAAATTTGAATCCAATACGCCTTATAGATGTAATGGGTTCTTACAAGATATAAGATATATGTGTTTTAGAATTGTTTATCGAATTGTGGTGACTTTGAAGATATAATAATTTGCCGTTATAGGTATTTGGAGAAAATTGGTTATGATGAATAATTTGTACGTCTAAACATGTGTTTAACTTAATTCAGTGTTTGACACATTAAGTGAAATTTTCATTTCTTCTTCCATTAGGCCAATGTTAATGGCAACTACAAATATTGTGGTTACCCTTTGGCACATCAGCGTCACATCAGTTTTCTCTCTCCAAGACTACACTCAACCACAATTTACTAATAAGCCGACAACAACCACAACCAAAAATATACCCCACAAAAACAAATAAATAAAAAACCACACACACAAAACAATTGAAAGTTGTGGTTGTCTATCCAACCGAAACAATTAAAAGTTTGGGGGTGACTGATCACCAATTCGGTTGAGCTATTGGTAGAAATGTGGTTGCCTATTCGATTGATTGGGGAGGTGACCGATCCATTAGTATTGGCCTTAACATTCAATCTTGTTATATGTACAAAGATTCTTGTTAGACATAAAATCAAAATCACGCGTTACTAAATTCTTTTTTGGTAAACATTTATGTGTATGGGTCACTTAAACAAAAGTGATAGATATCTTATTATGGATAATGATTTTTCCTTGAGTTAGGTTTTTGTACTATCATGAAAAAACAATGCACGGATTACTTTTGATAATAGACTTGACTTTTAAGGCAAAAATGCATATATATCATCTCCCAGAGTGAATAATTACATATATATCTTTTATACAAGTTTTTTATGCACATAATACAATGGTTTTTATGCATTCTTTGGATATATATGCAATTTTGCATTTTCGAAAAGATATATATGCAAAAGCCCCGACTTTTAGTGATTAATTAACAAAACATTGCATATGTAGAGGATCTAGTCAACCAATTAACCAAAAAGTCACATCCAAAAGCCGCAAAATCCCACCAAATCTCCCTACTTCCCTCAATATAAAATATTTGTTTAATACGAAGTAGTATCAATTCGACAATACTCTTAACTCGTAATACTAACATTCAATGAATAGCATGCATCTAAACATATTTGATTAAGGTGAATACAAAATTAACAAAACATAAACTAAAGGCTTGTGTCTTAATGATATCCGGTCTTTATGTGAAGGGATTCAAGTTCTACTTATGACATGTAAAATAATTTGTGGTTGTATATTGTGAGATAGTTAAACATAACTTTTATGATGGACAAAACCGCAAAGTAGTTCAGTGCAACAATAAGTGGTATGTCAGCACGTCTAAATGTTCAAAACACACAAAATGTTAAAAAGTTGTAATAGATTCTTAATCTAAAATGAATATGCGAGATGTGAATATGTGATGATACAAGAGTGAGATGATTTTTGACGACGTATATGGCCGAATGGCTAAACATTCGGAAGGCCAAGAGCCCGAAAGATTAGCATACTAGAAGGCATTAGATCCGGAAGGATCGTTGACATGACATCACGTTTGGCATTTAGTCTGGAAGCAATTCGTCTTATTACTTGTGGGTGTGAGAAGCAGTGTCAGGCGCAGAGTCAGAGACAGTATCAGCAACAACGGTAGCGACAGTGTCAGAGATAGCGACCGAGACAACGACCAGGTAGCGACAGCCTACAGTATAAATACACATACAGTAATTGATAAAAAGATATAATTTTACACACACAAACTTATTATATACACCCTTCGGTGAATCCCTACTTACTCTCACGCCGGAGCTTGGTCCTGGGATAACACCCGGGGCGAGGCTAACGCGTTGTTACATCCTTGCAGGTATCCGGAAGACTTAGCTAAACAAGGCTGAATGATATCGAAGGATCATTACTACCTCACAAAAAAAATACTTCAACATTGCCGCCATCCATGGGACCGGCATTCAATCTACCAAGGCTATGGAATGTCAGGTTCCGAACCTCCGGAGGGTTCCGGAGGAGGGGGAGTCGATTCCCTTCCAGCGACTAGAGAGCAGATAGAAGGGTATGTATCTGCCCTCAATTCCATGATCAAAGAGCACAACCGAAGGGACACCGTACGTCCGATACGGTTAGATATTGCCGATGACGAAACTCCTGAGAAGAACGACACAACAGGCAAGAAAAAGGAGATCGTTATTGGAAGCAAGGTGAAGGATGATGACCTGGGAAAGCCCTTCAAGGAGGTTAAAAAGTATTCTTTTACCCGGCGGTTGATCGAGTTCTCAGCACCAGAACATAAAATGTCGTCTCACATCGCTGTACAATGGATCTACGGACCCCCAGGACCACCTCAATAGGTTCACGGGAGCCGCAGGTCAGGGTGAATGGCTGATGCCCGTGTGGTGTCGCATGTTCCAGCAAACATTGGATGGGAAAGCATGAGGATGGTTCGATCGTCTCCCACCGGGGAGCATAGACGAATGGGCTGACCTTAGGGACCAATTCGAAACTCATTTTTCCCTGCACAAGGCTTGTCTCAAGGATCCGACATAGATAACTAAGATCGTAAGAAAGGCTAACGAGACGCTGCCAAAGTTTAAAGAAAGGTGGACCATGGAAACAGGATTCATACAAGGGGTTCCGGAAATCATGAGGATCTCATCGTTCATGAATGGATGCAAATGCCCCGTATTGGCTAAGCGGTTTGCCGATATGGTTCCGAAGACCGTGGATGAGATGATGATCAAGGTAGATGACTTTGTTCGGTCGGAGGAAGCATTTGCCAGCACGGAGTTGCCCAAGGGTGAGAACCACGACTTGTCTAAAAAGGTACTGACTCGATCCTTCCGAACGGATGAAAGGACCTCCCGGGGACACTACAGTGGCGAGAAGAGAAACGAAGGACGACACGGGTATTCCAACATGGATCACGTTATCTCCCACCGCCACAGGGATAAGCTGGCACCCTACTTGCCTCATAGAAATGATTACCAAAGCCGCAACGTCCCTCGCCTAACCCTAGATTCGCTTGTTAAACCTCCGAAGGAAATCCTGACCACCGAACACCAGTTGCGCTTGCCTCCTCTCAGACCGATGTGAGATCCGCCGAGAAAGTAAAACCAAGACAAGTACTGTGACTACTACGGAGAAAAGGGGCATTACACGAACGACTGCTACCAGCTCAGGAAGCAATTGGAGCTAGCTCTAGAATCTGGACATGTTCCGTCAATCTCTGAACATCAGCACCGTCGAATCCTCCGAATGGAGCATTATCCAACACATTGGAATCCGGATGCCTCTAAGGCATCACATTCGGTATTGCCCTTCGGTCAATAAGAAAAAATATGCCTTTCCAATGCTTTAGACTTGAACAAGTCTCTTTAAAAATCCTTCCCGGTGCCCCCCGACCAGTTCGACGCTCAAATGAAAACCAATGTCCTTCTTGTTAAGTTTGTAAAAAACATGGAACAAATTAAATGTGGGTTGGATCTCCAAGCTCCGACAGTATACCTCAAACATGGTCATTCGGTTCAACCTAATGGGTACAAGCTAGGAAATATGCACTTTGAAATACCTAATCACCCGAAGCAAGAAGGTAGAAAACGGAACCCTAACCCCTGAAAACTCTAAATGTTGGTCATAAAGACCAATAGCATCCGCCGGAAGGTTGTTCATTGTAAAACCCTCCGGAGGAAGACGAGGGTGCAAGTCGTGAGGTACAACGTACCTAGGGGTGTTCACGGGTCGGTTCGGTTCGGTTAGTTAGAAGATTTTAACTATCCATCGCGGGGCGGGTAATTCATTTTACTACCCAAAACCGAACCGTACTAGGCGGGTAACCGAACGTACGGGTACCCGAAATGGGCGGTTACCCACTGTTCGGTTCATGGTTAACCATTTTAGACGTTTAACGAGTTTAACCGTATGAAAAATAACATGCTCTGATAAGGATTTAAAAGGTACACTTTTGAGGGATCATTTAAGCCCTTAATCGACCACTTTTATATCCGTTACTGCTTAATTTCGTTCCTTTTCACTTTTTAGGTCTCTTGAAGGCAAATTACTGGAATGACACTTATTCGGACGAAAAGGCGCGAATATATGAAGAAAATGGCCAAAGTCAAGAATCAAGACACTCAAGCTGCTGGAACAGAAGGTGACGGCGTCACAGCTAAATGGCGACGCCGTCGCAACACACTTTGTGACGACTCAGTAGCCAAATTGCTAGTTTGCACTTGACGGCATCAGGTTTTAAAGAGTAGGGTGTCACAACTCAGACGGCCTAGATTTGGATCCAGAGGGCGTCAAAAGATTAAGCCGACGGCGTCACAACCATTAGGTGACGCAGTCACAAAGTTGACGTGGCCAAGACGAAAACCTAATGGCGGCGATCTGACGGCGTCACAAATAAAGAGTGACGCTGTCGCATATTATAACTATATATATAGAATTCAAATTTTCAGAATTTTAGAGAGGTAGTTTTGTGGAGTAAAACCTAAACCGAACTTTGGCTTTCTTGGGCAGTATCTTAGGGTTCCATACCCTATTTTACAACAAGATAAGTGATTTACTTCATTAATTCAATTATGTCTTCAATTTTTTGTGTGTATGCTTGCATGTTTTCCATGTCCGGCTAATTTACTTGTGTGTTTGCTTAGATCTATGAAACCTAGGTATTGAATATTGATTGGTTGTCTCTTATCTTAATTGTGATTGACCTAGTATTGCGATAGGTCATTCGTTGTGTTTTTAATGCTTGAGTAATCTTTGTGAACATTAGTTTATAATCACCTAGAGTTATTGTAGGCTAAACATCCAAAGGTAACCTTAGAGTTAGTTTATGAATCCTAGAGATTCCGTAGGCAATAACCTTAAGGTAGTCTTAAAGAGTTAGGGAAAAACGCATACCCTACGACCTTAGAAGACACAACGCGTTAAGAATAAGGACGTGACAATTCAACCATCAATAGGAGAAAACTAGGGAGTAATAGCATATAGGTAAACACATCTTTAAATCATCATAAGAGCACACAACAATAGACATAGACTACACTCACTTTAGATTAGTTAATTAGATAAGTAGAGTAATCGGTAGAAATACCAACCCCCCAAATCCAATACCCCGAGATTCGTACCTTTCAATTATCTAAAAAATATAAAAAGATAAAAAAAATCTTCCTCAACCCCAACCTTAGCGTAGTAATTTCTCACTAGCATTCCTATTCCCCTAGAGAACGATATCAATTCCTGAGGCTTACCCTAATACTACACAACGATTAGGTTCACTGCCTAGGGTGTTGAAAAAATTGCTCGACGAAAAGGAAGTTCCTTTGACCCCGTATCAAGTTTTTGGCGCCGCTGCCAGGGAATAGATTAGCTAGTTAGATTTCCACCTCGTTTAGGTTTCCTTGCTTGATTACTATCAAGTAAGCTTTGTTCCCATTTTTAACTTCCTTGTAGTCTATCCCCCTTCTTTGTAACCTTTGTTAGTAACCCCATCACTTTTCATCATGGAAGGTGATAATCAACCACCACTCAACAACCCACCACCCAATAAATCACTTTCACTCAAACCCCAACCCAATGACCAACACAACCGCCGAAGCCGTTATGTGAGTAGAAACAACGACCTTCAACATGTGCAAAAGGTATTTGATAGTACAGTTAGGGATGCTGTTGAGAAAGTGGTTAGCGCCTCTGTTGTTGGCTCCATGATCAGCAGTAATTCGGATAATGGCTTAATGGATAAAAACGTGAATGAGGAGGGTAGTTCTTATTTCAATCTTTACCCCACTAAGGAAAAGGTTGCTTACCATCAATACATAATCGATAATCCCCGATCACCCATCATTATGATATGTCCAAAGATTAGGAAAGGAAATCCTTGGAACCTCAAAATCCCTTATATGATCGGATATAGGAATGTCGAGCATGCTTACATAGATACGGAATCTCCCATTAATGTGATGTCATCAGCTGTTTACAATGACATTATGAATGAGAGGCTTAAGATTAGGAGAGACCCTAAGTATCTGGGTGGGGTTTGCAACTTTGTGGGAAGAGTCAAAGATGTACACGTCTTTATAGGGAATTTCACCTACTTAGTTGATTTCGTGGTCCTAGAAGACATCGGATGTGTCATTGACTATAGTTTATCCCAAGTAGTGCTAGGAAAACCGTTTGTTGAAACATCTAAAATGAGCCATAATAAGTATGAATGAACGGTTAGGTTTAAGGAAGGGGACGATGAGATCACTTATAGGATGCCTTGGAAGATGAATGGATATGGCCCTTTATCCCTTTTTGAACGAGACAACATTAGAGCTTTTGAGGAAAAAAGCGAAGACGATGTTGAAAAAGGTTTGAACTTCATGTGGGAGAAAAGGAGACTTTATTATAAGGACTGCTTAACCCTAGGGCCTAGATATAGAGTCGATGAAAATTTTGTCAATATGATAGAATTCTCATTGAGAATGAAAAACGAGACAACGTAGGGGTACAACTTCGAGTCTAGCTACAAGACTCATAAATAAAGAAAAGCGCTTCGTGAGAGGCAACCCATGCTTAATTGTTTGCTTGTTTGTGTGTCGTATATCTTTTATTGATTGTTTATTCTCATGTTTAAATTTGTAAAAATTATTTATTTTGTCTTTAACCTCGTCTTAATTACATATAAAGGTATTTTACATAAGGGATAAGTGTAGGGAGGATTACACACGTTTTCAAAAAGAACGTGAACATGAGAATTACAATTATTTAAAAGATATACATGTGTGTTTGTTCGAGTCAAATGCTTGTATCGAGTCATAATGGATGTTTTGCAGGAAATTTTTCCAGATTCTAAACATATAAATTTTCCAGAATTTTTTCCAGAAATTCGCAGACCAGTTTCTGTCAGGATAACCTGACGGCGTCAGGGTCGCAACCTGACGGCGTCAGGAGGAGTAGAAACTGCTTACTACTTTTTCTCGTTTTCTGAGCTACTTATAAATTTTTGGAATTTTCCAGGTCTTAATTTTTCAGAAAATCTGTAAACATCCATTCCACAAGCATTATATCCTAGTTTAGTAGAGTCATATATATATATTGTTACCGCCAATTTTACGCGAAGGTTTCGTTTGTTTTCTTCAAGTGTGCAAGTTTAATTTATCAAGAAGAAGATACATAAGATTGGAAGGAGCTTTTCACGCAAACACTCTTCTTGAAGAAAGATTTAACCACTACTTCACACACGGATCCTACCGAGCTAATCAGGGGAGTATTAGTTTCTTTCGTTTTTAATTACCTTCCATTATCATAACTTTGATACTTTCGGGGACATTGAGGACAATGTTCAGTTTAAGTGTAGGGAGGGAAAATAAAACGGGAACTTTGAAACTATGTTTATCCTTGACTATTTGCCTTGTCCAATTTCATTTGTGTAATAAACCATGAGAAATATCGGTTAGGGTAATTTTGGCACCAAATTTAAAATTTTTCATGATATGTAGGAGCGGGCCATTAGTCTTAATAAAGCGTCTCATGGATAGGAAGTTATATGACTAGCACAAAACCCTTTACCACTTAAATTCCACCCAAAATGTGAGGATCACCCTTAGATTTGTAGGAATTAAAGCATTCCACTTTAATGCTTAGAGAGTGTACCGGTAGTATAATAGATTCTAGAACTTGTTTTGTGATACATTCCGAGATCGCTAGTAAGACTACACTTGTGTAGTTAGGAATAACTAAATGATAAGAGGCATTAGGATAACCCTTGTTTGATACCAGTAATATAATTACTTCTTCCACATCGGTTCAGTAATTCCCCACACCCTTGCGTTGTACTCATATTTAGTACACGATACCCCTAGTTAACCCCTCAGAGTCTATCCTTTTCGCGGTTCTCGTGATGTTTCGGTTTTCTGGAATATCAATGAAGAGCATTGTTTACAATCCACCCCCAAATGTACACCCAAATCGTCTTAGCCTACATTGTATGCACTCACTTTTAGTGCATTATTGTTATCATACTAAACCCTTAGTTCAATTATCTAGTTGCTTGCATAAGTTGTTAAGTCGAGTCATATCCTTTATACACAGTTTTGGGATGTTTGGGACGATTGGGACTCATGGGAAAAGTTAAATTTTATGAAATGACGGGAAGAAACGTTAAATTCAAATTCTCTTTATTTGCGTAATAATGTACTCCAAGTGTTTTGATCTTTTCAATTCGGGTCAAATTAGTGTTAGAGTAATAAAAACTCAAGTGTAGGGATGTGCCTAAATCCCTATTATTTTGATGTTATCGTAGAGGATGGTAGAGTAAAAGTGTATGAAAAATTTAAAAAAATGAAAAAAAAAAGAGAAAAAGAAAAAAATATAGTGTAAAAAAAAACATACGGGCTACCTTCCTATATCTATCTTAAAATTTATGTTTGTTTGTTTCAATTTATCTAGAGTTTAGAGTGTCGAGTCTTGGCTTAGCAACACCATTCTTCTCATGCTTGTGACATAAAGATTTTTGACTTGCCACCACTAAATCACCTATCCCACCAAACCTTTTGTTTACCTACCGTAAGCCTAACGTTACAACCCTTTAAAAGACCTCTTGGATAGTTTTTTTATTAGGTGCTTACGCCAAAGCGATGGAGGTTTGATCTAGTCTCAAGCCTATGGTAATCTATGTACTAGGACCGGTTAATGAGTGTTTATCTTCCATTTTCAACTTGATATATTTCATATACACCCGAGAGATGAGAGTATCCAAACACCACTTGCGATGTGCTAGTATGTAATTTCCGTGCTTGTTATGACTTTTGCGGCGCTTATATGTGTTGTGAATTGTTCTAAACTAATGCTTCATGACCCCTAACTTATAAATTAATTGGCTAAAAGCACATTTTCTTGAGGACAAGCAAATACCAAGTGTAGGGATATTTGATAAGGATTTAAAAGGTACACTTTTGAGGGGTCATTTAAGCCCTTAATTGATCACTTTTGTATCCGTTACTACTTAATTTCATTCCTTTTCACTTTTTAGGTCTCTTGAAGGCAAATTGATGGAATGACACTTATTCGGACAAAAATGCGCGAATATACGAAGAAAATGGCCAAAGTCAAGAATCGAGACACTCAAGCTGCTGGAATTAAAGGGGACGGTGTCACGGCTTAATTGCGACGCCGTCGCGACACATTTTGTGACGACTCAGAAAGCAAATTGCTATTTTGCACTTGACGGCATCAGGTTTTAAAGAGTAGGGCGTCACAACTCAGACGGCCTAGATTTGGATCCCGACGGTGTCAGAAGATGAAGCCGACGGCGTCACAACCATAAGGTGACGCCGTCACAAGCTGCAACATGCGCGCGAAGTAGCTGATAGTGTTTTGGCCATAACTTTTGCATACGAACTCGGATTTAGGTGATTCAAAAACCCACGCGAACGGAACGAGAAAATCTACAGTTTGGTGAAAAAGTCGCCGTGACACCATCACTCTATAGATGTGACGCCGTCACCCTTTACCGACAGAAAATCTGCCTATAAATATAACATTATAACTTCACTTTTTGTAGGCCCTAAACCCTAAGTCCGATTCTAGGGTTTATGTAGGTGTTTTTCCAGCAACTTTGAAGGTTTTAATCACTCCAAAAACATCTTGTAATGGTTTGTTGATTATATCTTAATCCATATATTCAATTTATCATTATGTCTATCCTATGTTTGATTGATTGTGTGTATGCTTGCATGTTTACCATGTCCGGCTAAATTACTTGTATGTTTGCTTAGATCTATGAAACCTAGTTGTTAATTATTGTTAGGTTGTCTCTTATCTTAATTGTAATTGACTTAGGAGTGCGACTAGGCTATCGTTATGTTTAATACTTGATAAATCTTTGATTGTTTATGAATGACTTAGTGGATTTCGTTTACAAAACCCAAAGATAACCTCAAAGTTAGTTTATGAATGACTTAGTGGATTTCGTTTACTACACTTGAGGGTGACCTCAAAGAGATAGGGAATGCACACCCTACGACCTTAGAAAACACAACGCGTTAAGAATAAGGACGTGACAATTCAACCACCAATAAAAGATAACTAGGGAGTAATAGTATCTAGGTAAACACATTTTTAATCATCATAAGAGCACACAACAATAGACATAGACTACCCCTTAGCTTAGTTAATTAGATTAGATAATAGTAGAGTAATTGGTAGAAATACCACCCCCAAATCCAATACCCCGAGATTCGTACTTTCAATTTTCTAAAAAATATAAAAAGCTAAAAAATAATCATCCCTCACCTTTAGAGTTAAATCAACATACACTTCAGCCTAACGACACTATTCCCCTAGAGAACGATATCAATACCCGTGGCTTACCCTAATACTACATTACAACGATTAGGTTCACTGCCTAAGGTGTTGAAAAACTTTCTCGACGAAAAGGAAGTTCCTTTGACCCCGAACGCGTGTTGTACGCGTATCACCCCATCTTGATCTATTACCACCATTGTAGGTTGCTTGTTAAATGCTGACATGAATGACTGCAACAGCCAAATGTAGGATTTGGTGTCTTCACTTTTAAACATTCCCGCAACAAATGTCACACTCTTTCTGTGGTTATCTATTGCAGTAAATGGAACAAATACCATATTTTACCTCAAAGCATATAAAAACACATGGAAAGCATATATAAACAAAAACCTTCTATGACAAATCACTTGTGATTTTCTTGTGACATCTGACAAATCACAAGTGATTTTTACTTTATTGATAAAGTCAAATAGTCGAAACTTACTTATTAGTTTTGAAAGTTTCATCAAAAGAAACGATGTCGCCAAATTCTTCATAATTACATTTCATTACCTCATCGGCCCAAAACAGTGCAACTAGCTCGTTGTCTTCTACTTTGTAGTGAAAAGAAAAGTTTGGCACATACGTCTTTCTGTTTTCCATTTTGTTAATTAGCATTTGAGAATCCCCTTCCCCTATGAAGCAGTTAAGTTCCTTAAAATCCACAACCTGCCCGTGAACTAGGTCATACCCTTTCATGCTACTATAAATATGGTGAGCTACAATAGCACCTATATTTGCGGTTTTAGCTTTTATGACAAAGAGCTTTTCAGAGTAGACCATTTTTATCTCCGTCTTAGAGAGATGTCGATATACTTCCGGACAAAGCGTATGGTTATGCATATGATTGAATTTTACTAGTTTGTATTTTCCAGAAACAAGATCCAAATCTAACTTAACACGTGCCATACAACCTGTTACCCCGTAGGTTCCTGTTTCGAATAGGCTTATCATTTCCTTTGCTTTTTAAAGTATCTATGTTGATGTTCGTAAGTTTTCCTTCACGGTTACACATTAGATACTTGTGTTGTAGAAAACCACTTCTAGTTTTCATTTGTGACGAAAGCTTTATTTCGAATCCACCTCTAAGAGCGTAAGCCTTATACATCCTAATAGCATCATCTAGTGTGTCAAAGTAAGTCCCCTCTTTCGGTATTAATTCTGGTTCTATATTAGGTTGCCAATAAACTGAACCCCCAGGTGTCTCTTTATGAATTACTAAACTCGCTTTAGGTGTTGTCACAGCTTTTGAAAAATATACAAGGTTGAAGTTTGTTTTAATCATATTTGTTTATAAAAAAACATGTTATTTTTTAAAATTTCAAAATCATTTGTGATTTACCTAAATCACATGTGATTTGTTCTACTGCAAATTCTAACCGCTAAATATATCTAAATCACATGTCATTTACAAAAAATCACATGTGATTTACACCAAATCACATGTGATCTCACTATATGCTTCAAAACTAAAGAAATTTAATAAAATTACAAATGACTTACTGTTAACATGTGTTTCATTTTCATCATCTGTTTCACCACTTCTGAGATCATCTTCAACAATAATCCGAACTCGTTCAGTATCACCGACATCATTCATAGCGAGTAAAAGTTCTTCAACTATCCGAACTTGTTCAACATCATCAACACTCATAACCTCGCTACCTCCTTCAACATTATGATTTTGTTCAACAGAATCAACAACCATAGCTACACTACTTACGCTACCTAATTCATTACTCTCAAGTGTTCTGCATCACAAACACTACCCGCACTACCTTCAACCACCTGAACATGTATAATTTCTCCAATATTATCCATGTGTTGGATGATATTTATGATTTTTCAATCGGATTTTAATGAATTTGATGATTTTCGGACAGATTTGACAAATTAATCTACTATAATTGAATGATATTCGACCTAATATGATGAATGTAATAGATGCTTTTGATGATTTTTGGATCGGATTTGAATGATTTTGATGATTTTTAATCGGATTTGATGAATAAATATAGTGTAACTGAATGATTTTCGACCTAATTTGATGAATGAATGATGAATTTAATTGATGATTTTCATATTTGGGATCGTGTTTGGTGTGTCTGTGACTGTGTGTTTTGACAGTTATTTTAGAATCGTGATATGATATTGACCTAATATTGGACCAAATTGCCCCTATAATGTAAATATCAGATTTAATCTTGTCCTTTGGATCAAGGTAGATTTGATGGCTTGAATCTTGCCATTTGATCTTTGAAAAATATGTGTACTAAATGGATCCCACCCCATAATAATAATAAGTATAGCAACAAAAACAATAACAAATGTCGTTTTTAAAAACAAAAATAAAACGTAAGGATATTAATTAGATTTATAAATTTACTAAAAATTACAGAAACTAATTTTTTTACATCTAAGCTCATTATAGACACTAAGATTTTACATCTAATCTAATTTCATTATAGACAATAAGAATTTTACAGTTAAGACATGCAATTAAATTTAAGATGAATCACTAAATTTTCAAAAGTAACCTCTTTTTTTCAAAATTTTGACATATGTGTTTTTATAATGCTTTTTTTCCTTGACAAATTTTGCTAAATGTTAACCATAGTCCAATTAAGTTTTGAATTTTATAGTCCAATAGAAAGACAAATTCTGAAATTAAGCTATAGAAAGACAAATTCTGAAATTAAGCTCTCATATTGGTTAATCAAACATATTTTTCTCAATTAACCTCTAAAATGATCATTTTTTCTAAAGCATTAAATCTGTGTGTGACCATGAACTTCGAAGATGTGAAAATTGTGATATACCATCTAAAAGTGTAAAATTATTTCTCTTAGTTACCTTGTCCTCGTTCTGCTCCTAATTAAGTTGTAACACATTTAACTAGACAATTTTCTTTTACCAAATTTCAAATTGTGTACCATGAGCGAACGCGTTTTCACTAACCACAATTGTCTATCATTGTATTCTCGTTATCACCGCAACATAGCACATATACTATATTATAATATTTTGATGTACATGTAAAATTTAAACAACATAATCCTTTTATTCGTGAAATCTCATTCATTTTATATATGTTCTAGACAAACATATTAACAACGTAATTTCCCAACTTATTACCATCTTTATCTTCCAAAAAATCCATATTAAAAATCATATTTAGTTATTCATCCTCATAACTTTCATCACCCAAAATACTAACTAATTATCACCTTTCACGTATTGTTTATGGCGCATATCACGTGTAATAACATTACTAGTTGCTAATGTTCTGTGAAGTCATTCACCAAACACAACCTCATGTTAATTGTTACTTGTCGTCATTAAAAGGTCGTTACTTCATTTTGTCTTCAACACTCATTCGTCAAACACGATATTAGGTGTTTTTTCTTATCGGAATAAAGAGGTTCATTACTCAACTTCATCTTCCACATTTTACGATACCATTCGTTAAAGACACCATTAAGTTAGCTATTTCTTATCGCCATTAATCCATTTGTTGTTAATTAACATTTTTTCAAAAACATTTCAATTTAAATAACAAACCTTTGTTTAGTCAAAGCATATATGATATTGTATTTAAATAACGAAGCATTGCACAAAGCCTGCAATGATGACGCTTCTCCGCTGCAAAAATATTTACAACATAATTTCCCAACTTATTACCATATTTATCATCCCAAAATCCATATTAAAATTGGTATTTAGTTTTTCATTCTCATAACTTTCATCATCCAAGAATCCAAGATACTAACTAATTATCACCTTTTCACGTATTGTTTATGACAAATGTCACGTGTAACGACATTACTGGTTCCTAATGTGAAATCATTCATCAGAAACAACCTCAGGTTAGTTCTTTCTTGTTGTCATTAAAAGGTCGTTACTTTGTTTTGTCTTCAACGTTTTGTGTTATCATTCGTTACATGACATTAGGTTAATTATTTTTGTTCGTCATTAAGAGGTTCGTTACTCTATTTCATTTTCCACATTTTATGATACCCTTCATTAAATACACCATTATGTTAGTATATTTCTTATCATCATTAATCCATTTGTTGTTAATTAACTTCTTTCAAAACATCCCATTTTGAATAACAAACCTTTTTTTAGTCAAGCAGATATGATATTGTTTTTTTTTATAACAAATCGTTGCTCCAAGCCTCCAATGGTGTCACTTCTCCACTACAAACATAGTTACAACGTAATTTCCCAACTTATTACCATATTTACCATCCCAAAAATCCATATTAAAAGTCGTATTAGTTATTTATTCTTATAATTTCCATCACCTAAAATACTAACTAATTATCTCCTTCCACATATTGTTTACAGCGCATGTCACGTGTAACGACATTACTGGTTGTGAATGTTCTGTGAAATCATTCGTCAGACACAACCTCAGGTTAGTAGTTTCTTGTCGTCATTAAAAGGTCGTTACTTCATTTTGTCTTCAACGTTTTGGGCTATCATTCGTCAAACACGACATTAAGTTAGTTGTTTCTTATCGTCATTAAGAGGTTCGTTACTACATTTCATCTTCCACATTTTACGATGCCCTTTATCAATGGCATCATTAAGTTAGTTTCCTCTTATCGTCATTAATTCATTTGTTGTTAATCAAAATTTCTTCTAAAGTACTACAATTTAAATAAAACCCCTTTTTTAGTCAAGAAAATATGATATTGTTATATAATAACGAAGCATTGCTCCAAATCTCTAATAGTGTCAGTTCTCCACTGCAAACATATTTACAACGTAACTTCCCAACTTATTATCATCCTAAAAATCCATATTAACCTTCGTATTTAGTTATTAATTCTCATAACTTTCATCACCCAAAATACTAACTTATTGTCATCCTCCACGTATTGTTTACCGTGCATGTCACGTGTAACGACATTACTGGTTGCGAATGTTATGTGAAATCATTCTTCAGACACAACCTCAGGTTAGTAGTTTTTTGTCATCATAAAAAGGTCGTTACATCATTTTATCTTCAACGTTTTATGCTATGATTCATCAAACATGACATTACGTTAGTTGTTTCTTATTGTCATTAAGAGGTTCATTACTCCATTTCATCTTCCACATTTTACCATACCCTTCATCAAAGACACCATTAAGTTAGTTACCTCTTATCGTAATTAATCCATTTGTTGTTAATCAACAATTCTTCTAAAACACTCTAAATTAAATAACAAACCTTTTTCAGTCAAGCAAATGTGATATTGTTTTATAATAACGAAGCATTGCTCCAAATCTCCAATGGTGCCACTTCTCCATTGCAAACATGCTTACAACATAACTTCCCAACTTATTATCATATTTATCATCCCAAAAATCCATATTAAAAGTCGTATTTAGTTATTAATTCTCATAACTTTCATCACCCAAAGTAGGGTAAATTCCATAAATGGCTAACGTACTTACAAAAATGACTCATTCTACATACTATACTTTTTTCTATTATCATTCTACTTAACAATGTTCACGTCGGTTGTCATTATGCTTAATTAAATATTTCTCTTTCATTTATTAATGACATAAATGCCCTTCTTCTCCAACTTCACTTAATAAATCTTAGAAAACTGGTTTATCCATACCACAAGTTGGTTGATACACAACTCCCATATTGCATCATCGACATGCCGATTAACCCAGCCAGAGACTCGCCGGAATGAGACAACCATTTTCAAAACCCCAACGCTTGCTATAAAGGCGACAACCCAAGGTGGGTTCGGCCATAACGAGCAGCCTAAAGTACCCATAACAGTTTGCTGAAACTGAAATACGATTGCACAAAGACACCGCAATAAATGTTAGAACCACAATCCATCATTAAAACCCTTTGACCCTCAACACACAAAACCATGATCTTGAAACGTATAATTTTGTTCATATTCACATTCCTATACATATTCTACGACAAATGGATCCCAACACCACCATGTAGTAACATCATACCCAATTATCAAGAAGATGATCTTAATGATGTTGATGATGATTTGAAAGTAATGATGGTTTCTGATTTGATGTTGTCGGGTCATCATGGATCCTCATTGGGATATAGGTGATACTTGGATTTGGATCTTTAATTCAAAGACTATTACTTTTCAAGATTCTTTATGGTATGTACTCACTTGTTTATCTTATTGTCTTAGTACCATGTTTATAATGTTTTGCTGATAAAAGGTAGCATTGTTATAGGTAGGTTTTCAAAATGGTTGTCTCATTGTTTGGGTTCTTAAGTGTATATAAGTTGTGGCTAATTCAACACATAAATAAGCCATTCCAATAGCAAAACATATAGTATGTACCTCTTACAACTGGAGAGTCGCCGAAAATAGGTTATTAATGGAGGTAGAAGATGAAGATGCGAGGAATTTCTAAAATACCCTTAAGAAACTATTTTAGTTATGTATAATGAAAAGAAATACAAAGTTTAGTATGAAGAATAACAATAAAAAAGTAGAGTATGTATAATGAGTCATTTTTGTAAGTATGTTAAGCATTTATGACTTTTACCCCTCAAAATACTAAATTATTGTCATCCTCTACGTATTGTTTACGGTGCAAGTCACGTGTAACAACATTATTGGTTGAATGTTCTGTAAAACCATTCGTCAGACACATCCTCAAGCTAGTTGTTTCTTGTCGTCTTAAAAGGTCGTTATTTCGCTTTGTCTTCAACTTTTTGAGTTATCATTCATCAAACACGACATTAGGTTAGTTGTTTCTTATCGTTATTAAGAGGTTCGTTACTCCACTTCATCTTCAACATTTTACGATACCCTTCATTAAAGACACCATTAAGTTAGCTACTTCTTATCATCATTATGCCATTTGTTGTTAATCAACATTTCTTCTAAAACATTCTAATTTAAATAACAAACCTCTTTTTAGTCAAGCATACATGATATTGTTTCTTAATAACCATTGAAGTATAGCTCCATTGGTGTCACTTCTCAACTGCAAACATATTTACAGCGTAACTTCTCAACTTATTACCATATTTACCATCCCAAAAATCAATATTAAAAGTCGTATTTAGTTAATCATACTCATAACTTTCATCACCCATAATGCTAAGTAATTGTCACTTTCCACGTATTGTTTACGGTGCATTTCACATGTAACAACATTATCGGTTGCTAATATTATGTGAAATCACTCTTCAGACACAACCTCAAGTTAGTTGTTTCTTGTCGTCATTAAAAGGTCGTTATTTCACGTTTTCTTCAACGTTTTAAGTTATCATTCGTCAAACACGACATTAGGTGGGTTGTTTCTTATCGTCATTAAGAGGTTTGTTACTCCACTTCATCATCCACATTTTAAGACACCCTTCATTAAAGACACCATTAAGTTAGTTATTTCTTATCCTCATTATGCCATTTGTTGTTAATCATAATTTCTTCTAAAACATTCCAATTTAAATAACAAACCTCTTTTTAATTAAGGAGACATGATATTATTTCTGAATAACCATTGGAGTATAGCTCCATTAGTGTCACTTCTCCACCGCAAACATATTTACAACATAACTTCCCAACCTATTACCATATTTATCATCCCAAAAATCCATATGAAAATTCGTATTTAGTTATTCATACTCATAACTTTCATCTCCCATATTACTAACTAATTATCACCTTCCACGTATTGTTTACGTTGCATGTCACGTGTAACAACATTACCGATTGCATATGTTCTGTAAAATCATTCGTCAGACACAACCTCAAGTTAGTAGTTTCTTGTCGTCATTAAAAGGTCGTTATTTCGCTTTGTCTTCAATGTTTTGAGCTATCATTCATCAAACACGACATTAGTTTGGTTGTTTCTTATCGTCATTAAGAGGTTCGTTACTCCACTTCATCTTCCACATTTTACGATACCCTTCATTTAAGACACCATTAAGTTAGTTACATCTTATCATCATTGTGCCATTTGTTGTTTATCAGCATTTCTTTTAAAATAATCCAATTTAAATAACAAACTTCTTTTTAATTTAGCAGATATCATATTGTTTCTGAATAACCATTGGAGTATAAATCCATTGGTGTTACTTCTCGAGTGCAAACATATTTACACCGTAACTTCCCAACTTATTACCATATTTATCATCCCAAAAAACCATAGTAAGAGTTGTATTTAGTTATTCATACTCATAACTTTCATCACCTATAATACTAAATAATTATCACCTTTCATGTATTGTTCACGGTGCATGTCATGTGTAACGACATTATTGGTTGCTAATATATTGTGAAATCATTCGTCAAACACAACCTCAAGTTAGCTGTTTCTTGTCATCGTTAAAAGGTCGTTATTTCGCTTTGTCTTTAACGTTTTGAGCTATCATTCATCAATCACGACATTCGGTTGGTTGTTTCTTATCGTCATTAAAAAGTTCGCTACTCCACTTCATCTTCCACATTTAATGTACCCTTCTCTAAAAACACATTAAGTTAGTTATTTCTTATCGTCATTAATTCACTTGTTGTTACTTAACATTTCTTCCCAAACACTCCAATTTAAATAACAAACCTTTTATAGTCACGCAAATATGATATTTTTTAGTAACGAAGCTTTGCTCAAAATCTTCAATGGTGTCACTTATCCACTGCAAATGTATTTACAACGTAGTTCCTAACTTATTACCATATTTATCATCCGAAAAATCCATATTAAAAGTCGTATTTAGTTATTCATTCTCATAACTTTTATAACCCAAAATACTAACTAATTATCACCTTCCACGTATTGTTTACTGCGCATGTTACGTGTAACGACATTACTGGTTGCGAATGTTCTATGAAATCATTCGTCAGACACAACCTCAGGTTAGTTGTTTCCTGTCGTCATTAAAAGGTCGTTACTTCGTTTTGTCTTCAACGTTTTGTGCTATCATTCGTCAAACACGACATTACGTTAGTTGTTTCTTATCGTCATTATCAAGTTCGTTACTCCACTCCATCTTCTACATTTTACGACACGCTTCATTAAAAACACCATTAAGTTAGTTATTTCTTATCATCATATGCCATTTGTTGTTAATCAACATTTCCTCTAAAACACTCCGATTTAAATAACAAACCTCTTTTTAATCAAGCAGACATGATACTGTTCTGAATAACCATCGAAGTACTGCTCAACCGGCATCACTTCTCCACCGCAAACATCCAATTGACCGGTAAACAAAAGATTTTAAAAAATATCTTATTTGAATAACTATCAAGTCAAAATTTGATATCTCAACCACCTTTTCATATAAAAGTTATTAATATTAAATATATTCCATTAATAATAATAATAAACTTGGTAGACAGCAGTTCCCCAATATATCTTCCCATTCCATTCCATCTCTTATATAATAACTCCAAATTTTACAATCTCCACAAAAACCCCAATTTCAATGCAACCAATTTTATAAAAAATAACCAATGTCGCTTTTTCTCCTAAGATCTATCAATTCATTCCATTCATTCTTTATATAACTTATTCTTATTATTCATTGCATTAGAATTAACAAACATGGGTGGTGATAGCAAATGGAGGAAGATGAAGCTTGCGTTAGGTTTGAACACGTGTATGTACTCACCCAAAACTGAAGGTGATGATGAACCGTCGGCGCGTGGCTCTCACGCGCCTTCTCCCCGCATGCCGAATACTCCCACGCCGTCGTCTTCTGGGCTTCTGATGCCTAAATATGGCAGTAAATCTTCTTCTATGGTATACTTTTATAAAGTTTTGATTTTTATGTGTTAATTTATGATATGCATTTTTATTACTGAAAGGTAAATAGTAAAAAAGTACTTGTGAATTGGGTAAAAGGGGTTTTTGTATTAGCTTATTTTATGTGCTTATTGCTTATTGAGATTTTGAAAAGCCGATAAGCCCACTTTTCCTAGCTTATGATTTTATGGAGAAGCTCTGGTTGGTAAGCCGAAAAAAGTGAGCTTATTGGCTTTTCAAAATCTTAATAAGCTGATAAGCACATAAAGTAAGCTTAATACAAATACCCCTTAAGAATAGTTGAATACTAGGTTTTTGTATTTTTTTAATGTTTTAAGTAATTTATTTAATGATTTTTGACTAGTGGTGGGGAATGGGTTATCGTGATAATGATAGATGTTTACATAGCTTCATATACAATACAATACATGTGGTGGGGTTGATGATATTGATCGGGTGTTTTGTTGTATTTAGTTTTCAACTCTTAGTGGATATCTAGGAATCAAGTGCCCCAATTGGTGATGGAACGTTATTCTATATGCCGTTTTCTTTGAATGACGTATATTTATTTAAAAATTTGTAGCCAAACAAAGTTTTTTCTATAATGAAGGAGATTGCGTGATATAGAATGAACGTAGTAGTGGAGTACTTGTCAACAGTTTTGTTATAAATTTTCTTTCTTTTTAAGTTCCCCTTGTTGGAGGTAAACTGTGCTTTGTTTGGTCAACACCATCACTTTTAGACATAAAATCTCTATATTACCTTTTTATAGTTGAACTATCACTTTTTGACTTATGTTATGAAGCATAAATTTGGTAAAAGTAAGTTTAGCTTTGAAAACAGTAGAAAATCTTTAGCTTATTCTCGTTGATGTGTAATTCTTTTCATACTTGTGGTTGCTTTTGAGTTTTGACCATATGATGCGAATGCTTTTCTTTATTGTCTTGGAACATTCATCATTGGAACACTAGTTGCTTAATGGTCTTTACTTTAAAAAGTTGAGTTTTTTAATCATTCAGTATAACCCACTTCAAATATTGACCGCCTAAAAGACATCTGGTTATTATTCCAAAGTGATCTTACTTAATAATGTATTATAGAACATGATATTCTCTGTCACTATAAACGAATTTGTGGTCTTAAGTAGATTTAATAGTGATATATGGACTATTACACATATATTGTGGGGTAAAAATCTAATACAAAAAGGTCGTACTTCATTGTTCAACACTGGAAATATGTATAAAATATCAGTTTATTATCACATTCTTTACCCCATACATGCATGTATTAAAAGATTTATTAATCATATACTTCTTCTGTAAAGTTTTAGCGTAATTATGTATGATGTAATACAAAAATTTCCCTATAAGTTCTAAATATTAATTTCTATTTGTATAGCAGCAGATTTGTTCAATATGCTTGACGACGATGAAACCAACAAATGGTCATGCCATCTTCACTGCAGAATGTTCACATTCCTTCCATTTTCATTGCATTACATCAAATGTGAAACATGGAAATCGAGTATGCCCTGTTTGTCGGTCAAAATGGAAAGAAATCCCTCTAGAGATTTCTGGTTCTTCTCATGTAAAATCAAGTTCGAATATTGGTTCATGGAACCAACATGATCCCTGGATGATTTTACAAGGTATGCCTCCACATCAAACACACACCGATCGTAATGTTCCTCTACTATTTCAAGCCAATGAGCCATCCGTCTTTGATGATGATGAACCAATTATCCAGAAATTGGAAGAAATGCTTTCCGGTAACTCTGATTCCGATGAGGGAATTGAAATCAAGACATATCCCGAAGTCTCTGCAGTAGCGAAATTGACAAGGTTTGATAATTTTGGCATTTTGATAAATCTCAAAGCGCCTTCAACCAAAGGAAGTCTCAATGCACGGACACCTATAGATCTTGTGACAGTGCTTGATATTAGTGGTAGCATGACGGGTACAAAGATTGCTTTACTAAAACAAGCTATGGGTTTTGTGGTACAAAATCTTGGCCCGTTCGACAGACTATCAGTAATAGCATTTTCTTCTTCAGCACGTCGCCTTTTTCCACTTCGTCCTATGACTGAAACTGGAAAACAAGAATCTCTTCAAATGATTAATTCGTTGGTTGCTAATGGTGGGACGAATATAGCCGAGGCCTTAAAAAAGGGATTCAAAGTGATGACTGACCGGAAGTTCAAGAATCCAGTGAGCAGTATGGTATTGTTGTCAGATGGCCAGGACACTTACACCAACATCAGCCCTCGAAAATCCGGGTTGAAAACATATAATCCGGCACTTTTATCGTTTCCCGGCCCTCGCATACCAATTCACACATTTGGGTTTGGGATGGATCATGATGCAACTGTAATGCACTCCATTTCAGAACAGTCTGGAGGTATGTTTTCGTTCATAGAAGCTGAGAATGTGATACAAGATGCTTTTGCTCAGTGTATAGGTGGGCTTCTCAGTGTTGTAGTTCAAGAATTACGTGTTGAAGTTGAGTGTGTTCATCCTGTGTTGCGGCTCGGATCGATTAAAGCCGGTAGCTATAAAGCTGGTATGGACGGTAATGGTAGATCGGGGTTTATTGCGGTTGGAGATTTATACGCTGAAGAAGTAAGGGATTTTCTTATATCAATGGATATTCCGGTTAATGAGTCGGGTGATGAAATGCCATTGGTGAAATTTAGAGTTATCTACAAGGACCCGGTAAAGAATACAAGCGTGACCAATGAAGGAAAAGAAGTGATAATATTGAGGCCCGAGACAACCGTGGGTAACCAAACAGTGTCGCTTGAAGTCGATAGACAAAGAAACCGTCTTAATGTTGCCAGTGCGATTGCTGACGCTCGTTTGGCGGCAGAACACGGTAACCTGACAGCAGCAACATTACTGCTCGAGGATTGCCAGAAAAAGTTGTCGGAGTCGGAATCGGCTCGTGGAGGAGATCAGTTGTGTGTTGGGTTGGTCGCTGAATTGAGTGTAATTAGAGAGAGAATGGCTAACCGTAGAGTATATGAGTTGACAGGAAGGGCTTATGTGTTATCAGGGTTGAGCTCACATTCATGGCAACGGGCCACTGCTAGGGGTGACTCGACTGAGTTGACGAGTCAGATCCAGACTTACCAGACACAAACAATGGTGGACATGGTCAATCTATCTCAGACAATGTCCTTCAGCGGGAGTCCATCATCATCCATGGCTAACCCAGCAGCTACGCCACCAAAAAGCAAAAAGGTGTTGAGGTCAATGTACACATTTCCAGGTCCTCAACCGAGATGATAGGAATCTGAACGGTTTTGGTTGTTTTAAATCTGTCTTTATTTTAGTTTCGAAAATGCAAAAGAAAGGTAGGGAGGTTGGGTTAAAAAATATTGGTATAGTTTTTCCAAGTTGATTTGGATTTGGTTCTGGTTTTGAGTGAATAATTATTCTGGGATATTATTAGGAAGTTGATTGCTCTAGTGAAATCATATTCTTACAAAAATTAAAAAGCAAAGTATTTATTATTGTTTCGTTATTTTTCTTTCTCTAACTACTTAACTGTAATTGTTGGAACCAAGACCTGTTTACTCTCAATTACGATACTGAATTACTTTGAACCAGTGATTAAAACCTACAGTAATATATTACTTTTTGTTTAAACAACTTTGTTACGTAGAAATAGAAGGGGTAAAAGATGTGTTTGGTGTTCAACACTGTACGGTATATTGTAGAGTTTGGTTTTTGATTTCAGTGTTTTAAGTTTTTATGCTTTCATGCTTTTATATGAGTTCATCTCTTTATGATATGTATTTATGACTATACAAGTTTTTACGTCTTTTTTCTTATATGCTTTTATCAATATACTTTCTCCCACACACGTATTTCTCCTCGCATATATCTTTACACTCACTATTGACGCAGGTTGGTTTATTTGGAAGCAATATCTTTACTCTCGGTTACGTGTGTGAGTGTCTATTGTTTACATAAAACTTCTTCAAGCCTGATTAGGTATAGTTCTTTGTTAGTTGTGTTGAAAGCTCACAATCAATAATATCTTGGGTCATGTTGTTAAACCCTATTTGTAACATCTTTGGGTCATAATGACATTCAGATTACTTTGTTGGCAATTACTTATGAGAAGATTATATTAGAAGTTTAGATCATATTCATGACCGTCTGTTGTGCTATGATTTACATACCTAATTACATAGCTAACAATTGACACCAAGATTTATCCCTAACATCTAATTATCGGAGTTAAAGCTGTAATTATAAGAGTAAACTGCAAAATCGTATGTCCAAATTGCAGGCTTAATCATTACCTTTTTGAAATTGCAGGCGTCATCTTTATGAGAAACTTTCGGTGTAGATATCGTTCATACCTCAAAGGGAAATGACTAAGTTGCCCGAAGATGAAATGAAAAAGTCTCATTAAAGAAAAGGACATTTTTGTCATTTCACTTTGTGGCAGAGACGATATTCACACCAAAAGTTTTCTACACGGACGGTGTATACACTTTCGAAAAGATGAAGACATATATGTAATTTAGACATAAGGTTAATATACAAACACGTCACTAAACTTTCTAAGAAAATGCAATTTCATTTTGTCCATTTGTGTTATTGAACCTATAAAAATTGACATTTAGATTACAATTTATAATTTCAGTGTTAATACTATTTTGAACGTTTAGTTTTGGATAAGTGCGGTACAGTTTGGTACGTATATATTTTTATAAGTTTAGTGAATCAAATGTCGTGTTTCTTAAGTTTTATAACCTAATGAACAAATTGAAAGCTCGTTATCTTAAGCGAATCTTTTAGATAATTTAGTGACGCATCTTTAATTATGAAGTGTAAAAGATAAATGTGTTTCTTTATTAGTGCTTCTAATTGAAGCCTCGCCACACAATTATTATCTATATCTATATATCTATGCTATATATAAAAGAAAAATCAATATTCTTAAAAGTGAAAATTAATAAAATTATATATGAAAACTATAAACTATGATTATTATTATTTTCGTTTATAACCCATAATCAATATTATTTTCATTCAGTTTAAATCGTGTTTAATTCTCAAATTCTTAAACTTTTATTATTTTTCGTTTATAACCCATAAACTTTTTTTATCACTACAATTATCCACCGATATAAAATCATGTTGCTATGCACGGGTGCTCGTCTGGTATACTAAACTGCTGAACACTAAAAGTAAAACATTTAAATAAACTCATCATCAAACACACGTTAAAAGAATCTAGCAAGTCATAAGATATTGGAAGAAAACAAAATCGATGTACTATTACAAGACACACATTACAGAACACAAGTTTTTATCAGTTTATGTTCCGTATTTTTTTTGTCTTTTAATACATTTGACTTGTCAAACTTAAAATTGCCTGTTCCGTACTTTCTGTTTCAGTCAAACTTAAAATTGTCTGTTCCGTACTTTCCGTTTCATAGTTTTATAACAAAAACATTATTAAAAAAATAAAAAATAAAATAAAAAGACTACTTGTGTTTTAGGAAGGTACTAATATCCCATCCTTTGTCAAGCGTTTGAACAAAATACAAATTGTTACCTTAGACTAATGCTAATGGTGAGCATAAAGTCTCGACCAACCACAAAGATGACCGCCTTCCCTTGTAGCTCGACCAAATAGAACGCCCCTTGGTCTGCCACCCGACCATAACAATCTTATGTGTTTGTGTGTGTGAGGTTATTTATTTATTTATTTGGGGTATATTTTTGGTTGTGGTTGCGGTCGCCTTACTACTTATTTATGGTCTATGTGTAGTCTAAGAGAAAAAATGCTGAGTTGGCGTTGATGTGACAAAAATAACCACTAAGAATTGTGGTCACCATTAGCATCAGTCTTAGTATCACTTAAATTCGATGTACACCTGTATATTGGCCTATTGCCACTAGTAGGTTTTATGACATAGCCAAGACTTCTTTTTTAGAGTAAATTAAACCTTTCCGTTTACATGTGTGTTTTTTATACATTTTCGTCCGTTTTTATACGTTTTCGTCCGTATTCATATGTTTTTATCCGTTTTCGTCCGTTTTTAATTATATGTTTTTTTACGTTTTTATTCGTTTTCGTCCGTTTTTATACGTTTTCGTCCATTTTCATACGTTTTCGTCTGTTTTCTTACATTTTTATACTTTTCGTCCGTTTTTATACGGTTTCGTCCGTTTTTATACATTTTCGTCCGTTTATACGTTTTTGTCCATTTTTATCCGTTTTGTTCGGTTTTATACATTTTCGTCCATGTTTTATACGTTTTCGTCCGTTTTCTTACGTTTTCATAGGTTTTTATCCGTTTTAATATGTTTTCGTCCATTTTTATACGTTTTCGTCCATATTCTTACGTTTTCAAACGTTTTTATCCATTTTCGTCCGTTTTTATACGTTTTCGTCTGTTTTTATACGTTTTCATCAATTTTTATCCGTTTTCGTCTGTTTTTATCAGTTTTTGTTCGGTTTTATACGTTTTTGGTTGTTTTTTATACGTTTTCGTTTGTTTTCTTAAATTTTCATACATTTTTATCCGTTTTGGTCTGTTTTATACGTTTTCATTTGTTTTTATACGTATTCATACGTTTCTATCAGTTTTCATCCATTTTTATCCGTTTTCGTCCGTTTTTATATGTTTTCATCCGTTTTCTTACGTTTTTATACGTTTTCATCCGTGTTATCCGTTTTATCCGCTTTTCTATGTTTTTATCCGTTTTCATTTGTTTTTTTTACATTTTCATAGGTTTTATCCGTTTTCGTCCGTTATTATCCATTTTCGTCCGTTATTATCCATTTTTGTCCATTTTTTATACGTTTTCATCCGCATAAAAACATATGAAAACCTATATAAATGGACGAAAACGTATAAAAACAGACAAAAAAGGATAAAAACGTATAAAATTGTAAGAAAACAGATGAAAACATATAAAAACGGATGAAAACCTATAAAAACGGATGAAAACGTATAAAAACAGAAGAAAACGGATAAAACGTATGAAAGCGTATAAAAACGAACGAAAACGGATAAAAATGTATGAAAACGTAAGAAAATGGACGAAAACGTTTAAAAACAGACGAAACGGATAAAAATTATAAAAATGGACGAAAAGGTATGAAAACGTAAGAAAACGTATAAAAACCAATGAAAACGAATAAAAATGGACGAAAACGGATAAAAACGTAAGAAAATGAACGAAAACGTATAAAAACAGACGAAAACGGATAAAATGTATAAAAACGGGCGAAAACATATTAAAACGTAAGAAAACGTATAAAACTGATGAAAGCGTATAAAAATGAACGAGAATGGATAAAAACATATGAAAACATATAAAAACGAATGAATATGGATAAAAACGTATGAAAACCGATGAAAACGTATAAAAACGGACGAAAACGTATAAAAACGGACGAAAACGTAAGAAAACGGACGAAAACAATTGTTCTACCCTCATGTACATGGCATATGTGGGGAGTTAACGGAGAAAGCTAACGATCATTAGAGATAGGAACTGATGGTGTTATCAAACTTCATTATAATGACTCATGATGCAAAAAGAAAAACAAATGGACTTGCGGTGTTATTTTGGGCAAACCATAAGGACGAACGGTGTAATTTACTCTCTTTTTTATGAATGGGACAGTATACTAATAAGGCAAAAGTTCAATATAGATCCAAAATTTACCATA